>JAOCZM010000134.1:4255855-4863834 GCA_026122235.1 Vinca minor
ATTTTCTCAACCTAGCCAGAGTGACATACCTAACTTAGGCATACGGTGGGACATCCTAATTATATCATTGTCATACTCAAATCCATTTTGTTTACCTTTTTTTGAGATTTTATTTTATTTTGAGGATAAAAAAAAAAAATAATAATCTACAATTAAAATGTTGCAAGAAGTAATACATAAGATTCAACTTACAACGGGAAGGGGAGGGAGAGTCACCATTTACCGGTTCATATCCTCTGTAACTTTCTCTGCATTACTCCTTGTACCAATCTAATAATAGGAATTTGCGTTCCTATAACGTAGTCTCTAAAGTAAAATGATTATAATTGAGAATTAATTAAGAATGTTATAGGGCGTGGTATATGGGCAAATTGGCACCACGGGTCCAAAAACAATTTTGATTTCGTGATTATTGTTCAAAAATTATTTTTTTACAAAACACAGTATCAAAACAATTTATATTTGGTGGCATAGGTCCTTCCGTTCAAAATTTCGTTAGTCAACTGTTAATTAAATTTTGAACCTAGTCAACCCCAAAAATATCAATGGTATTTTTGGAATTTTTGGAATCATATTTTTGAATTTACCAAGGAAAATTCTGATATGGACTGGGTCCATGTGAACTATGTGGTTCAGATTTGGCCACATTCCTTCAAAATGGGGAGAGAGAAGAAAATGCAGTGATGTGGTGAATCAAGCCCGCGTAGTCAGTGGTTTTCGATCACCCATATCGAAGTGTTCATTTACCACCCCTCGACTTTTCCTGGCTACAAAACAAAAGGGTTTGGTGGAATTTGAATAATCCAAAATGACTTTGGATTCTTTGGAGGAGATTCTGTACCTACTGTTTGGCATCTCTTTCTACTCTCAACAAGTCTAGACTTTGACGACCGGGATGGATTCGGCCATTTGGGCGCTCCATTACCATTCCTTTTGAGATAATACTTGTGTGTGAAAATCAACTTCAATTATGTTGGAGTGGATTATGGCCGCTCCCTTAAAAATGATCATGGTTCGAATCGCTATCATTATGGAATTATTGATATTGGAGAGTCGTCCCCTTCTTAGGCATCTGCAGTACCCAATCAAAATTAGTTAGGTGCATGCTAAACTGGATACTTATGAAAAAGGAAAATTTCGATATGGGACTGAAGCATAGGGTAGAGCACTAATCACTCTGGCTGCAAAGCCCGCGCGTCATCGTCGCAGTTAAAATCACAAAAAGATTGTTACGATATGGGACACGGTTAAAAGTAAAAAAATTGTCTCTCTCCTCATTTTATAGTGATGTGATAAATTTGTACAATTTTTTTTACTTTTAAGCGTGTCCATATCGAAACAATCTTTTTTGTATTTTAATCATAATCGAAAAAAAATTGGAGAGGCGACGTGGCAGATTCTTTGGCCAAGTGGACTGAGGGCTCTACCTATGCCTAGTCCCATATCGAAATTATCCTATGAAAAAACTCCGAAAAACAGAAGAAAAAAAATTGTTAATCGTCTTCTCTGTCATAACCATTAAACTATCACATAGCTCTCTTTTTTTTTTTTTTTTCTTAATAAAAGAATAGAAAATTAATGAACTATAATAAGAATAATTCAATGTGTGATTGTATAAAATTGCAGCTAGATTTTTTTTCATTTTATGTTATGTAAAATTAAATTATTTATGTGAGAGATTTAAAAGTAAAATTTTATATTAGACTACCGAGTAAAATTTTGAGAGAGCTTTAAAAGTAAATTTTTGCTCTTATTACCTTTTTTTTCTTGAATAGATTACATTTAAGAGCAAGAATAATAATTCCAAGTTCAACCTTTAAAAAATAATGAGTCTAATTGAATTGAGTTTAATTTAAGATTTTTAATAATTTAATGTTTAAATTTTCATACTCAGATTCCATCTAAAAAGAATTTGAATTTCGATCTAAATTATCATATCAAACACAGATTAGACTCAATCAAATTAGACACAATAAATTTTCTATTATGTTTTGTGTAGGGATGGCAACGGGGGCGGATCGGGGCGGATCGGTCCGCGATCTGATCTGCTCCGCAATTGCCCCATGCCGATCCGATCCGATCCGTGATCCGCCTCGGATCAAATTTTGTTGATCCGTGATCTGCTCCGTCCGGAGCGGATCCGATCCGATCCGATGTGGCTGATTTTTTATTTTTTTTTATTTTTTTTAACTGCTGTAGTGTGTCACTGTGTAGGCTGGTTTTGTAAAAATGGAAGCCAAAATCTTGTATTTCCCCATTTCCTTCTCTAATAATGAGAACTATCTATTTTTTCTAGTGCAAATTAAAAACCTTATCACCTTTGCAAAAATCCAAGTAAATAAATACCAAATAAAACAAAAAAAATTACAATAATAAATACCAAATAAAATCCACAAGTTTAGGTTGTTGAACAAAAGCAAAATAGTCTAATACAAAATATGATTACACCATGGCAAATTTAGAAATCCTTCCAAAATCAACTACAAAAGTCGGAACGAGCTTCTTCTAGGTCCAAGTAGTTTTGAGAATTCATCAAATTTGAGGTAAACTTCTTGAGTCTTGATTGGCACAAATTAAACCTATAACAACAAGGAAAATTTGAACAACAATTATTACATTTTAAATAGTATACGAAAGAGAATTAAACATAATGAAAGATAACATACCACAAACAGTAGTTGTAGTAGGACATTCAGGTGATGATGCTTCAAATTCATCTACTTCTAGTGGAAATGAAAATTCAAAATCGGGACCTGGGTTTTGAGAATTATGTTCGCTTACGGGTTGACATTGTAATTTGCTTGGGCGCGTAGAATGTCCTTCGGATTCCAAAGTGTCCATAATACCCAAAAAACCCCACTACACAACAAATTCAAACTCAAGCCATCATAACAAAGTTGAAACTACCATCAAATTCAAATTAATTCACCATTTCTAAGCCATAATAATGTGCTATGAAAACGAAATAAAGGGTTCTTTTTCAAAGCATAATACCCAAATAAATTTAAAAGGGTCCAGAGGCCCTCCCCATAGATTATAGAAACGGTTATACCTTTTCAAATGGAGTATCACGCCAAAAAAATTGGTTGACCCATGAAAATTGCCCCAGAAACCCTAGGGGAGCTCCAAACCCAGCCGACCCGCAGAACTACCTGTGACCCGCGAGAAAACTGCTGACCGTAGCCTAGTTGAGGACAGCCACGGTGGAGGACTTTAAGAAAGCAGATGTGGATGAGCTTCAGGACAGCCGCGGTGGAGGAGAGCGGACCGAGGAGCCGAAGAGAGAAGGCGAAGAGAAGGAGATAGTAGAAATAGGTGGCGGTGGAGCCGAAGAGAGAAGACGACTCACCACCGACGGAGAAACGGTGGGGGGGGAGGGGGGAAGGGCGTTAGAATTTGGGGATTTTTGAGAGAAACGGGTGGAAGGAGGGCGCTAGAATTTGGGAATTTTTGTTCTAGGGTTGTGGAAGAGAGTATATATAATGTGGACTAAAAACGCAATTAAATTATTAGCACATAAAATCCTCTTATTATTATAAATGTACGGATCGGATCGGAGCGGATCGAGGCAGGAATGAAATCCGAATTTGATCTGCTCCGTTCACGGATCATATCTGATCTGCCCCAAATTCTATACGGATCAGATCTGATTTGCCCCAAATCCTATCGGGACGGATCGGATCAACGGATCACGGGTCAAATTGACATCCCTAGTTTTGTGGATAGAAGAATGACTCGTAGTATATCATTAATGTGTTTACCAAGAAAAATAAAAACAAAAGAAAATATGTTGCTACCAGTGAAACAGTGTAAAAGGAATATATACACCACAAAATATTATTCTACTCCAAACCTACGAAGGATTGGTCAATTAATGGCCACGTCTCTACAATATACAAAGAATGTGACTTGTATGTTTTCCAATTTATAAATCTACTTACATTATTAAAGAAAAAACAGCCGTAAGTAAGGCATTAATCTAATGGTCAAAGCTGATGTTTCATTACATAAAGATCATTAATTTGAATCTCTTCTGCGCTTTTTGAATCTTCTATTTCTTGTAATAGATAGATTCACTCCCTCAATAAATAAAAAATAGCAGACAAATGCTTAATTTGTTTTAAATTTAATATATACTTTCTATTTTAATTTATCTTAAAATAAATATAATATTTCTTTAAATTGATGTATTCCCTAATCTTTCATAATTAACCACTTATATAATTAAGAGATTCAAACTCCATTAATTTTTAGTCTTCTTATATTTAAGGATATTATAGTAAATTAATCATGGTAAAACTACTCGATTTAATTCTCGTGAAAATAAAATGTGAACATTTAATTTGATACAGAGTAAGCAATAAAGTGCATGCTACCTACTTTGTTATTCCAAAAACTACTCTAATCCTTAAGGTCTCCACCTAACTGTCTTTAGGACTAGTAGAGAATTTAAATCACGAGATATATATCAATTAGGTTCATCTAACGTTGTATTTACTCCAACAACGTAAAAAAGCCAACACATGCACTTGATAGAAATTGAACTCCCAGTTATTGTTATTATTATATATATATATATATATATATATATATATATATATATATATATATATAAGCAACACTTGCCATGGACCAAAAATTCTAGTAGTAGATCCACCAAACCCTATCAAAAAGAACTTCAATATTCTTGAACTATTATGGCTCTACCACTGCTAGCCCTCTCAATCATCTTCTTCTTCATCTTTATTACATACAACCTCTACCAACGGCTGAGATTCAAGCTACCACCAGGGCCACGGCCGTTACCGGTGGTCGGAAACCTCTACGACATAAAGCCAGTGAGGTTCAAGTGCTTTTCGGATTGGTCAAAAGAATATGGTCCAATATTTTCAGTGTATTTTGGTTCACAATTAAATGTGATAGTGAACACATCAAAATTAGCTAAAGAAGTATTGAAAGAGAATGATCAATACTTGGCTAATAGATATAGGACAAGACCCACAAATAGAATGAGTAGAAATGGTAAAGATTTAATATGGGCTGATTATGGTCCTCATTATGTTAAAGTTAGGAAGTTCTGTAATCTTGAACTTTTTACTCCTAAAAGACTTGAAGGACTTAGACCTATTAGAGAAGATGAAGTCACTGCCATGGTTCAATCCATCTTCAACTTTTGCATCAATCCTGGTAAGTTTTTTTCTTCTCTTTGCTGAAGCCATTTTGCACTGGGTACGACCTGTTTATTTTTGTTCATCTGTGGTGGGATTAGTGGCGGAGCTATTAAGGCACAGCCCTCAACATTTTCAGAAACTACGAATTTTTTGTGGAAATTTTTTTTTTTTTTTTATAAATGTTGTATTTGGTCCTTCTAAAAATTTTTAGTAAAAATTCGCCCCTCATGATAAATTCCTGCCTCCGCCACTTGGTGGGATGCTGAAAAGAAGAGGTTGAATTAGAAGTTATATATTTATGGCTAATTATAAAAGAATATATATTATAGTAAAACTTTAAAATACTTTAGAGAGCGCGGTTTAGATATCTAGAAGAACTTTTTATGAAAAACAAACTTTTTTCTATTTTTCTTTTTGTCGATCATTTATTTTTTTCGTAATTTATCTGTTGCAGAACGCTAATAAGTAGAGGTGAACTAGAAATTATATATTTATGGCTAATTATAAAAGAATATATATTATAGTAAACTTTAAAATACTTCAGAGATGGGTATAGATATTTAGAACTTTTTATGAAAAAACAAACTTTTCGATATAGAATATAACAAAACTTTTCAATTAGATATTTTTTTTTGAAATCCGGATGGGCGGTTGCCCCATAAGGGGAGAGAGAAGTGCCTCAAAAGAAGAGAAGATAGTTCTAGAAAGGGAGATAATTAAATCTTGCTTCATTGTGTGGGGAGGGTATCGAACCCATGATCTCATGTCGTGGACAGGCGCTTACCCCGCTGGGCCTGAGTAACCTTTGATCCTCTACTTGTATTAATATTGTAAATATTTCCGGAAAAGAATAAAATAACATAAAACAGTATACATTCTAATAGGTGAAGTATTTACTTCACTTCCACTTTTCTCTACCTAACCTTGAAAACCCAACTTATTATTGTCTCAAGGGAAAAACACAATGAAATTTCTGATGGTGACAATGAGAGCTCGACATTATTGAAAAATGGTACTGTTTTTTTTCCGGGAGGGAGGAGGGTGTCGAGCACGAGACCTTCTGATCCCAGCAGACAGTGCTCCTCCACTGGGGCTGCCAATATCTTGACAATAAAAATGGTACTGTTAGATAGCTAAGAACTTAACTAATTGATTGGTTAAATTGGGGATAAAATGATAATAAAAAACTCGTAGAATCCCTTATACCAATAGAGATGAATAGTTTTTAATTTGAGTTTTTACCTAACTTTAATCAATTTTTCTTAGTTGGTTAAATTTAACTAATTTTTTTTGTTTTTGGCTACATTTAGTTAATTATCAGATTGAGAAACTTGTAGTTTTTTTTTTCTTTAGGGGAATTTGTAGCATATTTTACTTTTAAAATAAAAAAAAAAGGAAAAAACGTGTTTATCAGATTGAGAAACTTTTAGTTTTTTTTCTTTAGGGGAATTTGTAGCATATTTGACTTTTTTTTTTTTCTTTTTAAAAAAAAAAAGGAAAAAAACGTGTAAACACATGTATCAAAAAGAGTGAAAACGTGTAGCATATGAGAACCCCATTTGCTCAACTAGACTACCTATTCTACCAACCAAAAAAAAAAGAGACTACCTAATAATAAAAAGGACCTTACTAAACTAATAGAATTATTGGTTAAAAGATTGGCTAAAATAGTTTTTTTGATCTTTTGGCCCTTATAGTTGGGTGAATCCCTTATACCAACAGGGGGTAAGATAGTCATTTAACACTCTTAATTTGGGGGTTTAGGGTTTCTATCCCAAAATTCTAGTAGTAAATTATTTTCCTAATAAAAAACGCTAACAGAAAATTTTGGACTTTTAGTTACATTATTTCTTAATTTTAAAATTGACGGTACAATGCTAACGATGTCTTACCCAGTGCTAAAAGCTGAGGTCTTCAACCGATAGTTTCTTCTCTTATTTATGTAAAATTTTGTAAAAGCGACAATTTATCTAAGAGAAAATCTTTTTATATATAAACAATTTTTATTTTCTTTTTTTGTTAATAAACTATTTTTAAATTACTACTTTTATCAAAATAGTGTAAAACTATTGATTTTCAATCAATTTTGAACCCATGTTATGTAAATTTTTGTCAGTCATAATGATATTTTTGTCAATTTAAGTCATTAACACTTTGAATTAATGCAGAACATGTGATTAAAAGTAGCAGGAAACCACCAACTTCCCACTAATTTGAAAAAAACAGTAGTTCGAAAATAATTTATATACAGAAATAGATAAAATAAAAGTTTACCACAAAAAGAGAAAATTAAAAATTATTTACGTATAATATAGGGAGATTTTCTCATTTATATAATTTTGACTTAAAAAATGTTGCAGAAAACAAGGATAAAAGTTTAATGATGCGAGATTTTCTGGGATCAGTGTCATTCAACAACATAACAAGGCTAACATTTGGAAAAAGATTTATGAATTCAGAAGGCGAAATAGACGAACAAGGACTAGAGTTCAAAGGAATAGTCTCCAACGGAATAAAAATCGGAGCAAAGCTTTCGATGGCGGAGTACGTTCCGTGGCTGCAATGGATGTTCCCGGGCGAGACGGAAGTTCTCGATAAGCACAACGATCGCCGCGATCGGCTAACCAGATTGATCATGGAAGAACACACTATTGCGAGGCAGAAAAGTGGGAATACAAAGCAGCATTTTGTTGATGCATTGCTCACTCTCCAAAAAGAGTATGATCTTACTGATGACACTGTCATTGGTCTCCTTTGGGTAAGTCCTTCTATTTTATTTTCGCCTTTCTGGAATTGAATATTTTATTTCTATTTGAAATTAGAATTTAAGTGAATATTTGACTTTAATTGAGTTACTGTTATTTTATACAAAAAGTTACTAAATCATAACCCCACCCCGGTCATGGTGCATAACAGTTTTTTTTTTTATACTGGTTTTCTCTTGTAAAAACAAGTGTTGTCAATGGAGGCAAATAACTTTCTTAATAAGGTTGAGGCCTAATGACGTAGAGGTCATGCGTTCGGATTTTCCTCCTCATTTCTAAATCTTTATATTTTTTATAATAAATAGGTTTTCCTCCCCCAAAGACAAAAGAAAAGGCAACTTTCTTTATATTTTTTATTTTTTTAAATCAATGATAGATTTACTTGATTTTTATTTTAATAGTTGTACACTTTCATTGAGTACACAAGTTTACACGGAAAATTTTATAGTAGAGCCGTCTTGTGGGACTGGCCTCACAACTCTCTCAAATGAATTGGGTGAGGTTTATCTTGTAAATAAGCTCTGTCCCAACTCATGTGAGAGGGACTTGAGACCAGTCACAACTCCATAACCATGTTTACACGAATCGAAATATATGTTCAAACGTACAGGGAAAAAACGTTATGCATCATAGCCGTCGGACCCATCATAACCTCACCTAATTTTCACGGATTAACCGCGTTATTTTGAGGGTATTAAGTAGTACAGAGAGGATATTTCCACCTCATAAATGTTGAATAAATGACCTTCTTGTCATGTTCTTAATATATAGTACAAATAACAAAAGCTAAATGTAACATCAGAATAATGGCTCACGGCTCCTATGCGGAACTGGATTTTGTTCCGCATGTGCGGGACAAAATCCTGACCGTCAGATGAGATTTTTAACGGTTCAGATCAGGAGAGAGAAAAGTTGCGGCTGATTAAAAAAATAATAAATTTTTTTTAAGTCTCTCTCCTGATCTGGGCCGTTCAAAATCTCATCCGACGGTTCCAGTTGTTCCGCACATGCAGAAAAAAAGCTGTTCCGCATAGGAACCGGACTGAGAATAATGGATACGGTTGGCTGGTTTGAATTTAGTAACTTGATGGACGAGAAGTGGTCCTAAAATTAATACCCTTTAATTTTTTTTAGATCCACATAGGTTAATGTTAAGATTACTAAAAATATGCAGTCCGGTTCCTATAAGGAACAAGTTTTTTCAATATATATACGAAACATCTGTTTTTACCTTAAAAAGCAGGTATTTTTAAACTTAAAAATAGGTGTTCGCGTGAACACGTATTTTAAAAGGGGAAAAAAATGATATTTTTTTAAATCAATTTTAATTGTCAAAATTTTAATCCAACGGATGAAAAATTGTTCCGCACGTACGGAACATTTCTCGTTCTGCACTGAAGTCATGGTAGAAAATATGATACTGTTTGTCTTATCAATAATGATTGTTGGATCAAAGAGTATAAAATGTAAATGATTGTTAAAATTTAATGTGACTTTATGCCTTCTTGATCCAAATTTGATCCCAACTTTTTGATCCAATAATCACTACCCTTGTCTTATTATTACAATGTCTAAAAGTCTTCTCTCACTTTTTTTTTGTTGAACAAGTTAAAAGACTATCTTTTTTAAAATGACTTATATTTTGAAAAAGAATGAGTAAAGTAAACCAAAAGTTTGAACCTAAATTGCAGGACATGATTACTGCAGGCATGGACACAACCACAATTTCGATGAGAATGGGCAATGGTCGAGCTAGTAAAGAATCCAAGGGTCCAACAAAAAGCTCAAGAGGAACTTGGCCAGGGTAATCGGGTCGAATCAGGATAATGTCCGAATCCGATTTCTCCAAACTCCCCTACCTACAATCAATAGCCAAAGAAGCTCTAAGGCTCCACCCTCCAACTCCACTTATGCTACCACATAGAGCCAATGCCAAAGTAAAACTTCGGCGGTTATGGCGTCCACTAAAGGGTCCATAGTACAAGTAAAGCGTATGGGCCATTGCTCGTGATCCAGAATCTTGGAAAAACCCATTAGAATTCGACCGAGAGATTCCAAGAGGAAGATGTGGATATTAAGGGGTCATGATTTTAGGCTTTTGCCATTTGGTCTTTGGAAGACGAATTTGCCCTGGTGCTCAACTTGCTTTGAATTTGGTAACTTCTATGTTAGGTCATTTGTTGCACCATTTTACATGGTCACCACCATTAGGGATGACGCTTTGAGGAAATTGATTTGAAGGAGAGTCACGGAGCTGTTACTTATATGAAAAACTCCATTGCAAGTCATTGCATCTCCAAGATTGCCTCCCATTTATATAATCGTGTGGCGGTAGAGATCCGATTATGTTATTTAATTCTCCAACAGATTATTATTATTATTATTATTTTGTTTAAGAAATATATTTTTTTGGAATTTGGTTGAAGCCTTAATGTTTTGGTTATTTAGACTATTAAATTATCTGAAATAAATATTGGAAGGGCTAAACAAGATTTGATGTATTGGTTTCTCAGTATTTTGTTTCCTATTATTGTGAAACCCGACCTAAATTAGAACCAAGACTTATCATTTGGACACAAGAGGTATTGTGCATATTAGGGGGTATCGGGTGACTTTTATAATATCTTATTTTTTATAAGGATTAAGATTAATTTGAGAGAAGTATTAAAGATATAAGGCGTTTATTTGGGAGAAGTATGAAATATGTGACATTTATTTGGGATTAGCGAGTATAATTTCCTATTAGACCGTTCGAAAAAAGAAAGATGCATTAGCATTGAATTGAATCTGCCGTGTTTGTCTTATTATTACAATGTCTAAGAGTTTTCTCTCACTTTTTTTTTTCTTTTTGATTGCACAAGTTAAAAGATTATCTTTTCTAAAATGACTTATATTTTGAGAAAGAATGGGTAAAGTAAACTAAAAGTTTGAACCTAAATTGCGGGACATGATTCTCTACGGCATGGACACAACCACGATTTCAGTAGAATGGGCAATGGCTGAGCTAGTAAAGAATCCAAGGGTCCAACAAAAAGCTCAAGAGGAACTTGACCGGGTAATCGGGTCAGACCGGATAATGTCCGAATCCGATTTCTCCAAACTCCCTTACCTACAATCAATAGCCAAAGAAGCTCTAAGGCTCCACCCTCCAACTCCACTTATGCTACCACATAGAGCCAATGCCAAAGTAAAACTCGGCGGTTATGACGTCCCTAAAGGGTCCATAGTACAAGTAAATGTATGGGCCATTGCTCGTGATCCAGAATCCTGGAAAAATCCGTTAGAATTTCGACCCGAGAGATTCCAAGAGGAAGATGTTGATATTAAGGGTCATGATTTTAGGCTTTTGCCATTTGGTGCTGGAAGACGAATTTGCCCTGGTGCCCAACTTGCTTTGAATTTGGTAATTTCTATGTTAGGTCATTTGTTGCACCATTTTACATGGTCACCGCCATTAGGGATGATGCCTAGGGAAATTGATTTGGAGGAGAGTCCTGGAACTGTTACTTATATGAAAACTCCATTGCAAGCGGTTGCATCTTCAAGATTGCCTGCCCATTTATATAATCGTGTGGCAGTAGAGATCTAATTATGTTATTTAATTCTCCAGTAGATTATTGTTATTATTTTCTTTAAGAAATGTAATTTTTTGGAATTTGGTTGAAACTCTTAATGTTTTGGTTATGTAGACTGTTAAATTATTTGAAAGAAATATTGGAAGGGCTAAAGAAGATTGTGATGTATTGGTTTCTTAGTATTTTGTGTCCATGGGAATCGGGTAGCCCAAGTGGTAAGGCTACTCGAAGAGGTCCCGTGTTCGGTTCCTATATCTCCCCATAATGGGGCAAATAATTCTCCTCCTTATGAGGCTTATCTTCCCTCCCCAGGCATGGGGCATGTTTCAATCTTCCATATCTAGGGTACTCTCTGCTCTTCCCCTTCGGGCGCTAAAAAAAAAAAGTATTTTGTGTCCTATTATTGTGAAACCCGACCCAAATTAGAACTAAGACTTATATTGGACCCAAGAGGTATTGTGCATATTAGGGGTATCGGGTGACTTTTATAATATCTTATTTTTATAAGGATTAAGATGTAATTTAAGAGAAGTATTAAAGATATTAGACGTTTATTTGGGAGAAGTATGAAAGATATGACATTTATTTGGGATTAGCAGTATAATTTCCTATTCGGTTTTCAATAAAAAATAATGTATTTTCGTTATAAAAATTGAATTGAACGTGCAGTACTTAGCGAAATTTGTCTAAATTTCAATACTGATATTTTGCGAACATACGAAATTAGTTTGTCTGTAAAAACTGTGTGATTATCTATTTATCAAAAAATTTATGATTGCGTTAAACTATTTTTTAGACTGTTCGAAAAAAGAAAGATGCATTAGCATTGAATTGAATCGGCCATGTTTGAAAAGGAAAATGATAGATTTTGAAGCATGTTTCTTTTAGCATGTCCTTTAATAAATAATTTGCACATAATTTATCTTTTAATAGGGCTTTGGACTTATTGAACAATGCATCGGTGGCATAGCCGGATGCATGCACTCCACACTGGTGCAATTGCACCACCAGTATTTTGGAATTTTTTTTTTTATTTAAAACTAGACCGTTTATTACAATTATTAATTTTTTTATATACTAGATATATATATCCAACGGTTTAAAATAAAAGATATTTTTTAAAAAAAATGGCCCCAAAAAAATTTCAATCTTTTTTATATACTAGGTATATATATTCAACAGTTCAGATTAAGATTTAAAAAAAAATCGATCGAACGATTTATAAATCACATGAAAATATATATTACACACCAAATTCTATTTAGAAGTTTCTACCGACTCTGCTCCCAAAAATCATCAAAAAGACTTCCAACTCTTCATACGTACGCCACTGAGTAGACATTAAGCCAAAAAAAAAGAGGCGACTGAGCGGAGAGCACGAAGACTTGGAGCACTGAGCACTTTGAGTGAGCGACCATTCCATATTTCCATTGATGAGTGATTCTAGTTGTCCGTGAAGTAAAGAAACAAAAGAATATTGATTATAGAGTTCGTGTGACCACATCACTTATAGCTAGTAAGTATCTTTTAAAGTGTGGCTTTCCATTCCGAGGAGGTGACGAGTCAGAGGACTCTCCTTATAAGGGTCCATTCCGAGAGTTGGTCGAAACTTTGAAGGAAAGTAACCAAGATGTAACTGATATCTTAAATTCTGCTCCAAAAAACAATTCAATGATTTCTCCTACGATTCAGAAGTCCCATGCTGCCGCTTGTGCTTTTGAAGTAACTGCACAGATTATTAGTGACATTGGGGATGATGTTTTTTGTGTGTTGATTGATGAATCCGGTGATTGTGGTGGTAATGAACAAATGGCTGTTGTTATTCGCTATGTTGATAGTGCAGGTATTGTTAAGGAACGTTTTCTTGGCATTGTACATGTTAAAGAAACGAGTGCGATATCACTTAAAGAGGCACTTGTTGATTTGTTGTCCCAAAATGGTTTGTGTTTGTCTAGTATTCGAGGGCAAGGTTATGATGGAGCGAGCAATATGAAAGGCCGGTTGGGTGGGTTGCGAACTTTAATTCAAAATGAGAATTCATCAGCTTACTATGTACATTGTTTCGCACATCAACTTCAGTTGGCACTTGTTGCTTGTGCGAGGAGTCATCCTGGTGTTAGTAATTTTATTGGTAAGGTTAATCTTCTTGTTAATTACATTCGCTCATCCAACAAGAGGCAGGAATTGCTTCGAGGGAAACAAGCAAAACACTATAAGGACTTGATTGAGGAAGGTGAGATAGAAACTGGAAGTGGACAGAATCAACAATCAGGCATAGTTCGAGCAGGTGATACTCGTTGGGGTTCTCATTTCAGGACTATAAATAGTTTAAGGACTTTGTATGTGCCATTGATTGGGGTACTTCATGAAATACAAAACGATAGCACATTCTAGAGATTCGGGGAAGCTGAAATTTTTTTGGATTTTCTGAAATCATTTGATTTTATGTTTATGTTATTCTTATTGGTTGATGTTTTAGCGATCACACATGATTTGAATTTAACTTTACAAAGACGTGATCAAGATCACTTGAATGCTTTATCTCTAATCAAAGTTGCCAAAGAACGACTTCAAGAAATGAGGAATAAAGCATGGGAAGAACTTTTGTCTAAGGTTGTGGCAACTTGCAATATGGTTAATGTTGTTGTTCCGGACATGGATTCACCATATGTCCAAGGAAAGAATGCTAGGCGACAATCTTCCAGTGTATCCAACTTACATCATTACAAGAATGATTGTTTGTTTAATATTCTTGATTTGCAATTGCAAGAGCTTAATGCTAGATTTGATGAAGCAAATACTGAACTTTTACAATGTGTTGGATGTTTGAGCCCTTCATCGTCATTTACACATTTTGATGTGGATAAGTTGGTGAGGATGGTTGAACTATATCCTAAAGACTTTGAGGGTGAACCTGAAGTGGTAATTCGCAATCAACTTCAAAATTATATCAAAGTTGTTCGTTGTGATCCAGATTTTAAAGAGTTGCGAGGCCTTTCAGATCTTTCTGTACAACTGGTGAAAACAAATAAGTGCAACACTTTCAGTGTGGTGTATAAGCTTGTGAAGTTAGCTTTGCTTTTACCGGTAGCAACCGCAAGTGTTGAACGTGTCTTTTTTGCTATGAATCATGTGAAAAGTGACAAATCTAGTACAATGGGCGATCAATGGCTAAATGACCGTCTAGTAACTTATCTAGAACGGGATGTGCTCAGTACTATTAGTAATGATGTCATTTTAGCACATTTTCAAGAATTTGATAGAAGATTTTCTTTGTAAAGTAATGAGTACTTTCTCATTGATGTAATCTTTTGTTAAACTGCTTTTACGTTATGTTTTTGGTAAAAAAAAATTCAATTTGCACAACCGAATTTCGACTCCTGCGTCCGGCTATGTTTCATATTAACAAATTTGACTTTACATACTTATTATTTCCCCTCATAGAACAATTCGATGAAGGGTTGGATATGGCAGTGATGACTATGAAAAGAGGAGAACTGGCAACAATAAAAGTCAGCTCAGAGTTCTTGCAGAAATGTGAGAGGAAAATATCGGCTTCAGCAACTTCAATTCTTTATAAAGTCACGTTGGTCGATTTCATTAAGGTCTGCAATGATATGTCTGTAATATGTAGAGAGCAATTATTTACCACATATGACAACTTATATCCTGAAATTGTTGCTTTTAATTCTGGTTCCAGGAGAAGACATTTTGGAAGATGAATACAGAAGAAAAGTTAGAAGCTTGTGAAAGAAAGAAGATCAATGGAAACGTATTGTTCAAGGCCGGAAAATTCAAGCTGGCCTCCAAGAAGTATGAGAAGGAATGTAGTTTGTGACTTTATTTTAGCGCAAATTTCATTTTGTTTTACTGCATTTTCGCTACTTGAACTCTTTTTCGGTGTTTTATTAAATGCAGGGTTTAAAATACATTGAATACGACCATAATTTCAGTGATAACGCGAAGAATCTAGCAACTGCTTTACGGTTATCTTGCATTTTAAACAACGCAGCTTGCAAATTGAACATGGAGGAGTATCTAGAGGCCTCAAGGCTATGTACAAAAGTAAGTTTTCTAGGTATATCGGCAGTATGTTCTTATCATATTACTTCCCTATCTGAAGCTATCTTTTTCGAATAACAAACATTACTCCTTTTTTTTTATTATGGAACGAGCAAGTAAAACACGATAGGGATTAACATTAAGTGCTTGAGAACATTGATTCTTGAATGAAACATCAGTGCACAACTTGACAAACTCGTTTACATGGCAACAGGTTCTTGAACTTGATCCCATCAATGTCAAAGCTCTCTTCAGAAGGTCGCAAGCATATCTTAGGATTTCGAACCGAGAAAATCTTGCAAGTGATCTCGAGAGAGCTCTTGCGATAGATCCAAACAACAGGTATGCTTCATTTTAACTCGTCCCACGAGTTCTTAGAAGCTGCATCTATCTCACTACGATAATGGTAACCTAACGAGAAGTGAAACTTGCATTCAAGGAGCTAAAAAGACAAGCAAAGGGAATATTTTCAAGATGAAGCAAAATTCACGTAACAATATGCTCTCAAAGATGGGGAAAGCGACTATTTACATAATCACTTAATGTGATTTCTTGCGGGAATATGTTACTCCATCAGTCTCAAATTGAGCGTCCGTTTTGTTAAGGAAAGTGGATATTTAATTTAGAGCAGTGGGGAGTAATACCAAGCGGTTCAATTTTATACGAAGACTCCCTCCATTATCAAGCTAATTTGTATATTAATCCCAGCAGGTGCGGCTAAGAGGGTGTTCGAAGTGCTCGACTGCACACCCAATTTTATGTTATATATATGTGTGTTTTTATTTTGTTGAAGAATAATAATAATTGTAAATACTTGGGTATTTTTATGTTGACACCTACCAATAAATATTGCTTGATTTTTTTTTTTTGTTTGGGACAAAGTACCCGCCACTTTAGTTATACTTGATAAGATTAATATATATAGATTTTTCTGTTACGTATTATGGCCTTATTTAAACTTTAACATAAGGCCTCTAAAATGATTGAGACGGTCCTGAATCCCAGTGTCTCTAATAGTGGAAGTAATTACTACAGAATGACTCTGCTTTAGTATACTTTACATCTGTTCTTTCTTTGCTTTCTCAATCTTCCAGTCGGAGGAAATGGAAAACCAAAAGCAAAACTGATATTCACAGCATGAAAATGTAACAATGTGTGATTTCTTGTGTATAAAGTAAAATATATTAAAAGGTTTAGTTTGTTGTTCACTCGACTTGAGGCAGTCGCTAATTTAGATAAACTTGTCATTTTCTGAGTTTTTTTATCCGAATGACAGTGTTTTTACAGAAAAATCCGTAATGACATTGCTTTTGGGGCAACGTTTTTTCCAAGGACGGATTCCATGAATGTGTCTTTAAAGAATGACGGATTCTAGGAATCTAACCTTGGCTGACGTGGATAAAATTTAGCTAGCGTCAACTATGGGACTAATTTACGAAACCCATTATTATTTTCAAAATGGATTCACGGAATCGTCCCTACTTTACAGTAATTTTACCCCTAACAAGCCCTAGTCAGACGGTCTACATCAATTAATAACGGATTATTTCCGTCCTTAACTGAAGACGAATTCACTGAATTCGTCCTTCCCATCCTAATTTTATCCTAAGAAACTCTACCCTACCCCAAATTTTATTTTCTTTTTAAACCAAATGTATAGTCTTTCTTTAATAAAAAAAATAATCTTTTGAAGGGAAAAAAGATGGTTTGGAATCCGAACTTCTAAAATTTCTCAAAAAGTTAGACTATCTTACAAAAATATTTTTCAACTTGATGAAATTCTTCAAGTAAGAAAGAAGTTGGAAACGTTAATTGTTGATCAAATGACATGGATACAATGGCTGAAATCAAAATAATGATTTCATTGAAATAGTCAAAAATACATAACATCGATAAAGGCGGTACTATAAAAGTGATAACATGTTCGAAATTACATTAAGAAAGTAAATTCAATCATTAGAACTGCTAGTTCCTGCAATTTGATTATTAAGGCAAGTCTTCCAATTCTGTTTAGTATAGTAGCATTGCCCACGCTTTCGGGATGAGAGATGCTCATTATTCTCCCAGTCCATAGACATTGTCCCACACTTTAACGGTCTAACTCTTTTTGAGAATTAAGAATTTATTATTCTTTAACTCTTTTCTTTAACCGTAAAATATAATAATGTCACATTAAAACGTGACCTCTCCTCATCTCAGATACATCTTCTTGATTTTCTTTCCTTTAAGTAAGTAAATTATCAAATTATCAAATCAGTCAAAGATAGTTGTATTTATAGGAGGTTAAATACAAAAAAAAGAAAAAAAAATTAGTAACTATTAATTTGTGTAGGACTATACTTACCAATTGATAAAATTTTAGATGACACGATCTTAAAAAAATTAACCATTTTAGTAATTGACTAAAACCACTTAAACTTTTCAATTGATAAAATTTTCAGTTTATCTCAGTGTGTACTGACCCGAGTTAAGAGCGACCCGAGGCCCGATGTAGATCTTGGTCGGAACCACCAGAGGGATCAATTGATTTCTCCAAGCAAGAATCAGGTTATGCAATTCAATTCAATTCAATTCTTGAGTCAATGAAATTTGATTATGCAATTCCAATCCACGGCCATGTCCGTTTCAATTGTCTGCCAATCGATTATGCAGTTCAAAAAGCTGGATGTTTCAACTGCTTTTGTGAACCAGACTATGGAGTATTGAAGGCTAGGGTTTAATGGTTATGCTCATCTTCCACTTCAATCTTCGATCAGGTAAGCAATTTCTTCCGCTGCGATCTTCAAACTTACAAAACAAAAAAAAAAATTGATTTCTCACAATTTCTTCATCCATATATACAGGAGAAAGGCAGGAGCAGGAAAAGTGTTCGATTAAGCCACATTCAGGAAATTTGATGCTGCATAATCCTTCATAAGGTACAACAAAGTTTATTGTGTATGGTCTGCCACAAATTCGCCTCAATAGTTCAATTCTCCAGTAGTTATTACTATTAATTGGGGAATTTTCAACTTACTGTGTTAGGTTATTGGCAAAAGCATCACATTGCAAACGGTATTTAATTAAGGGTAGTGATTATTGGATCAAAAATTTGGGATCAAATTTGGATCAAGAAGGCATAATGTCACATTAAATTCTAACAATCATTTTAATTTTATACTCTTTGATCCATATTTGATCCAATTTTTTGATCCAACAATCATTATTGTTAAATTAATTACCTCCGGTAGGGTTAATTCTGATATGGACCATGTGGTGTAGATTCACCCCACATTAGGGAGAGAGAGAGTTTTTCTGTTGATGTGGTCCTGTGGATGAATCTAGATTACAAGGTTCATATCAAACTTTTTCCTCCGTTAGTCCTAAGTTGATTGTCTGTATTTGATTTGCACGAGAATTAAGAAGAATAGGGTGACAATGAGTACGTTACCATGATATCCTTATATATAGGAGGATTCATATGTTAGTGTCTGCGCTTGCTTTAGGATGATAGTTTTGAAGTTCACAAGAAAACATATCAATTTTGAGATTTTGAAGTTCACAAAAAAACATATCAATTTTGAGAGAGTGGACACAGTGTCAATCCCAGATAGCGGCGCCCCGAAAACGCTATAGCGGGATAGCGGGAGTGGTGCTATTTGGAATTCTATGCAAATAATTAAAAATATATATTTGAGAATATATGAGAAGAAGAGAAGAAGATTTTTTTTTTTGTTGCTGCGTTGAATAGATGAGAAGAAAAAGGAGCAGAAGGTTTTTATTTGCTTTAAGCTGTTGTAGTTTAGGTTTAGGGGTTTTTAAGTTTGTTATTACCATTTTACCCCTATTTTATTTTATTTTTAATGGGCAAAAAAAGACTTTTCATTGAAGATCCAAATAGGCCGCTATTTCCGCTATTTGAGCCACAATAGCAGCCGCAATTATCCGCACCCAAAATTCGCAACGCTGTTCAAGACTCATAGCGGCCAAAGGCTGCTACGCTCCGCTATCCCGCCGCAATTGACAACACTGAGTGGACTTCAATTAACTAATCTTCTTTTATTTTTTCAACTTCCCTTCAGGCTCTACTTACCATGCTAATTGTTACAATGAAATGCTAACCATATATTTTCATTTTCTGTTTATAAATTTACCTTCCATGAGTAAATTATGTACCTCCCTTTTCAGCTAATTGACTGCTGAACTTATTTACTTGTCTATTATATGTCCCTTTTTTTTCGTATGATTGCTTCACTACGTGCATAAGAAGTAAAAAAAATTTGTGCTATGCTACAAGTCCTAATGTGTGATCATATTTGAATTGTAAATTTAACAATCAATACAAGATACATCATCTATGTATTTGGAAGTCATGGATTTTCCCAGACAAGTAGGATTCTGTTTTTCGTGTTAAAGAGAAAATGGCGAAATACCATAAATGTTCTTTTGCTAAAGGTAGGCAGCTTCATCTTTTAATTCTGTTAAGATTCTTTTATTTTATTTATTATTTATTATTTTTGCTTTTGCTTTGATCATTTGAGTTTAGAAAATCTGAAAGCCTGGAAAAGAAGACCCTCCTTGTGTGCCCAAAGTAGCCATATTCCAATTGGTTCATTATCAAGCACGCATCAACAAATTGAGAAATGACATCTCCAGATAGCAACAATTACATTTTATCAAAAAAACTAGATGGAAAATCTTTCCTATTCAATATATTTGAGAAATGGTGAACAATATTCAGACTTTATACTGATCTTAGGGAGAAAATAACAAAAAATAAAAATATCTCTTCGGATAGCCATGGAGAAACCCTATGTTTTCTGTTCCTTCGAAATGAGCCAATTGGTTACAACCCCCCCCCCTCTTCCTTGTTTATGTTGATACATAGGGTATATAATGAAATTCTAACATGCTCTTTTTTGTTTATCACCTTCCATGGATACATGTTGTATCTCCCTTTAAGCTAATTAGGGACTGCTGAACTTATGCTTGTCTATTCTATGTACTTTTCCATTTTCCCTAAAAACAAAAGTTCATGTGATTGCTTCACTATGTGCACGAGAAGTAAATTTGTCTCTTCTATGTTGCAAGTCCTGATATGTGATCCTATTTGAACTGTTAATTTAACAATCAACCCGTTATAGTCATCTATTTTGGAAGTTACGGATTTTCCCACATAAGTAGGATTCTGATTTTTTGTTAAAGCTAAATGGAAAAGCTTTCCTATTCAATATATCTCAGAACTCGTGAATGATACTGGCAATTGTAGGAGCAATAGTTACTTGGAGAAAAATATCTTGTCTTCAATCAGCTGCAGGAATTCCAAGAAAGCTTATTTATCACTTAGTTATACATCCATTCAATGCGCTAAAAGAAAATGTGTGGTTAGTTGTTTATGTAAAAGTTTTGAATAGTAGAAGTAGTTTGGACAAATAACGTTTATTGGACGTAAAAATGCCTCCAAGAGTTTGCTTTCTTCAAGGGGTCATCTGGGTTTAAAAAAGCGCGCCTCAGGTCTGAAAATACCTCCGGGGGTCTGGGTCTGAGGCGAGGTCGAGGTGAGCCTGATCTTGAGGCGACCGAGGCGAGCATGAGGCGCACAAAAATGAAAAAAAATTGCAAATAGAACTAATTTCTTCTTCTTCTTCTTCTTTATTTTCTGATTTTTTTTGAAATAATAAAAATGTCACAAATAGAACTAATTTCACTTGTGACTTTTGTAAGAAAGTAATTAAAGGAGGAGTTCAACGAATGAAACAACATCTAGTTGGAGGATTTAGTATAAAATATATACTTTTATCTAGTATTTATAATATTGAAATAATGTTTATAATACAAAATTGTATATATATTTAATTTATGAGATTTTTTGCAAAAAAAAAAAAAAAGAGCTCCTCGCGTCCTTGAGGCGTGCGCCTCGAACGTTCGCCTCGGTCCCTCATCGCCTCGCGCCTTTTAAAACTAAGGGGGTCATAAAAAATATATCATACACGAGACCTTGGCGCATCGTGCGAGTAAACTATACCTAGTAATTTCTATAAAAGCTGCCCAAATTGCAAAGCTACACCAACCCTTATGAGGAAATTTTTTACCCACAACCACAATTCCCTATTATCTAAACTCTGGAAAATTCGCAAAGATGGCGGCCAAAGCGAATCTCCCAGAAGATATGCTTACGGAGATCCTTCTTAGGTTACCAGTGAAATCAATGCTCCGATTTAGATCTGTTTCTAAACCTTGGTTTTATTTACTCAAAAGCCCCCGTTTCATCGATGTGCATCTGAAATTTAGTCTTGCTAGAGATGATGAACAGGTTATCATCACGCGGTTCGCAAGGGAGGAAAGTAAAAGCCTGCTATCCGTCCATTCCAGCGATGACTGCCTCAGTGTTTTGGTCCCTAATTTAGAGATACAGTCTCAGATTCTGCGTGATAAAAATATCAGATTCATTGGTTGTTGCAATGGAATTGTATGCCTTTCCAATTACATTGATTCTGTTTTGTTCAATCCTGCAATTCGTGAATTTAGGACACTCCCTTCCCGCCCCGTTAGCCCAGAAGTGCGCTACTGGTACACAGAAGGTATTGGATTTGGTTATGATCCGGTTAGTAATGATTATAAGGTTCTTAGATTTTTATGGACTGATATTGCTGAACTGCCTGAACATGATGCTGATCCTCTTTTCAAAACTGAAATATATAATCTCAGCAGTGATACTTGGAGGGAAATAGATGCTGATCAACTCGAAGTTGAAAGCCATTTTGGAGATTTCGACTTGTTCTTTAATGGAAGAATGCATTTTGAAGTATCAGATGAAGAAGGTGTATTCATTCTTTCTTTCGATATTAGTACCGAGGTGTTTCATGAGTTATATTATCCAGAAGCTCGTACAATAACTAATAAACAAGAATCATGCCTAGCTGTTATACATGACACCCTTTCAATGATACTGTGCACATATACATATCCCGGTCCACATCCTTATGAACAGTTCATTAACATATGGATGATGAAGGAATACGGTGATGAAGAGTCCTGGTCAAAGCAATACTCTTTAGGACCTTTGTCCGGTATTGAACGCCCAGTAACTTTTTGGAAGAACAAGCGACTCCTCCTTGAAAGAGTCACCCAAAACACAGAAGATAGTGATAATGATGTTGAGTTGGTCGTCCGTGATCTCCTAAATTATGACAAACTTCAGAATTATGATGTTCATGGGTTGGTCTACACAATAGGGGCTATATTTTACAAAGAAACTTTAGTTTCAATAACCAATTTTTAGAAAATCAGACTATATTATAAGGAGATGAAAGATTTGAAATCATTGTTATTATTATTGAGCATACAGAATAAATTTCTTGAATTCTTATGTATGTTTTTGTTGTTAGGATGCTCTGTTCTTTCTTAAAACTTTATGGTTGTTAACTGTCCCTTCTGCGTTTATAGGTTTCGACTTCTTCTTTATTGGCAGAATGCTTTTTTACACATCTGCAGACGAAGACGATGCATTCGTTCATCCGTTTGATATTAGTGCTGAAGTGTTCCTTAAGTTTTCGTATCCAGAAGCTCATAGAATATATGAGGAAATGCTACAAGAATCATGTCTAGCTGTTATACGTGACACCATTTCTCTGTTGCTGTACACGTATATATATCCCGGTCTTCATCCTTATGATTATTGGTCATATAGTGTATATATCTTGAATTCTTGTGTATGTTTTTGCATATAAATTGATGCTCTGTTCTTTCTTAAAACTCTATATGTTTGCTAACTGTCCATTCTGATTAAGGTGTGGGGTTTGATTTCTATGCTCATATTCCACTGTGATCTTCGATCAGGTAAGCAATTTCTTCCGTTGCGATCTTCAAAGATACAAACCAAAACAACTTGGTTTCTCACTATATGTTCATTCATATGTACAGGAGAAGGCAGAAAAAGTCTTCGACTAATCCGCATTCGAGAAAATTGGTGCTGAAAAATCCAACTTAAGGTACAAAGTTTACTGTATATGCCTCAACACAAATTAGCCTCAATATTTCATAGCTGACTGATTACTTGTCTCCTTTCATGTATACTTCTTCTCGAGAAGTTATTTAATTGAGGAATTGTGAACCTAATGTGTTAGGTCATTGGCAGAATCATCATATTGCAAATGGTCTTTAAATTATGTTTTTCGTTTACTCGTTTGGGGTACTCGGTGGGTGTTCACCACCAACGTGGTGATTAATCTGGACTCGGTCTCATGGTTGATCCGCTATGTGACAGCTAAACGGAAAGAGTCTTGCTCATACTGTTATTTACACAGACCACCAACTGCGAGAAATCTCACAAGAGTCGATGTCCACCGATTGATTCAAGCACTTAGTAACGGTGAGACATATCCAGCTTTCCCAGAGCTCGGGTTATCTTTAATTAATATTAACTAACTTCTTTTATTTTATTCAACTTCGCTTGGGGCTCCTTTTACGCACTCCGTCCCAAATCAAATATACACATTTTACTTTCATAAGAACTAAGAAGAGTAATTTGACCATGAGTAAGTTACAATGATATTCTTATATTGTGGTAGGATCCATATTTTAGTAGAGTTTGGAGGTTAGTTATGAGAATTTATGGAGAAAATACATCCATTTGAAGGAAGTGGACACTCATTTTGAAACATATTAAAAGCGACGAGGCGCTCGCATAATGGACACGAGGCGCAATTTTTTATAAAATACTTATATTAGAGATGATGAACCCTGCTTCAGAACCAGGGATGGGGTGAAGAATATTAGAAAAAAAATAGAAAAGATAAAGAGAGATGACAGTTTTCTTGTATATGAGAATTTTTTTCTTTTGAAATAGTTATTTTTCTTTTTCTTTTTTTATTAAGTAGGGTCACTGGTCAACTATATTATTGACTTTGTTTTTTATTTCTTAGAGTTTGCTTTTAAACTGATTTTGAGGAGAGAAATAAACCTAGAGCCGCAACCATATTCCTCTCTCTTCCCAGCTGTAGACTCCGGAAAATTCGCAAAGATGGCGGCCATAGTGAATCTCCCAGAAGATCTTCTTATGGGGATCCTTCTTAGATTACCAGTGAAATCAATGCTCCGATTTAGAGTTGTTTCTAAATCTTGGTTTCATTTACTCAAAAACCCTAGTTTCATCGATATGCACCTGAAACTTAGTCTTGCGAGAGATGATGAACAGGTTATCATCATGCGGTGCCCAAGGGAGGAAAGTAAAAGCCTGCTATCCGTCCATTCTAGCGATGAATTCCTCAGCGTTTTGGTCCCCAATTTAGAGATACATTCTCCGATTCTGCGTGATACAAATGTCAGATTCATTGGTTGTTGCAATGGAATCGTATGCCTTTACAATTACATTGATTTTGTTTTATTCAATCCTGCAATTCGTGAATTTAGGGCACTCCCCCGACCCTCTGGCCCAGAAGTGGGATTCTGGTACACACAACGTATGGGATTTGGGTATGATCCGGTTAGTAATGATTATAAGGTTGTTAGATTTATATGGATGGATGAATATGATGCTGAGCCTCCTCACAAAATTGAAATATATAATCTCAGTAGTAATACTTGGAGGGAAATAGAAGTTAATCCACCCACCAAAGTTGATAGACATATTGGAGCCTTCAACTTGTTCTTTAATGGCAGATTGCATTTTGAAGCATCAAATGAAGAAGGTGTATTCATTCTTTCTTTCAATATGAGTACAGAGGTGTTTCATGCGTTATTTTATCCAGAAGCTAGTACAATATTTGATGAAGAAATGCTACAAGAGTCGTGTCTAGCTGTTATACATGACACCCTTTCCGTGATTCTGTTCACGAATATATTACCCGGTCCACGTCCATCTTATGAACAGTTCATTAACATATGGATGATGAAGGAATACGGTAATAAAGAGTCCTGGTCAAAGCAATACTCTTTAGGACCTTTGACAAGAATTGGACTCCCAATAACTGTTTGGAAGAACAAGCGACTCCTTCTTGAAAGAGTCACCCAAGACACAGAAGATGAAGATTTTGATGCTGAGTTGGTTGGTTGTGATATCCTGAATTATGACAAACTTCAGAATTATGATGTTCATGGGTTGGTCTCCACAATAGGGGTTATATTTTACAAAGAAACTCTCGTTTCAATAACCGAATTTTAGGAAAGCAGACTCTATATCATAAGTAGGGGTGTCAACGGGTTCGGGCATAGCTCGAAAAATGTGAGCGTGAGCTGAGGTAATGTGAGCGTGAGCTTAATATTCAAGCTCGCTTCTTATGTGAGCTGAGCGTGAGCTTTACCCCGCTCAGCCCGAAAAAAGCTCGAACTCGAATAAGATTAATATAATTAAAATATTATATATATATAATAATAATAATACTAATTTTAAAAAAAAAACTTATATACATTATAATTATAATTATAATGTGTGGATTAATTCAATAGTCTTTTTTTTGGGTAGAAAGGAGATTATATTAAAGAATGAGTTTTACAACAGGAGAGAGACAGGTACAAAAGTTAAATTAAGAGAGAAAACATGAAAAGACAGCGTAGGAAAACACGGTACAAAATACATTGGGATGAATCACAATAAAAAGTGAGATGGTGTAGAAGAATTCAATGGGATTGTCAAAATTGGAATTGCCACCGACAATGGAATTAAATCAATCTTTTGAAATTTGCAAATTTATCATTTGTTAAAATTTTAAGAGTATGGATTCTCTTGTTTTTTGTTTTTTTTTAATATAAGACTCCTTTTATTAGCATATCAAACAATTCTGAAACTTTTGCTTCTTTTTGTGTATTCTTGTCCAAATTTAGTTTTAAGGCTCATTGTATTATGCTATTCTTGAGACAGGATTTTCGTTTTCTTCGCTAATATAAGTGAGCTTGGGAAGCTCGTGAGCTAAGCTCGAGCTCGTGTTAAAATGTGAGCTGAGCGTGAGCTCAAGGTTTGTGAGCTTTTCCGGGCTGAGCGTGAGCGTGAGCTTTTCAATTTTTATGTGAGCTGGCGTGAGCTATGCCAAGCTCAGCTCATATAGCTCGATTGACACCCCTAATCATAAGGAGATGAAAGGTTTGAAATCCTTGTTATGATTATTGAGCATACAGGATACATTTCTTGAATTCTTATGTATCTTTCTACCGTTAGGATGCTCTGTTCTTTCTTAAAACTTTGTTTGTTAACTGTCCCTTTCTCGAGCCCCCCTCCATGTATTCTCTCTATAAGAATTGATCCTTCTTTAAGCTTCAAATACTGTTCATAGATGCTTCTGGGAATGTTGTATACGTATAGTTTCAGTGATGGTGTGAAAGAATCTAGCAACTGCTTTACTGTTATCCTCCAATTCAAATAATGCCAGCATATAAATTCCAATATTTCTTGACATCTACTTGCACATGCTCAAAACATCTGTTCGTGCTTGTGTTTCCTATGACTGATCTGTCTAACCAACCCACTTAAATGACCTAAAGGCTTTTACCAGTCCCATTTGGGAAATGACGACGCCTAATGGCAAGAAATGTATACAATTTTGTGTCTCCAGATGTTCACCTTATTGGCCTCATTATTCAGTATAGAGTCTCCAGATGGCTGCACAATTCTCTGGCTCTATGCTTCCTCTGCTGCATAAGTTCTGATGACACCGAATATTTATTACTCCCAATTATATTTACTTGAATCCTCATATTTATTACTTCCAATTATATTTACAAATTGAAGATCATGAAGTAGCAGTTGATTCAAACTAATTTGATGTTTTAGGTATATTTGTAGTGTATTACTTCCTGTGAGACTTTCTTTTAAGAAACATTACTCCTTTTTTTGGATGGGACGAGAAGCATAGGTCCTTGGATGAAACATCAGTGCCAAAAGTTTAGGTTCTGGATTCTTATCTGCTGCCCTTGAGTAACTCGTTTACACCGCAACAGGTTCTTGAACTTGATCCCTGCAATATCAAAGCTTTCTTCATAAGGTCGCAAGCATATCTTATGATTTCTGAACCAGAAAATGCAACAAGTGATCTCGAGAGAGCTCTTGCAATCGATCCAAAAAGCAGGTATGCTTCATTTTTAACTCACATTCGTGAATTCCTAGAATTGAATCTAGCTCACTATACTCATTGTAACTATCAGTAGTATTTTGTGAGCAGTCATTTTGTACTTTTATTGTATAGGTTAGGTTAGGTTAGGTTTGTTACATATACAACATTGTTGAATTGTTGTTATATACTCATTGTAACTATGAGAAGTGAAAATTGCTTCTGTTTAATGTGTTTTCCATCTGTTAGACAAGTTGGTAGATTAGTAGCTCAATTGGTTAGAATTGAAGTATCATTAACATACTATTAGATTGTGCATCGAATTACACCCGTCCTTAATGTATTAAAAAATAAAAAATAAAAAAGGGACTGCTTCCGCAATTCCAGAATTCCAAAATTGAGTATATATTTTGGTTTTTTCAAACAGTTTTTAGGTAAAAAAAAAGTAATTTATCTTAACAACAGTAACATAACTCATTAAATCCTCAATAATTGAGGTATGAGCGAAGAATGAATTTGAGACTTGCGTAAAATTTGTCAATGAATGTACAAAGTGATTACTCATAGAATATTGGAGGAGTAATCCCCTATACCGTCATGTTTGCAATGAAATTATACTATCAAATCAAAATCAAATAGAAAGGTAGACCCTAGAAGGTAATTTATCCTACACACAAAAAACCTAAAGCATGATTTCTTCTCACTTCAAAGATCCAAATAACTAGGGGTGTCAACGGGTTCGGGCTCACATAGCTCGAAAAAATGTGAGCGTGAGCTGAGGTAATGTGAGCGTGAGCTAAGCATGAGCTTAATATTCAATCTCGCTTCTTATGTGAGCTGAGCGTGAGCTTTACCCCGCTCAGCCCGAAAAAAGCTCGAACCCGAATAAGATTAATATAATTAAAATATTATATATATATAATAATAATAATAATAATAATAATAATAATAATAATAATTTAAAAAAAACGTATATACATTATAATTATAATTATAATGTGTGGATTAACTCAATAATCTTTTTTTTGGTAGAAAGGAGATTATATTAAAAAATGAGTCTTACAACAGGAGAGAGACAGGTACAAAAGTTAAAGGAAGTGAGAAAACAGGAAAAGATAGCGTGGAAAAACACGGTACAAAATACATTGGGATGAATCACAACAAAAAGTGAGATGGTGTAGAAGAATTCAATGGGATTGTCAAAATTGGAATTGCCACCGACAATGGAATTAAATCAATCTTTTGAAATTTGCAAATTTATCATTTGTTAAAATTTTAAGTGCAAGGATTCTCTTGTTTTTTGTTTTTTTTATTTTTTTATATGACTCTTTTTATTAGCATATCAAACAATTCTGAAACTTTTGCTTCTTTTTGTATATTCTTGTCCAAATTTAATTTTAAGACTCATTGTATTATGCTATTCTTGAGACAGGATTTTCGTTTTCTTCGCTAATATAAGTGAGCTTGGGAAGCTCGTGAGCTAAGCTCGAGCTCCTGTTAAAATGTGAGCTGAGCGTGAGCGCAAGGTTTATGAGCTTTTCCGGGCTGAGCGTGAGCGTGAGCTTTTGAATTTTTATGTGAGCTGAGCGTGAGCTATGACAAGCTCAGCTCACATAGCTCGATTGACACCCCTACAAATAACCCAGTGGTTGTGTACAAACATCCAAGAGCATTAAATGTTTCAAGAATTTTGTTGAACTTGGACGATGTAATATTCATCAAGCCAAAAAACTTAGATGAGGTAGTGACAAAAGTCTGTACAGAGTCATCATTCAAGATGTAACTTGAAACTTCTCTCCCTCAAAAGATGGTATCATTTCATTGACTGTGGCATAACATAAAAAAATTAGTACATATTGAATAATTTTTAGTAAGTGATACAGACGTTCAGAGAGGGTGTTATATTTTATGTAATAGATGTTCTTTTTTGATTAACATATATCCTAAAACATTTTGCGTCTGTTTTACTCAACAAGTGTTTCAAAATTACAACATATGTTCGTTGAAAAAAACTAGACAGTCAAATTTTTAATCTGATGACAAAAAAATTTATTATATATTGAATTTTGTGTTCACTTCCATAGCAGTCGGACGGCACTTGATGTTGATTATATGTTGTTACTGGCTTTCATTAGTTCTTTATGAATAATAAATTTTTCATTAATCACAATATAGTCGAGGCCATTACAATCAAAGAAAAATATGAAATTACAAAAAAATAAAAGTTATATTGAGAATTTAATGGGTTATGTTATTGTTGAATTGTCGTTGTATAGTTATTGTAACTATCAGAGAAGTGAAAATTGCTATATAATGTTTCTGTTTAATGTATTTTCCATCTGTTAGACAAGTTGGTTGATTAGTAACTCAATTGGTTAGAAGTATCATTAATAGAGCATTCGGTTGTGGATCGAATTACACCCGTCCTTAATGTATTGAAAATTAAAATTAAAAAATAAAAAGCAACTGCTTGCGCAATTCCAGAATTTCAAAATTGAGGTATATATTGTGTTTTTTCAAACAGTTTTGTAAGTAAAAAAGTAATTTATCCTAACAATAATAATATAACTCATTAAATCCTCAATAATTGAGGTTTGAGCGAGGAATAAATATGAGACTTACCTAACATTTGTTAATGAATGCAATTAGAAGAATAGTCTCAAATACCGTTATGTTTTTTGTGAAATCATGTTCTCAAATCAAAATCAAATGCGTCAAAGAAGGTAGACCTTAGAAGGTAATTTATTCTACATGCAATAAAAAATAAAAAAATAAAGCATGATTTCTTCTCACTTCAAATATCCAAATAACCCAGTGGTTGTGTACAAATATCCAAGAGCATTAAATGTCTCAAGAATTTTGTTGAACTTGGACAATGTAATATTCATCAAACCAAAAAACTTAAATGAGGTAGTGACAAAAGTATGTACAGAGAGTCATCATTCAAGATGCAATTTGAAACTTCTCTCCCTCAAAGATGGGTATCATTTGTTGGATCACGGTTATAGTGCATAACACAAAACAAAATTAGTGCTTATTGAATGGGGTTTAAAAAGCGCGCCTTAGGCGTGAGGCGAGCATGAAAATGCTTCCGAGGTTTGAGGCGAGGTGGTGTCCATGAGGCGCGCATTGCGCGATTGAGGCGATTGAATTTTCTGTATTTTTGGAATTTTAGACATTAAAACAATCCCAAATTTTTTTTAATGTCTAAAACATTAAAATTTAATGCCTAAAATTCTAAAAATACCCTTGATATTTTTTAGTTTGACCAGGTTCAAAATTTAATTAACAGTTGACTAACGGAATTTTGGACCGAGTGACCTATGCCACCAAACATAAATTGTTTTGATACTATGTTTAGTAAAAAAAATAGTTTTTGGACAATAATTACAAAATCAAAATTGTTTTTGGACCCGTGGCCCCAATTTGCCGTGGTATATGGAGGGTAAAAACCATCCGTCTCCGTGTGTGTCCTCATTCCTCTGTCCAACCAATGACAATTCACCATGTGTATATATAATTGGAAAAAATGTCCACATAGCAAATTCTGATTGGTAAATACATGAATATGGACATACACGAGAACATACGAATTTCACCCCTATATGAAGTGACATAGATAGTGGCGAAGCCATGATTTAAATTTAGGTGGGGGCGTAGTAGAAAAAATTGAAAAAATTTAGGGGGGCCATTTAAAAAAAAAATCTCTTTTATTCGGAACCGTTAGATATATATACCTAATATATAAAAAAAATTGAAAATTCTTGGAGAACCCTTCAATGATACGCCTCTGGACACCGATGATCCGGAGTGCACCTTTTACTTTTACTTCTACTTCCTCTAGGGGAAGTAAATGCATTTACATCTTTTTAAATTGGTATGAGGGGAGGGAAGTAAATCACAAGTAATTTTTACCATCAATTTATATTTTTCTTTTATTAAAATTATTATTATATACTTAAAAAAAAATTAAAGTAAGCAATTAGAAAAAGTATAGGCGATTTGAATGTCTTTCGCATTAATAACTACTTCACAACTCCTCCAATTTTGAAGCCGTTGATTTGCTTATGTCCCCTCTACATTTATTCCCCATCTTCCTCCCGCTCCAATGTGTGTGTATATTGCAGAATATGAAAAATTATTCACTACTGACACTTATTTACATAGTTTACTAATAGTTGTTAGTAAATTATGTTTACATCTATTAAAAAATATTATATAAAATTGTTTTAATTTTTTTTTAATCTAATAATTCTTTACACAGTTTCATAATAGTTGTTAATGAATTATAATACAAATGTTAATACGTGCAGATTTAATCCTATTCCGCATAATAGTATCCCCTCTTATCAAATAAGAGTTTATGTTCAAGTACCTCATTACTTAATTTACCACAGTCTGGTTCCTATGCGGAACAGGGTTTTTTCGCACATGCAGAAAACAATTTTTTACTTGAAAAACAGGGCTTTTTTGCTAAAAAAAACAGTGAACACTTGTTCTCAAAATCAGAGCAGATATATTTTTTAAATTAATTTTATCCGTCAAAAATTTAATCCAATAACTTAGAATTTATTTCGCACATGCGAAACAAATATCCCCTCGACTTTTCCAGGCTACAAAACAAAAGGATTAGGTAGAATTTGAATAATCCAATGACTTTAGATTCTTTGGAAGATATTTTGTACCTACTTTTTGGCATCTCTTTCAACTCTCAACAAGTCTAGACTTTGACGACCGGGATGGATTCGGCCATTTGGGCGCCCCAAATGGGGCGCTCCATTACCATTCCTTTTGAGATAATACTTATGTAAAAAATAAAAAATAAAAAAATAAACATCAATTACGATGGAGTGAATTATGGCCGCTCCTTAAAAATGATCATGGTTCGAATCGCGACCATTATGAAATTATTGATATTGGAGGGTCGTCCCCTTCTTAAGCATCTGCAGTACCCGATCGAAATTAGTTAGGTCTGTCTAACTTGGATACTAAATGATCAAAAATACTTATGAAAAAACTCGGAAAACCAGAAGAAAAAAAATTGTTAATCGTCTTCTTTGTCATAACCATTAAACTATCACATAGCTCTCTTTTTTTCTTAATAAAAGAATATAAAACTTATAGAAAATTAATGAACAATAATAAGAATAATTCAATGTGTGATTGTATAAAATTTCAGCTAGATTTTTTTTCATTTTATGTTATGTAAAATTAAATTATTTATGTGAGAGCTTTAAAAGTAAATTTTTGCTCTTATTACCTTTTTTTTTTTCTTGAATAGATTACATTTAAGAGCAAGAATAATAATTCCAAGTTCAACCTTAAAAAAATAATGAGTCTAATTGAATTGAGTTCAATTTAAGATTTTTAATAATTTAATGTTTAAATTTTAATACTCAGATTCCATCTAAAAGGAATTTGAATTTCGATCTAAATTATCATATCAAATACAGATTAGACTCAATTCAATTATTTCTTCAGACTCAATCCAATTAGGCACAATAAATTTTCTATTATGTTTTGTGGATAGAAGAATGACTCGTAGTATATCATTAATGTGTTTACCAAGAAAAATAAAAACAAAAGAAAATATGTTGCTACCAGTGAAACAGTGTAAAAGGAATATATACACCACAAAATATTATTCTACTCCAAACCTACGAAGGATTGGACAATTAATGGCCACGTCTCGACAATATACAAAGAATGTGACTTGTATGTTTTCCAATTTATAAATCTACTTACATTATTAAAGAAAAAACAGCAGTCAGTAAGGCATTAGTCTAGTGGTCAATACTGATGTCTCGTGACGTAAAAGTCATTAGTTTGAATCTCTTCTATACGCTTTTTGAATCTTCTATTTCTTATAATAAATAGATTCACTCTCTTAATAAATAAAAAATAACAGACAAATGCTTAATTTATTTTAAATTTAATGTCTACTTTCTATTTTACTTTATTTTAAAATAAATGTCATATTTCTTTAAATTGATGTATATTTTCCCTAATCTTTCATAATTAACCACTTATATAATTAAGAGATTCAACTCCATTAATTTTTCAGTCTTCTTATATTTAAGGATATTATAGTAAATTAATCCTGGTAAAATTACTCGATTTAATTCTTGTGAAAGTAAAATTTGAACATTTAATTTGATGCAGAGTAAGCAATAAAGTGCATTCTACCTACTTTGTTATTCCAAAAAAAAAAAAAAAAAAAACTAGATTTAATTCTTGTAAAAGTAAAATTTGAACATTTAATTTGATGCAGAGTAAGCAATAAAGTGCATTCTACCTACTTTGTTATTCCAAAAACTACTCTAATCCTTAAGGTCTTCACCTCATTGTTTTTAGGACTAGTAAAGAATTTAAATCACGAGATATATATCAATTGGGGTTCATCTAACGTTGCATTTACTCCAACAATGTAAAAAAGTTAACACATGCACTTGATAGAAATTGAACTCCCAGTTATTGCTATTATATATACGGACCTTGCTAGGCTACTAGAATTATTGGCTAAAAGATTGATTAAAATAGTTTTTTGAACCTTTTTGCTTTCTTATAGTTGGGTGAATCTCTTATACTGAAAGCAGGGGATAAATAATCATTTAACACCCTCGATTTGGGGGTTTATGATTTCATCCCCAAAATTCTAGGAGTAAATCATTTTTCTTCCTCTATATATATATATATATATATATATATATATATATATATATATATATATATATATATAAGCAACACTTGCCATGGACCAAAAAATTCTAGTAGTAGATCCACCAAACCTATCAAAAAGAAACTTCAATATTCTTGAACTATTATGGCTCTACCACTGCTAGCCCTCTCAATAATCTTCTTCTGCATCTTTATTACATACAACCTCTACCAACGGCTGAGATTCAAGCTACCACCAGGGCCACGGCCGTTACCGGTGGTCGGAAACCTGTACGACATAAAGCCTGTGAGGTTCAAGTGTTTTTCCGATTGGTCAAAAGAATATGGTCCAATATTTTCAGTGTATTTTGGTTCACAATTAAATGTGATAGTGAACACATCAAAATTAGCTAAAGAAGTATTGAAAGAGAATGATCAATACTTGGCTGATAGATATAGGACAAGACCTACAAACAGAATGAGTAGAAATGGGAAAGATTTAATATGGGCTGATTATGGTCCTCATTATGTTAAAGTTAGGAAGTTTTGTAATCTTGAACTTTTTACTCCTAAAAGACTTGAAGGACTTAGACCTATTAGAGAAGATGAAGTCACTGCCATGGTTCAATCCATCTTCAACTTTTGCATCAATCCTGGTAAGTTTTTTTCTTCTCTTTGCTGAAGCTATTTTGCACTGGGTACAACCTGTTTATTTTTGTTCATCTGTGGTGGGATCAGTGGCGGAGCTATTAAGGCACAGCCCCCAACATTTTCAGAAACTACGAATTTTTTGTGGGAATTTTTTTTTTTTTTTGTAATATTTTTTATAAATGTTGTATTTGGTCCTTATAAAAAATTTTAGTAAAAATTCGCCCCTCATGATAAATTCCTGCCTCCGCCACTTGGTGGGATGCTGAAAAGAAGAGGTTGAATTAGAAGTTATATATTTATGGCTAATTATAAAAGAATATATATTATAGTAAAACTTTAAAATACTTTAGAGATTATATATTTAAAATACTTTAGAGATTATATATTTATGAAAAACAAACTTTTTTCTATTTTCTTTTTGTCCATCATTTATTTTTTCGTAATTTATCTGTTGCAGAACGCTTATAAGTAGAGGTGAACTAGAAATTATATATTTATGGCTAATTATAAAAAAATATATATTATAGTAAACTTTAAAATACTTCAGAGATGGGTGTAGATATTTAGAACTTTTTATGAAAAAACAAACTTTTCGATATAGAATATAACAAAACTTTTCAATTAGATATTTTTTTTTGAAATTCGGATGGGCGATTTGCTCTACATGAGAGAGAAGTCACTCAAAAGAGGAGAATATAGTCCCTGTAGCGAGACAATTAAATCTTGCTTCATTGTGTGGGGAGGTATCGAACCTATGACCTCATGGTCGTGGATAGGCGCTTACCCTGCTGGGCTAAATAACCTTTGATCCTCTACTTGTATTAATATTGTAAATTTTTCCGGAAAAGAATAAAATAACATAAAACAGTATACATTCTAATAGGTGAAGTATTTACTTCACTTCCACTTTTCTCTACCTAACCTTGAAAACCCAACTTATTATTGTCTCAAGGGAAAAAAACAATGAAATTTCTGATGGTGACAATGAGAGCTCGACATTATTGAAAAATGGTACTGTTTTTTTTCCCGGGAGAGGAGGGGGTGTCGAACCTGAGACCTTACAGTCCCAGACAGAGTGCTCCTCTACTGGGGCTGCCAATATCTTGACAATAAAAATTGTACTGTTAGATAGCTAAGAACTTAACTAATTGATTGGTTAAATTGGGGATAAAATGATAATAAAAAACTCGTAGAATCCCTTATACCAATAGAGAAGAATAGTGTTTAATTTGAATTTTTACCTAACTTTAATCAATTTTTCTTAGTTGGTTAAATTTAACTAATTTTTTTGTTTTTGGCTAAATTTAGTTAATTATCAGATTGAGAAACTTGTAGTTTTTTTTTTCTTTAGGGGAATTTGTAGCATATTTTACTTTTAAAATAAAAAAAAAGGAAAAAACGTGTTTATCAGATTGAGAAACTTTTAGTTTTTTTTCTTTAGGGGAATTTGTAGCATATTTGACTTTTTTTCTTTCTTTTTTAAAAAAAAAAAGGAAAAAAACGTGTAAACACATGTATCAAAACGAGTGAAAACGTGTAGCATATGAAAACCCCATTTGCTCAACTAGACTACCTATTCTACCAACCAAAAAAAAAAAAAGAGACTACCTAATAATAAAAAGGACCTTACTAAACTATTAGAGTTATTGGCTAAAAGATTGACTAAAATAGTTTTTTTGATCTTTTTGCCCTTATAGTTGGGCAAATCCCTTATACCAACAGGGGGTAAGATAGTCATTTAACACTCTTAATTTGGGAGCTTAGGGTTTCTATCCCAAAATTCTAGGAGTAAATCATTTTCCTAATAAAAAACGCTAACAGAAAATTTTGGACTTTTAGTTACATTATTTCTTAATTTTAAAATTGACGGTACAATGTTAACGATGTCTTACCCAGTGCTAAAAGCCGAGGTCTTCAACCGATAGTTTCTTCTCTTATTTATGTAAAATTTTGTAAAAGCGACAATTTATCTAAGAGAAAATCTTTCTATATATAAACAATTTTTGCTTTGCTTTTTTTTTTATAAGTAAACTATTTTTGAATTACTGTTTTTATCAAATTAATATAAATTAGTGATTTTTAGTCACTTTTGAACCCGTGTTATATATATTTTTGTTAGTATTAATGATATTTTTGTCAATTTAAGTCATTAACACTCGTGAATATGTGCGAGCAATACGTAATTAAAAGTGACGAGAAACCACCAATTTCACACTAGTTTGACAAAAAGCAGTAGTTCGCAAATAATTTATATACAAAAAATAGTTAAAATAAAAATTTACCTGACAAAAAAGAGAAAATTAAAAATTATTTACGTATATATATAGGGAGATTTTCTCATTTATATAATTTTGACTTAAAAAAATGTTGCAGAAAACAAGGATAAAAGTTTAATGATGCGAGATTTTCTGGGATCAGTGTCATTCAACAACATAACAAGGCTAACATTTGGAAAAAGATTTATGAATTCAGAAGGCGAAATAGACGAACAAGGACTAGAGTTCAAAGGAATAGTCTCCAACGGAATAAAAATCGGAGCAAAGCTTTCGATGGCGGAGTACGTTCCGTGGCTGCAATGGATGTTCCCAGGCGAGACAGAAGTTCTCGATAAGCACAACGATCGCCGCGATCGGCTAACCAGATTGATCATGGAAGAACACACTATTGCGAGGCAGAAAAGTGGGAATACAAAGCAGCATTTTGTTGATGCATTGCTCACTCTCCAAAAAGAGTATGATCTTACTGATGACACTGTCATTGGTCTCCTTTGGGTAAGTCCTTCTATTTTATTTTCGCCTTTCTGGAATTGAATATTTTATTTCTATTTTAAATTAGAATTTAAGTGAATATTTGACTTTAATTGAGTTACTGTTATTTTATACAAAAAAAAAAGTTACTAAATCATAACCCCACCCCGGTCATGGTGCATAACAGTTTTACTGGTTTTTTCTTGTAAAAAAAAGTGTTGTCGATGGAGGCAAATAACTTTCTTAAATAAGGTTGAGGCCTAATGACGTAGAGGTCATGCGTTCGGATTTTCCTCCTCATTTCTAAATCTTCATATTTTTTGTAATAAATAGGTTTTCCTCCCCAAAGACAAAAGAAAAGGCAACTTTCTTTATATTTTTTATTTTTTTAAATCAAGGATAGATTTACTTGTTTTTTATTTTAATAGTTGTACACTTTCATTGAGTACACTTGTTTACCAGAAAATTTCTATAGTAGAGCCGTCTTGTGGGACTGGCCTCACAACCCTCTCAAATGAATTGGGGCGGGGTCTATCTTGTAAGTAAGCCCTGTCCCAACTCATGTGAGAAGAACTTGAGATCAGTCCACAAAGACAGCTCCATAACCATATTTACACGAATCGAAATATATGTTCAAACGTGCAGGGAAAAAACGGTATGCATCATAGCCGTCGGACCCATCATAACCTCACCTAATTTTCACGGATTAACCGCGTTATTTTGAGGGTATTAAGTAGTACAGAGAGGATATTTCTACCTCATAAATGTTGAATAAATGACCTTCTTGTCATGTTCTTAATATATAGTACAAATAACAAAAGCTAAATGTAACATCAGAATAATCAATAATGGATACGTTTGGCTGGTTTGCATTTAGTAACTTGATGGACGAGAAGTGGTCCTAAAATTAATACTCTTTAATTTTTTTTAGATCCACATAGGTTAATGTTAAGATTACTAAAAATATGCAGTCCGATTCCTATGAGGAATAGGTGTTTTTTTAATATATACAGAACATTTGTTTTTTCTTTAAAAATATGTATTTTTAGCTTAAAAACAGGTGTTCGTGCGAACAGGTATTTTGAAGGGAAAAATGGGTATTTTTTTAAATCAATCTTACCTGTCAAAATTGTAATCTAACGGACGAAAAACTGTTCCGCACGTACAGAACATTTCTCGTTCTGCACTGAAGCCGTGGTAGAAAATATGATACTGTTTGTCTTATTATTACAATGTCTAAAAGTCTTCTCTCACTTTTTTTTTATTGCACAAGTTAAAAGACTATCTTTTCTAAAGTAACTTATATTTTGAGAAAGAATGAGTAAAGTACTAAAAGTTTGAACCTAAATTGCAGGACATGATTACTGCCGGCATGGACACAACCACAATTTCAGTAGAATGGGCAATGGCTGAGCTAGTAAAGAATCCAAGGGTCCAACAAAAAGCTCAAGAGGAACTTGACCGGGTAATCGGGTCAGACCGGATAATGTCCGAATCCGATTTCTCCAAACTCCCCTACCTACAATCAATAGCCAAAGAAGCTCTAAGGCTCCACCCTCCAACTCCACTTATGCTACCACATAGAGCCAATGCCAAAGTAAAACTCGGCGGTTACGACGTCCCTAAAGGGTCCATAGTACAAGTAAACGTATGGGCCATTGCTCGTGATCCAGAATCTTGGAAAAACCCATTAGAATTCCGACCTGAGAGATTCCAGGAGGAAGATGTTGATATTAAGGGTCATGATTTTAGGCTTTTGCCATTTGGTGCTGGAAGACGAATTTGCCCTGGTGCTCAACTTGCTTTGAATTTGGTAACTTCTATGTTAGGTCATTTGTTGCACCATTTTACATGGTCGCCGCCATTAGGGATGATGCCTGAGGAAATTGATTTGGAGGAGAGTCCTGGAACTGTTACTTATATGAAAACTCCATTGCAAGCGGTTGCATCTCCAAGATTGCCTGCCCATTTATATAATCGTGTGGCAGTAGAGATCTGATTATGTTATTTAATTGTCGAGCAGATTATTGTTATGATTTTGTTTAAGAAATGTAATTTTTTGGAATTTGGTTGAAGCTCTTAATGTTTTGGTTATTTAGACCGTTAAATTATCTTAAATAAATATTGGAAGGGCTAAAGAAGATTGTGATGTATTGGTTTCTTAGTATTTTGTTTCCTATTATTGTGAAACCCGACCCAAATTAGAACCAAGACTTATACTGGACCCAAGAGGTATTGTGCATATTAGGGGTATCGGGTGACTTTTATAATATCTTATTTTTATAAGGATTAAGATGTAATTTGAGAGAAGTATTAAAGATATAAGACGTTTATTTGGGAGAAGTATGAAATATGTGACATTTATTTGGGATTAGCTGTATAATTTCCTATTCGGTTTTCAATAAAAAAGAATGTATTTTCATTATAAAAATTGAATTGAACGTGCAACACTTTGTGAAATTTGTCTAAATTGCAATACAGTAAAACCTCTATACAGTAATACTCTTGGGACTGGACAAAAATATTACTATTGGGAGGTTATTCTTAAATAGAGGCTTACATATAAAATTATATTTTTTTAAAAGTAACTAATATAAATTATACGACACTTAGAAATGTGTTCCTTATATTTTAAAAACATGTGTTCCTACACTATATTAGTTAAATACCAATTACACGATACTACACAATATTTAGGCAACTACTATACATGGTTTATAGATGTGAAGCCACATACAATTGAAAACTGCTTCAAGCACTGCAAAATTCGAACAGATAGTGCCGATGACGAGTTACTACGAACGCGCAAGTTTAAGGATGCGATATTAACCCAAAAAATTAAGTCATTGTCACAGACAATTTTAGACAAATATTTCATATCATCTTAAGTTTAATGTAAAATTGTTAAATAATTATGGATGTTTTATATAGATATATAAATATATTTAAAATTTAATGTTATTTTATTACTATATCGAGGTAAATTTCTTAAGGAGGGTCCTAAAAAAAACATGGAATATTACAATGTAGAGTTTTCTTATTTATAACTGGTCCCGAGTTGGGACCATCATTTTTTATTATTATAAAGAGTTTATTCTTATATAGAGTATTCTTATATAGAGGTTTGACTGTACTTATATTTTGCGAGCATACGAAATTAGTTTGTCTGTGAAAATTGTGTGATTATCTATTTATCAAAATTTCGATGACTGCATTAAATTATTTTTTAGACGGTTCGAAAAAAGAAATATGCATTAGCATTGAATTGAATCGGCCATGTTTGAAAAGGAAAATGATAGATTTTGAAGCAGGTTTCTTTTAGCATGTCCTTTAATAAATAATTTGCACAGAATTTTCAAAATGCTATTCATATATAAGCTCTTTACTGTTATTATTAAAATTTTAATATTATCAAGCAATGCTAGGGATGGCCAGTCAGCCCTTTAAAAATAAATATGTTTTCAAAATAATTAATAAAAAGAAAGAAAGAATTGTGTTTTTTCCTCTAAATGTTACTTCCTCCATTTTCATTTAATTGTCGTTTAGAAAATTTATAAGTATCCAAATTAATTGTCGTTTAAGACTCTTTTATTAGTTGTCAACAATTTATTTCAATTATACTCTCGACATTTCTTTTATTTGCCGCTTCTGTCATTCCTATTTTTTCCTTCCTTTTCTTATGCTATACAAGTGAGAGAGAGGTAATATTGAAACTTTCGATGAAAATGATAAGTTTCTTAATTTTTTAAAATTGTTTAAAGAGTCTTATATTTAGGAATGGAGGGAGTACTTTATATGTTACTGTTCTTGAACCAAAAGCAAAAGAAAACATTTGTTATTCTTGGGATGTAATTGACTATTTTGACCATGGAAGGAACATGTTTCTCCATTATCTATCTAAATCCATTGGTATGGAAAAAAAATCACAATTATTTGTTTGTCTGGCGGATAGGGGTGAGCACCATTCGAATTGGTCAATTCGGCAATTTAAATTCGGTTTTTTCATTTTTTCTTACCCAAAAAATCGACCGAATTCGAATTGGTGAATTCGAAATTCGATTTCGACCGAATTGGCCGAATTGAAGGGTATATTTTTTATTATATAATAATAATATTTAATTATTAAAAATTCAATAGTAATATTTAATTATTAAAAATTCGAATTCGAATTCGGCACACCAAATTCAAAAATAGTCCAAATTCGACCAATTCGAATTCGTTGACCAAATTACCAAATTAAAGCCGAATTACCGAATTTGAATTGTCAAATTGAATTCGAATTCAGTCGGAATTCGGCAAAAACCGAATTTGTTCACCCCTACTGGCGGACTTAGAGGGAGTACATCTAAGATTGATATCAGTATTTAACTTTTTGGTTTCCATGAGATTAATCTCCCACTATATTAACTAGCCTTTTTGTCAGTATGCAAGTACGGTGTCGATTGAAACTAAATATTATATTAAATATCTGATTTTTCCCTTTAAAATGTGTATCTTTCAAGTCATTTTGTTTTTTCTGAAAAATGTTTTAAACTGCTATATATTATATATGTAAAACTATGTTCAATTCCAAGATGGGAATCACTATTTACTAAATCGTCTTACCCACCCCTCTTTTTACCACTTTTTAGATGGGATTCGCCAATGAAGGACTTTGATGAAAGCAATTTTATTTTTGGTTAAATTTAGAAAACATCATGAAGGTCATCTCAATTATTATTTGGGTAATCATTCTTCTAATTTTATTATTTGATTATCCAAATTGAATTGTCATCCAAATCAATTTTACAGAAGTGTAAAATGTCACTTTCACCCATTGTTTGCTTATGATTTTTCACTCTTTTACTAAACCAAAAAAGTTCAAAAAAATATATCCTTATTATAAACAAACATTAGGTTATAGACAGTGCGTTACACATGCTTCCGACTCAACTTTTATATATTATATAGATCTATTCATTTAATTACTAAAAAATAATTTAAATATTTTTCCTAAGTCATTATTTTAAAAATATACATATTTCAAAAATATTATTACTACGTTAACAATGGCCATCTCTATTTTAAAAAATCACTTATATATCATGATGTATTATGATTCAGACAAAAATTAAGTAAAAATCACTTATATATCATGATCTATTGTGATTCAGAGAAAAAAAAAAGATTAAATGTGAAGAAATATCTTAATTAATTAAATATATTTAAATTTTTTTATATACCTTTTTTTAAAACCAGAAATTATTTTACCATTATATCATAATAAATACATAGATCAGGAAACAAAATCCAAAAAGAAAAAAAAAGTTGGAATTACTCGGGAAAGCAAGGGAGAGAGAATGGTTAGAGAAAACGAATAGATTAGGGGAAATTCCCCTCATAAGCTGATCCCAATGAGACACCTTTTACATAAATTGAGACGGGACTTACCAGGTAGATGGACTTTGTCTCAATTTACGTGAGAGGGGTGTGGGGCCTGTTTCATTGGGACCTGCCCATGCCAGACTTTCCCCTAAATTAGGGGTTGGTTGGGTTGGACGATATTTTGGGTAATAAAAGAATCAATAATAATTGTTGGATTAAAAAATTTAGATCAAACAAGGATCAAATAGTATAAAATGAAAAATAATTGTTAGAATTTAATGTGACTTTATGCCTTCTTGATCCAAATTTGATCTCAAATTTTTGATCCAATAATCACTACAAAGAATTTTCTTTGAAAAAAAAAAATCAACAATAACTGAGTTCATTATCTTCTAAACGGAAATTTGATATGGGGTACCCAATTGATAAAATTGAAAGCCTGGGTACCTAATTGGTAATTGAGCTGAACATTGTGGTGTTGTTTCAAATTTAGCTTTTTAAATTATTTTTATTAATGATGGGGCAGGAGCGAGAAGTGCTACGCTAATGTGTGACAACCATTACCAGAGTCTTCAATTCAGAAACTAATTACAAGAATCTTCAAATCGCAGCTCAAAGTAAGTTTTTCAGTTCAATTTACTCAAATTTTTAATTGTTTTAAGAGTGAGCATTTTCTCTTGGATTAGTTGAATTTGAAGAGTGTATATCTTAATTTTCTTTTCTTTTCTTTTTATTTTTTTTAATTTTTGGTGGAATTAGTTGATTTTGAATATATATATATATATATATATATATATATATATATATATATATATATATATATATATTATCGCATCTCAGTGTACTTGTGTGTATGTAGATTGAATTTCCGGAAATTTGTTTGTACTATTAGCATTATCTTGTTCTAATTTTGGGGAATGAATCATTTTTGTATGCCATAAAAAGATTGTGAATGGAGACTCAATTCCCCTGGAGATAAAGGATTGGGATAGAGGAAGATGCTGCTGTTTATTTAATTTTTGTTTCTGTACTTTTAATTTGAATTCGTCTGGGAATTCGAATTTGAACTTACATAACTGTTGATTAATTTACCCAATCTTACCAGAAAAGAAACTTATTTGGTTAGGTCTAAGAGACTTTGGTGCAAGATTATATGTCTAATTTTTCAAACAATGTAATAGAAAAGGAAAGATTACATATTGTGGATGAAAAATGGGTGAACAGAAAAAAAGAAAAAAAAGAGGACTAGATGGAGACTATACAAGTACTTGTATTGCTATTTGAGCGCAAAATTCGCCAAACAAAGACACGAGATTCACTTTCGTGGTGGTTTCTTTGCCAATTTTCCTTTATTAACATCCTCGTGTGTCATCCTATTGTTGTTGTTGTTTTAACATCCTCGTGTGTCAATCTTGTGACCTTGTATGCCGAAAAACATCACCAAAGTGACCGGAAAGACGTATATATGTATATATGCCCATAAAAACAACATTGGGAACTAAATTGGCGAATTATTCCTATTTGAGCAGTTTGCACTTTTATATGCATTTCTTATACTGTCTGGTTTCGCGTTTGTGTATGTTTTTCACTTCTTTCCATTTTCCTGATTTGCTTCTGGCAGGTCAAATTTGAATTGGAAACTTCTTTTTTAGTTCACTTTGACTCCTGGAATGATGAAGGCTTCTTTTTTGCCATGCGGAGGAGGTCAGACTTTTATATCACTTGTGGAACGTTGTTGCTCGCTTCACTATCATTCTATCTATTTTTGTTTTTAAATAATAGTACCTCGGTGAAACGAGGCTAAATGTTTTACTTTTTTTCTCATACTTAAATTTTATCAACTACAAGAAAGTGAAGAAGGCATTTCATCTTGAATATCTAATACTTACAGAAGGAAAATGATTTTGTATAACCTCCCCTGTATTTTGCTTTCCCTAGGGTCTTCTATAATCTTGAAAGAAACTGCCCTTTTAGAAATATTCCAAGAATATACATGCTTGAGATAATTTTTTCACGTAAGTGCACATAAAAAGGTATTATTTGCTAGGGAAAATGCTTTTATGTTCGGTTTTTAGAGAGATTTATTTGAGGTAAATTCTATATGCCCTTTTGGCTTATTCTTCCCAAAATGATTTCATTTTTTCTGATTTATTGTGATTTAGTTGTGATGCAGACATCTAATTTGCCATTTACGAGAGTTAGAGGGCCAGGCCAGGTTGAAGTCAAAAGCATGAAAATGGAGCTAACAATTGCAAGACCCGATGATTGGCATCTTCATCTCCGTGATGGTGACCTCCTTGAAGCTGTTGTCCCTCATAGGTTGATTTCATCTATACATCTTATATTTTCAAAATAGCCTTAACTCGATTCTTTTTTCCTTTGTTATGTCAAGTTCTTTTTATCAGAGTTCATTTCTTTTAACTTCATTTTGGTAAATTAATCTTCTAACTACAATAACAATGGATATAGTGCAAAACATTTTGGAAGGGCAATAGTCATGCCAAATCTGAGACCTCCCATTACTACGACAGCTGCAGCTGTTGTGTATCGAGAATCCATTCTGAAAGTGCTGCCTGCTGATTGTGACTTCACGCCTTTAATGACACTTTATTTGACAGATACAACCAGACCTGAAGAGATAGGCCTGGCACGTAAGTTTCATTTGGTTGTTTCCAGAATGGTGTTTTTATTTATTTTCTTCCGTATTTTGTCTCCATTTGAAGAGCATGTTCTTGCATCTAAATTGATCACATGTGAACATTTGTCATCAGGACAGCTTTCTATGTAACATGTCAGCATTCTACCGGCATTTCAATTGCCTTTATCCTTAATATTCATCACACTTTTGCAGGGGAGAGTGGTGTTGTGTTCGCTGTAAAGCTCTATCCCGCTGGTGCTACCACAAACTCACAAGATGGTGTGACAGATCTATTTGGGAAATGCATGCCCGTTCTTGAGGAGATGGTTCAGCACAATATGCCTCTCTTGGTAGGTTTGGCAACTTCTAATTTCTTTGATTCTCTGGTATTTTAGATTCTTGATTTTACCTCTGCAAAGATTAAGTGTGATCTTACACTTTTCACACCCGTAATTTCTTGTGCTTTTGACATTTTACATGGGATGAGAGAATAGACAGAAAAGATGCCAGCCTATGTTACATAAGAATTCTCTCTACTTGGTCTCTTACTAATGACTTGGGAATCTGGATATTTCATGCTATATATATATATATAGTGATGGGAATGAAGTTGATGATACAAAAGATCATGTATTAACACTCAATTACGCCGTTTAATTTTTAACACTAAGTTTCTGTTACTTTTTGCCTTAACCATTATACTTGTACCTTGTTCTTGTGATTTGAAGATGTTGCCTAGATTAGTTTGTATATGAATACAGTAGTTCCTTCCATATCCAAATAAATAAAGATATTTACATATTTTTGGTATTTCTAGTACTGATTTGAGATACTTTACAAATTTGAGATTTTATCTGCAGGTCCATGGAGAGGTCACTAGTCCTGAGGTAGATGTATTTGATCGGGAGAAAGTATTTATTGAAACTATTTTAACTCCCTTAGTCCAAAAGCTTCCGCGGCTGAAAATTGTGATGGAACATATTACTACAATGGATGCAGTAAATTTTATTGAGTCCTGTTCTGAAGGTTCTTGTAGCATTTTAGTCGTTCTTTTTCATTTTCTTTTTTTCTTTTCTCAGAATGCGTTTTATTTATTTTCTGTATATATAATCATGACAAAAACTAACTCCAAATATTTTGGTTTTTAGGGTCTGTTGCTGCAACAGTTACCCCGCAACATCTTGTTCTCAATAGGAATTCCCTTTTTCAAGGAGGACTACAACCACACAATTATTGCCTTCCCGTACTCAAGAGAGAGACTCATAGTACACCCTTCACCTCTTTTTCAGCTTCTGATTCTTAAATGTCAAACACTATTTGTTTGAACTGCTCTCAACAATTTAGTACAAGACTATTCACACTCTGTTTATTTGGATAGGAAAAGAATTGGGCTTCGGAATAATAGATACATCACATGTAAGGAAATTGCACTAGTTTATTAATCCGAGATGCTTTAAAATCTGATCCAACTTTGATGGCTGTTGAGAAACACAAACACACTAAATACCAATTCTAGATTAGATTGAGAAGTCCAAAGAGTAAAGACTTTTGATTTTCTGTTCTTGAAGTATCATATCAATGAGGGTTTCATTTTTGGTATCGTTTAGGAACTGCTCTTGCTATGAATATTTAGTTTAGTTTCTTGTATATGGATTTTGGCACCAGTCCTTGATATATTAGGAATCTAGATCTTTTCAGGATAACAACACACTGATAGTATTTTAACAAAGTTAGGATCAAACAGGACCTCTTCTTTTGAACACTAGGTGAATATGGTAGACTTGAGGCTTGACGAGGTCAAGATTTCCAGATGAATTGTGAAAGATCAGATCCAACTCCTTAGATAACAGATCAAGAAATTTGGCAGGCTGCTGCCAAATCAAGTACTCCCTCCATTCCTATTTAATTGTCGTTTATGAGATATATATGTATCTAAATTAATTATCCTTTACATGTTTTTTATTAAGTGTCAATAATATATTCCAATTATACCCTCAACATATCTTTTATTGGAAAAGTGAAAGAGGAGGAGGAAGGAAGGGGTATTATTGGAATTGTGGTGGAAAGATTATTGTTTGTTTGAGTTCCTTAATTTTTTCAAAGTGTCCTAAACGACCTATATTGAGGAATGAAGGGAGTACTAGTTTGTAGGATAGACTTGTACTGTTTTTGTTTTTTTGCTTCCACGAGTCTTAATTTTTTTGGCATGGAGTGCTTAAGTTGTATAGTCTTCATATTTGGAAAATCCTGAGGATTCTAAGCAGATGTTATCTGTTACAAACTCAGGGCAAGCTATTGTATCTGCTGTGACAAGTGGGAGTAAAAGATTTTTCCTTGGAACTGATAGTGCTCCACATGACAGACAGAAGAAAGAGTGTTCTTGTGGATGTGCTGGTATTTATAATGCGCCCGTAGCATTATCACTCTATGCAAAGGTTTTTGAGGAGGTAATTCTATAATGGATAATTTGTTGGTTGCTTATTTCTGGTGTCTGATAATCGGATTCACAATGGTGAAGTATTTTAAGTTGTTGACTTGATTTTTATACTCGAAGCCTAGTGATCTAAAAAATTATTTCACTAGCATTCAGATGTAATGACAGAACCATGGTTAACTTTTGATCCAAAGATGGTTCTCTGATCTTCTTCATTCTTTGTCTGTTTACGTCATAGAGTTTAGTTGAGGCCACAATTAACTTACAACTCGTCAAAATTTGCAGGGAAGGGAAACCCTTCCGCGGTTAATTTTTATTTTGAAACTATATTTACATTTGGTTATGTTATTGTTGTTGTTGTTGTATTTACATTGTATCTCTTGAAACTACATTCTGAGATTTGATAAACCTTATCTAAATGACCTCAAAAACCTTAATCTCCATTTTGTTCCTGAAAGATTACTTGTACTAATGACAATGGAATTCTTGTGCTTAGGCCAATGCGCTTGACAAGCTGGAGGCGTTTACAAGCTTTAATGGTCCGGACTTCTATGGACTTCCAAGAAACAAATCGAAGATTACATTGAGTAAAGCACCATGGAAGGTACCGGAATCAATTTCGTATGCATCGGGTAATATCGTTCCAATGTTTGCTGGTGAGATGCTCGACTGGTTACCATCTTCTGACTAAAGAGAGAATTTTGGCGGCATTTTCCTTAGTTGTGTTTTGATGAAGTTGATTGACGATTAATATTAACCATGTTTAAAAAAAGTTTGGTATTGTTAAATTGGACTTTGCATGTCCTTTCCTTAGATTGTTAAAAAGTACTCCCTCAATTTTTAATAAACGTATTTTTAACATCTTTATCTTCGAATTTAGTGGAAATGTGCCGTTTGATAAGGATACATCGTAGTGAAATGGAGATGTAAGAGAAGCTATAAAGAAGAAAATAGAGTAGTATAAGACTTTGGGGAAAGATAGAAGCAAGGTTGTCAAGATCGTAATTTTGACTCGGAACGGAAGGGGTCTCAAGAATCGTAAACTCGAGTATCGTAACACGGATCGGAAGATCCGACAAAACAAGTAAAAAAAATATTTCATGACAAATTTAAATTAGTAGAACTAAAAAGTTGAAATTAAAACACAAATTAACAAGTAATAAACTTCAAAACAAACCAACAATTCATAAAGTCTCATAACAACAATTCTATCTTTCAAATTTTCTAATCTAGTAAAACCATTCAACCAATCAAATTTTCAAATTTTTAGGAATATTGGAAGAAGACGCATACTTCAAAAATAAGAAGCACAGAATTTTGAAAGAAAAAGGAGTATCAGAAATAGAGCTTCTTTCATTTCCTGATTCGACAAAAATGAAACCATCCATTTAATTGTTTCGAATCAGTAGGAAGTTTCTTCGGACTTCTTATCTGGTCTTATCTAGTGGGGGTCCTAGGGAAATGTTTGTAGGGTATACAATTTGGGCCTTTTAATTTTTTTCTTAGGTTATGGCATTATTTGGGCTAAATCCTAAACTTTCTTTTTGAGGAAGCCCGATGACTGAGAGACAAAGAAAGAAAATCTTGTAAAAAGGAGAAAATCTTGGATCGTTTTGGATCGTCCGATCCTACGATCTTACGATCTGGATTGACGATCCAGAACGATCCAACATTATAATGATTTTTACACCGATCCAACTCGTTTTTGGGCCTTAGGTACGATTTTACGATCCAACTCGCGATTTTAACAACATTGGATAGAAGTGATAGACAATTTTGCGAAGTATAAGGCGGCGTATAGAGAAGCAAAGACAGCCGTTAGAGAAGTAAGATCAAAAGTTTATAAGGATTTGTATAATAAATTGGACACTAAGGAAGGGTATATATAGACTTGCTATTTTAAAAGAGAAAAAGACAAGAGATATTGGTATGGTGAGGTGAGGTGAGGTGAGGTGTGTTAAGGGTGATACTGAAAGAGTTTTGGTTAGGGATGAGGAAATCAAGGCGAGGTGGAGGACGTATTTTGATAGGTTATTTAATGAGAATCAAATTCAGAATATTGGAGACCTTTCTATCCCGGTTGGAGAGGTGAACCATGATTTTATACGTAGAATTCAAAGAAAAGAAGTGCAAGAGGCCCTTAAAATGATGAAACCAAAAAAAAAGTAGGACCTGATAGTATATCGATTGAGGTTTGGAAGTGTTTAGGAGAAATAGGTGTTGACTGGCTGACTCATCTTTTTAATAAAATACTTAGAGCGGAGAAGATGCCAATATAGTGGAGGAAAAGTACTTTGGTGCCATTATACAAGAGTAAAGGAAATGTTCAAGATTGTTCAAATTATCGTGGTATTAAGTTTATGAGTCATACTATAAAGTTGTGGGAAAGGGTAACTGAGCACAGGTTGAGAAAAAATGTGAGCATTTCAGAGAACCAATTCGGTTTTATGCCCGGGCGATCAACCATGGAAGCAATACGTTTACTTAGACAATTGATTGAGAGAGAGAGAGAGAGAGAGAGAGAGAGAGGGGCTTGCATATTGTTAGGGATGGCAATGGGGCCGGTTAAATTGGGATCCGGACCGGCCCGACCTAGTTGGGCCGGGAATTTCCCGGTTTAAGCTGGGGCTGGGGGTGGGGATAAATTTGACCCCGCTAATGGGGCGGGGCTGGAGGCGAGAGGAGTAGTATCCCGGCCCGGACCGACCCACATGTCTTAACTAAAATAATAAATAGAAAGATAATAAAATATTTATACAAAAAGGAAAAGACACCCAAAATGTTGGAGAAGATCATGGAAAATATCAAATTATCTCCATAGATTCCTCCATCTCCTAAAATATATTATCTCCTAAAATATATTGTAAGTTGTAATCATATCCTATCATCTTTTCAATTATACTACTGCATCAGGTACGAATCTTTCTCTTTGTTTTTTTTGTTTTTTTATGAATAATCATTATCTTTGTTTTTGTAAGCTTATAACAATATGCTTAATTTTTTTTTGGAGATTAATGAGATGAATTGAATTGACCGGAAATATGTATACCAAAGATTAAGAGTTTGGTCCTTTAAATTACAGGATAGTGAAACTATATATATTGCATTCTTCTGAAAATTTCTACTAATTTAGTTAACGTATCACATCATTGATGGATTGGAAGTAGTATCTGTTTGGATATGGACAACAACATGACTCATTGTTAATGCTCGTTACCTCATGAATATTAGTATAGCTGTAATTCTAATTTGTCCCTATTTTTTTCCTTTCTTTTTGAAGCAAGAAATATTAAATTAAAAGGTTTTTTTTTTATGATTGGCTTCAATATAGTTTCTTTATTTTAAATGTTTTTTTATTTTATTTTTTTTGTTAGACATTAAGTGATTTATATTATATTGTTGAGCAACATATTAGTTGTATCTACAAACTAGTATCATTTTAGATAGTGTTATTTCGTTTTACGGATGTTAAATTTTTTATTTTAAAATTCTATATTATATATTTTTAACTATGTATTGGGAGAATTTTGTTGAAATTCTCTATTTTTTCTAATCGAGATTGGGAGAAAAAATCCCTACTTTCCCCTAGTTGGGGCTGGGCCTCCACTTGAACTGGGGATGGGATCACAATTCATCCCCAGTTACGGGGCTGGGCCGGGGATGGGGATGTGATGGAAGAGGCGGGGTCGGGACTGGAGATCGTAAACTCTGCCCCCACCTGGCCTCATTGCCGTCCCTACATATGGTGTTCATAGATTTGGAAAAAGCTTACGATAAGGTTCCCCGAGAGGTAATTTGGTGGGCAATGACTAAGAAAAGTGTGTATTGGAAGTATATTGATTTTGTTAATGATATATACGAGGGAGTCAGCACCAATGTTAGAGTTTGCGACGGGATGAGTGAAGAGTTTCCTATTACAATTGGGGTGCATCAAGGTTCAACACTTGGTCCTTTTTTCTGTTTGCAATGGTTATGAATGAATTGACGACACGGGGTATACAAGATCCAATACCTTAGTGCATGTTGTTTGCTGATGATATAGTTTTGATTGACTAGACAAAATGAGGGGGTTAATGCCAAGTTGGAGGTATGGAGACAAACCTTAGAATATAAAGGTTTTAAGATTAGTATAAGTAAAACAGAATATATGACGTGTAAGTTTAGTAATAGTAGAACTACAGAGTAAACTGTAGTAACTTTGAGTGACAAAAATATTCCAGAGAGCGAGTATTTTCGATATCTCGGTTCTATTATTCAAAAGGACGGTGAGCTTGACGGAGATGTGGTTTATCGAGTTAAAGCTGGTTGGCTGAAATGAAAGAGTGCAACTGGTGTTTTGTGTGATGGTAATGTACCACTGAGATTGAAGGGAAAGTTTTACATAACTGCTGTTAGACCGGCATTGTTATATTGAACGGAATGTTAGGCAACTAAGAGGTGTCATATTCAGAAAATGCATGTAGCAGAGATGCGTATGTTATGATGGATGTGTGGGCATACACAAATGGATAGAGTGAAGAACGAGACTATTCAGAAGAAGTTAGGTGTAGCACCGATTGAAGATAAGATGAGAGAGAACCGTCTGCGTTGGTTTGGGCACATTAAAAGAAGGCCAAGTGATGCTCCAAATAGGAGAATTGAAAGATTATGTAATATTGAGGACGTAAGAGGTAGAGGGAGACCGAGGAAGACTTGGACGGAAGTGATAAGGGGGGATGGGGGGTGTTATGAAATTGCTAGAATTATATGAGAGTTTTGTTTGGGATCGAAAGAGATGGAGAGAATTCATCCATGTGGATGACCTTACGTGATTATTGATTTGATTCATGTAGTCGACCTCAATCTTTTGGGATTAAGGCTTGGTTGCTATTGTTGTTGTTGTTTGTCTTCGAATTTCCCCATCTGCTCAAACAATTACAGTGCTCAAGCTTCCTCACACACACACACACACACACACACACACACACACACACACATATATATATATATATATATATATATATATATATATATATCAATTTAGATCTTCGCCTTCCACCTTATTTTATACTCTTTATCTTCTATTTTAGTATGAATTAATATCATTAAGATCATAAAAACAGTTGAAGGAGAGGTATAGTGTGTTTAGAACGGGTGGGAGAGAATTAGTCGAATCATAAAACTTGACAATAGTATTGCTCCAAATATCTTATTTCTCGACAACAATGCTAAAGTGGATTAAAAACCCCTTTAACTTTGCAAGAAAGAGAAATCTCTTACTTGTAACCTTTATCTATTTACCAATTTCGATAAATATCACTATATTTTTATTAGGCTAAAAATAGCAACATCAATTTACGGGCACTATAATGTCCAATTAGTGAATCCGGTGATTTTTCAGGCCAAAAAATCACAAGTGTCTTGCACGTGCTCTCGGAGTGAAGGGTAAAAATGTCTATCTATTTACGGATTTTAATAAATAGCACTATCTTTTTATTAGGCTAAAAATAGCATAATCAATTTACGGGTCACTATAAATGTACAATTAGTGAATCCGGTCACTATTCAGGCAAAAAAAAAAAATCACACGTGCATTGCACATGCTCTCGACGTGAAAGGTAAAAATGTCTAAAAACTCAATCCGACCCATTTTCTGACAAGATAAATAAAGACATTTGCCCGACAACTAGGAGACTTGTTACAAGGTACTTTGTTCAATTAGGAAACGCTCATATTTCTTGGTGATCTAAGAAGCAACAAGTTGTCTCTCGATCTTCAGTCGAAGCCTAATACAGAGCTATGACAAACACGACAAGTGAGCTTGTTTTGCTAAGAGAATTATTCAAATATCTTGGAGTCACTTTGGGACCCCGCTAAGTTGTATTGTGACAATCAATTGGTGCTCCACATTGCAGCCAATCTCGTCTTTAATGAAAGAACTAAGCATATTGAGATTGATTTTCATTAAGTCCGAGAAAAATGTCCAAGATGGGACACTTGTTACTTCTCATGTGGGAACAAATGAGCAATTCGTCGATGTGTTAACCAAAGCTTTGAGTCAAGGGAAGTTTAATTATCTGGTTAGCCAGTTGGGTGTTCTCGATATCCACACTCCAACTTGAGAGGGAGTATTGAAAGTTTTTATTTTAGTATTACCTAATTAATTAGGAAGTGACTAATTTGTGGTTGAGTAATTAGGACATTTACATAACTGGTTTCTACCCAATGTATAGTAATTACCTAAATAGTGTGTAGTATGCAATATTTGGTAGTTAACTAATGTAGTGTATGAACATATGCATAAATACCTATGTATTAGTTTTTATTTGCAAGAGTAAAATATATGTTTTCACTTCAATTCTTTTAATCACACTTAGCAATTTCAAATAGGGCGTCCTAGGGGGTACGAGGTGGGTTTGACCAATTCACTAAGCGGGGCGGGTGGGTAGAAAAACTCAATCTCCTAACCCACCACGCCCCACATAGAAAACCCGAAACTCGCATACCAGGTTTGGTGAGTTTTAATGAATTATTATTATTTAAAGTAAGTTTAAGTGAGATAATAATTTTGTACAGTTTAGACTAGAGAGAGATAATAATTTAGAGAAAATGGAGTAAAAGATGAGATAGAGTGCGTTTGTGGGGGGTATTTATATGGAAATTTTGTATTTAAAATAAAGCTTTATAAAAAAAAATAGGAAAATAGTTGTATTGTCCAGGTTTCAACGGGTTAAGGGTGGATTTGTTGCAGGTTTTGGTGGATTTTGACTGGGCGAGGCAGACTGACCCACGAACTTTTGACGGGAGGGTGGGTAAAAAAATTAGAAAATCTAAACTCGGCCCGTACCCTCACTAAAACCCAGTATATCGCGGGTCGAATTTCAACAGGTCCTGAAACAGGATGGATTTTCGCGGAGCTGGCTAAACAGGTCGTGGGGCAGGGTAACCCACTATCCTTGGTGAATGTGGATTTTTATTAAAATTGTACAACATGTTGAAGTGTAAAAGAAAGAAGAAAATAAAAAGGCATAATTATGTGGAAATTGTAATAACAGTAAGTGAAGACTTGTAAAATATACCACAATAATATAATTAAGGAGATAAACAAAACATAAAGAAGTTTTATAAGCAAAAAAAACATGTTGAAAATAAGCCTATGCACGTAAGCGGCAAAGGCAGTGAACAAAGAAATGAGGCGTCTACTTTGAGAAACTAAAATGCTTCTGAGAATTCTATTAGCCAATCGGCTTTGTAGACAAAAGAGGACAAAAGGAAGTGAAGCAATTGTTGCTTTCGATTGGATGATCAAATGTAATGCAAATGCCCCATTTTATAGGCAACCAATGACCAACCAATTACTGCCCAACAGCCATTGGTCAACCAATAAACTAAAGACCAAAAAGAAACTAACAGCCATAAATTTACAGATCAACAACAACTAATAAATGCTACAATAATTAAACTAATGCAAAAATTAATTAAGTAAATATTAGTTTAAATTCCATTGACTCCCTTAAACCAAGTTCTTCAAACTTTTTTTTTTGAAAAGAAATAATATCATTAAAAGATATTAGGAGTAACAAGAGGGATGTGGAATTCCAAAGGATCCCTACCCTTAGAAATGATAGTTCTAGCCAGCCGAAGGGCCAGAACATAACAAGACTCGCGGACATAGAAATTACTAAATAATAAGTTCCAATAGGTATAATATTCTATGTCCGTACAAACAGACTCAATAAAAGCATACTCGAGGTCACGTGCAAAGCAGAAGTCTTCAGCCATTGTCCGAGTTTTTGTCTGCAAACTTTCATAATCCATATAAGTAGGAGGGGAGATCAGCTGAAACCTGTGTAGAATACCTGGACAGTGATCATTCTTGATACGAACCGAGCGTCCGCTTCTAATCCTCCATGCAAAACCACGTTGCAACATAACTCTATGTTGATGGGTGATTCTCCAAGTTTGGGATGGCGGCCTCCATTTATTACATCCAAAATTACATAAAATAAATTCTAACTTAAGACATGGAAGAAAAAACAACTTTATTGTGGAAAATAAAAAACTACTAGATATGTGTGCCATAAAGAAGCACACTAGGATCGGAATTGTCCAGGTGTTTTTAATTCCTAGACAATTCTCGAAGAAACAACTAATAGGCCTTGGCAGGGCCGACTTGCGACCTCCACCTTACCCTAGTTCACGTCAGGAGCCCCCCGTAGAATACATATCATCAAAATTAAATAAATCGTCAATCACAAATTCAGTAAAAATATCATCAACTAGTGGAGATCTGTGCTTCCAATTAGGTGACGGTGGAAAATCATCATGATCATTGTGCATCACCGCAAACAAATGGCCGGGCCCCATAATATGAGTAATAATCAACATTGGGTCTGTCTCAGGTAGACCAGCTGAAGATGGCACATGTAGCCCAATATATGCCTCAATATTTGATATTCCAAAGGCACACCACAATAGATGTTGTCCCAAAAGAAATTAGGGGTTTTGCATTAGAATGATAGTGTTTTGGCAGAATAGTCAAAACATGGCATTCTTTTTTTTTTTTACCCAACATTGCCAAATCCGTCCTCAACTGACGTGTCAAACCGCGCACAATTTTTGCCATGTCATCGCAGGACGAATTTGCCAAATTTGTCCCGAATCCATGACGGATTAACAAATCCGTCCTCCACTTTGCCTCAATTTCTCATGTAATCATCCATGTCATAGGAGATCATGAAAATGAAATGTGAACTTTAAAGTGAAGAATGCACAAGAAAGAGTTTGTGTTGAGTGGTGATGATATAGGCGTAAAAAAGTATGGAAATATTTACACATAGAAAGCTAGGGATGGGCAAATAATGTATGTACCTGTCTATATATCCATTTTTGTGCCCAACCAATCACAATTTACTATGTGTATACATAATTAAAAAAAATGATCACATGACGAATTTTTATTGGTTGTGGATAGGAATGGGTACACAAACGGTTACAGGCGATTTTCACCCCTAGGGATGATGTATTAATAATTGTCACCAACATCATTTTCCACTTTATGTGTGATGGCATCCTAGGCCTCGAGTTTTTATGGGTGAAAATCGTATGTCCCCGTACATGTATCCATACATATATTTACCATTCAAAATTTATTATGTATACATATTTTTTTAATTATATATACACGTGACGAATTGTAAATGGTTAAGTATAATAATTAGAACATATACATATACCAACGATTTTGTGCCAGTTTTTATAGGGCTTGAAATTTTCTGTCATACTTTATTTGTTGTCCCAATCTTAAAAAAATTATGATATCTCTGCATTTTTATATAGTTTTTATACTTACTTTAGAAAATGATTAATAAATGAACACGTGGTAATTTAATAATATTAAGACAGATATTATGATATTAAGCATGTAATTAATTAAAAAAAAAATTGGCTCAATTTTATAGCATCTATGTATATGGTTTTTATTAAAAAGAAATTGGGAAACCTTGTGATTTATTATAATTATTAGAAAATATGAGTGACGTTTGTTGAAGATACGTAGAAAGAGAAACCATTTATGTCGGTTTTGGACATATAAAAAGGAGATCAAGTGATGCTTTAGTTTTAAAAATTATATTGATTTGTTAGATTTAAATGAGAGAATGGTAAGGAAATTGAGAGATTGACAGAAATATTTTATTAATTTATATAGCTGACCCCAATTACTTGAGATTAAAACATTGTTTGTTTTTGTTGTTGAGTTAGATTTTGTACACAAAAATGTCATGTCTACAAAAAAATAAAAATAAAAATAAAAATTTAAAGAAAGAAATATGCTAAAAGAAAGAAAGGCAATATTGACCATGGATGTCATCAATGAAGTAAACGTGGCACAAGAGGAACGATGGACATGAGAAATTGAGGCAAAGTGTAGGACCGGATCCTACGATGACATGGCAAAAATTATGCACGGTTTGACACGTCAGTTGAGGACGGATTTGTCAAATCCGTCCTTGCTAAAAATGTTGGGTACAAAAAAAAGAATGTCATGTTTTGACAATTCTGCCAAAATATTGTCATGCTAATGCAAAGCCCAAGAAATTAGGCCAACTCTTAGAAAATGTTGACACAAAGCCTTGGCCCAAACTAGGATTATTTGGTCCAGTCGCGGGTCGATAACCTGACCCGGTATCACCTGTAATCCCAATGTTCGCCGCCCCCAAATCGGAGATCGGAAAAGGCCGGTAATATCATTCTTCTCCGGCAGCTCTCTAGGCCTCCCTGTATCCATTTTTTGCCTCGACTCAGAAGCTGCAATTCAGCTACTTTTATATGGCCATTCCCGTGTTGGATTCGATATCTCCATTACCCCTATCGCTTCGAATCTAAAACTATAATAAAAATTCAAATAATAAAAAATCAAACGCCGGCCAGACACCAATTCCGGCAATGCCAAAGCTTCAAACAATCCAAAGCTTCCTATGTCAGTCACCCACTCTATAACAATCTTTCCAAAACCCAACCATTCAATTCTTCCATTTTTTCCTGCAAGAAACACTGCTTGTTCCAGTATACAAGCCCTTCTTTTCGGTTTGTACTCCATTACCGGAGCAACTCCAATCCGGCGATTGAACAAAGATTCAATCCTCGTCAGACTTCCTCTTTCGGCAATACCAGATAGATGGCATGTTGATATATCATCGACTTCACGCGATTTCAACGCCATAAGATTCCTGCGTATGATGGAACTCGTCCCTCGGCAGGAACCCGCGCACATAAGCGGCGTAGAAAAACCTAGATCTCTAGGTAAGGTAACCGACATAGTCGGAGCTATCCTACGATGAAGTCTTATTGTCACTACAGTAGGAGAATCATTGTTCAATCCCAATCCCGGAAATGGGTTCATCATACACATTATAATATGATATTTAGAAATACTTACTGGATTTGTTTTTGTAAATAATATCAAGTTCTTCAAACTTGATCATGCCAAACATCTTCTCCAGCTTCCAAAATAATTGAAATTGTCTGCAACTTGTTCTTCGATAGGACAATATTCAACAACAATCTCTATCCTAAATCAATTCACGGATGAAATGATACTTGATGTTGATATGCTTGCTACGACCATGTAGCACGTAATTCTTGATCAAGTCAATGGCAGATTTGTTATCAAATAAAATTATAGTCGGCTCAACCTGTTGATACCTCAGAAAATCAAGAATTCGCCTTAGCCAAATTGCTTGAGAAACACAATTTGTAGCTGCCATTTATTCAGCATCTGCTGTAAAAGTGCCACAACTTCTTGTTTCTTAGAATACCAAGAAAATGCACAAGAACCCAAAGAAAATGCATAGCCAGAAGTACTATTGTACTTCACAATATCACCAGCCCAATCACTATCAGTATATCCCAAAAGACCAAAATCATTAGTACGTGAATAAAGAATACCATAAGATTCTGTACCTTTAACATATCTCAAAATTCTCTGTGCAGTTTGCAAATGAGATTGTCGAGGGGCTCCATAAACCTACTGATAAACCAACACCATAACTGATATCAGGACTCGTAGAAGTCAAGTATCTCAAACTTCCAACCAATCTTCTAAAATTAGTAGCATCTACTAATTCTTCAGTTCCATCTATTGACAACTTCAACTTTTCTTCAACCTGAGTCAAAATAGGATTAGCAAAATCCATTTTAAACTTCTTCAAAATATCACATACATATTTTTTTTCTGAGAAATAAAAATTCCTCCATCAAATTGATTAACCTCCAAGCCAAAGAAGTAAGCCATTAAACCCAAAGTTGTCATCTCAAACTGATTAAGCATAGCTTCCCTGAATTCAGAAATCTATTTGGGATTGTTTCTAGTGAAAATAAGATCATCAACATACAAACATACAATAAGTATATCACCATCAGTATTAGACTTCACATATAGAGTGTGTTCGTAAGGGCACCTATCAAATCCATGAGTGAGAAAATAAGAATCAATCCGAGTAATTTAGGGGTATTGCAACAAAAAAAAAAGTGTAAAAAAATTCCAAGTATTTTTTTTGTATTTATTATCACTTACGGTATGTAAAATAACCCATCAAAATTTCAAAAAAAATTACAAGTTTAAAAAATTTACAATTCTTAAAAGTTTAAATTTTATTTGCACCTAATTTTTGTTGCAATATCCCTAAAAAATATTTAGGATTTTCTAAAAAAAAAAAAAAAAATTTTTGAGTAGGGCGGGTGGGGTGGGGGTAGGGCGCGTGCACCCGGGTAGGCGGGGAGGGGTATGGGAGCGTGCATCCTCACAGGCGGTGGAGTAGGTCGGGGTGGGGTAGCGTGGGCGCGTGCACCCGGGTAGGCGGGGAGGGGTTGGGCGCATTCACCCCGAGGGGTGGGGTGGGGTGGGTAGGCGGGATCAAAAAAATTCTAAATTTTTTTTTTTCCAAAAAATTCAAAATAATTTTTTAGGAATATTGCAACAAAAATTAAGTGCAAAAAAAATTTCCAAGTATTTTCTTTGTATTTTGATATTATCACTTACCCCCACCCATCGAAATTTAAAAAAAAAATCACAAGTTTAAATTTTTTTTTTTTTTTTCAGAAAATTCTAAATATTTTTTTAGGAATATTGCAACAAAAATTAAGTGTAAATAAAATACCAAGTATTTTTTTTTTTTTGTATTTAGGTTTTAACACTTAGGGTTTGTAATGACTCATCAAAATTTCAAATTGACGTCGAGGTCATTTAAACACTATACTTTGTATTAATTGAATTACATATATTCATTATTACAAAGTATATTGTTTAAATGACCTCGACGTCAATTTGTTTCAGTATATTGTTTTAATTTTCGTTACTTGATTTACTAAAAATTAGACCAAGTATATAGATGTTGACTGTTATTTTTTTGTAACATTTATTTTGTAATAGTTTATATGACACTTTTTAGTAAAAATTTTAATTTTTTAAAAATTGTAAAATTTTAAACTTGTAATTTTTTTGAAATTTTGATGAGTTATTACATACCCGAAGTGTTAAAACCTAAATACAAAAAAATACTTGGTATTTTACTTTCACTTAATTTTTATTGCAATACCCCTAAAAAAATATTTAGGATTTTATAAAAAAAGAAAAAAAAATTTACCGCGTGCTGACGTCAACAGACCGTCAGCGGGTCAACCGCCTACACGTCAGAGTCCATTTTGCCAGAATCTTGTCGGAATATTTTTTTGCTCCAAAATTTTTAAAATTGATATTTTGTGGTGGATCTAGTCCAATAAGTTCAAAAATGAAAAAAAAATTAATTTTTTTTTTTTTGCTGGAAAACGGTGACCAGAGCTCCGGTTGGTGTTTCGGCGGTGGCTCCGGTGAACAGTGACGGTTTCCGGTAAGGAAGGGGGAGAGAAAAAATTTTGAGAGAGGATTTTTTGGAAGGAGAGAGAAAAAAAAATTAATTGTGAGTGGAGGAGAGTGTGAACAACATAATATAGGGGTGAGTGGGTAGTTTGACCCTTTTTTATTTCCCTCCGTGTAATTTTCCGTACCTTTTAATCTCTTACTTATTAATATATCTTTTTTTTACCCAAAAAGAACCATTAAACTAAAGACCAACAAGAAACTAACATTCATAAATCTATTGGCAACAACTAATAAATGTCATAATAATTAAACTAATATAATAATTAATTAATTAATTATTGATTTAAATCCTACCATCACTGATATGAATATATAATATAGATTGAAGGAAAGATGATATGAGATTGAGACAAGTGATTGCAGATGAAGGAAGCTACTTGGAAGATGTGTTTCTCCCAAACCGGATTTTATGCGGAAGATGTGTTTCTCCTAGACTGGATCGTATGTGAAATACATTTTTTCAATACATACAGAATATCTTAAAATACGTATTTTGTGGTTTAGGATAGGTGTTATGAGTTTAGAACATGTATTCTGAACTCAGAACAGGTATTCCGCATACTAAAAAAAGAACAGTAACTCAGAACAAGTGTTCATTTAAAATTAATATTAATCGTAAAAAAATTTAATTTAACTGGGAAAAGTTTCGCACTTGCGTAGTTATCCCAGTCTGGCGGCGGTCGAAATGACGGCGAGTAGATAACAAGCGGTGGTGATTATACGATACACTATTCTCTATCATGGATCTCTCTTCTCCACACCACTTTCTTCTCTTCTCTATCATTTTCTTTCCTTGTAATTTTGAGTATTCTATTACAGCACTCTCCTTGGTGAATGTGGATTTTGATTAAAAATTTACAACTTGTTGAAGTAAAAGATGGAGAAGAAAATAATCTGAATTAGGCAGCTGACGCCGCTGAGGAAGTTTCGATTCTCCTTGGTGGATTTCCAATCTTGTCAAATTTTCTCCAGCTTAGAGGGCCGTTTTGAGAGCAGTATGAACTAAGCGAGTCCAACCGTGAAGCTGAGACTGTATGTATCCACGCAGGATACCCCAACGGGTAACCAAACACTGAAAGAGAAAAAAATTATGTTTAAATATATTTTATCAGTTTTTAATTATCTGTCATTTTAAGAAATCAAGATAACATTAAATGTATTTTTTACAAAGTTACCTTTATTTTTCATTAATTTATTAAATAATTAATTTTAATTGTTTCAAAATAAATGTAATAATTGAAGGGTAAAATTGTTTATCTATCTTTAAATTAATATATTCCAATTATTTTGTTAATTTGAGTGTATTGTTTTCAAAATAATTGGGAAATGAGGTAGTAGGAGATTGGGACCAGTGATTGCAGAGGAAGGAAGCTACGTGGTACTTTCTGGTGAATCAAACCAAATACTTACAATTTTTTGTCAAATCGTACGTATCTCTTTCTCAGGTAAAACTTTTGTGCCTTGTTATCTGATTAAAGAAGCTATTGTTACACTAGATATATTTTTCAGGTCTAGGTAATATATGTCGAACAAGGATCTGCAATTTCTTCCACATGGTGTAATATGGGAGAAATTTTCATTTTCATACGATCCGCAGCTACAAGGAGTATACTCTTTTATTTTGGTTGGTTAGTATCTCTTCTCGTTCTGAATTTTTCAGTTTCATATCTAATAATGGATGTCCGGATTTTCCTATTCGGGTAATGCTGAGTGGCTAAGACTTAGGGGTGTATTCAATCCGAATTTTAAAAGATTTTAACTGATTTTCAAAAGTCTATGGATTTTACTGATTTTATGGATTATTTTAACTCTATGCAGAGTATGCGCAGAGTCTATTAGATTTTATTAGATTGATTTATCAGGATTTCTTTTTATTTATAAAATCTATATATTATTTGAATAGCACCAAAAAATAAAGAAAAGACTGATTCAGTGGTGTATTATACAGATCCAAATGTGTTGAATTTTCAAAGTCAACATATGTTTATCAATCCTTTTTTTTTGGAATTAAATCATTTTGTTAAAAATTTAAAAAGTTTGGCGATAGTCTTTGATTTTTTTTTAGATCACGTAACTGCGGTTTTTTTGATTTATTTGTTCAAAGTTTGTATAATTTACTTACTGATATTTTTTTCTTTGGTTTAATTAAGATATGTTTTGTGATAAGTTTTGTTTGAACTTTTTTTTTTCTTTGATTTTCTCTTTCAGGAAAATGAAATTAATGTTTGAAAAATAGAAATTTGTGGTTAAATAGAGAAGAAATTGTTTGCTTTCTTTAATTTCTATTTAAAGATGATCAAGAAGAAAATTGTTTGGATATTATGACTTCTTTTCGGGAAATAAACATTTCATATTGAGTTTTCTAACGATGTTAAAAAAAATCTCATTTTTGTGTAGTTTGAAATATTTCTTTGTTTTTCTTATAATTTTATAGAAATGAGATTACTAAAAAAAATTTAATTTAAGATAAAATTATCAAAGACACTTTAATTTTAATGTTAATGAGAGAAAATCAAAATCTTGAGAAAAAAGAAGAGATTTCACCATACACATTTAAACGTATGAAATCCATCAAAATCCTACCTTTAATGAAATCTACGAGAATTTATAGAGTTTTGAATACCTCTAGATTTTAATGGACTTTTTAAAATCCAAATTGAATACCTATGGACTTTAAAACTCCTTAAAAATCCTATAGATTCTACATTAAATACACCCCTTTAGTTAATTAATTGGATAAATTCCTTATGCCAACATGGGTGGATAGTGTTCAATTTGGGGTTTAGCCAATTTTATCAAATAGGGTTTAGTCATTGATCATTTTCTTATTCTTTATATGCATTAGTTTTCTAAGCCTTTAGTTGTTTATTCTTTATAGAGAACATCGCTATACATATGCATAAATAATTTATGCTTCTCTTTCTTTTCCGTAAATTTTTATTTTTCGTGATTCCTATGCATACTGTTCTCAAGCTATTTTCTTTGTCAAATTAGTCATTAAGCTATGATTTTCTATGAGATTTGTAAAGCATTTTGCACGTGTGGACGGTTTCAAAAGTTGGCACATAACTGATAAGAGGGTGGTTTCCTTTGATACGTGTAAAATGAGTGACCAAATCTCGTTTGGAAATTACACCTGATCACTAATTTGAAGAAGAGAGCTGCTTGAAACACTAAGATAAAAGTTTACTGACCGAAATGTTTATCAAAATATATATATAGAAAATTTCTCGTCTTTATATTAGACCCTCAACATTTTTCTCCCCTTTATAGATTTTCATCCCCAAAGTCAATGTTCTAGCTCCATGACGGTATGGTATTATAAGTACATAAACATAATAAAATGATGTTTCAGATAATGGCTCAAAGCAAGCAAATGATCCTTCATCTGATGCTTCAAATTTGGAAAGATTCTCTTCTTGTCGATATCAGGATATGATAAAGGTTAAAGATCAGCTCACAGCTCGAATCTCATCCCTGAAAATAATCCCCGTAGTTGGGATGGGAGGAATTGGTAAGACAACTCTAGCTCAAAGTCTTTATAAGGATTCTGAGATTTCTTACCAATTCCATGTTCGTTCTTGGGTTACAATATCTCAAGAATATGAACTCAAAAATGTTTTGCTTCATCTCCTGAGATCTATGGGCTCATTCCCCAGTGAACTACCTGAGATGGGAGATGAATATTTTCTAGCGGAAAGGTTTTATAGATGTTTAAAGGGGAGGAGATACCTTATTGTACTAGATGATGTTTGGAGTCAAAAGACCTGGAACGAGTTGAAGGATATATTCCCAAACGATAATAATGGAAGTAGGATTATATTGACAACTAGAGATGCAGAAGTGGCTACTTGCGATAATCTTTGTAGTCCTCCCTATAGTTTGGAATGTCTGAACATTGACGAAAGTTGGAGGCTTTTATGCCATAAATTGTTTGTTGGAAAGCCTTGCCCTCCTGATTTGGTGGAAATAGGAAAGGAAATAGCAAAGGGATGCCAAGGACTACCGCTAGCAATAGTAGTGGTAGCAGGGCATCTTTCCAAGATTGACATGAATCGAGACTGCTGGACTGATGTTGGAAAAGGGTTGGCTTCACTTCTCCGCAGAAATGAAGAGCAGCTATTGGATATTCTTTGTTTGAGCTATAATCATTTGCCTCAGCACTTGAAAGCGTGTTTTCTCTATATGGGCGTTTTCCCACGTAATTCTAATATCCTCATTAGGAAAGTAATTAGGCTTTGGTGTGCCGCAGGATTTCTAAAGGCAGAATATCCGGAGAGCATGGAAGGCAATGCTGAGAAATGTATGGAGGAGCTTATAAGTAGAAACCTTCTTACGGTGAAAAAGAAGAAATATGATAATTCAGCCAAAACATGTGGTATTCACGATCTTTTGTGGGATTTGATTTTGAGAGAAGCTGAAAGAGAAGGTCATCGTATCTTTGGTTCGTCCGGTTCCTCAAGGCAACCTCATTATAGTTTTCCCAAGTATTTAATGATCCATCTCACCTCTAGCTATCTTTGTCTTGGAACTTCTTCCTATAAATGGGACGCTTTTCTTAATTCTGAGTGCTTTAGTCTGCTCAAGGTCTTAGACATTCATTCTGTATGCTTTCCTCATTTCCCAGATGAACTAATAGAGATAGTGAGTTTGAGATATCTTGAACTAGCCACTTGTGCTAATATTCCAGCATCCATATCCAAGCTTCACAATCTGGAAAGTTTAGTCAATAAATTTAAGTGTGCAGGTCCGATTTTGCCTAAAGAAATATGGCTGTTGAAGCGTCTAAGACATCTTCATGTCGGCACCTGCACTTTCTTGCCCAAGACATTGGTTTCAAGAGTTGATGGGAGTTCTGTCTCAATCCTTCCTCATCTACTGACCCTGTCCACTATAAGCTTCGCGAGTTGCACCGAGCAAGTCTTTTCAAGTATTCCCAATCTAAAGCAGTTAAAAATTCATGAAATTGGCGAGGAAGATGAGCATTTGTTTGATTGCCTTAGCAATCTTAGCTATCTAGTTCAGCTCGAAGAATTGAACATCAAATTCTGCACGGAAATGAGAAGACAAGCACAAAGTCTCAGTCGAGACATGTTTCCACAAGGTATAAAGAGGCTGACTCTAAGAGGGTGTCATCTGCCATGGGAAGACATGGACACCATTGCCATGCTACCCAACCTTGAGGTCCTTAAATTGAAGAAAAATGCCTTTAAAGGACCATTATACGAACCAACTCGGGAGTTTTCTGGACTCAAGTTTCTGCTATTTGAAGATCTCGATCTTGAGCTCTGGAAAGATGACACCATTAACCTCCCGGTCCTCCAACACCTAGTTGTGAAGTTCTGCAGATCCCTCAAAGAAATACCAATTTGCATTGGGGACATACCAACATTAGAGTCTATTTTGTTGCTTGGATGTTCTGAATCTGCTGACGAGTCTGCAAGAACTATCCAACAAGAACAACTGGATAATGGTAACGATTACCTCCGGGTCCGCATCGTACAATCAGGTAATGTTGCTAGATTGGAGTTTCTTTGGTGGCAAAATCACGGAAAAGGCCATTCAATTAGTCTATAGCCTCCCAGGTCCTATACTTTACTCCAATCCGACTATCACTAATTGTGAATCTTCGGTCCATATTTTTTCGGCTTTCCACAATTTGTAAGGCCTGTCTTCATTTTGCAGAGGTTTCATCTGTGGCAGCAGCTATGGAAAAAACAGCCATGTTGCTAACTGTCAAAGATCCTGTCCAAACAGTAAGGAGATTAACCGAGCTTTGTCACAGAGATTGCATCTGTTAGACCATCAAAAGAGCCTGACGAGGAGGAAGCGGGGGACATTGCAGGTGTATGAATTACTTCAAACCAATCTAAACTGATTTTTCGGTTTGAGTGGTGTAATTTTGTAATTTTTGTTTTTTTCCTACGATAATTTTTGAGTAATTTGTTTGAAGTTCAAGATTCAATATCAAGAATCTATGTTTTATTAATTTTCTTTTGTTGTGTTTAACTTGTGGAAAATAATATTCATATTTCTTTATATTCTTAGTAGCTATGTAATTATATAAAAAAAATGTTTTTATTTTTATTTTATGTTGGAGTTCAAGAATCAAGAATTTATGTTTCATTATTTTGTTTTTTTATTGTGTTTAACTTGTGAAAATAATAATATTATTTCTTTATATATTTAGCAGCTAAGTAATTATATATATAAAAAAAAATGTTTTATTTTTCCTTTTAATCAATGTATTTTGTATCTTTCGAAAACCGAACAACAAAATCAAACCGATACAAACCGAATGCATCGGTTTGAGATTTTGTATGGCTTTTGATTAGTTTTAGAATTTTCAAATCGAATATTTCGGTGTGGTTTAAAAAATGTATAAAATCGAACCAACCCGAACCATAAACACCCATAATCTCTTGTAATTAAAGCGCCACATAGGAACGCCGGCGAATGAGAAATAAAAGAATATATTTTTCCTACTGATATTATGTTATTATAGAATATATAAAATTAAAAAAAATATTAAGTGATTGATTTTAAGCAATTCCTATTTAATTAGTAGCATGTAACCAAGAAGGAAATTGGTTGATGTTTTCGTCTTACTTACCCCCAAAATATTTTCATGATGGAAATGGTATTATATGTTGTTCAGTCAAATTGAACTCTCGTAATACTTCAGTGGGGAGCTGAATTTTGAGCACAGAAATTTGAGATGAAATGTCCCTTAATTAGCTAAATAAAACGGAGTAATATTATTACTTTGTTGATACATTACTTATTTAGTTATTTTTTCAGTTAACATAATTATTTATCGTGTTCAACTTAATTTCGCATAAGATAATTTTACTATTATCTTTTTATTTTTGTAATCTATACTCCCTCCGTCCCAAATTATCTGTCCACTTTGTATTTTGCACGGGAATTAAGGTTTCATCAAATTCTAGAGTGAAATATGATAAAATGTCAAACATAACCTTATTTAATGTTACTCCCAATTTAATTCACCTCTTTTTCTCTCTTTATTTTCTCTCTCCTATATTTAATGTAAAGGGTAGAATTGGAAAAATCATCATTAATGAACCCTTTATTTAGAAAGTGGACAAATAATTTGGGACATACTAAAAAGGAAATGTGGACAGATAATTTGGGACGGAGGGAGTATTTATACATTCTATATGTAAATAGTATAGAAATGTTACTTTGTGATCTCAAGTATCCGACCTTATCTTTCTGATTATCTAGAATTTTGAATTTTCTTACTAAAAAAAAATATTGGTTAGACATATAATTTGAATTGTATTTAAGCTATGTTATGTGTTACTTTTTGTGTTTGAGAGTGTGGGAACATAAATGTAGGAGATACAAAGTAAGTGGACTTGACTGTAGGGAATATGGAAAGGTTGTGACTGAGTTTTATGAGTGTTGTGGCTGATTATTAGTGGGAGATCATGGGTTGGGGGTTACAAGAAGAGAGACTGAATAAAAGAGAGGAAAATGGGTGAGAGGTAAAATTTGGCAGAATAAATAGTCTGTGGGAGATTAGACTTTTGACATAGTAATCGGTGTCGGAATCGAGTGATTCTTTTTGAGTTAGAAAAAGGGTTGGAAAAGCTATGTCTGGGAGTTGACGGATGAGCGTTTGGATTTCTGTGCCATTATTAATGTAAGTTTGAAGTTCAGTGTTTTATGGGTTGACGAAAATTCTTGGCAGAACTTTGATAGAGCATTTGGAGGGGTAAAAGGTGTCAGATTTAAAAGTTCAAAAGTGCTTTTCAAAGAGAATCGAAAGAGCTATGCGTGAGCGCTGACGGATTGCAATTCCGAGGTCTGTGCAGAAAGTTATCACCTCCGGTAGTGTGCTGACTTTTCTGGACAGATTTTTCTGCGTTTCTTTTGCTTGTTTAAATTTCTATTCTATCAAGTATGGATCCTACCCCTTGCTTTTTGAACTCTAAATTACATATTTTTCAGTACCTTTAAGTTTGGTTATCAATTATAAATTGTTTTTACATGTTTTTATACAAAATTGATTGAAGTTATAGATGTGTTGCATTGTATATGTTATTTGATTATGTTGTTTATAAATTGTTTCATATATGTTAAATTGCTATTTTATACCTGATTAAATTCTGCTAGGAGTCTTTTATATGCTTTGGATTGTTGTCATTATTTGGTTGAGTCGGCCAAGTCGTTGTCCCATTGTGAGCTCTTGTCTAGAATCGATTGGCTAACATGATCCGTCTGATATATGATATGTGTTTGTGGTGAACGAGGGTGTTCACGTGTGGAAATTCTTGGGCCTTAACCCGATGAGGATATCATTGGGACTGTAACGATGTTGTGGAGTCCATGGTGATGGATGATGACACAACGTACGATGGATCCTTAAACTCTGGACCCGTCGTTTGGCAATTGAGCTTAAAATCGTCCACGTGTCACTTCGAGAGGCTTTCGCCTCAATTTTATTATATAGGTAGATTTCTTAAAGGTTGAAGTCGGTAATGTCTTAGTGAATAAATCTTCTAAATTATCACATGTGATCCAAATAATTGCACTTCCTTTTATCTTTATTATAAAAGAAAAACTTGGTGAAATCTAGTCCCGTTCTATCTCTCTTCATATATCCTCTTATCAGTTAAGTTAATATGGACGTATTTACCCTTCGAACAATTTGTAAAAGCTCTATTCACTCTTAAATGCATATCTCATTAATTTTTATTAATTTACCGCAGATTCTCGCTGACATGTGAAACTAACTGCTAATGAAGGATCTAGATTCATCTTTTGACCCAAATTATGTCAATTTTGAGGTAAATGAAATTATTTTGTATTTTTATTTTTAAATTTAGCTAAAAAATTGGTGCACCACAAGAACTATTGCGTCAATTGCCAACGTAACACTACGGTCATTGGCACCACTTGTAGGCACAACTATATCGAGGCTTAACAACTTGATGTTGCACCTGAATTTGACGCTAACGTGTATGGATCGACACTCGATTTAGGCGTAGTTCTAATCGACATTCCACCCAAGTTGGGTGTATGGTATTGTTTTTTAAAAAAAATCAAATATTTTTTTTATTTTTCAATAAATTATTTTTTTAGGGGAGTGATAAATGAAGGACGGTTTATCAATTTTGTTAAAAATATATGAAAGACTATACTATTCTTTGGTGAAACTCTTAGTAGATATTGTCCATATTTCATTTTTTGTTTGTCCCAAATTAACTGTTCACTTTCTAAATAAAATATGTAGTAATGACAATTTTACCATTCTTCCAACTCCTCATTGAATACTATTAGAGTATGTTTGGCACGTTGGAATGGAATGTAATGAAATCACATTTCCAACTCCTCTTTCCATTATGGTGTTTGATTGGCCAAATTGAAGTTGAAAAAGTCTTTCCACAGGAATGTTCATTCCAGGAAGGAGTGAGAAATGCCATTCCACACCAAAATCCATGTAATGACATTTCTAGGAGAAGTTGGAATCGTCAATCAATAGTAAGTGACTACTATATCCTTCATAATAATTATAATGTTTAAATTATGCAACAACTTATTCGTCCTTCGTTACAATTTTTTTTTTTTTTTATTTCTCATGGTAAAATTCACACATATATAATTCCATAAATATTTTATTATTTATTTTTTTAATCCAAAAATATTATTTTATGATAGTGTTGACCTATTACTATAAATTATATTACAAACATATGTTTGATATATAACAATACTACTCAAGTAGGATTTTTGTGAATGATATATTTAATTAGGATTTGTAGCCATTATATACTGCTGGGGCATTTATGTAATATTATGTTTAATTCTATACCATTCTGACATTGAAAAATATATTCACCAAACATAGAAAAGGAATCAACGTTCCATTATGCTTTTTCCTTCCAAACACTGGAATGGAAAGAGGATTTTGAACTCATTCCGAATGGAAAGCGATTCCGCCTAGAAAAAGATTCATTCCATTCTATTACAGCGTACCAAACATGATGTTAGTTAATTAAAGTTATCACTTTCAACACATATTTAAGAGGTGACTGGATATTGTGTGAGAGGAAGGAAAAAGAAAGATATAAATTTTAAATGAGATTAATAAAATTAATGAGAGGTATCTTAGACTTTTGATTATATTTTACCATTTAAATCACCAAAATCTTAATACTTGTACATTTGTCAAAGTGGACAGATAATTTGGGACGGAGCGAGTATGTACCAAGAGTTGGTGCACCACTAGGGGCATTACCTCAATTTCTGATGCCGAATCTTGGTGCACCCCAAGAGTATACTAAAAGGGATTCATGGGCGGAAACTCGTTCCAAACACCCATGGATCCTCCCCTGAAGGATCCGCTCATATGAAACAATTCGAAAACAGCAAGAAACAGCAAGAAAAACTTACGGTTTTGGATTCAAGAAGCTACTTCTTGAATGGAGGATGACGTTTCTTGGATCGGATGTTGCTACCGATTGATCTCCCTTGCGGAAAGTCCCTCTACCGGTATCCACGCGACGAAACGGGCAGCGATTGCTAGCTCTTCGTCTTTTCTGATTTTCGGGAATTTAGAGAGAAAGGGAGAGGCAGAAACTATTTCGGCTTCTTGGGTTGGCTGAAAAGCATTAGAGTCTAGGGTTTCGGCCAAGAGTTTATTATATAGGGTGTGAGAACAAACTCTCACGTCCTCAACTCCTCTCGGCAATGGGAGTCCTTAACTCCCACGTCCCTTAGACTTCTGCTGGTAGTGGGAGTCCTTATCGGATAATAACTCCCACGTAATCCCAGCTATAGGTAAAATATCGAAATTGCCCCTGTCTCTAATTCGAATAATAAACACTTTATTATTTTTCGGGGAAAGACAAATGTCGGGATACAAATGAACCTAGACACATTCTAGATTCATTGAATGCTGGACATAAAGCTCGTTAGCTCGTCTATGCGTGTGACCACTGTAGGTTCATCTCACAATGGCAATGAAAACACACTTAGTAGTAGTGTGAGTCCATAAATCACAAGCGGTCCCTAGCGAGACATTGTGACTACCCAAAGTGAATGAATATACAACTGAACCTAATATCAATCCACTATTTAATCCCTTTGTCTCGCGATATCCTAATTAAGCATAAGGCATGGTGGTCGTCACCCTTATTAAGCTTAATTGTATTTATGCTCGATCTCCAGGTAGACTGTTTCGACAAATAGCATTTGATAACCACTTTATCAAATACATTTGAGCACGGCCATGCATTTAAACAGCTCTTTCCCTATCGAGGGGCCCATGGATATCTCTCTCAATAATAGAGAGGGACAAATTCCCTTACAATGTCTCTCACATTCAAGCTATGATAGGACACTATATCCGATCTCAGTCGTATTGGTTACTCTGTTACAAGTAACGTCCGACTGAGTCAAAACGTGGCTCCATTCATACTAGAATCAATGAAGACATAAGGTCTAAGGATTCTAAAATAGTATTGAGGAAGTAATACTTATGACTTAAGACCATGAAGTATTACTTCTACGACGGATCACGTCCCAATACAATGTATCCCTATATATTGCATCTATGATGTGATTTGTATCCATTACACATGATCAGTAAAACAAGATCATCAATCAACAATCATACTAGTTTTATTTCATAGTAATTAAGCATTACATAAAACTAGGGACTACTAGAATAGTAATTACATAAGCTAATGAGTTTTACTATCAAATCACACATTTGATAATCAAAAGCAAAATTAACTATTCAATTACATGCTCAAAAGATAATGAAACGCACAACATGTGCTAATGGTCCTAGGGCACTACTAACATATACACCTCAACTAAGCGCGGTATAATGTAGGGGTGCACAACATATGGCGCACCAACACCTAGATGCACATCACCATTGAATGTTAATGAGAATAATTTAACTTGTTAAATTTTATGAAAAGGTGAAATTGTCCAAATTCGTTAAACACCTAGTAAATGCGCTTATCAAATCTTCCAACAAATTATTCTTCCCCAATTCTTCCAACTAACATTTGAGACTTTCCTTCTTAAATAAAATTCAAATCCCCAATTCCTTATCATAACATATGACTTGATATTTGTAAATAGTTAGTACGGTATTCACTATTCGATTAAACTAAAAATATCGAAGAGAATCAGTTGAATTTAGTCACTTGGTCTATTCAGATTTTCGGTTTATTCAGTTCGATTTTAAAAAGTCAAAATAATTCGATTTGATATTCATTTTTTAATTTTAGAAATCGAATTATCAAAATGCCAATAGACCAATTTTTTTAATTCAAAATAAATTGTATTAATAATATTACTTTTTTTTTTTAAACCCAGATGAGTGCTTTCAATTAAGGAATTAAAATACGATCATTTGAGATCGCAGACATTACAGACGGAGGAAAGAACCTATCCCATAACATGGAGGGATAGTCATAGCCACAACTAGCTAAACAATGAGCTACTTGATTACAAGAGCGCTTAACAAAGGACAATTGTACTGAATCAAAAGATTGGAGCGAAAGTTTCGCCAACTCATATAAGGAGCCTAACTGGGAATAATCTACTTCCTGACAACTAAGGTGACTAACCACTTCCAAGCAATCACCCTCCAAGTTGAAACTAGGAATTCCAAAAATAGATGCCAGTTTCATACCTTCAATGAATGCTAAAAGCTCGTCGTGAGAAGCATTGATGCACGAAGGCAAGCGACCACAACTGGCTAATATGGGAGTCCCGAGATGGTCTCGAATAATACATCCAAAGGAAGCAGCACCATTCCTCCAGGAGGCATCGACATTGACTTTAAAGGAACCAAAGGATGGCGGTTTCCAGACCTCAAGTAGAGAATCCGGTTGGACCAAAGGGATTGCACTAGACTGGTATAAATTCAAAAACTCAACATTGGCAGCCCAGGCTTCAGCAAACAAAGAGTCAGCTTCGGCTCTTTTACCGCTGAAGACAACATTGCAACGATCCTTCCAAATGCGCCAGCAAACATGAGCAAACAATGTGACTTCTTCAACAGAAGTCCGTTCCATAAGAAAGGACAAAAAATCCTCCACCCCCACAATGCGTCTAGCGAAGAATCTCGGCCATTGATCCCAACAAGTACACACCCGCATGGCTGCATTGCAGTGAAGGAGACAATGGTCTCCTGTTTCAAATTCCGCACCACAGGAAATGCAACCAGGCGAAATCTGAGTTCGCCGAGCTAGATTTTGACCAGTCGGTAAGCTGTCTAAAGCAGCCCGCCACATAAAAACTGTTACTCGGGGGGGGGGGGGGGAGAGCGATAAACGCCAAAGCCCATTCCAAAACTTCTCCTCAAGAACCGATGAAGACGACTCTGATGGTTGAGAAATACGCATCCTGTTCCCCATATAAGCATGGTAGCCTGAACGAACAGAATAGTTACCATTTTTTGAAAAATGCCAAACAAGTCTATCCGGAATCTCGCTACTACTAAGTGGAATAGAGCGAATTGCGTCAACTTGATGAGGCCAAAATAAAGTCTCTAGTGCATGTATATCCCAGCTATAAGTCATGGGTTGTATAAGATCCCTGGCCGTTATCAATTCTCCATCATGGGATCGCGGACTAGTGATCCTGAAGGCACACGGCATTGGAACCCAAGGATCATTCCAGATATTCACCGATTCGCCATTGCCAATACGCCATCGAAGGCCGAGTTCGAGCACTGTTCGGCCTTTGGCCAAGCTTCTCCACACACAGGAGGATCTTTGTCCACATGTAGCAGCTAAAAAACTACCATTTGCAAAATATTTAGCCTTGAGAATCCGAGATAATAGAGACTCCGGATGTTGGAGAATGCGCCATCCTTGCTTAGCTAGGAGCGAGAGATTAAAACCTTTTATATCTCAAAATCCCATACCACCTCGCGCCTTTGGTAGACAAAGATTCCGCCAAGATAACCAATGCACACCATCACTGCCTCCAGTCTTACCCCACCAAAACCTCCGTATGATTACCATACTTTCCTTCAAGAGCGAATGGGTAAGATAAAATGTTTGCATCACATACGTCGGAACAGCTTGGATAACTGACTTAATGAGGATCTCCTTCCCAGTAGGCGATAAATATTGTTCCTTCCAACCCCGCAATTTTTTCGCTATTCGGTCCTTAATATAATTAAAAACCTCACGCTTATTCCGCCTAATTAGATAAGGTAATCTCAGATATTTGCCATCCCCGCTGCCTCGACGAACTCCAATATCCAAACACAAATCCCGTGCTAACTGATCATCCCAATTTTTGCTAAAGAAAACTGAGGATTTGTCATAATTGATAGATTGTCCCGAGAATAACTCATAATCAGCCAGAATCTTCTTGATTGTAGAAACACCTGTCTGGCTAGCTTCAAAAAATAACAGAGAATCATCAGCAAACAAAAGGTGTGAGAGCGTTGGCCCTCCTCGGCCAAACCGTAGGCCATTGATGAGCGAGGCAGATTACGCCTGACGAATCATAGCAGAGAACCCTTCAGCACATATGATAAATAGAAAGGGCAAAAGAGGATCGCCTTGGCGGATACCACGAGACGGGCGAATAACCGATGAAGGTTTACCATTTATGAGCACACGATATGAGACAGATCGAACACAAGTCATGAGGAGAGTACGAAACCGAGGTGGGAAATTCATCGTTTCCATCATAAGGTCCAAATAACGCCATTCCACCCTGTCAAAAGCCTTTCTCATATCAAGCTTTAATGCACAATGCCGATCACTCCCCTGAAGACCAAGTTGCATACTATGAAAAGCCTCAAAGGCGGCAATGGAATTGTCTGTAATAAGACGACCCCGAAGAAACGCACTCTGAGATGAATCAATCACATAAGGAAGAGCCAATTTCAGCCGGTTCACCAATACACGCAAGATCAATTTATAAATAGAATTACATAAGCTGATAGGGCGAAATTCAGTCATATTTAAAGGGGACTTGACTTTTGGAATTGAAACAATAAAAGTACTATTCAAACCTTCAATATCACGATAAACATTTAGAAAACCAAGAATAAAAGATGCAACTTCCGGACCAAATATACTCCAATATTTCTTAAGGAAAACAACATGCATACCATCTGGGCCGGGATCTTTCTTTGCAGGGAGTTGTTTTAATGCAATGAGAATCTCAGCCATAGTGAACAGCTGCTCTAGGCGGGTGAACTGGTGGTCCGGTAATGGGTTGATTGGCAGATCACCGAGAGAGGGAGGCGGTTGGGCTATGCTCGTGTAAACATCCGTGAAATACTTCGTGGCGAGAGTACTAATATCTTGTTCCTGATCAACAATCTCACCGGAGGGCCTTTGTAGCCGATCAATGAAATTTCTGGTTCGCCTAGATGAGGCTTTATGGTGGAAATAAGTCGTATTCCTGTCTCCATGCAACAACCAATCCGCTCTACTTCGCTGCCTCCAAAATTCATCATCTTTCGATAATAGGATGTTTAATTCAACCTTCAATCGTTTATCATCAGTTGCATTAAAAGTAGGAGAATTCCAAAGTTCCGCAATTTCAACTTGCTTGTCTGCAATTTTTTTTCCGCAAATCTCCGAATTTCTTAGAGCCCCATTTTCGTAGATGTTCCCTCACACGGACAACCTCTTTTAGGAGCTGGTTTCCGTCACCCAAAAAAGGCTGCTGCCAAACGCCTTCAATAATACCCTCACACTCCGAGTCTTGTATCCAGAACGGGTCATAACGAGGCAAAACGTACCATTTTTTCTTCACAAATTTAGTAGAGGTTACAAAAATAGGAACATGATCCGAGTGTGACGCTACCAAATGCTTAACTATCGCCGAAGGGAATTTTTGCCGCCATTCTAAGTTAACAAGAGCACGATCCAAACGTTCCCGAACCAACGCTTCCCCTCTGCCATTCTGCCACGTAAACCGAGATCCAATAAATCCCAAGTCATGAAGTTCACAATCTGAGACCACATCTTGGAAAGCACGTATGAGTCTCGGGTTCCTATCATTCATCCCCTCCTTTTCAATGGGAGAGAGAATTTCATTGAAATCTCCAACACATAACCATGGCAATGAAAACAACGAATACAATCGACGAAGTAAAGTCCATGAATGATGCCTTTGTTCATGATACGGGTTTCCATAGAACCCGGTGAACCTCCAATTACAAGAAATATTGTCACCCATTTTAGCATCTATGTGCCCACTAGAATAGCTAAGTAAAGTAACAGAAATGATCTCCTCTGACCAAAAAAGAGCCAGACCACCACCCAAACCACACCGATCAACTACAATACCAGAAGAATAACCAAGCAAATTGCGAATTTTATTCATTTTGAAATTACAAAGTTTTGTTTCCATAAAAAAAAGTAACAAGGGCTTATGAACCTGAACCAGGTTCTTCAAGTTATGAATTGCTCGGGGCTGCCCTAACCCCCGACAATTCCAACTTAAGATACTCATAATGCTTGGCGGGGTTGATCCATATCAACCTCCGCCATTACAGTACAATAAAAAAAAGCCTAAGGACTTAGCCTTCTTAGAAAGAAGGACCTGCAAAACCCCATTGTCAACCGACTCCTGAGCTAAAGCCCTCTTCATGCCCGATCTGCCCAAACTCAAAGCCATATCATTCTGACCAGAGACCCCTTTTTTCGGCCTGCCCCGTTTCTTTACTGAAACTCTGCCTCCATCAGTTTGGACCGGAACATCCTAAAGAGGTTCATCCGAAGCAAAAATCTGGAGCGGAGGATCCAAGGACACATCGACCATCTCGGAATGAATCGGCACAATATCCATGCAACTAGTATCATGCCAAGCCTCTGAGCCGCTGCTAGGCTGATCCATAACCAAAACATTAGTAACACATGGGGGTTTTAAGACACTTGGAGTGGTAGTACCTGAAGCGTGAACCGGCTGCCCTTCGACATCCGCGTCTATGTTCGGTACAGGAGAAGTCGAAACACCTCCAGGAAAACAGTTCTCATGTAAAACTCCACGTTCCAACGTAGGGTGAAGATATGCTCCAAAGGGAAGATTGCCCTTCTCTTTTTCAGTTGCTTCCGAGGCTTGCAAATGACACATCTTAAGAGTGTGATCGATAAGCCCACAACGGCAGCAGACATGTGGTAACCGCTCATACACAATCAAACCAGAGAGTTTACCATAACTCGGGGTATCAATGATCATACGTCGCCTGATAGGAAGCGAAACATCAATGGACACCCTAAGTCGAAAGAACTTCGTACCCAACCGCTTGTTTTCTCTAACTTGGACCTCACGGCAGTGACGAAACGATTGTCCAATACGGGAACATATAGGCAGTGTGAAGCAGTCCCTGTGATACCCCCATACTTGAATCCAAAAATCCGAAAAAGCAAAGGCCTCATCAGAAACATTCACATCAGGACTCCATCGGGCCATGACAAAAAGACATTCATCAAAACACCATGGACCATCGCACATAACATAGTCAGCATCCTGCTGATTTGCAAAGAAAATCTGGAAGACGTTGGACCGCAAATGTGTAACCTCAAACTGGCGGCACTGCCAAGACTTCATCATAGCAATCTTGAGATTTTTTACAGGAACATCGACCTTTGATATAAACTTACCAACGAGACTCATCCGACATTCTTCAACTCCCTTTGAAACATCCGAATCAGTAACCTTAAGAACTTCCGCTTCGTGATCGTTGATAGACAAGGATTGCAATAGACATTGAATGCTCTCGCGGTCCATGTTTACCGGGGTGGCTGTGAAAAACTGGAAGAAAAAACAGTAAAAACCTTGGCAAAACCCTAGGGGCGTGGAAGAGAATATTGGCGGCGCCCTAAGCAGGGAGAGAAAGCCCTAGGCAGGGAGTCCGTAATTATTAATAATATTACTTAGAATTGATTTTTTATTCTTAATTTTTAGTTTATTATTTTTATTTTAATTGTGCATTTAAATTATCTTTTGTCTAATTTTATTAAATTGAGCTGCACATAATTTTTTTCATAATTTTGATATTTAATTTTAACAAAATTTTAGTTGGATTCGATTTTTGTAAAAAATTACAAAATCGAATCAAATACCAAACATTTGTTTCGAAAATCGAATGCACACCCCCTAATTTCATTATGGACAATTCTGATATGGACCAGGGCCAGGGGCACTAGGCTCACATTTTGCCACGTCGCCCCTCCTTTAAAATTTTTTTTCTTCTCTCAGTCATAGTTAAAATACAAAAGAATAGTCCTTATATGGACACAGTTAAAAGTACAAAAATATTTCTCTCCTTATTTTATAGTGGTGTGACAAATTTGTACAATTTTTGTATTTTTAACTGTGTCCATATCATGACTATCTTTTTTGTATTTTAAGTGTGACTGAGAGATGAAATATTTTTTTTTTAAGGGAGGGGCGATGCGATAGAATGTGAGTCAAGTGGACCAGGGCCATGGGTATCAAAATTTTCCTTTCATTATTGGTGCACAAGTGACTATTTTCTTTCGTAAAATACGATTAAAAAAAGAAGAAAAGAATTAAAAAGAAAAAACCGACTCAACAACAACAAAAGAAAGATACGTCATCCAACTAACTTTCAATATCGCTTACCAACCAAGCCAAACAAATTCTTCATCATCATCATCATAGAAGAAACCCCATAAAGTCCTTCAAAAAACTCGAAGCTTCAAATTGGCAATAATAATAATCCATTAGTGATGATGAAGCTTATTACTACCAATTATGCTCTGCTATATTTTCTAGCCCTAGTTTTGATTTGTGAAATTGGGCTTTCTACGGCGTCGTCTTCTTCTCCTTCTTCTTCTTCTTATGCAGATGAAGGGTTCATAAGGATGAAGACTAGTACTCTTCTCGGCGGACTTCGTGATTATAAAGGAAACGACAATAATAATGATGCAGAGATCGAAAATCTCGGTCGTTTTGCTGTCCAAGAACATAACAAGAAAGAGGTCCTTGATTATAAATTTTTTCTTTTATTTTTAATTTTTTTTCTAGTATCATTATATTTTTCTCGGAGTTATTTGAACAAATTCCACATATTTGAGCAAGAAATAAGGTACCTGTTTAGTCAAAATATCAATATTACTCTCTAAATACATCGCATATTTGAGCAAGAAAATGCTCAACTGATGTGATTTCAGCAAGTAGTTCTTACCTTTGGAAACATGTTACCCTTATCAGCAATTGTATCACTTTTTTATACATTATAACAGGTCGAGAGCGATAATGATGATACTAAGACAACTAAAATATCTAAGCAAACAGTTGTTCTTTGTGATGAATCAGACAATTGTGAGTTTTTTATTTTGTTTTATAAATGACATTGTTATTTCTATTGTTTCTCGTGTTATTTATTCCTAATATCTGAAATTTATCATGAAACATACTTGGAAGGATTGGAAGATAAGCACAATGAGTAGAATGGTAAGACGTCTGACATACATAGCAGGTGTTCTGGCGAAAGAAACAGGTGTTCAGAATTGAAAAATAAGTGTTCTATGACAGAAAACCTATTTTGTATGTTAGAAAATGTATTTTTTTGGACAGAACACCTGTTATGTAAAAAAAAAAGGTGTTCGATGTATCAAGTAAGAAGGGTAAACAATTTATGACAAAAAGTTAAGGGATTAATGGAGTTACATTACCAATTTATCTTAATTTTTTTTTTTATATCTATTTTGTATTCAGATATTATACCCTTGATGGTGAAAATGGAGTTCCACCACCCCGACTAGAGCTGAAAATATGAAGAGTGATACAAACAGATCAATGAAGAGGTTAAACTTAAAAACGATGATATTCATTCTCATCATTTGTCTACTTTAATTCTTGATTGCAGGGAAATGCTGGAAGAGTTCGAGGAAGTTAGAGTCAAACACATTTACAGAGAAGCCAATGGGTGTGCATATTGTCTTGCTAGAGTTGTAGCTAGTATGAATGAGTCCGATTTCATTATGTTTCAATCTTCTCCCCCCTTTGTTAGCCAATTAGTGGCAGGGGATGCCCGTGGGGCTGTTTTTGTGAGATTGGTTTATAATGAATTAAACAATGCCACTCTTGGCTGTTTTGATGTTTGTTAATATTAATTGAAACATTATTTTACCCAAAAAAAAAAAAAAAAAAATAGATGCTCTGAGTGCCCTTTTTTTTTTTTTTTAACAAAATACTTGGTGTCAAGTATTGTTGGATGCCAAAAAGGGGGTGAAATATCAGTGTTGCAAATGTGTCAAGGAATATTTTCAAAAGGTAAAAGCTTAAGAACTTTGCAAAATATGAGAGAGAAAGGTTTTTTTTAAAATAGTGGGAATATAATTTTTTTTTTTTTCAAAACATCTACTTGCCTAGATCTTTAATACCCTTATCTCATGCATACATATTTATATGCTTTAAATCTTTATCTTTTGCATATTATTCTCATTTGCATCAATGTTTTGTCATCATCAAAAAAGGGGAGATTGTAAGCCCTAAGGGCTAAATGATCAATCAGGTTTTGATGATAACAAATCATTGATAGTTTTAATGTTTGGGTGAGCATGTTCTTAATGATAGGATCATTAGCACTCACACCAACATTGATGAAAATGGTAAGTTAGCTTTTGTGTAAACCAAGGTATCAATATTACACACAAGAAAGCTACACTTTGCAAGACTCCATAGCACAAACATGAAGTCAATCCACATGCTATGAAAGTACTTGCAAAGTCAAGAAAAAGGAATCACTTCAAGAAGATGTTGATCAAAGGCTTCAAGTCCAACCTCCAAAAAGAAACAACTTGAAGACCTCCAAGAAGATTAGTCTAGTCTACATGGGTATTATCTTTGTAACTAATCTTCCTTCGAGAATACTAGGATATAAGATTTTTAAAGCTCAACATTGCATGTTTTCAAAACCTCATGTTTTATTTTGTTCATTTATTTGAAAAGGTTTTTGAAAACAAGTTGGCCAATGCCTAAGTACTTTAAAATGTGTTTTCTATCTTACAAAACACTTAGGCATGTGCATGAGAACATTAGAAACTTAACTAAGTGTAAAAACCACTTTGGGGCTGTCATCCGGTCGACCTAGGCCTAGCCTCGGTAGACCAGTGATGTCCGGTTGACCAACCCATGTTAAATCGGTCGACTAGTGTGTTTTTGTCCTTGTTCAAGTTTTGAATGTTCCAATGATCCAACGACTATATTCTATCCGGAAGACCGAGATATTAGGTAGGGCAACCCACATTTGCTTAGGTAGACCTGGCAACTGAATTGTGACGATCGAGATAGAGACAGAGGGCCTTTAACATTTGATTCAAGGCACTTCCGTCGACCTACTGTCTAGTAGCGGTCGACCGAAGCTGTCATTTCAAGGCCAAATTATAGTCATTGTGACCAACAAAGCTAGTGTATTCTTGCCCCATAAAAAACATTAAAAGCTGAATTTTTCATAATCAATCAAGCTATAAGAGGGCATAAGCATATACACTTTCTAAACACACTAGCTTACACTTTTGTGCTTAATTGCAAAATCATTCAAAGCATTGTGTTGAGCTTAAACTTCATCTAGCCTTCTATTCTCAAAGGGTGATTAGAGATTTCAATTGTATATCCAATTCATTGAGGGATTTTTGTAAGTGAGCTAAATTTTAAATCTCCTTAAAAGAGATAGGTTACCCTTTCTTCTCATTAGTTGAGTACTAGTTCTTTGTGAGCTAGCAAAAGCTCTTAGAGAGCTTCACTCTTGGTGAGTGTTTTAAAAGTCCTAAGAGTAGGCCAAGACCTCTTTGTGAGGAAAACACGCTTTGTGAGTGGAGACTTCTTAGTAAAGCGACAAGTCCTAAGAGTAGGCACAAGTCCTCTTTATGAGACAAAACACTCTAAGTAAGTGGAGTCTTCTTTGTGAAGCAGAAGTCCTCATTAGTTGAGGAAATTGTAGAAGGTAGAACCACATTGCATTTGTTGTGATGGGTATCCATTAGTGGATGTTGAAATCTTTAGGGATTGCCCTAAGGTAGTGGATGTAGATTCTTTATTAATCGAACCACTATAAATCCTTGTGTTAGTTTTCTTTATCCTTGCTCATTTACTTTATAGTTCATGAATTGCTATAACTTGTGTACTTGCTTACATGAACAATTTTTTTAGGATAGAAACTATCACATGCTTCCAAACTTTATATAATTGCTTCACAGTCATCTAAATTGCCTTGATCATAATTGAATCACCTTATGTGTTTAAACAACATATTTGTTGTTAAGGTGAACACTTGGGCAAAAGAACTTTTAGAAAAGTTTAAAAAGTTTTTAAGAATCTAATTCACCCCCTCTTAGGTTCTGTACCCTTAAAGGGTATTTCAGTAATATTATGTTTAATTCTATTCCATTCCGACATCGAAAAATAGATTCACCAAACATAGAAAAGGAATCAACGTTCCATTCTGCCTTTTCCTTTCAAACAATGGAATGGAAAGAGGATTTTGAACTCATTCCGAGTGGAAAGTGATTCCGCATGTAAAGAGATTTCATTCAATTCCATGATAGCATACCAAACATAATGTTAGTTAATTAAAATTATCACTTTCAACACATATTTAAGAGGTGATTGGATATTGTATGAGAGGAAGGAAAGAGAAAGATATAATTTTTAAATGAGATTAATAAAATTAATGATGGGTATCTTAGACACCTAGTAAAAAAATTCGTAATTTTGGTATTTGATTTTCAAAAAAAATTTAATTCAATTCGATTTTTGTAAAAAATTACAAAATCGAATCGAATCGAATATCAAACATTTGTTTTGAAAGTCAAAGAGGCCGCAGTCTAGTGGGGCAAGTCTCGGTCCTGAGTTCGACACCCTCCCCATACATGGGGCAAGTTTAATATGGCTCCCTTTCTATGACTTTCTCCTCCTCCTATGAGGTAGTTCTCTCTCCACTTCATGGGACAATCGTCCAACCGGCTTCAAAAAAAAAACATTTGTTTCGAAAACCGAATGCACACCACCTAATTTCGTTAGTGGTGCACAAATGACTATTTTCTTTCGTAAAATACGATTAAAAAAGAAAGAAAGGAATTTAGCAAAAACGAAAAAAATTAAAAGAAAAGAAAAACCGACTCAACAATAGCAAAAGAAAGAGACGTCATCCAACTAACTTTCAATTTCAATATCGCTTACCAACCAAGCCAAACAAATTCTTCATCATCATCATAGAAGAAACCCCATAAAAATCCTTCAAAAAACTCGAAGCTTCAAATTGGCAATAATAATAATCCATTAACGATGATGAAGCTTATTACTACCAATTATGCTCTGCTATATTTTCTAGCCCTAGTTTGATTTGTGAAATTGGGCTTTCTACGGCGTCTTCTTCTTCTTCTTCTTCTTATTATGCAGAAGAAGCAGATGAAGGTTTCATAAGGATGAAGACTAGTACCCTTCTCGGCGGACTTCGTGATTATAAAGGAAACGGCAATAATAATGATGCAGAGATCGAAAATCTCGGTCGTTTTGCTGTCCAAGAACATAACAAGAAAGAGGTCCTCGATTATAAATTTTTTCATTTTTAAAATTTTTTCTCATATTATTATATTTTTCTCGGAGTTATTTGAAATTTTGAACAAATTCCACATATTTGAGCAAGAAATAAGGTAACTATTTAGTCAAAATATCAATATTACTCTCTAAATACATCGCATATTTAAGGGAATAATATTGATATTTTTTACTAATAATGCTTTTTACTTTTTTAATTTTCGCTACATGTCTTAATTGACTTGTATTATGAAATGGAGGGAGTATATCGTAAACTAAATCTAATACTCCCTCAGTTTTTTAATAGAGGTCTATCTTTCCAACTTTTAAGGTTGTTTTTCTATCCTTTCCCTTACTTTAGAGAGAAGTGTAAGGTAGGGTTGATGTTTGGGAATAAACTAAATTATCTAATGGTAAAAATATTTGTTCTTCCACTTCCTTAATCTATGCTGAACTACCTAGAAATACCTCTATTAAAAGGGAGTAGCATAATTGATGATGATGGAATTATATTTATGGGTAACTGTAGAAAAATAATTGTTAAATCGGACAAAAGACATTCTAGGAAAGGAGAAAATGGACAAAAACCTTAGACTGTGAAGGTTATATTTCTTACATTACTAATGAATTTCACCAAAACAGAATCAGCTGCTTGAGTTTGGTAAGGTAATCAAAGCCAAACAGCAAGTGGTTGCGGGCATGATGTACCATCTTACTTTGGAAGCAGTTGATGCTGGCAAGAGGAAAATATTCGAAGCAAAAGTTTGGGTAAAGCCATGGATGAACTTCAAGCAATTGCAGGAATTTAGGCATTCTGATGATGATGATTCTTCCACCACTTCTTCCGAGGTTGTTGTTGAAGAAGGTAGGATGCTTTTTTTCGTGTTTTAGCTCTAAATTTTTGCTTCGATAATGTGTTATGTCTTTGCATCTTGTTTGTTTTTTCTCTTGTGATCGACAGTTTTCTTATCTACATTGAGCATTAATTTTTTAAGGAATATTATCGTATTGGGCAGATATAGGCATGAATGAAGGATCTATTTATTAGAAAGATCGAAAGGAATGCCGTTATTGACATATACAGATGGTTGGTACTAGGAAATGGGACACTGGTTTTCTTAAACATTTTTTTTCATGTCTATTGACTTCATGGGTACCATAGAATTGGAATGAGTTATCAATCGATGTTTAATTTCTTCTTCAAATCGGGCTGTTGAATAACAGGAGATAAAACAATGTTATTGGCTAGGATGACTTAGTGGGAGCAAAGCTTCATTATGGCTTATCATGCAGTAATTAAAAGCTCATTTTGGTCTGTTTTTTTGTTTGATTTCCTCCATTTCTGACAAATCTATTTATCAGAGCTTCCAATTTTCAGTCACCTATTGCTAGATTTGTTTTACCCGAACTAAGCAGGAAGTAAATGCTCTGACCCCCTGTTTGGAATTGGGGTTTGATATGAAATATGTGTCGATAAATGTATTCCATGGATAAAAAAATCAACATATTAATATGATGATTGTAGAGCAAGGCTCTTAAACTGGATCTCATCAAATTATCTGTTGAAATGTGTTCTCCTTTGCAATAAGAAACAGTGTTTCATTTTGTTTTTTTATATGGCTTTTATGAAATGAATTTGATCTAGTTTTATTGAATCTGGAATTTGATCACGTAAAGAGTTACTCTACTAAACTCCAGCTTGGTTAACAGTTAATTGCCATCTATGTTACCTGTACTCTTTAGTTTTGCCTGCCGCACCCGTGTCGATACGATACGACATGGGTGTGACTGAACTTTTAGACCATGGTAGCTTTCATCTTTTGAACTTTGAAGCGATTTTGTCATGTTTACTAATTGTTCTGTATTAATGTGACAAAATAAGTCACTACTCTTAAAAGTTTTTATTTTACTTTAGAGGTATAAGCACCGGACGCCTATATATGTTCCCGTATCCGACACCTGTACCCGAGTCTAGATAACATAGATTACCATCATCATAGTTGATGATCATGCATACAAACATGGCCAAAAAAGATACGTTTTCGGCATCTTCTTTCTACAATATTTGACGGTAAGAACATGATATGTTATCTGTCTTCTATTGCCTGGTTGAATCTCTTGTCAAAATTTACACTATTTCTCTTCTCTGGCTGTTCAGGAAAGCTCTTCTTCTAGAATCTCAATTCACATTATTCTTGATCTTTCTTGAGAACATTTTTCTGCATGCTTCTAGTTGGTTTTCTTCCTTGGTTTATATGAATAGACTTCTCGAGTGGGCTGAACTGCAATAGGTGCAACTTGCCTCTACATAATTTCATTTTAATCCATAATGACCTCAAATGAAAGCTTATACCCCGACACAGTTCTTTATCCATGTTTGAGGCTTTGTGCAACCAATGAAGGATTCATTCTACTGTTTGTACTTTAAGTTTCTCTATTTCTTTTTTTTTTTTGTTTTTGTTTGCACAATATGTCGGTCGTGAGTCAAGATGTCAAATCCTGTTTCCATCTCCCTTGTACTAGAATATTTTAATGTAGCTGATTCCCGTTACTCTACTTTTGGCTCCCTAATCGGCTTCTGTTATTTCCATCTCTCGTGGAACGAAGATAATTGATGTATGATTAAGGGATCATTCAAACTTTAGTACTGTTGCTGTATAGGCTTGGTACTAATGGAAGCTGGAATGAAATTGATGTAGCTCGGTAGTGTGATTTAATGGACACCTTATACTCATGTTTGCATAAGACTTCTCCTCGTAAAAAGGACATTAACATATTTTAATTTTAATCTAGAAATTAGACTTCATGGGTTTACTTTTTTCATGTTCGAGTTAAATTCCTAGAACATTGTATTGAAACTTAAGTTCCCTTTTTCCTTGTGGCTATTCCGTCACTATTTTCCTACGAAAATCGAGTATATGGACCTAAAGTTAACATCCATGTTTGAAAATTTTGGATTTAGTTTATCTTTGAAGTGATTTATCTTTCCGCTCTAAAAATATTTTTCCTGAAGGTCTTTAATGTTAATATTATTTAATTATTTAAAAAAATATTGTTTTATTATTACCTCTAGAGAGGAGTTTTTATTCTTGTGTGATAATTAGGATGAGAAAATGAGGGTGGCCTTGTTTTGTGAATCAGATATCCATGAGGCCGGATGGAAAAAGGTACCACTACACGACTCAAGTGTGCTAGAGGCAGCACAATATGCAATCGAGGCCATGCATCGCAGATCTAATTGTCTAGGCCGATGTTTTCTTCCCAAGAGGCAGCACAATATGCAATCGAGGCCATGCATCGCAGATCTAATTGTCTAGGCCGATGTTTTCTTCCCAAGCTCGTTCTAGCTAAGACTAAGGTCGCACTCAAGTTGATTTTTTGTGCTTCTAGTACTCTGGTTTTTTTTTTTCCATTTTTTTTCAGAATTTTTTTTTTCCGGTCAGAAGTACTTGTTTTTTGTTGTTGTTGATGAAACTGTTATATTGTGAAATGCAGGTAATTGAGAATGGTATGAAGTTCTATTTGGTTATGAAGACTAAGTGGCATTCAAGGGTTGATACTAATAAGGTTATTCTTACCAAGAACATCAATGGAAAGTTCTATAAGTTTGAGTTTCTGTGAAAGATATGTGCAAATTTTACAATCTTTCTGAACTATGAAATACCATAGTGACTTGCAAAGCTATGTTTTGCATGTCGTTACATATACAATAAAACAACAGTGAAATGATGTGTGTATATATTATTGTAGGAATGTGAACAAATGCTAATGTCTCTTGTTTAGTTTTGTGAATTTCTTTCAATATATATTGAATAAAATCTAACAGGTATTCAGTGCGGAACGACTTTTTTCTCAGTATATATTGAACGAAATCTAACAGGTGTTCGTGTCTTGTAGGACATGTGTTAGCACTACAAGTATTGTGCTAAATACTTGTCCTATATAGACACAACACTTGTTCAGTGCAACAGGTCTCCTGCAAATCGTATTAGGTGTTCGCTTAAAAGGAGATATCAGTTGTCAAATTCTTCATTCGACGATCAATTGTTTCACACGTGTGGAACTTAAGATATTTTACATCTGAGTCGAATTAGGTAGGCGCTACCGAGAAGGAAATGAATAAATGCGAAACAAGTATCAAAATTGAGATATCCTAATCAAATAAAAAATACTTCAAATAGAGTATATTTTAATTTATCTAATTGTGTTAGTTACACAAGTTTAGATAAAATGCATATATGTTTTAGAAGATTAGGCAAATTTTCTGAATTCTTTTAAAATATGTTATATTTTGGATAGAGAATTTGTAAGGTTTTTTTTTTTTTTTTTCCTAAGTAAAGAATTTGTAAGGTTGAGATACCTAAAATATGCAATTTCAAAAACTAAAAGTATATTATGAATTCAATCTATAATTTTATCATGTAAAAATTGTTGAAATATTTTTTATCATTAAAAATAATTTTTTTCTTTATTATATGATGATAGAATAAGTTTTAAACTGTACAAAACTAAACCTTCGAAGTATGCAACTTATTTGTTATTATAAAGGAAAATTCCCAGTTATACATGCAGAATATAAAAAATTCACCACATAATGAATTTTTTTTTTGGCACGTGTTACATGTTTTTTGACGGATGTTACATGCTACTCTCTCCATTCCTTTGTATAAGATTTTCAGGATATATATCGAAAATAAAAGTAAGGTATTTTGTTAATCAAAATGTCAATATTACTCTCTTAATTATGATTTGTATACCACAAATCATAATTAAGAGAGTAATATTGATATTTTAATTAAAAAAATATTTAATTTTTGTTACATGTCCTGAAAGTCTTATATTAAGAACGGATACATACAAGGGTAAGAGTAGCGCTGAGAGCTAAAATTTAGCCAATTAATTGGCTAAATTCCCAAATTGGACACGCGAAATGACTACTTTGTCCTTAAGGTTTTATTAACTTATTTATTATATTTCCTTTTATTTTGAGTAATAAAAAGTATAAAATATAGGAATGTCACCACCTATCAATCCAACATGGAAATTTATTCCATTTACAATTTGTTTTACACCATCAATTCCCTCATTTTCAGACAACTACCATTCCCCCTTTCCCTTTCAAATCATCGCCATGATCATTGTCTTTCCTCTCAAATTCCATTTCTCCATTGATAATGCCCTGAAACAATTTTCCAGTGATAATGTCCAGAAACATTTCTGATGATGAAAGCTGACTTGAATGTTACGCGAATAAAGAATACCATCAGATTCTGTACTTTTGGTCCAAAGATGGTTCTCTAATCTTCTCCATTCATGGTCTGTTTACGTCATAGAATTTAGTTGAGGCCACATGTAACTTACAAGGGAAACCCTTCTGTGGTTAATTTTTATTTTGAAACTATATTTACATTGGGTTATGTTATTGTTGTTGTTATGTTTACATTGTATCTCTTGAAACTGCGTTATGAGATTTGATAAAACCTTATCTAAATGACCCCAAAAACCATAATCTCCATTTTGTTTGTTCCTGAAAGTTTACTTGTACTAATGACAATGGAATTCTTGTGCTTAGGCCAACGCGCTTGACAAGCTGGAGGCGTTTACGAGCTTTAATGGTCCAGACTTCTATGGACTTCCAAGAAACAAATCGAAGATTACATTGAGTAAAGCCCCATGGAAGTTACCGGAATCAATTTCGTATGCATCGGGTAATATCGTTCCAATGTTTGCTGGTGAGATGCTCGACTGGTTACCGTGTTCTGACTAAAGAGAGAATTTTGGCGGCATTTTCCTTATTTGTGTTTGATGAAGTTGATTAATGATTAATACCATGTTTAAAAAAAGTTTGGTATTGTTAAATTGGACTTTGCATGTCTTTTCCTTAGATTGTTAAAAAGTACTCCCTCCGTTTTTAATAAACGTATTTTTAACATCTTTATCTTCGAATTTCCCCATCTGCTCAGAAAATTACAGTGCTCAAGCTTCCTCTCTCTCTCTCTCTCTCTCTCTCACACACACACACACACACACACATATAGAGATCAAATTACTATTTCTGCCACAAAAGTAGTTATGTGTGCTATTTCTACCATAAATATTTTTTCGGTGTCGTTTCTGCCACAAAAGTAGTTATATGTGTTATTTCTACCATAAATAGTTTTTCAGTGTCTTTTTTGCCACAAAAAATAAATTTGCATTCTACAAGTGTCATAATGTGACAGAGGGATGGTGGTTTGGACACTCTTTTCCACTGTCATGCACTGCATTCCTTCAAAATGTTTGCTTATTTTACCTCCGATTTTGAATGCAATTGATGACATGTGAGGAGAGAATACTGGAAACCACTATCCCTCTGCTGCATTATATGGCATTTATAACATTCTAAAAAATAATTGTGGTAGAAAAGACACCGAAAATTTATTTATGGCAAAAATAGCACATATAGCTACTTTTGTGGCAGAAAAGACACTAAAAAATTATTTGTGACAAAAATAACACACATAACTACTTTTGTGAAATAGCTATTTGCTCAAATATATATAATATCATATCAAACTAGATCTTCGCCTTCCACCTATTTTATTTTCTATCTTCTATTTTAGTATGTATTAAGATCATCAAAACAGTTATTGGAGAGGTATAGTGTGTGGGTGGGAGAGAATTAGGCAAATCATAAAACTCGACAATAGAATTGCTTCAAATATCTTATTTCTCGACAACAATACTAAAGTGGATTAAAAACCCTTTTTTTTTTTTTGCAAGAAAAGGTGTTATTTCTTTTAGGTTTTATTGGTGGGCTGTTCTTTTTTTTCCTCTCTCTCTCTCCATTAATGATCGAATGTTCACATTCTATTTTAGTTTGTCCTCCCATTCAAAATTCATTTTCACGGGCATTTGGGCATGCCTTTTAAAGTTGCCATCAGAATTTTATGACCAGAAGCTCCTCACGAGAGAAGGTAACCTGCTGAGACATCTGCTCCGCATTGATGCTATAACCCTCTCGGCGACCAGAGGTCAGTATGTGCGGTTATGTGTTCAGGCACAAATTGACCAGCCCGTGGTCACGAAAATCTATTGCGGCAATCATGCACAAACAGTTATATGTGAAAGTGTTAACCAAATTTGCCTTGCGCCCGAATCAGCCACAAAAATTCGATCTGCCTACATGCACACACCTGAGACAACTCCGAAGTAGGTGAAGGGGGCACATGTTGAAATACCGATAATATGGTATTGCATTTGACCTGCATATTGCGGGATCGAATATTGTCTCCTCTAAATTAAATAAAATAGTTGAAATACTAAGTCGGACAACCCCATGGGCCCTGGATGATAGTCATACGCATTAAAAAAAAAAGTTGTTAACTTGAACAATTCAATACATAAAGGGTCTGCTTGGATTGAGTTTGGTTTGTGATTGGTTTGAGATTTGGTCTCAAAATGAGTGGGAAAATACAATTTTTGACTTAAAAAATTGGCGGGAGGATTTCAAATTCAAATTTTTCCATTCAAATATTCGTTGAAATTGAAATTTTTGAAAGAAAATTGACGAGAGCAATTCAAATTCAATTTATTTCTTTCAAAAATTTCAATTTCAACCAATATTTGAACGAAAAAATTTGAATTTGAAATTCTCCCGTCAATTTTCTAAGTCAAAAATTGTATTTTCCCACTCATTTTGAGACCAAATCCCAAACCAAACTCAATCCAAGCAGACCCAAAGTCTCATTAGAAACACAACGGCAAAAGTCATCCACCAAAATATTCAAATGACCGACGCGTGTGGTCCCATCCAAGAAAAACGCGTAGCCAAGTAATTTGAACAAGTTTTCATTGACTCTCAGGCAAAGACCATCATGAGTCGCAAAACGTTTAAATCCACCCATTAGTGATATGAAGATATTAATAGAGATTGAAGAAAAAATGATAGGAGATTGCAGATGAAGGAGTACTTTCTGGTGAATCAAACCAAACACTCTTTACAATTTTTTTGTCAAATCGTAAGTATTTCTCAGTAAAACTTTTGTGCTTTGTTATCAGATTAAAGAAGCTATTATTACACTAGATGATTTTTTCAGGTCTAGGTAATATATGTCGAACAAGGATCTGCAATTTCTTCCCCATGGTCTAACATGGGAGATCTGTTTATACGATCCGCAGCTACATGGAGTATACAATTGTATTGTGGTTGGTTAGTATCTCTTCTTCTCGTTCTAAAATTTTCAGTTTCATATCTAATAAAGGATGGAGTAAGGGGGTTGGTCGCCTCCCGATTTTCCTATTCGGGTAATGCTGAGTGGCTAAGACTTAGTTAATTAAATGGATAAATTCTTTATGCCAACATGGGTGGATAGTGTTCAATTTGGGGTTTAGCCAATTTTATCAAATACGGTTTGATCATTAATCATTTTCTTATTCTTTATATGCATTAGTTTGCTAAGCCTTTTGTTGTCTATTCTTTATAGAGAACATCGCTATACATATGCATAAATAATTTATGCTTCTCTTTCTTTTCCGTAAATTTTTATTTTTCGAGATTCCTAGGCATACCGTTCTCAAGCTACTTTCTTTGTCAAATTAGTCATTAACCTATAATTTTCTATGAGATTTGTAAAGCATTTTGCACGTGTGGACGGTTTCAAAAGTTGGCACATAACTGATAAGAGGGTGGTTTCCATTGATACGTGTAAAATGAGTGACCAAATCTCGTTTGGAAACTACCCCGATCACTAATTTGAAGAAGAGAGCTGCTTGAAACACTAAGATAAAAGTTTACTGACCGAAATGTTTATCAAAATATATATATAGAAAATTTCTCGTCTTTATATTAGACCCTCAACATTTTTCTCCCCTTTATAGATTTTCATCCCCAAAGTCAATGTTCTAGCTCCATGACGGTATGGTGTTATAAGTACATAAACATAATAAAATGATGTTTCAGATAATGGCTCAAAGCAAGCAAATGATCCTTCATCTGATGCTTCAAATTTGGAAAGATTCTCTTCTTGTCGATATCAGGATATGATAAAGGTTAAAGATCAGCTCACAGCTCGAATCTCATCCCTGAAAATAATCCCCGTAGTTGGGATGGGAGGAATTGGTAAGACAACTCTAGCTCAAAGTCTTTATAAGGATTCTGAGATTTCTTACCAATTCCATGTTCGTTCTTGGGTTACAATATCTCAAGAATATGAACTCAAAAATGTTTTGCTTCATCTCCTGAGATCTATGGGCTCATTCCCCAGTGAACTACCTGAGATGGGAGATGAATATTTTCTAGCGGAAAGGTTGTATAGATGTTTAAAGGGGAGGAGATACCTCATTGTACTAGATGATGTTTGGAGTCAAAAGACCTGGAATGAGTTGAAGGATATATTCCCAAACGATAATAATGGAAGTCGGATTATATTGACAACTAGAGATGCAGAAGTGGCTACTTGCGATAAACTTTGTAGTCCTCCCTATAGTTTGGAATGTCTGAACATTGACGAAAGTTGGAGGCTTTTGTGCCATAAATTGTTTGTTGGAAAGTCTTGCCCTCCTGATTTGGTGGAAATAGGAAAGGAAATAGCAAAGGGATGCCAAGGACTACCGCTAGCAATAGTAGTGGTAGCAGGGCATCTTTCCAAGATTGACATGAATCGAGACTGCTGGGCTGATGTTGGAAAAGGGTTGGCTTCACTTCTCCGCAGAAATGAAGAGCAGCTATTGGATATTCTTTGTTTGAGCTTTAATCATTTGCCTCAGCACTTGAAAGCGTGTTTTCTCTATATGGGCGTTTTCCCACGTAATTCTGAGATCCTCATTAGGAAAGTAATTAGGCTTTGGTGTGCTGCAGGATTTCTAAAGGCAGAATCTCCGGAGAGCATGGAAGGCAATGCTGAGAAATGTATGAAGGAGCTTATAAGTAGAAACCTTCTTACGGTGAAAAAGAAGAAATATGATAATTCAGCCAAAAAATGTGGTATTCATGATCTTTTGTGGGATTTGATTTTGAGAGAAACTCAAAGAGAAGGTCATCGTATCTTTGGTTCGTCTGGTTCATCAAGGCAACCTCATTATAGTTTTCCCGGGTATATCCATCTCACCTCTAGCTATCTTCATCTCGGAACCTCTTCCTATAATTGGGATGATCTTCTTAATTCTGATTTCTTTAGTCTGCTCAAGGTCTTAGACATTACTTCTGTATGCTTTCCTCATTTCCCAGATGAACTAATAGAGATAGTGAGTTTGAGATATCTTGAACTAGCCACTTGTGCTAATATTCCAGCATCCATATCCAAACTTCGCAATCTGGAAAGTTTAGTCAATAAACATAAGTGGGCAGGTCCGATTTTGCCTAAAGAAATATGGTTGTTGAAGCGTCTAAGACATCTTCATGTCGGTACCTGCACTTTCTTGCCCAAGACATTGGTTTCAAGAGTTGATGGGAGTTCTGTCTCAATCCTTCCTCATCTACTGACCCTGTCCACTATAAGCTTCGCGAGTTGCACCGAGCAAGTCTTTTCAAGTATTCCCAATCTAAAGCAGTTAAAAATTCATGAAATTGGCGAGGAAGATGAGCATTTGTTTGATTGCCTTAGCAATCTTAGCTGTCTAGGTCAGCTCGAAGAATTGAACATCAAATTCTGCCCGGAAATGAGAAGACAAGCACAAAGTCTCAGTCGAGACACATTTCCACAAGGTATAAAGAGGCTGACTCTAATAGGGAGCCATCTTCCATGGGAAGACATGGACACCATTGCCATGCTACCCAACCTTGAGGTCCTTAAATTGAAGGAAAATGCCTTTAAAGGACCATTATACAAACCAACTCGGGAGTTTTCTGGACTCAAGCTTCTGCTATTTGAAGATCTCGATCTTGAGCACTGGATAGATGACACCATTAACCTCCCGGTCCTGCAACAGCTAGATGTGAGGTTATGCAGATCCCTCAAAGAAATACCAAGTTGCATTGGGGACATACCAACATTAGAGTCTATTTGGTTGATTGAATGTTCTGATTCTGCTAACGAGTCTGCAAGAACTATCCGACAAGAACAATGGGAAAATGGTAACGATGACCTCCGGGTCCATATCCAACAAGAAGTACGTTAATTTCCTTTTTACTTTTTCAAAACTTTTCAACTCCCATTTTGCAGATGTTTTTCCCATTGATTTCCTATTTTTTCAACTAACAGTATTTATGATTTACTTGCTGCTCATTTCAAATATGATTAGTTTGAAGAAGTATTAGCACGTAACTATATAAGATCCGTACAGAATCATAAAGAGGATTTCCTGGAAACATAGATCTTAAATGATGCTTCCTCCATTTTTCATTTTTTCTATACAAAAATGAATAGAGAAATTGGACATTCAATTCGGGACGAAAATAGTATGTATCATGAATCTGATATTTTCTAGAAAATTGACACAGAGAATGACGCTGGATGGGAATTTCTTTGGTGGCAAAATCACGGAAAAGACCATTCAATTAGTCCGTAGCCTCCCAGGTCCTATTCTTTACTCCAATCCGACCATCACTAACTGTGAATCTTCGGTCCATATTTTACGGCTTTCTACAATTTGTACGGCCTGTCTTCATTTTACACATTCTAAATTTTGCAGAGGTTTCATGTTTGGCAGCAAGTACGGAAAGAACTCGCATATGTCTAACTGCCGAAGATCCTGTCCAAACATTAATGATATTAACCGAGCTTTGTCACACAGGGAGGGCATATGTTACACCATCAAAAGACCTTGCCGGCATATGTCTAACTGCCGAAGATCCTGTCCAAACATTAATGATATTAACCGAGCTTTGTCACACAGGGAGGGCATATGTTATACCATCAAAAGACCTTGCCGAGGAGGAAGCGCTGAAATTGCAGTTGTGTAAATGGTATCCAACCAATCGAAACTGATTTTTCGGTTTGAGTGGTATTGGACTGGTTTCGATTTGGACTAAATTAAAATCGAACTTTCGATTTGATTTTTAAAAAAATTTATAATCCAAATCGAATATATATATATATATATATATATATATATATATATATATATATATTAAAGAACTCTTTTGTAATAAAATATATTGAACTTCTTATTTATACTATAATAAACAAGCTTTTCAAGTGTTAAAATAAGATATTGAAGAGTCATCTTTTGTAATTTTGAAAATAATAATGGTGTAATTTTTGTTTTTTTTCCTAGGATAATTTTTGAGTAATTTGTTTGAAATTTAAGGATTAAGATCAAGAATTTATATTTTATTAATTTGTTTTTTGTTGTGTTTAACTTATGAAAGACATATTTCTTTATATTCTTAGTAATTATGTAATTATATATAATAAAAAAATTGTTTTTATTTTTCTTTTATCTTGGAGTTCAAGAATCAAGAATTTATGTGTTTTTGCGTTGGTTTGAGCACATTAAAAGAAGGCCAAGTGATGTCCCAGTTAGGAGAACTGGAGGATTATGTAATATTGAGGGCGTAAAAGGTAGAGGAAGACAGAGGAAGACTTGGGTGGAAGTGATAAAAGGGGATATGAATTTGATAGAACTAGATGAGAGTTGTGTTTGGGATCGAAAGAAATGGAGAGAATGCATCCATGTTGATGGATCAATTCTGTCATGGATTAAGCTTACAAGTGGGGACATAGACCACTTGGTCCACATTCAGCCACATCACAGTTTTGATTAAAATAATAAAAATATTCCCACTGCAGTGCATTGTTTGAGCGCTTTTTATTGCTTTTTTAATCAAAAGAGGGATGTGGGTGATTGTGGGACCAAGTGGTCATGTCCCCCACTTCAGAAGCCAGTCCCTATATCGAATTTTTTCATGTTGATGACCTTTACATAATTCTTTATTTGTTACGTATGGCAGACCCTAATCTTTTGGTAGGATTAAGGCTTGGTTGTTGTGGTTGTTGTATTTTGTTTTTTATTATATTTAACTTGTTAAAGTAATAATCTTATTTCTTTATATATTTAGCAGCTAAGTAATTACATAAAAATAATATTTTATTTTTTTATTATAATCAATGTATTTTGTATCTCCCGAATAACAAAACCAAACCGAATGCATCGGTTTGAGATTTTGTATGATTTTTTATTAGTTTTAGAATTTTCAAATCGAATATTTCGGTGTGATTTAAAAAATGTGTAAAATCGAACCAACCCGCACCATAAACACCCATAATCTCTTGTAATTAAAGCACCACATAGGAACGAAGGTGAATGTAAAAATAAAAGAATATATTTTTCCTACTGATATTATGTTATTATAGAATATATAAAATTAAAAAAATATTAAGTGATTGAGTTTAAGCTATTCCTATTTAATTAGCATGTAACCAAGAAGGAAATTGGTTGATCTTTTCGTCTTACTTACCCCCAAAATATTTTCATGATGGAAATGGTATTATGTGTTGTTCAGTCAAATTGAACTGTCGTAATACTTCAGTGGCGAGTTGAATTTTGAGCACAGAAATTTCAGATGAAATGCTCCTTAGTTAGCTAAACAAAACGGAGTAATATTATTACTTTGTTGATACATTACTTATTTAGTTATTTTTTCAGTTAACATAATTATTTATCCCGTTCAACTTAATTTCGCATAATATAATTTTATTATTATCTTTTTATTTTTGTAATCTATATATATATATATACATTCTATATGTATATAGTATATATATATATATATATATATATATATATATATATATATATATATATATATATTTTTTTTTGACTCAGGCGATTGCCCCCGAGGGGGAAGAGCGGAGTACCCTAGATCAGATAGATTGTAGCATGCCCCATGCCTGGGGAGGGAGCTTGGCCTCACCAGAGGAGGAGGAGAACGCCTCACCAGAGGAGGAGATTTTTATTATTGCCCCATAGTGCGGGGAGAGGGTATCGAACTTGGGACCGAAAGGTCCCAAGCCAAAGACTTACCCACTTGGGCAAGCCTTTTGTTGACTATATGTATATAGTATAGAAATGTTACTTTGTGATCTCAAGTCTCCAACCTTTTCTTTCTGATTATCTAGAATTTTGAATTTTCTTACTACACAAAAATATATTGGTTACAATTAGACGTGTAATATGAATCGAACTTTCGTAAACAAATTCGTTTTTTGTTCATATTCGTATTCGTTGGATTAGTGAACCGAACTCAATTGGTTTATTAGAAACTCTTAGGGGGGTGTATTCAATGTAGAATTTATAGGAGTTTTAAGGAGTTTTAAAGTCTAGAGGTATTCGATTTAGATTTTAAAAAGTCCATTAAAATGTAGAGGTATTCAAAACTCTATAGATTCTCATAGATTTCATTAAAGGTAGGATTTTAATGGATTTCATAAGTTTAAATGTGTATGGTGAAATTTCTTCTTTTTTCTCAAGATTTTGATTTTCTCTCATTAATATTAAAATTAAAGTGTATTTGATAATTTTTATCTTAGATTACAATTTTTTTAGTAATCTCATTTCTATAAAATTATAAGAAAAACAAAGAAATATTTCAAACTACAAAAAAAAATGAGATTTTTTTAACATCGTTAGAAAACTCAATATGAAATGTTTATTTCCCAAAAAGAAGTCATAATATCCAAACAATTCTCTTCTTGATCATCTTCAAATACAAATTAAAGAAAGCAAATAATTTCTTCTCTATTTAACCACAAATTTCTATTTTTCAAACATGAATTTCATTTTCCTGAAAGAGAAAATCAAAGAGAAAAAAAAAGTTCAAACAAAACTTATCACAAAACATATCTTAATTAAACCAAAGAAAAAAACACCAGTAAGTAAATTATACAAACCTTGAACAAATAAATCAAAAAAGCCGCAGTTACATAATCTAAAAAAAATCAAAGACTATCGCCAAACTTTTTAAATTTTTAACAAAATGATTTAATTCCAAAAAAAAAAAAAGGATTGATAAACAGTTGTTGACTTTGGAAATTCAATACATTTGGATCTGTATAATACACCACTGAATCAGTATTTTCTTTATTTTTTTGGTGCTATTCAAATAATCTATAGACTTTATAAATCAAAAGAAATCCTGATAAATCAATCTAATAAAATCTGATAGACTCTGCGCAGACTCTGCATAGAGTTAAAACAATACATAAAGTCAGCAGAATCTTTTAAAATCCGAATTGAATACACCCCCTTAAACTTCATAATCTACTTAAATGATCTAATTAGGTTATTAGTTAATGTAGAAAAAAAAATTGCCCTAATTAATGCCCTTAGTGTCACATATCGCTATCTCATTGGCAATTGAGCTTAAAATCGTTCACGTGTCACTTCGAGAGGCTTTCACCTCTACTTTATTATATAGGTAGATTTCTTAAAGGTTGAAGTCGGTAATGTCTTAGTGAATAAATCTTCTAAATTATCACATTGTTCCAAATAATTGCACATCATTTTACCTTTATTATAAAAGAAAAACTTGGCGAAATCTAGCTCCGGTCTATCTCTCTTCATATATCCTCTTATCAATTAAGCTAATACGGACGTATTTACCCTTCGAATAATTTGTAAAAGCTCTCTTCACTCTTAAATGCATATCTCTTTAATTTTTATTAATTTACAGCAAATATTTCCTGACATGTGAAACTAACTGCTAATAGAGGATCTAGATTCATCTTTTGAGTAAATGAAATTATTTTGTATTTTTATTTTTAAATTTCGCCCAAAAATTGGTGCACCACAAGAACTCTTGCGTCAATTGCCAGTGTAACACTATGGTCATTCGCACCACTTATAGGCGCAACTATATTGAGGCTTAACAACTTGATGTTGCACCTGAATTTGACGCGAACGTGTATGGATCGACACTCGATTTAGGTGCAGTTCTAATCAACATTCCACTTAAGTTGGGTGTATGGTATTTTTTTTAAAAAAATAATTAATTTTTTAGTTTTTAATAAATTATTTTTTAGGGGATTGATAAATGAAGGACGGTTTTATCAATTATGTTAAAAATATATGAAAGATTATACTATTGTTTGGTGAAACTCTTAGGAGATACTGCCCACATTTCATTTTTTGCTTGTCTCAAATTAACTGTCCACTTTCTAAATAAAGTATGTAGTATTGACAATTTTCCCAATTTTACCATTCTTCCAACTCATCATTGAATACTATTAGTGCATGTTTGGTACGCGGGAATGGAAAGACCTTTTCCACTTCTCTTTCCATTCCGGCGTTTGGTTGAGCAATTTGAAGTGGGAATGACCATTCCACGGGAATGATGATTCCAGGAAGAAGCGGGAAAGGTCATTCCACACCAAAACCTATGGAATGACCTTTCTAGAAGAAGCTGGAATCGTCAATCAATAGTAAGTGACTACTATATCCTTCATAATAATTATAATGTTTAAATTACGCTGCAGCTTATTCGTCCTTCATTACAAATTTTTTATTTCTCATGGTAAAATTCACACATATATAATTCCATAAATATTTTATTATTTATTTTTTTAATCCAAAAAAATTTATTTAATGATAGTGTTTACTTATAAAAATAAATTATATTACAAACATATGTTTGATATATAACAATACTACTAAGTAGGATTTTTGTGAATGATATATTTAATTAGGATTTGTAGCCATTATATACTCGTGGGGCATTTATGTACTTGTAAGCCCTAAGGGCTAAATGATCAATCTTGTTTTTATGATAACAAACCATTGATAGTTATAATGTTTGGGTGAGCATGTTCATAATGATAGGATCCTTAACACTCACACCAACATTGATGAAAATGGTAAGTTAGCTTCTTGTGTAAACCAAGGTATCAATATTACACACAAGAAAGCTACACTTTGTAAGACTCCATAGCACCAACATGAAGTCAATCCACATGCTATGAAAATACTTGCAAAGTCAAGAAAAAGAAAGGTCAACAAAGTCAAGAGCTACTCAATCCAAGTAAAGAATCAAGTGGTATGCTCCTTGACAAGAAGAAGTGTGAAGTCCAATACACTACAACTCAAGATTGCTATAGGACTTCATCACTTCAAGAAGATGTTGATCAAAGGCTTCAAGTCCAAGCTTAAAAAAGAAACAACTTGAAGACCTCCAAGAAGATTAGTCTAGTCTACAAAGGTATTATCTTTGTGACTAATATTCCTTTGAGAATACTAGGATATAAGATTGTTTAAAGCTCAACATTGCATGTTTTCAAAACCTTATGTTTTACTTTGTACATTTATTTGAAAAGGTTTTTGAAAACAAGTTGGTCAATGCCTAAGTACTTTAAAATGTGTTTTCTCTCACTACAAGAAAACTGTGTAACAGGGACGGACATTTTCGTCGCTAAACTCAGTTTAGCGACCGGTTAACGACAGAATGACGTGGTCGTGTATTGTTCATCGCTAAGCAAATTACCGACCGAATACCGACGGAAAGTCTAGGGATCGAATATTCAGTCGCTATTTACCGACCGAATGGTCAACATTATTGACTTTTGACTGGTTAAGGACCGAATACCGACGGAAAGTTTAGGGATCGAATATTCGGTCGCTATTTACCTACCGAGATTCGGTGGCTATTTTCCGACCGAATACCGACCGAATGGTCAACATTGTTGACCTTTGACTGGTTAACGATCGAATACCGACGGAAAGTCTAGGGATCGAATATTCGGTCGCTATTTTCAGACCGAATACCGATCGAATGGTCAACATTGTTGACCTTTGACTGGTTAACGACCGAATACCGACGGACAGTCTAGTGACTGAATATGCGGTCCCTATTTACCGACCGAATATTCCGTTGCTATTTGCTGACCGAATACCGACCGAATGGTCAATATTGTTGACTTTTGACTTTGACTGTTTCGGTCGTTATTCCGTCGCTAAATTGTTTTTAATTTAAAAAAAAAAATCTGAAATTTAATTAAATCCTATTATAAAAAAATAGCAATACGCCCAAAAATACAAACCAGAAACAATATTATTAATAAGATCCCAAATAGAAAAAATAATCAATAAACCCAAAAATAACATTACATAGCCAATTATCTTACTAAAAAACACAAGTTTACACTTCTCATTTACATTACATCACTCACAATCAAAGTGTGCACTTCTCATTACATTATAACACTCACAATCAAGTCCACACTTTCCATTACAACACTCACAATCAAAATGCGCACTTCTCATTACATTAAATATTCACAATCAAAGTGCAAACTTCGAATTACAACACTCACAATCAAAGTGCACACTTTGAATTACAACATTCACAATCAAAGTGTGCACATTACATTACAACACTCACAATCAAAGTGCACACTTTGAATTATCAAAACTCACAATCAAAGTGTACACTTCTCATAAACTCCTTGATGTCATTCATATGTATATACTTGGAAATGCATGAGTTGCAATATGAAAATTCAAGAATCGAATTATTTTATGACAATAAAATTACTACTTTGAATTATGTTAAAAAGTTATACAATATGACAATTAATTTATGGTAATAAAATACAAAAAAAACCAACAAATATTACTCACCTTCAATATGTGGAATTCCAAGAAGCGAGAAAAGCTTAATCATTCTAAATCATCATCCGACATAAATTCATCCTCTTCTTCAGAATTGTCATCACCCGACATAATTTCATCATCATCATCATCTTCATGAACACGGCTCGTACCGGCCACAAGTACAACTTCAATTTCCCCTGACCGGTATGCAAGTTGACCAACTTCAGTAATAATTGGATCAATGTGACTGGTCTCCTCATCGCGTACTTCGTCCTAATACGGTACCGGAACACCAGGAACGTCAAATAGACGTGGTTTGGAACGACATACAGCCAACCAATCAGCCCTAGATGTTGTCTTACTACCCGGATAAGGTGTGTAGTAGACTTGTTTACATTGGGAAGCAAATACAAATGGATCGTAACCCTGGTAGGTTCTTTTCTTATGAATTTCTACAAGTTTATATTGAGGATGCACTCTTAAACCTCGATTTGGAGTAGAATAAAACCAGTTGCATTTGAAAAGAATTATTTTTTGGTCAGGTAGTCCAGCAAGTTGAACCTCAATTACTTGCTTCAACTCACCGTAATAATCGCCTTTAACCCATACCCCGCTGTTTGTCGTTCCTTTTCCATCGCTGTGGGCTTTTGTGTGAAATCCATAACCATTAACAAAGTAACCGGTGTCTGACATCACTCTCCTTGACGGGCCCCAAAACAGATTTTTCAACAAACTTTCGGAATGTTCCTGAAGGCTATGTATCTGTTGAGAACAACAAAAGTTAAATTACTTTAATTATGCATTCTTAAGACAAGTACATTTCTACACAATACCAACTTACATGAGTTCCAAACCATTTGAAAAAATCATTATAAACCCGGCTTTGAAGTTCTTCCTCCGTTATCTGCGGGGTTTGGTCATGTACTTCACTGACAAATTTCCTGAGTTACAAATTAAATGACAATATTATTATTTGGCCACTTTTAATTATATAACAAAAATGAAGCAATGGATAGGTTTACTTACGGAAGATATGGTTCGACCTCTTCACAATTCATTAGGATATAATTCATGGCTGTTTTATTATCTTTATCAGATAATAGAATATTTTATTTTTTTCCAAATGATCTTCCGGGTAAGTTGCAAATTGATAATACATCTGGTCCGCTAATCTCGTCTTCACCATCATTTCGCCCAATGGTTGTAACTCTCGTTTTCACGTGGGGTTTGAAATAATAGCTAAAGAATGTAGCAGCTTCTTCGACCAAGTATGCATTGCAAATTGACCCCTCAACTCTGGCCTTGTTCTTTATCTTCTTTTTTAGATGGTGCAGGTATCTAATTAAAGCATATGTTGTTAATCACATTGTAAATACGTACATGAAAAATAAAAATGAAGTTGAGATAACTTAAGACATTGGTTGTTACGTCTCGAACGGGTACATCCACCTAAACTGTACCGGGCCACCAACCTTGGCTTCGTACGAAAGGTGAATCGGCAAGTGTTCCATCGCATCAAAAAATTCTGGAGGAAATATTCTCTCTAACTTGCACAATAAAATAGCGATAGTGTCCTCCAATTCTTGCATATGCGCCACACTCAACTTTGGAGAACACAAATCTCTATAGAACAGACTAAGTTGAGACAAGGGTCCCCAAACATTTGTCGGTAGTACTTCTCTAAGTGCTATAGGGATAAGTCTCTCCATGAATACATGAGAATCGTGACTCTTCATTCCAGACATTTTCAACTCTTTCATATCAACGCATCGCGCCAAATTCGATGCATATCCATATGGGAGCCTTAATTCTTTAACCCACTGCAAAACCATCTCTTTTTGTGCCTTGGTAAGAGTGAAACATGCCTTCGGTTTCGTTGCTTTACCTCGGCCATCGTGTTTAATATTCAATTTCGGACGACTGCAATACCTTTCAACATCCGCTCTAACTTTAACATTGTCTTTAGTTTTACCTTTCACGTCCAACATGGTGTTAAAGACATTATCAAACACATTTTTTTCATTATGCATGACATCAACGTTGTGTCTTATCAAAAGTGTCCGCCAATAAGGTAAGTCCCAAAATATACTACGTTTGGCCCAACTATGATCCCGACCCCTGCCTTGCTCTTTACCGATCTCTTCAGCTGTATCGGTAATTTTTTGATAATCTCTAACTCTAACCAGCATTTCATCACCAGTAAGGCGAGATGGCAGGTCTGCTCTCTCTTGTCGCCGGTCCTTTCGGAATCCCTTTGCATCTCTTCTAAAAGGATGATCAGGTGACAAGAAGCATCTGTGGCAATCGATTAAAGTTTCCGCGCCTTCACCCCACAGTTGATTAAATTCATCGATTAAAGGCTGCAAGTACACATTGATCTTGTGTTTTGGATTTTGGGGTCCAGGTACAATGATAGTTAAGAATATTACATTGTTCTTCATACACATCCAAGGGGGGAGATTATAAGGTGTTAGAAGAACTGGCCAAGAAGAATTGTGCTTCCCTGAAATGCCGAAAGGTGCAAAACCATCTGTCCATAACCCAAGCCTTACATTCCGAGGTTCCACTGCAAAATCGGAGTGTGTTCTAACAAAATGTTGCCAAGCTTCTCCATCCCGTGAGTGATTCATTATTCTCTCTTCCCTCTCACTGTCTGAGTGCCATGTCATGTGTCTTGCATTCTTCTCAGATGCATACAATCTTTGTAGTCTCGGAGTAATTGGAAAATAATACATCTTTTTGCAAGCAATCTCTTTTTGTCGTGTATTTTTTGATTTCTTTTTCTTAATATATCTAGCATGGCCACAAAACTTGCATTCTCTACTCTCAACATCATATTACCAGTACAACATACAACCGTTAACACAAACATCAATCTTTTTTACCGGTAATCCAAGGCCTTTAACCAATTTCTTCATTTGGTAAAAGTCGTCTAAAGCATTATTTTGTGGAGAAAGCGCCTCTTTCATCAACTGCGCAAATTTATCTATTGTAGTTTCAGATAAGTTGTCTTCGGACTTAATGCTCAACATCATAGCAGTCATTGAAAGCTGTGAATGGTTTGTACAACCATTGTACAGTGGGCTATCAACAGCCTTCAACATGTCATAGAACATTTGTGCCTCTGGATTGGGAGGTTCTTCCACGTCCCTATTTTGCTGCTCATTAAAACTTGGTCCCGCAACATCAATAACCATATCTCGATACTTGTTCGGTATCGTATGTCTTTTATAATTATCCATTTCATGTACAAACGGGATTTGAGGCATGGGAATGAATGCCTCACCATGACGAATCCGTTCATAACAAGATGATACCCCACAGTATCAGGCATATGAAAATACTTATTCCTACAAACCCCACAAGGACACATAATCCCATCAATTTGTACATTAGCAGACGTACTAACTGCGAAATCCACAAATTGTTGAAATCCTGCTATAAATTCTTGACTATGACGAGGTCCACCATTCGTTGTCGAATCCATATACATCCAACTACGGTCCTCCATTACAAACACAATATCTGCGTATATCAAGTCTTAATAATTAAATGCATATTAACTTTGGATCTTATTTTGATGATTTCTCACCCTTATTTTCTAGGTAATTATTAACGTGTGACAATGGCATATTGTCTACTATTTTAAATGGCATTTTGTCAACTATTTCGATGATTTTCAACATTATTTTGTTTGTTGCAAGATAATACAAAGATATAAAATCATGGGAGATAATACAAAGACAGAAAATCATGGTAGATAATACTAAGATAGAAAATAATGAGAGATAATACAAAGATAGAATATCATGAGAGATAATACAAAGAAAGAAAATCATGGGAGATAATACAAAAAAAAAAATAAATCATGGGAGATAATACAAAGATGCATAAACCGGGGAGATATTACAAAGAAGCATAAAACGGGGAGATATTACAAAGAAGCATAAAACGGGGAGATATATAAATACAAAGATTCAAAAATTCGGCAAGATAATACAAAGAAAGATGCTAACAACCGGGGGATAATACTAAAATGCAAACAACCGGGGAGATAATACAATGAAGGTCTTCATGGCAGGTCTCATCAATACAATGCAGTTGAAACAAACATTTCATGTGCAAACTAGCAATTGGGTGATCGGAAACTGCTCAAAAAAAAATAAATATTGGTCAAATGTGACAATTTTCTTAGTGTGCATTAACAAAATTTCAATGTGAGAATAAAACTGAAATTTTACACCCTAAACTAAAGGTAAAAAGCTAGTAAACTTAGAAAATTTTGCCACTTTGATATCATCATTTATTATGCAAAGAAAAAGAGTCAAATTCTTAGCTTTAAAATAATTTGAGCAAAATTTGATTATCGTATTTACCATGGCATATCATCAAACACCTTGCCTTCAACCCAAACCCAAAAAATAAAAGGTATGCTGTAAACCTAACCCTAAAATTTGATTCTTTGTGAACAATTTTTGCTCTCATTCTTTTATTGTGATCCCTTGTACCACATGTGATTAAGCTAGAATAAATGGTACAAGAGCATTAATATTGACATTAATAACATTATAATAAATAGAAAAGACAAGATTCTCACCGAAAACCCAACTGAAATCGGAGGTGGTGGAGAAGTCTTGCGGGTGCCGGGGGTGGTGGCGCCGTCTTGGAGTTGCCGGAGGGGGTGGTGATGGGAAGAGGGAGGGGTTTCACGGTGGATTTGGGAAGAAATCACTAGAAGAGGTGGTGGTGGAGGTAGAAATCGCGGTTGTGTGCAGAATGTGTAAAGGGGGAGGGTTTCTGGTCATAGATATTTTTAGCAAAATAAAACGCATAAAACGACGCCGTTTAGGTATATAACCCTAGCGACCGATAGCAATTCGGTCGCTATTCGGTCGCCCAGCAGAATGTCTGAACACTTGTACAGTTTTCAAAATAATGAACCCGCGCACTGGACAAGACGACACCGTTTCGGCATTTAACATTAGCGACCGACTAGCGACCGCCATGGCATATTCGGTCGCCCATCAGAATGTATGAACACTTGTACAGTTTCAAAATAATGAACCCGCGCACTGGACAAAACGACACCGTTTCGGCATTTAACATTAGCGACCGAATAGCGACCACCCTGGCATATTCGGTCGCCAGTATATGGATAGCGACCGACTAGCGACGGACATGTTAAACAATTATAAATACCAAAATCGACATATCTCAGAATTCGAATACGAACTAATATTATTATTGTAGTAATTATTTGATCATTAATGAGAAATTATTAAAATGTTAGTTACATTACTTAATGATTCACGTAAATGTACACACAAATGTATTATTTGAATTGTTCTGCTTCTAGTCTATACAGGTATTTTGTGAATAAGTATAAGTTTTACTTGTTTCACTATTCAGGTTAATGTGTACATATGTATATATTACTAAAATAGGCAAATCTTTTTATATATCCTTAAAAACCTCGCTATTTTATAAAAAACGGAATCCGGGAGAATACACCGACCGAATTACGACCGAGGTATCAAGGTCGGTAGCCCATTATCCTATTCGCGACGGAATAGCGACGGATATGTCTGTGTCGGTCGCCCCAATGATAAATTGCAGCGCATATTTTCAAAACGACGTCGTCGAGCTTAATCCGTCGCTAAACCCTAACCCTAAACCTTAAAACGGTCAGTCGGTATGAAACCAATTTTCCAGTAGCAGAACAGGGTACCTATAGAACAGACCCCCTGCACAATTCAGGTATCTTCCATTCAACAGAAAGCATAACCCAAAATATAAATTCCAAAATAATCACAAAACATAACTTAAAAAAAAGCATTAAAAGATAACAATAGTTACAAATTGATACAAAATTAACTAAGTACTCTATTGACTCCCCAAAACTTCATCGACAGTTAAGGGGCCATCGTCATAGTCTGATTCTAACTCATCGTCCAAGATACTACTCAATTTGGCCTCTATCTCAGAGGCACTTAATACAACATGGTCCCTATTTGTTAAAATTTCAGCTAACATACTAGCTAAACCCTTGTTTCTCTTATTTTCCCTCATCTTGAATTCTCTTTTTTGCTCGGTCATCTCTTTCTTAAACTTTGCTTCCATTTCGCTCATTTTTTGTTCCATGTCTGAATGCGAGACCGCCTGGCTGCCTCGCTTCATTGTCTTTACCACATCACTAAAAGATCCGAGTCCTTGGACACGTCCATTTCTTAGCCCACCCGCAGCCTCAGCAGACAACTCAATCTGAGTAGGCAAATCCGAAGGAGGCAGTCCGGCTTGAGTTGCTTGGCTTGCAGCGTCGTCATAAACCGCATGGAGCACCCCCTGTCAAATAAAATGTCAGGTTATGACATTAAATAACTAATATCAGAAAAAGAGAAAAGGTAATGAAATACTTATCGACAACTCTCTAGTATCTTCATCAACCCATTCGCCTTTCTTTGGGTAGATATGGTGTTGATGAAGATGATCGTAACTGGCCGGGAATGGGACTGCATGTCCGACCTCATTTTCCTGTTAAACAAAGTCATTAAAACATTTAAATACGAACAAAAAACACATAAAATATAAGAATACGTCAATTAATATATTTAAGTACCAGTCTCATGTGGTGCTCAATGTGGCTGAGCGAACCGCCCGTGTGCTTCATCGGGCCTTTGCCACCCCTCCATTCTTTCCGATTTTTTGCTGCCTATGCCGACTTGGCTTTAAATTTCGAAGTCTGCCAGTACTCTTGAAGTCGCGCCCAATCGGTCTCAGAAACCCATGTGGGCCTCTTATTTTTTTTCCGAGCGTCGCTCACAATGCCGTTGAGTCTCCTCATAAGTATGGTACGCCAACCTGTCTTGACGCCATCCTCATGCTCAGGACTTCTGTAATTTGAAATAATGTTAGATAATTAAATTCGAAGACTTCTAAATTTAAACTTATTTACTAATTTACTTATCTTGAACTCGTCCCACCACAATTTTTCTTTTGCCTGGGGAACATCCTTGATGGTTCTATATGCCCCCTTGAAACGATCTTGAAATATTGAAGTAATGGTGACGGAACAGCTGGATGCCAACCTAAAACTATAATAGCAAAGAAAAAATTTGATTAGTTACTATAATGACGACAAGTAGTATAATTAGTTTAAAGGAAATAATTAATGAATTTACTTACGTGCCAAGGGTAGGCTGCAGGAGAATACGAGTATCTACTGTAGCCGCAACTCCACCAGTATCAGACGCTGTCTGTGGGACAGTAGACTGGTGAGTCGCCGATCCTGCTACCGGCGTAGACTCAGTGGTGGGTACAGACGCAGACGCATCCCGAGATGTCTGTGCATCATCAGACTGTGATGGAGGTGTCGTACCAAGCAGGGGAGCAGATGGCGGTGTCGACACCAAATCAGGTGATGAACCAGGCTGGGAGGTGGAGGCCGGAGCAGACGTGGCTGGCGAACCAAATGGTAAGGAAACTCGAATACTTTTCTTTGGAGGCATCTCTGAAATACATGGAAAGTATTCACAAGCACAATCAAATACCGACTTTTAAAGGACACAATAAAGAGAAATTCATCCACAAGCTCAAAAGTTAGGACACAATCAACACATAAATGAGCAGTTTCCATAACCAGCAAAAGAAGTACAAAGTTTGTAGCTAAACAATAAACTCAGTTTGTCGTTTATACACAATAAAAATTCAGAGTTGCACACACACACACACACACACACATATATATATGTGTGTGTGTGTGTGTGTTAATGATATAGGTTGGTGGAATGAGAATCAGTGGTTGATTTTAGAAAGCCGGAAGGGTAACTTCCCCTAATTGACTAAACCGAAGGTCAAGGAATTCGAAACGGAACACAAAATTTAAGGTTTTGGGATCCACATATACTCTTATAAACAATTTAACTATTAAGGTTTTCGTATCAAATCAATCACTATCCAAGTAAAGCTTAAGAACACTTAGATGCTGACAATATAAAATGTTCTCATGCATAACAGATTCATCAACTAAAAGCAGATTTAGATTTTGACCCACATTTAAAGACTCCAATTTTATCAAAGGAGTAGAAAATTAAAGAGAATTCAAAGGAGATCAACACATGTCATTCTCCCAAGTTCAATCCCAGCAACAACTCTACAGCCAAGGTTGGAGCATGCCAAGAGAACCTAAAGGAGAACAGCACATAACAGCCTTCCCAGAATAACAAACCAATAGACAAAAAAGTGGTTTATCATAAGACAAATAGACACAAGCAACAACATGATGCTTAGACAAACAGAACAGAAAAATTGGCAGTAGTAAGAAATAAAGGAGAGGGGAGTTTGATTCGGAACTGCTAAATAAAACATAGGAAGATACTTATAAATTTTATATTCTAGACAATTTGTATTCAATCTAATTGACTTTTACATGACTTCTAAATGAAATGCCATCTGGTGGCTTATATTCATCACTTACTATTGCCCATCAATAGTGAAGAATTTGGCATAATTCAGAGAATAGGAATTTAAAAAATAAGAGAAGAATTTGGCATAATTCTTCACTGCTACAATCTTTAGATGTTGAGTCAGTTTAAAGACATTATAAGAGCAATCAATAACTATGATAAAATCAACTTAAATGAATAATATGTTCAGAACCAACTTGCAACAAAAACAACATAATTGAAAGAATTAACCACAAGTTTAGCAGTAATACATAAATACCTTAAAAAAATAGCAAAACCTCAAGTTTCTAACCAACTTGAGTTGTGAAATGACTGATTTTTTTAAATAACTTAAAGCCAAATTAACCTAAAGACAACACTGAAGAAACAAATTTAAAAAAAAAACTGAAAATTAAAAAAAGAAAATAAACCTGAATCAGAGAGGACGCCAAAGCAGTGTGGACGCGAAGGAGTGAGCTTCAGCGGTGGGATTTTGACGAGATAATGATGGGGCAGTCTGGAATGTGCAAGAATTGAATAAATTCAGATACTTTTAGTAAATTCAGAATTGAATAAAATATGCAATTGTAATTTAACAAATACAGAGAAATCATAATAATAACAACAATAATAATAATAACAACAATAATAATAATAAATTAGTAAATAAATAGAAGAAAAATAGATTACCTCGGTGGTGGTCAGCGACGACTGAACAGCGGTGGTCAGCGGCGGACTAGCGGTGGTGACAGCAGGGAAAATCTGAGAAGGAAACAAAAAATAAGAATAATAATAATAGAGATACAAAACATAAAAATAAATAAAAAGGAAAAAGGAAAGTTAAAATGCTTACCTTGTCGCCTGAGAAGACTAAGGGCAGCGACAGCGTTGTGGCGGCAAGGACATGGTGGTCGCTGGAGAAAGAGAAAAAAAAAGTAAGAATAAATTAAAGTAAAAATTTAGGGTAATAAGAGGGGGAAAATTAAAGAAGAGAAAAAGAGAGATGTACCTTCGTCGGAGTTGAGGGAGATCGGAGATGGTGACGGCCGGAGAAGACGACGAGCAGCGGCGGTGAACTGAGGCCGAGAGGCTCTCTATCGGCAAAGAGAAGCCGCAACAAAGAAAAAAAAAAAGGAAGAAGAAGAGAGGCGGAAGGAATGAGATGGTGGAGTTTTAGAATATTTGAAATGGGGAGTGGAGGGGGATGGAAGGAGATGGTGGAGCGGCCGCGTGGTTCGGCAGAAAGGAGAAGGAGAGAGCGACGAGGGTTTCAGACGATTTTTACTTATATATATATATATATATATTGAGAAATCCAACACTGAAACGACGTCGTTTTCGGTCGTTATTCCGTCGTTAAACTTCCGTCTGTATTCGGTCGTTATATTTCATCGGTATTCGGTCGTTACTTTTCGTCGGTATTCGGTCGTTATATATTCCGTCGGTATTCGGTAGTTACTTTCCGTCGGTAATAGGTCGTTATGGGTGACCAAAACGATGACTATTCAATTTAGTCAACGGGACCGATACTGCCGACGGAATAACGACCGTTATGTTTGCGGTGGCTATTCGGTCGTTATTCAGTCGTTAAGTATATGACCGACAAATTCGATCGCTAATTTCGGTCGCTATTGAACTGTTTTCTTGTAGTGTATCTTTACAAAACACTTAGGCATGTGCATGAGAACATTAGAAAAGTAACTAAGTGTAAAAACCACTTTGGGTCTGTCATCCGGTCGACCGACCCGTGTTAAATGTTTTTGTCCTTATTCAAGTTTTGAATGTTCCAATGCTCCAACGACTATATTCTATCCGGACAACTGAGATATTAGGTAAGTCGACCGACTTTTGCTTCAGTAGAACTGACCACTGAATTGCGGTCGACCGAGATAGAGACAGAGGGCCTTTAACCTTTGATTCAAGGCACTTCGGTCGACCTGCTGTCTAGTAGCGGTCGACCGAAGTTGTCATTTCAAGCCAAATTATAGCCATTGTGACCAACAAAGCTAGTGTATTCTTGCCCTATAAAAAACTTTCAAAGCTGAATTTTTCATAATCAATCAAGTCATAAGAGGGCACATGCATATACACTTTCTAAACACATTAGCTTAAACTTTTTTGCTTAATTGCAAAATTATTCAAAGCATTGCGTTGAGCTTAAACTTCACCTAGCCTTCTATTCTCAAAGAGTGATTAGAGATTTCAATTGTATATCCAATCCATTGAAGGATTTTTGTAAGTGAATTAAATTTTAAATCTCCTTAAAAGACATAGGTTACCATTTCTTCTAATTAGTTGAGAACTAGTTCTTTGCGAGCTAGTAAAAAGCACTTAGAGAGCTTCACTCTTGGTGAGTGTTTTAAAAGTCCTAAGAGTAGGCACAAGACCTCTTTGTGAGGAAAATACTCTTTGTGAGTGGAGAATTCTTAGTGAAGCGAAAGGTCCTAAGAGTAGGCACAAGTCCTCTTTGTGAGATAAAACACTCTAAGTAAGTGGAGTCTTCTTTGTGAAGCAAAAGTCCTCATTTGTTGAGGCAATTGTAGAAGGTAGAACCCACCTTGCATTTGTTGTGAAATCCTTGGGGATTGCCCCAAGGTAGTGGATGTAGATTCTTTGTGAATCGAACCACTATAAATCTTTTTGTTAGTTTTCTTTATCCCTACTCATTTACTTTATAGTTCATGAATTGCTATAACTTGTATACTTTCTTACTTGAACTATTTGCTTAGGATAAAAACTGTCACACGCTTCCAAACTTTATATACTTGCTTCATATAGTCATCTAAGTTTCCTTGATCATAATTGAATCACCTTATTTGCTTAAATAACATACTTGTTGTTAAGGTGAACACTTACGTAAAAGAAGTTTTAGAAAAGTTAAGAACCTAATTCACCCCCCTCTTAGGTTCTATACCCTCAAAGGGTATTTCAATTGGTATCAGAGTCTAGTCTCCTTTTTATTGGACTTACATCCTAGAAGGATCCATGGTTCAAAGCTTTTCTAACTTAGATGAGCAATCCTAATCTAGACCACCTCTATTTGATGGCTCCAACTTCTATAGTTGGTAATGTGCGTTTAAATTGTTTGTCTTCTAATGACACTTCCTTGTTGAGCATTATAGAAGAAGGTCCTTTATTCCTTCAATCTACACACAAGGTGTCATGATTCAAAAGTCCAAGAATGACTACAAGAAGATGACTCTCAACTTCAAGGCCATGAATGTACTTTGTTGTGCACTAAATCAAGAATCAATCAACAAAGTACATGAATGTAAAGATGCTCAATCCATGTCGAATATGCTTGAAGCATCATATCAAGGCAAAGTTGAAGAGGAGCCAAAGGTGAAGAGTCTATATTTGGGGACTCAATCTTGTGAAGGTATAGAGGATATCTCAATCACACTTCAAAATCTTGATACAACCAAAAAGTGTGATCAAGGAGAAAACAATGTTCAATCCTCGTGGAGCTAAAAAATTATACAAATTGATCCTTCACAAGATGAGATAGAAGAAGAGATGGAAGCACAAGAGGATGATCTTCAAATGGAATTCAATTACGATGGAGATAATGAAGATCAATCCTCTTGCAAAAGGAAAAGAAAAATCTTGTCACTAAGCTTCAAAGAAAGACATCCAAAAAGAAGTGGCTTTGGACTCAATCATTCAAAGAAGAATGATGAAGAGTTTAAATGGAGATGGTCAAAGAAGAAGAAATCACAAACACTCCATAGCTCTTGAATTCCTCAAACTTCAAATACATTTAAGAAACCAAGATGCTCAACTACAAGTGATGATCTATACTTCAATGGTAATCTACACTCATCATCACTTGGTAAGACTACAAATGTATCAATTTTAATTTCTCATAACTTCACAATTGATGTTATTAATAGTATGAGAGGTAAAATTGATGCTATTACTTGTACACTTGTTGGTGTTGCATCATATTATTTTAGCGATCTTTCACATGAAGATAACATATTGCAAGAGCTTTATTCGTTTAATATTTCTCTTGCTAGGGTATCTAAAATATGCAACACCACAAGAATGGATGATTCTTACTCTTACTTCTCATCTAATGAGAATCATCCTTGTACTTATAATAATATTAATGTTGATCCTATTGCACACACTTGCCACTTGAGAAAATGTTCTAACAATGTAGGACCTTTGCAAGAGGTACCATACATTTCTCAAGTTTCCCTTGTAGGTTCCAAGAGAGATATCTCTCAATTCCCCAAGGAATGGCAAAGCAAATCTAAGACTCCAAGTAAAGAGTCATGTGCCAAGGACAATGATTTTGTGAAGAGCTCATCAAAGAACAACAAAGAAAACATCAATGATGACTTCACAAACCAAAAGGAAATTGCTTCTAGTGCTACAAATGCAATTGACAAAAGAAGAAGCAATCAAAGGACAACCTCCCTCCAAGAAGGAAAATGTCAAGATCAAGGTCAAACACTATGCCTCATTGGTCTCTTTGATGAAGATCAAAGTGAAAATCAAAGTCCTAAATCGATAGGCAATGAGGTACAATCTAATCTTTCCTTTGATCTTGACTATGTTAATGAGGAGGATCCTTATGTTCTATTAAATGATATACATGATGAAATGAAAACTAAGAAGTACACGATCACCAAACATGAACTTGCTTGTTCACTAAATGAAAGATCTAAAATGCAAGTAGAATATGTTAGTTTTCTTACTTCTTTTCGCATCATATCAAATGAAGAAGAGAATGCGCTTTTATCTCTAAATGCTTTGTCTCTTGAAAACCAAGAGTTGCTCAACAAGGTGCTTAATGTAGAATATAAACTTATTGAGCATGATGTCTTAAAGCACAATTTTGATGTGTTAACCACTTATGTTGATAAGTGTACATGTGCTAAAAACATCCTTGGTAATGTTCTTGTTGCTTCCCTTGCCCTTTTTACTAGAAATTATATAGAGCACAAGCACACACATAATTTTGCACACTCTACTTCTTTTAATACTATAACACCTCATGCCACTTTGCTATATGTTAACTGCTCTTATTGTGGTAAATGTGGTCATCATGTTACTTGTTGCATTATTAAGAAGAAGATTGAAAGAGGTGCAAAAACTATTTGGGTTGAAAAGAACCCCAAAATTAACCCCAAGGACCCATAAGAAAATGGGTACCAAAATTAAATTGTTTTGTAGGAAACAGGGGAATTCCGGCCGACCGGACAAGGCCACGGTCGACCGCATATATGGTCAAATTGCCTCAACCGAAGGAAAGGTATCTCGATCGACCGCAACAAACTCCCGGTCGACCTAAGCATAATTTCTTTCTGTAACAGGGTACCTCGGTCGACCGACATCTCTCATCGGTCGTCCAAAATTTGGACAGAAAGAAATTTAGTTTTAATTGAATGAGGGCGGACGACCGGATAGGACCTCCGGTCGACTGAAGTGTCGCGATTTAGCAGAAAATCTGGGGTTTTCAATTTAGAATTCAAAATGTCATATTTCCCTCCTTCAAAGAAAACCAAAACCGTTTCATCTATCTTTCAAAAATTCGATTCCAATTTTATCCCAAACTCAAATTCCTTCCACAAAACACTTATCCATTCAATCATGGTTCGAAATCCTAAGTCAATTCCTTCCAAAAAGCTTACCAAAGAAAAACCCAAAAATGATTCCTCCAAAAGAAAACCTCTTTCCAAAAGGGTTCTTGAGAAATCTCTAACTATTAGAGAACCAATTGAACCCAAGAGTGAATCGGAAAGCCGACAAGACAAGAGGAAAAGGAAAGAAGGGAAAAGAAAAGAAGGTGGATCACTCCGATGAAGAAATAGAGTCTGACAATGATCACCCATTCCATCTCTACCTCCTAGATATCAAAGAGAATCTTCATCATACACTACTACTAAGGTACCTTCTCATTTTTATTCCGAAAAAGCCGAAAAATTTTATGAGACTTTTTTAAATGAGAAGAGAGAGATTCTCCCGGGCTATAGACTTGAAGATGAAGATGGTTTAGATGAAATAATTAGGTACTTTGTTGAAATGGGGTGACTTAATCTTTTAAAGATGGATCATGCTTATTATCCTCTTTCCATATATGAGTTTGGTGCAAATATCAGAGAAGATGGATTAAAGGATGATGGGAATTATTGGTGGACATCGTGCGTAGGAAATTTGGAGTTTAGTTTTTCCGAAGCGATGCTTTGTGATATCTTAGAAATTGAACTTGATGATGCGGCTATAAGATATTTTGATAATTCCGGAAAGGTGCCAAAATTAGAGGATCTTGATATTAGGAAGTTCAAGACCCACTTCAACATAAATGGGGCATTTGGCAAATTTAAGGAGAGAGAGACAAACAAGCTCGATGAGTATGGTCGTATACTCAATCATTTTGTCTCAAACATAATCATTCTGGTAGGGGGTCATAAGAATTCATTGTCTTATTTACAAATGACCATTATGATTGGTTAGTGGAGAAAAAGAAAGCGAACTTTGCTTATTTGGCTCTCAATGTTCTTCAAGAAGGGGTAACAGGACCAACGAAGAAATCGCTCCCCTATGGTAGTATGTGGACTATCTTATTCAAGAAATTCAAGATCAATCTCACCACTCAAACTCATAGAAGTGAATGGCATCATAAGTATAATCAAGGACAATTTCATTTAATGCGCATGATCTTAGTGAATGGTTTTTGGAAATTCCATTCAAATTGCACTCTTGATGAACTTTTGGCGGCTATGATTACACTCAAGAAATCTCCAAAATTGTGTGAAACCTTACAAAAGTAGATAGATATGAGAGGACCTCGAGTGCAAAATTTTCAAAATTTGCCTCAAGGTGAAGAAGGACAATGAGATGACATTCATGTTGGAATTGGTGAAGAAGGGGATGTTCATATAGAGGTTGAAGATCAACGGGATACTCCAAGAGCAAATGTTGAAAGAATACCTCCTCCTCCCCCTCAAAGAAATAATGATATCTTAAACCCAATATTGACACATCTACAAGAATTTGAAGATGATATTAAGAATGATTTGAAATTGATATTTGAGAAGATGTCAAGTTTGGAGGATGATGTGAAGAATTTAAAGGCTCAAGTTGGAGACTTGAGGATTAAATTCAATGATATGGACTACAAGATTGATGTTATTGATAAAAAAAAAATACCAAGTCTATGACATCAATCTTGGAAGAAAATGAGGAAAAAGGAGATGACAAGGAGAAAGAATAAGAAGAAGAAGAAGAAGCAGATTTTGATGAAGACTCCATCATTTCCAATGATGGAAGTAAAGAGGAAGAAGCATCCAAACATGTAATTGATCTTGAAGAAGTTGAAGGCAAGGGTAAAGATTTGGGTGTTGAAGTGGGGAACAAGGGACAAGAGAGTGATATGGAGATTGAAGACAAGAATGAAGAAAAGGAGCACGATAAAGACATAAATGCTCAAGACACTCAAGATGATTGAAGAAGTACAAGGATCTCATTGAAGAATTTCAATGTGTAAGAAGCCATTCTTCAAATCAATGAGAAATTTCTTCAACTCTTTCTCTTTTATATTTCCTTGTACTTCAATTAATTTCCTTGTATTCCATTTTTATTAACTTGTGTACCCTTAGAATAGAAATTGTTGCTCTTATTTGATCATTTCCTTGTATTAATTGCTTAAAGGGGCACATTGATGCTTATATAAACGCTCTTTAATTGTTTTGTTTCTTTGAGCATGTTATAGTTTAATGATTTGATCTTTGTAATGAAAGCTCATGTTGTAACCCCCTCCCCTCTATTCTTAATGTCTTATGCTTTGGGGGAGTTTATATATGCTATGCTTGGTTTTCACTTTATCTATATAGCATATTGGGGTTGTTTTTTGTGTTTATATTCAAGTCAAAAGTATGAATCTAATGTGATTGATCATCTAAAGGATTGACTTAGGATGTAAACTGTAATTGGGAAATTGCATATGCATGTGTTATGTGTATATGGATGTTTGGCTTGGATTAAACTGATATTGTAGGTTTTTTTCTGTTTTCTGTCAAAAGTCCGGTAGACCGGACTCTAGGTATCAGGTTGACCTAACTCATACGGTCGACCAGTGGAAAAATGATAGGTCGACCGGCACAATCAAATCTTTGCAGTTCTTGAACTTCACTTCTGCAATTTGTAAGTTTTGCTGTTTTATTCATAATAACACAACCTTTGGGGGAGTTTTCAAATGTTTTTCATCTCATAGCCCCTTTAAAATATGTGATGTATGCTAAATTTTCCTTACTCTACATCATCACATCACTTGTTGGCTTGTTTTCATCTTTTTAATCTTATAACCAAATTGTGTAAGTTATTTTTTGGAGTTATACATGTTTATATTCTACATGCATTCTCCCTAAATAACTTTGAGATCATACTCTTCACTTTCGTATCTTTTGTGATCTCATTAAAGTTTGTGGTTATTCTTGCTTTAAGAGTTGTCATACTCATTTAGTTAACCATGAACTCTTTAGAGGAATGTACTCAAAGTGTTATCTTACACTTCCTCTAAATCTTTTGGTTGTGATACATATGCTTAACTTATGTATTTATGGTATCACTTCCAACAGTACTTTGTTAGCTATATTTTTAAATTCTTTTTCATCATAAATAGCTAACATGGTTTGCTTGATAAACGGGGAGATTGTGCTTAAAGGGTTAATCCTTATCTTCTTGGTTTTAGATTAGGCTGATATTCTTTTTTAGCCATACATGACCATCTTTTGATTTATGTGTCATTATGGACTCTTGGTGTTTAGAAATCAACCCAGCTTATTCAAAATTTATCCTTCTTCAAATGGATTTTGATCTTTAGACGTGATTCTTTGGTTCTTATTTTATCAATCTAAAAGATCATCAAGATTCTTCATAGTTTTTAAAAGGTTTTTCAATTCCTTTCAATAGTGGGAGAAATCTTAAATTTCATCAAGCTTCTATAAAATTTAAACCATCATTCTACTTCACCCTCTTTTAAAGGGTATCTCAATTGTTTTTCAATAAAAAGGATAAACTAGTTGCTTTTCATATATGCGCTCTAAGTGGGATACTGATGGTCTGCATCCCATATTCTTTCATAGATTCTGGGATACTGTGGGGCCTTCTGTGTCTGATTTATTTTTATTGATATTCCTTATGATGCTAACCAAACTTTTGTCTACCTTATTCCCAAAGTTAGTAATCTTGAGTTTGTGGGTCAGCTTAGACCTATTAGTTTGTGTAATACCATCTACAACCTTATTTCCAAGATTCTGGTTAATAGGATTAGGCCTCTTATTCCCCTCATTATTTCACCTCACCAAGGTAGTTTTATCCCTGTTAGAAGATGTGTGGATAGTGTTGTTTTGGTCCAAGAAGCTGTTTATTCTATCATTAGGTCTAAGGCCATTATTGGTGCTATTGCTATCAAAATATACCTGGAAAAGGCATATGATAGTTTGGAGTGGGATTTTATCAGAAAATCTTTGTTATTTTTCAAATTTCCTCTTTTTACTGTTAACCTGATTATGAAGTGTGTGTGTACTTCGATTTATCTATTCTGGTCAATAGGAAAAGTACTGGGTGGTTCAAACCTTCTAGGGGGATCACGCAAGGTGATCCAATTTCCCCTACATTTTTATGATTTGCATGGAGTATCCGTCTATCACTACAAGAAAACAGTTAAATACCGACCGCATAGAAACCGAACAAAAATCGGTCGTTATTCTGTCGCCCATCCGTCGGCCACATCGGTCCCGTTGACCAAATTGAAACGTCGTCGTTTTGTACAACCTTAACGACGGATTTACGACGTATATTAATGACCGTTTACCGACGGATTATATAACGACCGAATACCGACGGACTTTAACGACCGAATAGCTACGGAAAACATAACGGTGTTTATTTGCATATGAATGACCCAAAATGACGTCGTGTTATTAAATTCCTAAACGACGTCGTTTTGCCACTTCGCGGCCTCATGTATTTGAAAATTGTACAAGTTTAGGCATTCTATTGGGCGACCGAATAGCGACCGACTTTGGGTATTCCGTCACTATTATTAAATGCCGAAACGACGTCGTTTTAAGTCTTGATGATTGAAAAAAAAATTATACAAAAAAGAATCAGACAGACTCTTCTTCTTCTTCATCGCAATACCCTAAAAAAATCCCCCCCAAATTCCCATCTGCACTGAGCGCCATCCCGCAACCTTGCTACCACCATCTTCTTCTTCAAATCCCTTTTTCAGCCACCTCGCCACCGCCACTCTGAAATCTCAAAATAAAAAGTGAGAAGGTTCCCTTCCGTTTCAGTGTTCGATTCCGCCACCGCCATTCCGCCTCACCGCTATCTCTGACGCCACCATCTCCTTCGTCCCCCACCGGCATTCGACGATTCTAAGTAAGTTGTTCCATCTCTTTCAATATTTTTTTCTGAAATTAATATTTTTCTAAAATCAATTTTTTTTTCTGAAATCGGAGAAGTTTAAATTAATATTTGATGTTATTAACTTCTTTTGTGGTTTAAGTTACTGAAAGAAGAGGATGAATTTTAACTTAGATAATTATAAATAAATTTTTGTTTCTCTGTTTTGTTTTCAAGGTTGAAGGCAAGGGAGATTGATTTGAAGGTTGCTGTCACTTTTCTGAAATTTGTATTTCTGGACAGTTTATTAAATTGAGGTTAGATTTTTTTATGAATTCTCCTATTTTAGGTGGTTTGTGGTTTAAGTTTTGTTGGCATTGATGTTTTTTAAGACTTGTTCATCTGCTAGGTAGTTATTTGGAGAGAATATTATACCTTCATATCATGCTTTATATGGGCATCTGTTCTTGCTTTTATAGCAGTCTACTGCTTCCCACTGTTTCTTTTTTTTTATTTTTAAGGGAAGACAAATAGATGGTGCATGGAATTGTTAAGAATGATGCCTTTGTGCATTTTTAATCTTTCTGATTATACTCCCTCCTCTTTATAACAGTGTTGACAATAAGAGTTTTTATTATTATATCCTTGTCTCAATCATAACCTACCATTTTTTCTACAAACTAAGTTCCTTGATTTTCGCTACATGTCTTAAACGATTTATATATTATGGAATGCGAGGGAGTATTATTCATATCTGATTTTAGTTCCTGGCATTCATACCGAGTTTTGAATTTGTTGTGAATTGATTTAGCTTTAACTTCTCTTGATTCTGTCTTTAGCAAGTAAGAATTTGGTTGTTTCTGTTGTTGAGTTTGGTGTTTAAATAATTGAATTGGGGTTTGATCTGAATCTGATGGGAGTTGTTGTTCTTCAGCATATTGTGTTTTTGTGGTGATTTGAATAAGTAGATCCATTTGCAAGACATCTTATACTCATCTTTTTAGGCTACTTTTCGGCATCTTTTACTTGTTTCTTTTCTTAGTAGTTATAGCATTTAGTATCAAACTATAAATAATTCCTAGTTGTGGTCCTGCTTGTCCTTTGTTTGAATGGTTCAAACATTTTTTTGTCTCTCCTCTCTCCTCTTTTATTTGAATTTGTTTTAGGATAAATGCTAGCTTTCATATAAATTCACAAATCACAAATGGAACTCCAGATATATATGCTGGATCCTCTATTCTCTTTTACGAACCAGTCATTTTCTTTCACTTAGAAATTATATGGATGCACTTATTTGCTAAATCTCGTTTTTATTCTTTCCGTGTATTTCAGAGATGCCGCCAAGGAAAGGTATACGAGTAGCCTTACCATTTGGTTCGCCAGCCACGTCTACTCCGGCCTCCACCTCCCAGCCTGGTTCATCACCAGATTTGGTGGAGACACCGTGATCTGCTCTCGTGCCCGTTACGACACCTCCATCACAGGCTGATGATGCACAGACATCTCGGGATGCGTTTGCGGCAGTACACGCGACTGAGTCTACGCCGGTAGCAGGATCGGCGACTCACCAGTCGACTGTCCCACAGGCAGCGTTTGATTCTGAGTGTGCACTTTGATTGTGAGTGTTGTTATTCCAAAGTGTGCACTTTGATTGTGAGTGTTGTAATAAGAAGTTTGCACTTTGATTGTGATTATTTAATGTAATGAGAATTGATTGTGAGCATTTTGGTTATTGCTGCTATGGCTGCTGTGTTTTGTAATAGGGATTTAATTTAATTAAATTTTTATTTTTTTAAATAACAACAATTTAGCGACGGAAAAAACCGTCTGTATCCGGGCGTCATGTGTTCAAAGTCAAACGTCAACATTGTTGACCAAGCCGTCGGTATTCGGTCGTTCCTGGGTCAAGTCAAATGTCAACAATGTTGACCATGCCGTCGGTATTCGGTCGCTATATGGTGACCCGCTTTTCCGTTGCTAATTATCCGTCGGTATTCGGTCGTTCCAGGGTCAAGTCAAATGTCAACAATGTTGACCACGCCGTCGGTATCCGGTCGCTATATGGTGACCCGCTTTTCCGTTGCTAACTGTCCGTTGGTATTACGTCGTTTAATTTCCGTCGGTATTCGGTCGTTCTAGGGTAAAGTCAAATGTCAACAATGTTGACTGTTCAGTCGATATTCCGTCGTGCCTAGTCAAGTCAAATGTCAACAATGTTGACTATTCCGTCGGTATTCGGTCGTTACTAGGAAAAATTTATAGTCAACCATGCATTCTTTTCCGTCGCTATTAGGTCGCTAAATTGTGACCCCACTGGCCGTTTCTAAATACATAGTCGGTATTCGGTTGGAAAATATGTTAGCGACGAAAATTACACGACCACAATATTCGGTCGGTAATCGATCGCTAAACTCCAATTAGCGACGGAACTGTCCGTCCCTGTTACACAGTTTTCTTGTAGTGTATTAGTATTGAACATTCCATCATAAATAATAAATGGAAACTTGTGACAGTAGGGGAACAGGGACCTATGGTCTCACACTCCCTGTTTGCAGATGATATTATACTGTTTGGTATGGCTGATGATCAATCTTTAGCAAAAATGGCAAAAGTGTTGGAGGATTTTTGCACAAGGTTTGGGCAAAGGATTAATCTAAGCAAGTCAAGGTTCTGTGCTTCAAAAAACTTGTCAAATGTTAGGATCAGTAGCATTGAATCTATGTTGAATATTAGAGCCACAGAAAATTTGGGGAAGTACCTGGGGTTCCCATCTTCCAAAATTCTCCCAAGAACTCTGATTTTTTATTTATCCTGGAGAAGGTGAGAGCTAAACTGGCTGGGTGGAAGGCCAACTTGTTATCTATTGCAGGGAGGAAAGCTATCATTCAAGCTTCCTCCTCTCAAATTTTGTCCTATTACTCCCAGTGCCTGCCTATACCTGTAAATGTGTGTGAAAATATTGATAGGGAACATAGAAATTTCTTGTGGGGGCATGATAGAGGTAAATCAAATATCCACTTGATCAAGTGGGACAATGTGACTAAACCAAAAAGCTTGGGAGAACTTGGTCTAAAGAAGGCATTACATGCTAACAGAATTGGATTGGCAAAGCTGGTTTGGAGAATGCATAAAACTGGGAAAGCTAAATGGGCTGTTAGTCTAAAAAATAAGTATTGTGCTTCAAATAAGGAGGAAGGAAATGAACCAAAGAAGGGGAATTGATCTATTAATCTTAAAGCTCTAAGAGGAGGATGTGACCTGTTCAAACAGGGAATAGCTTGGATCCCAGGTACAGGTCATAATATAAGAGCTTGGATAGATGACTGGACATGAGTAGGGCCACTCAGAAATGCAATCAGTGGGCCTCTCACAGAGGTTGAAGAATGTATGAAACTTTCAGAATTGTTTGGGGATGACAACTCTTAGTTGCTAGAAAAGTTATCAGTGAGTCTCCCTCCCACTCTGGTGAATATCATTAAAGCCATACTTAGGGCCAGATGTGGTACTAGGAAAGACAGAATTACTTGGAAGGGTACACCAAGTGGAGATTTCTCTTCAAAAGTTGCATTCTACAATATCAGTACAGAGACTGAGGATATAAATGAAGGTGATAACTCGTAAATTTATCTATATTTTCTTCTACTTTAATAGTAATTTTGAGCTTCAAAAAGTATTTACATATCGAGTTTTGAGCTTAGAACGGTATAATCCTCACTTATTTTTGTTTGCATTTGTAGGGGCAAAATAGTCTTTTGAAGGATAAAAGTGAACCGACTTGCAGAATAAGAAAGAAGCTGCTGGAATTGAAGATATGACCTTTACGGACTAGAAGAGTTTTGGAGTACTTCAACTACTTTAAAGAATCTTGAAGAATTATATTTTATGTCAACTACTTTAAAGGAGTGTGGAGAGTTTTAATTTATGTCAGTTACCTTAAGCTAGCAGGTTTCTATTGCTATAAATACTCTTCACTAGTATTAGGAAAAGAGATTCAGTCATTTTTTAGATTATTCTAGGTTTTAGATTTTCTCTAGAATTAGCCCTCTTCTAGGGTTAATCTTTATAGTTCTTTTATTTACAAATTTCGTAGACAAGATTGAAGCTTTGATTGTTGTCGTGCTTTTGAAGATTATTTTGATTTCAAGTTCGAGACTTTATTCGAATTCATGGATGTTTTCTTATACTCTCTCTTTTAATTTGTTATTGAATTTCTTCAATAGTATGAGCTAAATATTTATTCTAGGGCCATGATGTAGCTAGATTAATTTTATATGTTATTCTCTTGATCTTGTTATTCGATGAGTGTTGTGGAATTAATTTCTTATTATTGTTCTTAATGCTTTTGTGTGATTAGCTACCACTCAAATTGTCTTTACATTAATTTGGAAGATTTGCGACAGCATACCTTGTTAATTAGGTTAAATAATCTGAAGATAAATTGCATGCAAGATAGACATATACTTGTATGGTTTGTCCGATCTTTATGATTTCATATGTTTAATGCATTTTTATGGGTTAAAATCAACATAGACATATAGTTGGTTTATTCATGAGAATAGGTTTGATAAGCCTTGAAAGAGGTTATTAGATATAATTGGAAATCGATCGATTAATGAAACTCACTCTAGAATAACATATCATTAGGATAGTATATTGGTTAATTTAGTGAATTCGTGTGCCTTAGATCTTTTTCTTATCAAACTTCTTGTTCAAGTTATTTGTTTTATGTTAGTTAATTAATTAAATCATCATCATCAACCACCATATTTATTTTACATGCTTTTGATCATTGTAGAATTATTTACTTAGGAATTAATTAATCATTATTCTCTGTGGGATCGTTCTTGACTAATACAACATCGACCTAGTATACTTGCGAGTATAGATTTTGCATATCAGAAGGGCACAACAAATGGAACTGGTTATGGAAGGTGAACTGCAACCAGAGAACAAAATGTTCCTGTGGACTTGTAATCACAAAAGACTTCCCACAAAAAAGTTGCTGAAAAAAAGAAAATCAGTAGTGGTGCATATTGCTCAAGATGTGGGGATCAGGAGGAAGATGAAAAGCACATTCTGAAACTGTGCTCAGTTGCAGTATCTTTTTGGGAAACGGTTTATAGGAAGGCCATAGAGAGTCCAATGAAGGAAATGGACTTTAATACTTGGTTAGAAAATGGTGCTAAACTGACTGACAAATCTTCCTTCTTTAATATCCCTTTAGGGGGTATTTTTGCAGGTGGGTGATGGAATCTGTGGAAGCATAGACGATTACAGGGGGGGGGGGCGGGGGGCCGGCGCCCCCCCCAAGATTTTTAAAAATACTACTATTTTTAAAATTTTATGTGTATTTTGGAAAATTTTGAAAATTTTTATCAATTTCGCCCCCCAAGAATTTTTTTTTGCCTTTTTTATCGCCCCCCAAGAATTTTGGAATTTTTTTACCAGTTTCGCTCCCCAACATCAAATTCCTGGCTTCGTCCCTGTGTGGAAGGCCAGAAACCAATTTGTGTTTAGACCTCAAGAGCCAAGTATGGATATCTATAAGGAAACAATTCAGAAAGTAGTGGAGTTTGAAGCACTTGGAGGGAAAGCTAAAAGCACTAGAAATGAGAAGATACACATCTTGGTATCTTGGAAGAAACTTATGGTTGGAATAAGTTAAATGTCGTTGGTTCTTCATATGGTAATCCGGGTAAGTGAGGAAGTGGGGGCATTATCAGGGATATGCATGAAGTTTGGGTAGGAGGATTTTGCAGAAATATTGGAATATGTCATGGAATGCAAGCGGAATTATGGGCTCTAAGATATGGGTTCATTTTGGATAAAATCTAGACATAAGGCGTCTTTATGTAGAGTTAGATGCTTTGGTTATTGTTAAACTAAAGATTTTAAAAATACCTTTATTAAAAACGGAGGGAGTACTTTTTAACAATCTAAGGAAAAGACATGCAAAGACCAATTTAACAATACCAAACTTTTTTTAAACATGGTATTAATCATTAATCAACTTCATCAAACACAAATAAGGAAAATGCCGCCAAAATTCTCTCTTTAGTCAGAACACGGTAACCAATCGAGCATCTCAGGGACGATTACAGGGGGGGCGTCGGCGATTTTTAAAAATACTACAATTTATCAAAATTTTATGTGTATTTTGGAAAATTTTATCAATTTCGCCCCCCAACATCAAATTCCTGGCTTCGTCCCTGGAGCATCTCACCAGCAAACATTGGAACGATATTACCCGATGCATACGAAATTGATTCCGGTAACTTCCATGGGGCTTTACTCAATGTAATCTTCGATTTGTTTCTTGGAAGTCCATAGAAGTCTGGACCATTAAAGCTCATAAACGCCTCCAGCTTGTCAAGCGCGTTGGCCTAAGCACAAGAATTCCATTGTCATTAGTACAAGTAAACTTTCAGGAACAAACAAAATGGAGATTATGGTTTTTGGGGTCATTTAGATAAGGTTTTATCAAATCTCATAACGCAGTTTCAAGAGATACAATGTAAACATAACAACAACAATAACATAACCCAATGTAAATATAGTTTCAAAATAAAAATTAACCGCGGAAGGGTTTCCCTTGTAAGTTACATGTGGCCTCAACTAAATTCTATGACGTAAACAGACCATGAATGGAGAAGATTAGAGAACCATCTTTGGACCAAAAGTACAGAATCTGATGGTATTCTTTATTCGCGTACTAATGCTTTTGGTCTTTTGGATATACCGATAGTGATTTGGCTGGTAACATTCAAGTTAGCTTTCATCATCAGAAATGTTTCTGGACATTATCACTGGAGAATTGTTTTTGGGCATTATCAATGGAGAAATGGAATTTGAGAGGAAAGACGATGATCATGGCAATGATTTGAAAGAGAAAGGGGGAATGGTAGTTGTCAGAAAAATGAGGGAATTGATGGTGTAAAACAAATTGTAAATGGAATAAATTTCCATGTTGGATTGATAGGTGGGGACATTCCTATATTTTATACTTTTTATTACTCAAAATAAAAGGAAATATAATAAATAAGTTAATAAAACCTTAAGGGCAAAGTAGTCATTTTGCGTGTCCAATTTGGGAATTTAGCCAATTAATTGGCTAAATTTTAACTCTCTAACACTACTCTTACCTTTGTATGTATCCGTTCTTAATATAAGACTTTCAGGACATGTAACAAAAATTAATTTTTTTTAATTAAAATATCAATATTACTCTCTTAATTATGATTTGTGGTATACGAATCATAATTAAGAGAGTAATATTGATATTTTGATTAACAAAAGACCATACTTTTAATTTTCGATACATATCCTGAAAATCTTATACAAAGGAATGGAGAGAGTAGAATGTAACATTCGTCTAAAAGCATGTAACACGTGCCAAAAAATATTCATTATGTAGTGAATTTTTTATATTCTGCATGTATAACTGGGAATTTTCCTTTATAATAACAAACAAGTTGCATACTTCGAAGGTTTAGTTTTGTGCAGTTTAAAACTTATTCTATCATCATATAATAAATAAAAAATTATTTTTAATAATAAAAAATATTTTAACAATTTTTACATGATAAAATTATAGATTGAATTCATAATATACTTTTATTTTTTGAAATTGCATATTTTAGGTATCTCAACCTTACAAATTCTCTATCCAAAATATAACATATTTTAAAAGATTTCAGAAAATTTGCCTAATCTTCTAAAATATATATGCATTTTATCTAAACTTGTGTAACTAACACAATTAGATAAATTAAAATAGGAAAATGATTTACCCCTAAAATTTTGGAGATAGAAACCCTAAACCTTCAAATTGAGGGTGTAAAATGATTATCTTACCCCCTACTGGTATAAGGAATTCACCCAACTATAAGGGCAAAAAGGTCCGAAAAACTATTTTAGTCAATCTTTTAGCCAATAATTCTAGTAGCCTAGCAAGGTCCATTAAAATATACTCTATTTGAAGTATTTTTTATTTGACTAGGATATCTCAATTTTGATACTTGTTTCTCATTTATTCATTTCCTTCTCGGTAGCGCCAACCTAATTCAACTCAGATGCAAAACACCTTAAGTTCCACACGTGTGAAACAATTGACCGTCAAATGAAAAATTTAACAACTGATATCTCCTTTTAAGCAACACCTAATACGATTTGCAGAAGACCTGTTGCACTGAACAAGTGTTGTGTCTAGATAGGAAAGGTATTTAGCACAATACTTGTAGTGCTAACACACGTCCTACAAGACACGAACACCTGTTAGATTTCGTTCAGTTTTTACTGGGAAAAAACTCATTCCTCACTGCATACCTGTTTGATTTTATTCAATATATATCGAAAGAAATTCACAAAACTAAACAAGAGACATTAGCATTTGTTCACATTCCTACAATAATATATACACACATCATTTCACTGTTGTTTTATTGTATATGTAACGATATGCAAAACATAGCTTTGCAAGTCACCATGGTATTTCATAGTTCATAAAGATTGTAAAATTTGCACATATCTTTCACAGAAACTCAAACTTATAGAACTTTCCATTGATGTTCTTGGTAAGCATAACCTTATTAGTTTCAACCCTTGAATGCCACTTAGTCTTCATAACCAAATAGAACTTCATACCATTCTCAATTACCTGCATTTCACAATATAACAGTTTCATCAACAAAACAAACAAGTAATTTGGACCGAAAAAAGAAAATTCTGAATAAGATGAAAATAAAGAAGGAAAAAACAGAGTACTATAAGCACAAGAAATCAACTCGAGTGCAACCTTAGTCTTAGCTAGAACGAGCTTGGGAAGAAAACATCGGCCTAGACAATTAGATCTGCGCTGCATTGCCTCGATTGCATATTGTGCTGCCTCTAGCACACTTGAGTCATGTGTTGGTACCTTTTGATATCTGATCCACAAAACAAGGCCACCCTCATTTTCTCATCCTAATTATCACACAAGAATAAAAACGCCTCTCTAGAGGTAATAATAAAACAATTTTTTTTTTTTAAATAATGAAATAATATTAACATTCTAGACCTCCAGGAAAAATATTTTTAGAGCGGAAAGATAAACCACTTCAAAGATAAACCAAATCCAAAATTTTCAAACAGGGATGTTAACTTTAGGTCCATATACTCGATTTTCGTGGGAAAATAGTGACGGAATAGCCACAAGGAAGAAGGGAACTTAAGATTCGATAGTGTTCTAGGAATTTAACTCGAACGTGAAAAAAGTAAACCCATGAAGTCTAATTTCTAGAATAAAATTAAAATATGTTAATGTCCTTTTTACAAGGAGACGTTAATGCAAACATGAGTACAAGGTGTCCATTAAATCACACTACCGGGCAACATCAATTCCATTCCAGCTTCCATTAGTACCAACTACCAAGCCTATACAGCAGCAGTACTAAAGTTTGAATGATCCCTTGATCATACATCAATTATCTTCGTTCCACAAGAGATGGAAATAACAGAAGCCGATGAGGGAGCCAAAAGTAGAGTAACGGGAATCAGCTACATTAAAATATTCTAGTACAAGGGAGATGGAAACAGGATTTGACATCTTGACTCACGACCGACATATTGTGCAAACAAAAAAAGAAATAGAGAAACTTAAAGTACAAACAGTAGAATTCATCCTTCATTGGTTGCAGAAAGCCTCAAACATGGATAAAGAACTGTGTCGGGTATAAGCTTTCATTTGAGGTCATTATGGATTAAAATGAAAATATGTAGAGGTAAGTTGCACCTATTGCAGTTCAGCCCACTCGAGAAGTCTATTCATATAAACCAAGGAAGAAAACCAACTAGAAGCATGCAGAAAAATGTTCTCAAGAAAGATCAAGAATAATGTGAATTGAGATTCTAGAAGAACAGCTTTCCTGAACAGCCAGAGAAGAGAAATGGTGTAAATTTTGACAAGAGATTCAACCAGGACATAGAAGACAGATAACATATCCTGTCCTTACCGTCAAATATTGTAGAAAGAAGATGCCGAAAACGTATATTTTTTTGCCATGTTTGTATGCATGATCATCAACTATGATGATGGTAATCTATGTTATCTAGACTCAGGTACAGGTGTCGGATACGGGCACATATCTAGGTGTCCGGTGCTTATACCTCTAAAGTAAAATAAAAACTTTTAAGAGTAGTGACTTATTTTGTCACATTAATACAGAACAATTAATAAACAAGACAAAATCGCTTTAAAGTTCAAAACATGAAAGCTACCATGGTCTAAAAGTTCAGTCACACCCATGTCGTATCGTGCGGCAGGCAAAACTAAAGAGTACAGGTAACATAGATGGTAATTAACTGTTAACCAAACTGGAGTTTAGTAGAGTAACTCTTTATGTGATCAAATTCCAGATTCAATAAAACTAGATCAAATTCATTTCATAAAAGCCATATAAAAAAACAAAATGAAACACTGTTTCTTATTGCAAAGGAGAACACATTTCAACAGATAATTTGATGAGATCCAGTTTAAGAGCCTTGCTCTACAATCATCAGATTAATATGTTGATTTTTTTATCCATGGAATACATTTATCAACACATATTTCATATCAAATACCCAATTCCAAACAGGGGGTCAGAGCATTTACTTCCTGCTTAGTTCGGGTAAAACAAATCTAGCAATAGGTGACTGAAAATTGGAAGCTCTGATAAATAGATTTGTCAGAAATTGAGGAAATCAAACAAAAAGACAGACCAAAATGAGCTTTAATTACTGCATGATAAGACATAATGAAGCTTTGCTCCCACTAAGTCATCCTAGCCAATAACATTGTTTTATCTCCTGCTATTCAACAGCCCGATCTGAAGAAGAAATTAGACATCGATTGATAACTCATTCCAATTCTATGGTACCCATGAAGTCAATAGACATGAAACAAAATGTTTAAGAAAACCAGTGTCCCCCATTTCCTAGTACCAACCATCTGTATATGTCATTAACGGCATTCCTTCCGATCTTTCTAATAAATAGATCCTTCATCCATGCCTATATCCGCCCAATACGATAATATTTCTTAAAAAATTAATGCTCAATGTAGATAAGAAAACCGTCGATCACAAGAGAAAAGACAAACAAGATGCAAAGACATAACACATTATCGAAGCAAAATTTTAGAGCTAAAACACGAAAAAAAGCATCCTACCTTCTTCAACAACGACCTCGGAAGAAGTGGTGGAAGAATCATCATCATCAGAATGCCTAAATTCCTGCAATTGCTTGAAGTTCATCCATGGCTTTACCCAAACTTTTGCTTCGAATATTTTCCTCTTGCCAGCATCAACTGCTTCCAAAGTAAGATGGTACATCATGCCCGCAACCACTTGCTGTTTGGCTTTGATTACCTTACCAAACTCAAGCAGCTGATTCTGTTTTGGTGAAATTCATTAGTAATGTAAGAAATATAACCTTCACAGTCTAAGGTTTTTGTCCATTTTCTCCTTTCCTAGAATGTCTTTTGTCCGATTTAACAATTATTTTTCTACAGTTACCCATAAATATAATTCCATCATCATCAATTATGCTACTCCCTTTTAATAGAGGTATTTCTAGGTAGTTCAGCATAGATTAAGGAAGTGGAAGAACAAATATTTTTACCATTATACCATTAGATAATTTAGTTTATTCCCAAACATCAACCCTACCTTACACTTCTCTCTAAAGTAAGGGAAAGGATAGAAAAACAACCTTAAAAGTTGGAAAGATAGACCTCTATTAAAAAAATGAGGGAGTATTAGATTTAGTTTACGATATACTCCCTCCATTCCATAATACAAGTCAATTAAGACATGTAGCGAAAATTAAAAAAGCAAAAAACATTATTAGTAAAAAATATCAATATTATTCCCTTAAATATGCGATGTATTTAGAGAGTAATATTGATATTTTGACTAAATAGTTACCTTATTTCTTGCTCAAATATGTGGAATTTGTTCAAAATTTCAAATAACTCCGAGAAAAATATAATAATATGAGAAAAAATTTTAAAAATGAAAAAATTTATAATCGAGGACCTCTTTCTTGTTATGTTCTTGGACAGCAAAACGACCGAGATTTTCGATCTCTGCATCATTATTATTGCCGTTTCCTTTATAATCACGAAGTCCGCCGAGAAGGGTACTAGTCTTCATCCGTATGAAACCTTCATCTGCTTCTTCTGCATAAGAAGAAGAAGAAGAAGAAGAAGAAGAAGAAGACGCCGTAGAAAGCCCAATTTCACAAATCAAAACTAGGGCTAGAAAATATAGCAGAGCATAATTGGTAGTAATAAGCTTCATCATCGTTAATGGATTATTATTATTGCCAATTTGAAGCTTCGAGTTTTTGAAGGATTTTTATGGGGTTTCTTCTATGATGATGATGAAGAATTTGTTTGGCTTGGTTGGTAAGCGATATTGAAATTGAAAGTTAGTTGGATGACGTCTCTTTCTTTTGCTATTGTTGAGTCGGTTTTTCTTTTCTTTTAATTTTTTTCGTTTTTGCTAAATTCCTTTCTTTCTTTTTTAATCGTATTTTACGAAAGAAAATAGTCATTTGTGCACCACTAACGAAATTAGGTGGTGTGCAATCGGTTTTCGAAACAAATGTTTTTTTTTTTGAAGCCGGTTGGACGATTGTCCCATGAAGGGGAGAGAGAACTACCTCATAAGAGGAGGAGAAAGCCCTAGAAAGGGAGCCATATTAAACTTGCCCCATGTATGGGGAGGGTGTCGAACTCGGGACCGAGACTTGCCCCACTAGACTGCGGCCTCTTTGACTTTCAAAACAAATGTTTGATATTCGATTCGATTTGATTTTGTAATTTTTTACAAAAATCGAATCGAATTAAATTTTTTTGAAAATCAAATACCAAAATTACGAATTTTTTTACTAGGTGTCTAAGATACCCCTCATTAATTTTATTAATCTCATTTAAAAATTATATCTTTCTCTTTCCTTCCTCTCATACAATATCCAATCACCTCTTAAATATGTGTTGAAAGTGATAATTTTAATTAACTAACATCACGTTTGGTATGCTGTCATGGAATTGAATGAAATCTCTTTACAGGCGGAATCACTTTCCACTCGGAATGAGTTCAAAATCCTCTTTCCATTCCATTGTTTGAAAGGAAAAGGCAGAATGGAACGTTGATTCCTTTTCTATGTTTGGTGAATCTATTTTTCGATGTCGGAATGGAATAGAATTAAACATAATATTACTGAGATACCCTTTAAGGGTACAGAACCTAAGAGGGGGTGAATTAGATTCTTAAAACACTAAGCGGAGACAAAAACCTAGAACGTCTACTCCCGAGGAACCGGCTGGAAGACGACGCACCCACCCAGCTGTTCTTGTAGTTTCTAAGTCTAAGGGAAAGTCTTCTGCTCCAGGTAATGTCATGCTTAGTGAGGAAATGTTATGTATTTTCACGTCATCACAGTGTAACCAAACTGTTCAAAAAAATGTGCACCTTGTCCTCCATGACCAACGACCGAAATTATGCATCAATAATATCCCTTGTGTTGACCCGGCTGAGCCATCCTGAGACCAACCTTTACTTGCGTCTATCAGTATGACCATCACGCTACCCTTACTGCACCAATGATCGTCTTCTTGTGGAACATTAAGGGTACGAACGATGGCGTGTTCTGTGCCATGTTGGCGGACATGATCGGATATCACCCCCTCAACTTGGTCATCCAAACAAAAACAAACCATACAAGTGAGGAGGCAGATCAGTTAAAGACGAATATGAATTTCACGGACTTGGAATGCGTTGAAGCAGTATGTCATGTTGGCGGGATCGCTGTGCTTTGAAACGATAATGTTTAAATTCAGGTCACAACCCGTACTACTCAAACTCTATGCATGTCAGCTGAAGAGTAGTTTTTTACGGCGAGATCCCGCATGTTTTTAGTTCTTCCTACTATTGTTTTCCTTCCGGCATTATGTTTTATTTTTCTTGTTTCTTGTTTATTTATTTCAGGCAGGTTGTTAAAATCGGGATTCTAAGTAGAATCGGTGAAGGGATGAAAAATCGTAAAATCGGGATTTTCCTTCCGTAAAATCGTAGAATCGGTGAAGGGGTGAAAAATCGTAAAATCGTAGATTTAAATCGGGATTTTAACAACATCAGCATTTCTTCTACTGTTGATGTAACTTTTAACATTAATATAAATCCACTATCGACAAAAAATGAACAAGAATTATTATATGTATGGGGAGTTTCTTAACTAGCTCATCCTTGATCCCACCCCCTTCGAGTATCTGTCCTTAGGCGAAGCACAAAGATACTTGGGGAAAAAAACAATCACAAAATTAAATATCTTGAAATATCCACGGCCCCCACCTGTGGACCGAATTCATCAGTAACCAAAACTTGTCTTATTTAGTACTCCCTCCATTCCTAATTAATTGTCATTTAGGAGATTTATAGGTATCTAAATTAATTGTCGTTTAAGGTTCTTTTATTAATTGTCAATAATTTATTCCAATTATACACTCAATATTTTTTTTATTTGCGGCCCTTGCCATCCCTATTTTTTCCTTTATTTTCTTATTCTATAGAAGTGAGGAGAGAGGTAATATTGGAACTTTCGATGAAAATGACAAGTTCCTTAATTTTTTAAAATTGTCTAAAGAGTCTTATATTTAGGAATGGAGGGAGTACTATTTACCAAAACATGTGTTTCTCACTTCTCCACCTTTTTACCTCCATCACGCTTAGCAATTTCAAACAGGGCGTCCAAGCGGGTACGAGGTGGGTTTGACCAATTCAATGGGCATGGCGGATGGGTAAAAAAACTCAAATCTCCTAACCCACCACGCCCCACATAGAAAACCTTAAACTTGCAGACCAGGTTTGGTGAGTTTTAATGAATTATTATTTTTTAAAGTAAGCTTAAGTGAGATAATAATTTTTTACAATTTAGACTAGAGAGAGATAAGAGATGAGTTAAAGTGAGTTTGGTGTGAGTTATATGGAAATTTTGTATTTAAAATAAAACTTTTAAAAAAATAGGAAAATAGTTGTTAAACCCTCGGGTTTGTCCGGGTTTCATTGGGTTAATGGTGGGTTTGTTGCATGTTTTGATGGATTTTGGTGGGGCGAGGCAGACTGACCCACGGACTTTTAACAGGGATGGTGGGTAAAAAATTAGAAAATCTAAACTCGGATCGTCCCGTCACTAAAACCCAGTATATCGCGGGTCGAATTTCAACAGGTTCTGAAACATGGTGGATTTTCACGGAGCGGGTCGTGAGGCGGGGTAACCCACTATCCTTGGTGAATGTGGATTTTTATTAAATTTGAACAACTTGTTGAAGTGTAAAAGAAAGAGAAGAAAATGAAAAAACATGATTATGTGGAAATTGTAATAACAGTCAGTGAAACTTTTAAAATCATACCAGAATAATATAATTAAGGAGATAAACAAAATAGAAACAAGTTTTATAATCAACAGAAATATGTTGAGACAATGGAGCGCAATTCAAGTAGTAAGACGCTTCACTTCTAACCGGTAGGTCGGGACTTCGAGTCATGCTGGAGAGGGAAAGTGTGTAACCACTATTAATCCTCCTTAAACAAGGTAGAAAAAATAGAAGAAAATAAGAAATATGTTGAAAATAAGCCAATGGCCGCAAAGGCAGCGAACAAAAAAAGGAGGCAGCTACTTTGAGAAGCCAAAATGCTACTGAGAATTCTCTTAGCCAATCGGCTTGGTAGACAAAAGGAAGTGAAGAAATTGTTGCTTTCTATTGAATGATCAAATGTAATGCAAATGCCCCATTTTATAGGCAACCAATGACCGCTCTACTGCACAACATTGGGCAACCACTAAACTAAAGACCAACAAGAATGATGATATATACAAAATGTAAATTGTTTGGGGATGCTAATATACATAAACAATTATTTGGGACGTTAATCACTAAAAGAAAATAGTTTAAGGACGTAATCACAATTAGTCATTGACTAAAATTTGGTATAAATCCTACCATCAGTGATATGAAGATATTATACAGATTGAAGAAAAGATAATAGGAGATTGGGACAAGTGATTGCAGATGAATGAAGCTACGTGGCACTTTCTGTTGAATCAAACCAAATACTCTTTACAATTTTTTGTCAAATCGTAAGTATCTATTTCTCAGTAAAACTTTTCTGCTTTGTTATCTGACTAAAGAAGCTATTATTACAGTAGATGATTTTTTCAGGTCTCGGTAATATATGTCGAACAAGGTTCCGAAATTTCTTCCCCATGGTGTAAAATGGGGGAATTTTTCATACAAAAATGTCAATCGACTGCTAGGAGGAGTATACTCTTTTAATTTGGTTGGTTAGTATCTTTTCTCGTTCTGAAGTTTTCAGTTTCATATCTAATCAAGGATGTAGTAAGGGGGTTGGCCTCCCGATTATTCTTTCGTGTAACGCTAGCTGGCTAAGACTTAACCAATTAATTGTTTAAATTTGGAAAAATTATAAATAATTCGTCGAATTACTTATGCCAATATGGATGAATAATGTTTAATTTGAGTTTTTAGCCAATTTTATCCAATATGTTTTAGCCATTAATGATTAATCATTTTCCTATTCGTTATATGCATTAGTTTTCTAAGCCTTTAGTTGTTTATTCTTTGTAGAGAACATCGCCATACATATGCATAAATAATTGGCAAAATTGCAAAAATGGTCATACAACAATTTACGACTGGCAGCTTAGGTACTTTATCTTTTTTTTTTTTTTTTTAGATCACACAACAATTTACGACTTGCAACATAGGTACTTCCGTCACTTTTTCCGTCAGTCAACGGTTAGTCAACAATTTTTCAATTTTTCAGTACGTGCAAAACGCCTTAAGACAGGTGTTTTGAGGCAAAAAAACAGGACAGGTGTCCTTCAAAACATGACAGACGTCTTACAAATCAAGACATGTGTTCGTTTTGAATCAATTTTGCGATGAAAATTTTGAAAAATTGTTGACTAACCGTTGACTGACGGAAAAACTGACGGAAAGACCTAACTTGCAAGTCGTAAATTGTTGTGTGACCTAAAAAAAAGAAAAAAAAGATAAAGTACCTAAGCTGCCAGTCGTAAATTGTTGTATGACTATTTTTGCGAATTTGCCTAAATAATTCATGCTTCTCTTTCTTTTCCGTAAACTTTTATTTTTGGTGATTCCTAGGCATAAACTGTTCTCAAGCTACTTTCTTTGTCAAATTAGTCTTTGAGCTATGATTTTCAATGAGATTTGTAAAGCATTTTGCACGTGTGGACAGTTTCAAAAGTTGGCACATAACTGATCTTGTCAAATTAGTCATTAAGCGGTGATATTCAATGAGATTTGGTAAAGCATTTTGCACGTGTTGACGGTTTCAACAGGTGGCACATAACTTATCAGGGGTGGTTTCCATCAATACGTGTAAAATGAGTGACCAAATCTTATTTGGAAACTACCCCTGATCACTAATTTGACGAAAAGAGCTGCTTGAAACACTAAGATAAAAGTTCACTGACAGAAATATTTATACTTATATATATATTAGACCCTCAACATTTTCCTCCCCTTTACGGATTTTCATCTCCAAAGTCAATGTTCTAGTTCCATTACAGTGTGGTATTATAAGTACATAAACATAATAAAATGTTGTTTCAGATAATGGCTCGAAGCAAGCAAATGATCCTTCATCTGATGCTTCAAATTTGGAAAGATTCTCTTCTTGTCGATATCAGGATATGATAAAGGTTAAAGATCAGCTCACAGCTCGAATCTCATCCCTGAAAATAACCTCCGTAGTTGGGATGGGAGGAATTGGTAAGACAACTCTAGCTCAAAGTCTTTATGAGGATTCTGAGATTTCTTACCAATTCCATGTTCGTTCCTGGGTTACAATATCCCAAGAATATGAACTCAAAAATGTTTTGCTTCTTCTCCTGAGATCTATGGGCTCATTCCCCAGTGAACTACCTGAGATGGGAGATGAATATTTTCTAGCAGAAAGGTTGTATAGATGTTTAAAGGGGAGGAGATACCTCATTGTACTAGATGATGTTTGGAGTCAAAAGACCTGGAATGAGTTGAAGGATATATTCCCAAACGATAATAATGGAAGTCGGATTATATTGACAACTAGAGATGCAGAAGTGGCTACTTGCGACAAACTTTGTAGTCCTCCCTATAGTTTGGAATGTCTGAACATTGACGAAAGTTGGAGGCTTTTGTGCCATAAATTGTTTGTTGGAAAGTCTTGCCCTCCTGATTTGGTGGAAATAGGAAAGGAAATAGCAAAGGGATGCCAAGGACTACCGCTAGCAATAGTAGTGGTAGCAGGGCATCTTTCCAAGATTGACATGAATCGAGACTGCTGGGCTGATGTTGGAAAAGGGTTGGCTTCACTTCTCCGCAGAAATGAAGAGCAGCTATTGGATATTCTTTGTTTGAGCTTTAATCATTTGCCTCAGCACTTGAAAGCGTGTTTTCTCTATATGGGCGTTTTCCCACGTAATTCTAAGATCCTCATTAGGAAAGTAATTAGGCTTTGGTGTGCTGCAGGATTTCTAAAGGCAGAATCTCCGGAGAGCATGGAAGGCAATGCTGAGAAATGTATGAAGGAGCTTATAAGTAGAAACCTTCTTACGGTGAAAAAGAAGAAATATGATAATTCAGCCAAAAAAATGTGGTATTCATGATCTTTTGTGGGATTTGATTTTGAGAGAAACTCAAAGAGAAGGTCATCGTATCTTTGGTTCGTCTGGTTCATCAAGGCAACCTCATTATAGTTTTCCCGGGTATATCCATCTCACCTCTAGCTATCTTCATCTCGGAACCTCTTCCTATAATTGGGATGATCTTCTTAATTCTGATTTCTTTAGTCTGCTCAAGGTCTTAGACATTACTTCTGTATGCTTTCCTCATTTCCCAGATGAACTAATAGAGATAGTGAGTTTGAGATATCTTGAACTTGCCACTTGTGCTAATATTCCAGCATCCATATCCAAACTTCGCAATCTAGAAAGTTTAGTCAATAAACATAAGTGGGCAGGTCCGATTTTGCCTAAAGAAATATGGTTGTTGAAGCGTCTAAGACATCTTCATGTCGGTACCTGCACTTTCTTGCCCAAGACATTGGTTTCAAGAGTTGATGGGAGTTCTGTCTCAATCCGTCCTCATCTACTGACCCTGTCCACTCTAAGCTTCGCGAGTTGCACCGAGCAAGTCTTTTCAAGTATTCCCAATCTAAAGCAGTTAAAAATTCATGAAATTGGCGAGGAAGATGAGCATTTGTTTGATTGCCTTAGCAATCTTAGCTATCTAGGGCAGCTCGAAGAGCTGAACATCAAATTCTGCACGGAACTGAGAAGACAAGCACAAAGTCTCAGTCGAGACACGTTTCCACAAGGTATAAAGAGGCTGACTCTAATAGGGAGCCATCTTCCATGGGAAGACATGGACACCATTGCCATGCTACCCAACCTCCAGGTCCTTAAATTGAAGAAAAATGCCTTTAAAGGACCATTATACGAACCAACTCGGGAGTTTTCTGGACTCAAGCTTCTGCTATTTGAAGATCTCGATCTTGAGCTCTGGATAGCTGATACCATTAACCTCCCGGTCCTCCAACACCTTGTTGTGAAGTTCTGCAGATCCCTCAAAGAAATACCAAGTTGCATTGGGGACATACCAACATTAGAGTCTATTTGGTTGCTTGGATGTTCTGGTTCTGCTGGCGAGTCTGCAAGAACTATCCGACAAGAACATTGGGAAAATGGTAACGATGATCTCCGGGTCCACATCCAACAACAAGTACGTTAATTTCCTATTTACTCTTTCAAAACTTTTCAACTCCCATTTTTCAGATGTTTTTCCCATTGATTTCCTATTTTTTCAACTAACAGTATTTATGATTTACTTGTTGCTCATTGAAAATATGATTAGTTTGAAGAAGTATTAGTATGTAACTATATCATAAAGAGGATTTCCTGGAAACATAGATCATAAATGATACTTCCTCCGTTTTTTTCATTTTTTCTATACAAAATGATAGGTAAACTTAGAGCTGTCAAAATGGCATATGCCCGCGGGCATGCTCGCCCCGTGAGATTAATGGGCGGGTATGGACCTATGAATTCTTTGCCCATTTAAATGCGGGTATACCCGTGCGGGTAACGGGCCATGCGGGTTGCAAGCGGGCATTTTGTTTTATTAATTTTGGATATGGATTAATAAGGCTTCTTCAAACTTATCCAAACCGAACAAGAGTCTTGTATATCCACTATCTTCTTGCACGAGTTCTTACCAAATATAGGAGTCATCTTCTTCTTAGAAATGTACAAGCTCAAATATGTATACGCAATTGAATTCACTATTTTATTTCTGAAAGTAACTAAATTATGTTCTAACTTATCATTTTTCATTTATAATGTTTTAACTTCTTAAGGTGTGTGTTTTATATGAGAAGGAATCAACATGATCTAAAATGAATTCAAATAATACTTCTAGTGTTTATGATCTAGATCAATAGATGGATGATATTAAAAAAAAATATATATTTTTGTTGCTTGGACAATTCATCTGAATTATTCTTAAAAATGTGGATTTTGATTTGATTATTGTTTTTTTATAACTATTTTGGATATTGTGGAATTTGATTTGATTGTTCTTAAACTATTTTGGATTTTTATTTTCCCTTTATATAACTGTAAACTATACGTGAATGAGAAAGAACTGCATTTTGTTGATTTTTTCGGATGTGGTCTATTTTTTTAAGAAAAAGAGAAATTAATAATAAGGATAGCAGGCATGCCCATCTGCCCACGGGCATTCGGCGGGCGGGTACGGGCACCCTTTTGATGACCCGTTAAAAAAGCGGGCATACCCGCCCATCCCCATTTAAGGTATGCCCATAGTGGGGCGGGCTACCCGTTTTGACAGTATTAGGTAAACTAGACATTCAATCCGGGACAAAAATCGTAAGTATCAAGAATCTGATATTTTCTAGAAAATTGACACAGGCAATGTTGCTGAAATGGAGTTTCCTTGGCACGGAAAAGACCATTCAATTAGTCCGTAGCCTCCCAGGTCCTATACTTTACTCTAATCCGACTATGACTACTATCACTAACTGTGAATCTTCTGTCCATATTTTTCGGCTTTCCACAATTTCTAAGGCCTGTCTTCATTTTACACATTCTAAATTTTGCAGAGTTTGCAACTGTGGCAGTAGTGGAAAAAAAGGCCATATTGCTAGCTTTCAAAGATCCTGTCCAATCAGTAAGGAGATTAACCGAGCTTTGTCGCACAGAGATTGCATCTGTTAGACCATCAAAAGAGCGTATCTTTTTTATCAAAAAAAAAAAAAAAAAAAAAGAGCCTATCGAGGAGGAAGATCTGAAATTGCAGTTGTATGAATTACTTCAATCCAATCTAAACTGATTTTTCGGTTTGAGTGGTGTATTAGACTGGTTTCAGTTTGGACTAAATTAAAACCGAATTTTCGAACTCTTTTGTAATAAAATATATTGAACTTCTTATTTATACCATGATAAACAAACTCTAGAGTCATCTTTTGTAATTTTGAAACTAATAATGGTGTAATTTTTGTTTTTTTCCTAGGATAATTTTTGAATAATTTGTTTGAAGGTCAAGAATCAAGAATCAAGATCAAGAAATTATGTTTTATTAATTTGTTTTTTGTTGTGTTTAAGTTGTGAGAAATAATAGACGCATTTCTTTATATTTTTAGTAACTTTGTAATTATATATATAAAAAAATTGTTTTTATTTCTATTTTATGTTGGAGTTCAAGAATCAAGAATTTATTTTCATTATTTTGTTTTTTATTGTGTTTAACTTATGAAAATAATAATTTTATTTTCTTTATATATTTAGCAGCTAAGTAATTATTTAAAAAAAATATTTTATTTTTTCTTTATAATTAATATATTTTGTATCTCCTAAAATCGATACAAACTGAATGCATTGAACGTTCGTGAACAAATTCGTTTTTGTTCATATTCATATTCGTTGGATTAGTGAACCGAACTCAATTGGCGAATAATCTTCGAATATTATTTGAACAAACACGAATTGGTTTGTTGAACATAAACAAACGTTCGGAGTATATATTTTATATACACTATATATACATGTATATTAATTTATGATTTTTATCTATTTTCTTTAGAATTTTTAACTTTTAGAAGTTATTTTTGCTAAAGAACATTTTGTAATAAAATTGATGGAATTGTCGAGTGAATTTCACGACAATACTAAAATCTATAATATATAAAGTTAGGAAAAGTTGCAGTAGAAGTTTGAGGGAGTGACATGTGTCATTTTGTGGGATATGGACCAATTAGAAACTTACATGTGGCAATGTAAGCTCTTTAAAATGCAAAAGATGTTGTGATCCATTAGCTAATAACTTAAGCTAAAGTTTTAAATTGCTATTGAGATAAAATATGAAGTAAGAAATTTTAGCTCTATATATACACACACAAACTATAAATGAGTATTAATTATAACATACAACTAATGATATAACTCATGTATTAATGTTAATTGGATGGGAATCGGGTTGCCCAAGTGGTAAGGCTACCCGAACACGGGGCGGAGGTCCGTGTTCGATTCCTATATCTCCCCATAATGGGGCAAATAATTCTCCTCCTTATGAGGCTTATCTTCCCTCCCCAGGCATGGGGCATGCTTCAATCTTCCCTATCTAGGGTATTCTCCGCTCTTCCCCTTCGGGGGCAATCGCCTTCGGGCGCTCAAAAATAAAAATGTTAATTGGAATTGGAAAAGTTTGAACTATAATGAATTATGATGTCTCAAGTGACTTTTGGAGTTCTTATTCATGTAAGGGAAATTTAAAAGGCATGTATTAATGTTAATTGGAATTGGAAAAAACTTTAACTATTGTTGGTTATGATGTTTCAAGTGACTTTTGGAGTTCTCATTCATGCAAAGAAATTCTAAAAGAGTTAATTATAAATCATAACTCATGTATACTTAACTCCCAAGACTCTTCAAGTTCATATAAAAAAGAAATATGAACCAACATACTTAACTTAAAGTTCATTATTTATATTAATGAATGAAGGAGAAGAGTTTTGTAACTTTTATTATAGTAATTATATTTATTTAGTTCATTAGTTATATTAATAAATGAAGTAGAAGATTTTTGTAACTTTTATTATAGTAATTATATTTATTTAGTTCATTAGTTAAATTAATAAATGAAGTAGAAGATTTTTGTAACTTTTATTATAGTAATTATATTTATTTAGTTCATTAGTTATATTAATGAATGAAGTAGAAGAGTTTTGTAACTTTTATTATAGTAATTATATTTATTTAGTTCATTAGTTATATTAATGAATGAAGTAGAAGAGTTTTGTAACTTCATTCATTAATATACAATTTTGGGTTTTTATGAATCAATGAAGTGGCTTTTTAATTTCTTCTAACCAACTATATAAATCAAAACCAATCATGCATTCCCTCAATAACTTAAATATGAAAAAAGAAAAATTGGATTTGAACAACTAAAAAAGAAAAAGAAAATATCAGTTTCCAATACTTTATTATTTCCCTAATGAAAGACTCTTGATATTCTATAACAATAAAAACTTTAATAGTTAAAAATATAATATAAAAAAATAGGTTTCAAAAAACCATTCTTTTTTCAAAGAAGTGACTTTTCATATTATAAACAACAAACTATAATGACTATTTAAATAAAAAATAATCTTTCAAAAAATGGTTTTTTAATTTCTCTAAGAAAGTAACTTTTGACTTTCTCGGGAAACCAAAAAGTCTAAGAGTTTATATATTTTATTTATTGTTATTGTTTTGTCGGTTAGGAAAATTCAAGAGTTTTTTCTTCTTATAAATAGAGAAATGATATGAGCAAATATGTCATGGTCTTCTTGGTTTTAATAGGTAAGAAATTCATTTTTTTTAAAATAATGCAATTCATGTTTTCACTTGATATATTAATTTATATGTTTATGAACAAACATCTAATAATTTTGTTTAGAGACAAATTATTTTTCAAGTACCAAGTTAAGAGAATATGTGTCTCAATTTCAGAACATGTTTTTTGTTGATTGAAGACAGAGAGCTTACACACTGAAAAAACATGGGTAATATAAAATCTTGATACTTGATTCAATTCTTTTCTTGCTTTTTTTTCTACGTAATTATTTCCTTGCTTTTTCTTTTGTGTAATTATTTTCTTACTTTTATTTGTTTGAGAATGAGGATGGATAACATGTAATACGCTATAGAGGGTGAACATTTTTTTTTGTGCAGGTATAATGGCTCTTAAAGGTTCCCAAAATAAGCTTCTTGAAGAGGAGTAATTAGAGAATGGGCGCAAAAAAATTGACGGGAAAAGGGGTGCTAAGTAGTCTTTAGTGACAGAAGGCAAAAAAATGTAGCCTAAGCTTCTTTGAGGATTGTTTTTTGTATTTTGTTATATTTATTTCATTTGAATATATATTTTATATCATATGTAGAACAATTATAAAATATGAAGGCTATTTTGTTTTCTAAAAAAAAAATATTTATGATGGTTTTGTTCTTAGACAAAAAGAATGAATTAGCAAGTTTATGAATAAAAAAGTATAATTATTACATCTTATCTAAATTTATTTTGAGACATTAACATGTTTTTCAGTTTCAGTTATATCTCTAAGTAAAATGCAAGTTAGAAAACATGTACGACATCATCAAAAGAGATACAAATTAGAAATACAACCGCGCATCGCGCGGGGATCAAACCTAGTAAACTAAAAAGAGAAAGAAGACGAGAGGTAAAGATAATAGAAATACTTCTTACATTATTTCATAAATGTATCACCTTACATCAACTAAAGTCCTCTTTATATATAGGACATAAGAATATAAGTTATGAGATTCTTGATCTCTTTCTCCATCTCTTTATTAGACTCTTAAACTTCATCACCTTTTATTAAACTCTTAAACTTCCTCATATTTTTAAGATTTTTTTATTAGAAACTCTTAAACTTTATAATCTACTTAAATGATCTAATTAGGTTATTAGTTAATGTAGAGGAAAACAATGCCCTAATTAATTCCCTTAGTGTCGCATATCATTCACGTGTTACTTCGAGAGACTTTCGCCTCAACTTTATTATATAGGTAGATTTCTTAAAGGTTGAATTCGGTAATGTCTTATTGAATAAATCTTCTAAATTATCACATGTGATCACAATAATTGCACATCATTTTACCTTTATTATAAAAGAAAAACTTGGTGAAATTTAGTTCTGTTATATCTCTCTTCATATATCCTCTTATCAATTAAGCTAATATGGACGTATTTACCCTTCAAACAATTTGTAAAAGCTCTATTCACTCTTAAATGCATATCTCGTTAATTTTTATTAATTTACCGCAGATTCTTGCTAACATGTGAAACTATCTGCTGATGGAAGATCTAGATTCATCTTTTGACCCAAATTATGTCAATTTTGAGGTAAATTAAATTATTTTGTATTTTTATTTTTAAATTTTGCCCAAAAATTGGTGCACCACAAGAACTATTGCGTCAATTGCCAGTGTAACACTATGGTCACTGGCACCACTTGTAGGGGGCAACTATATCGAGGCTTAACAACTTGATGTTGCACCTGAAATTGACGCGAACATGTATGGATCGACACTCGATTTAGGCATAGTTCTAATCAACATTCCACCTTGGGTGTATGGTATTTTTTTTTTTAAAAAAAAATCAATTAATTTTTAGTTTTTAATAAATTATTTTTTTAGGGGATTGATAAATGAAGGACGGTTTTATCAATTATGTTAAAAATATATGAAAGACTATACCATTCTTTGGTGAAACTCTTGGGGAGATATTGTACACATTTTATTTTTTGTTTGTCCCAAATTAATTGTCCACTTTCTAAATAAAGTATGTAGTAATGACAATTTTCCCAATTTTACCATTATTCCAACTCCTAATTGAATACTACTCCATTAGAGTATGTTTGGTACGTTGGAATGTAATGGAATGAAATCACATTTCCAACTTCTTTTTGCATTCCGGTGTTTGGTTGGCCAAATTGAAGTTGAAAAAGTCTTTCCACAGGAATATCCATTCCAGAAAGAAGTGGGAAACGCCATTCCACACACCAAAACCATGGAAGGGCCTTTCTAAGAAAAGCTGCAATCGTCAATCAATAATAAGTGACTACTATATCCTTCATAATAATTATAATGTTTAAATTACGCCACAACTTATTCGTCATTTGTTACAAAAAATTTAATCCATTAAAATTATTTTTTGATAGTGTTGACTTATTAATATAAATTATATTACAAACATATGTTTGATATATAAATATACCAATTTTTTTAATTCAAAATAAATTGTATTATTAATATTACTTACAGTTGAATTTTTATTCTAATTGTGCATTTAAATTATTTTTGGTCTAATTTTTATTAAATTGAGCTCCACACAATTTTTTTTCTCGTAATTTTGATATTTGATTTTAGCAAAATTTTAGTTCGATTCGATTTTTGTAAAAAATTACAAAATCGAATCGAATATCAAACATTTGTTTCAAAAACCGAATGCACACCCCTAATTTCGTTAGTGGTGCACAAATGACTATTTTTTTTTTCGTAAAATACGATTAAAAAAGAAAGAAAAGAATTTAGCAAAAACGAAAAAAATTAAAAGAAAAGAAAAAACCGACTCAACAACGGCAAAAGTAAGAAACGTTATCCAACTAACTTTCAATTGAATTTCAATATCGCTTACCAACCAAGCCAAACAGATTCATCATCATCATCATCATAGAAGAACCACATAAAAATCCTTCAAAAAACTCGGAGCTTCAAATTGGCAATAATAATAATCCATTAATGACGATGAAGCTTACTACTACCAATTATGCTCTGCTATATTTTCTAACCCTAGTTTTGATTTGTAAAATTGGGCTTTCTACGGCGTCGTCTTCTTCTTATTCTTCTTATGCAGAAGAAGCAGATGAAGGGTTCATAAGGATGAAGACTAGTACTCTTCTCGGCGGACTTCGTGATTATAAAGGAAACGACAATAATAATGATGCAGAGATCGAAAATCAGGTAATTGAGAATGGTATGAAGTTATATTTGGTTATGAAGACTAAGTGGCATTCAAGGGTTGATACTAATAAGGTTATGCTGACCAAGAACATCATTGGAAAGTTCTATAAGTTTGAGTTTCTGTGAAAGATATGTGCAAATTTTACAATCTTTATGAACTATGAAATACCATAGTGACTTGCAAAGCTATGTTTTGCATATCGTTACATATACAATAAAACAACAGTGAAATAATGTGTGTATATATTATTGTAGGAATGTGAACAAATGCTAATGTCTCTTGTTTAGTTTTGTGAATTTCTTTCAATATATATTGAATAAAATCTAATAAGTATTTAGTGCGGAACGAGTTTTTTCTCAGTATATACTGAACGAAATTTAACAGGTGTTCGTATCTTGTAGGACATGTGTTAGCACTACAAGTATTGTGCTAAATACTTGTCCTATATAGACACAGCACTTGTTCAGTGCAACATGTCTCCTGCAAATCGTATTAGGTGTTCGCTTAAAAGGAGATATCAGTTGTTAAATTCTTCATTCGACGATCAATTGTTTCACACGTGTGGAACTTAAGATATTTTACATCTGAGTCGAATTAGGTAGGCACTACCGAGAAGGAAATGAATAATGCGAAATAAGTGTCAAAATTGAGATATCCTAATCAAATAAAAAATACTTCAAATAGAGTATATTTTAATTTATCTAATTGTGTTAGTTACACAAGTTTAGATAAAATGCATATATATTTTAGAAGATTAGGCAAATTTTCTGAAAATTTTAAAATATGTTATATTTTGGATAGAGAATTTGTAAGGTTGAGATACCTAAACTATGCAATTTCGAAAAATAAAATTATATTATCAATTCAATCTATAATTTTATCATGTAAAACTTGTTGAAATATTTTTTATTATTAAAAATAATTTTTTATTTATTATATGATAACATAATAAGTTTTAAACAGCACAAAACTAAACCTTCGAAGTATGCAACTTATATGTTATTATAAAGGAAAATTCCCAGATATACATGCCACGACTATAATGCAGAATTAGGGGTGGAAATAAGTTGAGTCAGCCCTTGAGTAGCTAACGAATCGATTCGATTCGATATTCGGTTTGATGAGCTAAACTCATGAGCTAAATGAGTGATATATGAGCCAAGATTTTAGCTTAACTGGAGTTTGACTCATTTAACTCATTTAGTCGTACATACCCCTAAAAATAAGTAGTCTCGCACATCTTCTCAATAAAATAAACCAAGAAACCCCTAGAAATTTCTTATAATATTCTCATCTTATCAAGTTGGAAGAGTTATTGATTTATATCGAGTTCTTTCTGTTTTAAAATAGTTCAATCATTGATTTGTGGAGGGGATTGACTTTGAGTCACTTATGAAATTAAGAAGAAACTCAAGTTATATTACTACTTGTTTTTTATTATTGGTGATCATGACTTATTAGTATATAAAATACATTTTTATGACAATACTATATTTTCATCTTTTCGGGTGGAAGAATATGCCACAGAAATTAATTTTTTTTATATAAGAATGCTTCAAAGACTTTTATTGTTTATTAATAAGGATTATAATATTTGATAATTAGACTTTTGTTGGTTTACATTGGTTTTATTTTATATATTGTTAAAAAAAATTATTTTTTCCGGAGTTATTACGTATTATAATTAGTAAAGAGATATGAAACTTCTATTATATGCCATTGTGCTGAGAAAATATCCTCATTTATTTTTTACACCTGGATATTAAACTCATATTATAAATCACCGTATTTTTTTTCTAAAATATGTGTAGATAAATGTGCTGAGTTGAGCTACTCGTGAGGTACCAATGAGCTGAGCTGAGAAAATTAGCTCACATCAAATATAAGCTGAGCAAGATTAGTGTGAGTTAAGCTTGAGCTAGCCTTAACTCAGCTTAGTTCATTTCCACCCCTACGCAGAATATAAAAAATTTAGTATATACTTAATATTTTTTCGCACATGTTACATGCTTTTAGATAGGTATTATATTCTACTCCCTTCATTCCTTAATATAAGATTTTTAGGACATGTAACGAAAATTAATAAAACAAAAAGAAAGATATTCTGTTAATAAAAAAATCGATATTATTCTTTTAGTTATGATCTTGTATATCACTAATTTTATTTAAAAAGTAATATTAATATTTTAATTAAAAAATATTTAATTTTCACTGCATATCCTGAAAATCTTATATTAGGGATATATATATACATACAAAGGTAATTGTAACTTATAAGGCCAAAAATCGGACGATAAAGGAATTACAAGTGGCAAGGTACCATTCGCCAACAAGTACACCCCGACCATTTTCCGGACCTGCACAAGTCCGCATGTACATCATGCAACTTCTATTGTACATGCGATATTTTCCATCGAACGGTCATAAATAAATGAAGTCACGCTCCTTCCCAAACTCATGAAATATTTCACAGAGAGAGCTCAAAGCAAAGTGTGACCCCACCTTTCCCACAAAAGCCTCCGACGGAAACTGCCCCCTTTCTCCTTCACCACCACCACCGGAAACTTCCAGAACCACCACCACAACGAAGAAATTGAAAGACAAAAAATTAGAGAAAAATCGTACAAGATTTTGATTGTCCAAGGTAATTGTAAGAAAGCTTCAGTCTTTGTCAATTTTGTACATAAAATGACACTCGAAATTGCTGTAATTACGTGTCTGATGCTCATTGTTTTTTTGTTATTTTAATGTTTCAATTTTTGGTAAATTGTAGCATGTAGTTATGAGTTTGTTTTTGAAAAGTTTGGATTTTTTGTGAAATTAATGAGATCTAGACAAATTAAAGGGAATGGAATGCTGGTATTTTTTACAATAGTCTTTTTATTTTATTTTATAATCTTGTTTTGTCTAGGTTAGCGCGTGGTTGGGCACCATACCCCGAATTCCAGGTTCATTATTGGACGGAAAGAATAAAAGGGGATATAATTTTGCTAGATTTCGATGAGAGTTTTGTTTTGTATTGAAAGAGACGGAGATAATGCATTCATATGACCCCAATCTTTTTGGGGATTAAGGCTTGGTTGTTTTATATTGTTTTGTCTAAATTGATTAGGGTTATGTACGTTCTTGTGTGGGAAAGTTTCAGATTATTTTTTACACCTGTTCGTTTTGTTGCTGGGATGGAAGGTGCATTTTGACTGTTTTTTGGTATGTAGAAGAATCTGGAAGTCTGTTTCCTAACTAAAAGTTGGGAGTTCGATCCCGGTCTGTCTAGTGCTGCAGGGGAGCGACAGTTGTGTCAGGTTTGCTTTAATTTGTGCACAATACTTGCAGGCGGATAAGTGGGGCCAATAATACCTAGACACTAGTATAATAAAATAAAATAAAAAAGATTCTGGACTCTAATTCATTCTTACACATGTAAAGGGTTCAAAGTGGCTCACATAAGCTTTTTAAATTTTGCATTTTGTCTTTATCTGTTTCATGTCTCTGGCCTAAATCACAATGTAGATTGGTCTTTCTTGATTGTAGAATCTAATACTAGAGAAAAGTTTGTGTTTGGGGATCTTTTTATCCTTTTATATGATAAGGCCTCCTTAATTGTGTGGAATATCATCATAAACAAAACTACTTTTTAAGGATGTTACTTTAGAGATCTCTATTTCAGTATTTTACTTTTGATTGGTTGCTCAAAGATTCAGTACTTGAGACATCTGGCTTCTTTTTCTTCATTATGCTACATTTTTCTTGTATGCCTTATGTGTCGGAATGACTGATTATTTTCTTCCATATTTTTATCATGTTACTCCTTGATTAAGGTATCAATAATTAGGACGGTAGTCTAGAGAATGCTCATAATTCTTAATTTATTCTTTAAAGGCTCTTCAGAGATTTTGTTTTATTGTGTTCTTATGATTGTTGGTACAAGCATAATCACTAGCATTAACTGATTTTAGTTAGTAGAACAGTTATGTAGCATTGATTTAATTGATAGTTGGTAATGATTATAACAAACATTGGTTCGATCAATAAAAACTATCAATTCAAAAGAAGAACACTTCAACAACAACAAAATAAGAATACTTGGACCAAAAAAAAAAGACTATAAAAAAAATGAATTTGTGACGACTGAAGAACAACGTAAACCCATCCTCTTTGCCTTTATAAATAGGTACAATTTAACTTGTAAAGCACAATCTGGTATACCCAAAATAAGAGAGGAAGGGGATGGACAAGCATGCAGTGAGCATCGAAGTTGAGACCTCTCAATCGGGCAATAAATGCTTCAAGATAGAGTGTATTTATATTGATCGAGTCGTGTTAGAGAAACTTACAACTTAAGTTAAGTTAAGTTAAGTTAAGTTATGCAAGTTTAAGTAAAATGTGTGTATATTTTAGAAGATTAGACAACATATTGTCAGATATCTCCTAAAAGATGTTAGATTTTGACGAGAGAATTTATAAGGTCAAGATCCTCAGATATGCAACTTCAAAACGAAAATCCCAAACCAAAATATGTAAGGGTTAATACATTTTCATCCTTCAGGCCTGTCTAAATTATAATTTCACTTCTCTATTTTGAAAAGAAAATGGTGAATACATCCTTATCATTAATAAATTCGTAACTACTCAAAATCCCTAGTATTAATTTCAGTAAAAAATCTAATAGAATAATGCGCTCGTGTGGAAGAGTTTATAATCTTCCTAACATATCCTTTTGTAGGCCTATTTCTTTAATACAACATATTAAGAGGTCCACACACATGAATTTTTGTAGTCCAAAGGTTACTGTTGAAGATAAATAATTGAGTGGTCCAATGGACCAAGTTCATAACAGAATTACTCCTTCAAAAAATATGCAAATTCAAAACGAAAATCCCAAACCAAAATATGCAAAGGTGATGTGCTAGTTGGGGCAAAATCAGACCAGTGTAGTCAATGGAGGCAATAACAGCCGGGATAGCGCGAGAAATAGCCTATGTTACTCGGACTCTCCGTTTAGTCGTGCCGTACCGGTGTCGACACGACACGACACGATGTTGGTATGGGTACGGAATACATACCTGACATGGTCAACTACGAATGAGTACTTTAACCAACTCTTGAAAGCTCATCAGCCGCCATCACTGGGACACCCATTGCTGCCGTCGCTGTGAAATCGAAAGTACGACGATCAGAGATTGGAGTTTGGGCGGATGAAGGAGCTTGAACAAAATTCAAGCAATAAGTTAAGGGAAAATGGAATAAAGAGGGGTATATAAGTCGATTAAGGCATGAAATTGACTGGTGATTTGAATATGTACTCGCTGCAAATTTGTTAGGAGGAAGAAGAGAAGAAACTAGTGTTTGGGAGAGGGAAGAGACGATAGGGGAGAGAATAATGGCAGACGACTGTATTTTTTTAAACTATTAGTTAGCACATGGGGAGATAATAATGGGAGACAGTTGGAATTGATTGCCGTATCTCCGTACCCGTGTCCGAATTTAGATAAGTGTCCCCGTATCATTTATTTTAGATGTTTAAATACCTGATACCTAAATACATATTGTACCCGAGTCCGAATAACATAGGAAATAACACCTCTATTGACATATGGGCTAAAAAACCCAAGTTTACCGTTAATAACAGTCCAAATTTAAGGGTAAATTGGGTATCATTTACCTTAAAACCCCTAATTTTCAGACGATCTGATATGAACACAAAAATTACAGAACAATACTTCTCTTCTTCTATCTGGTCTGTTTTCTCTTCTTGCCATCTCTGTCCAGACGCCAACGATCCTCTAATTAATGACTTGTTGTCTTAAATCTCTTGATTTTCCTTGTTTCTTTTATCTTGGATTTAATGACTTTGGTTATGTTTAATTATTTATAAGGCTATTGTTTCTCTAATTATGAAATTGTGAATGTATCTTGAACTTTTGTTAAATATTTACATAAACTCCAAATAACGCCGCTCCTGCTATCTGCTGTCCCACTATAGCATTTTTTGGGTCGACCGCTGCGTATAGCTATCCGGGATTGATAAACTGAATTGGATTACAAAGGAAGTACACGTGGAAAGACCCCATTCACCAATAAGTACTCCCCAACTTTTTCCAACCTTTACCAAATGCGCATGTACATCTTGCAACTCCCATTGTACATGCGATATTTTTCATCGAATGGTTGTAATTACATCTAAATGTGCCACCTCCTAACTCATGAAATATTGTACAGTAGTGTGACCCCTTCTTTCCCATAAAGCCCCGACGGATACCAACCACCATCAGAAACCTCAGAACCACGACCCAAACCAGGACCAAAAGAATAAAAAAATAGGTAAGAATCTTACAAGATTTTGATTGTCCAAGGTAATTGGAAGAACTACATCGATTTTCAAGCACTGAAATCGATTCAGTCTTTGTCGATTTTGAACCTAAAATGGCACTCTGAATTATTTCTAATCATGTGTTCGCTGTTCATTATTCGTCTTTGTTTGGTTCATTTGTGTTTCTTTTGGGCAGATTTTGGCATGCAGTTATGAATTTTCTTCCTTTTTTATGGGTTTTAAAATGTTCGGCATTTTGGTGACCTAATGAGATCTAAACAAATGAATCGGACTAGAATGTTGGTTTTTTTTTACATTAGTCATCTTTGTTATCTGCTTGTTTTATCCAAATTGAATAGGTATCCATTCTTGGCTTGGGGAATGTTTCAATTTTCTAGACCTGTCTGTTTCGTTGAGGTGATGCCGGGTGTATTTTGCTGTTTTTTTGTATGTAGAAAAATTTGGAAGTCTAATTCGTTTCTACACATGTAAAGGGTTCAGCTTGGCTTAAATTAGCCTTTTAAATTATGCATTTCCTTTATTTGTTTAATGTCTATCTCTGAACATTATGCCTGCGTCATAAGGATGGATCTTTCTTGATTACAGAATCTGATACTTGAGAGAAGTTTACGTTTGAAGATTTTATTATCCTTTTCTATATTAAGCCCTACTTAATTGCATTGAATGTCATAAGAAACGAAACTATATTTTAAGAATGTGATTAGAGATCTCTATATCAGCATTTGCCTTTGCTATTTGAATTTTGATTGGTTGCTCAAAGATTTAATACTTCAGGCATCTGGCTTCCTTTTCTCCCTGTGCATTTGGCTTATCTAAGTTACTAGAATATCGACAATTTCCCTTATGTGTCAAAATGGTTACTTGTTTTCCTCCATGTTGGTATCTGTTACTCCATGGTTAATAAGTAGGAAGGTGATCTAGATCATTGTCTAAATTCTTAATTTATTTTTTGAAGGATCTGCGGCAAATTAGTTTCATCGTTTTCATTTGATTGTTGGTACAGGCATGATAACTAGAATGAACCCATTTTAGTTATCAAGACAGTCATGTACCATTGACTTAATGTTTTTTTTGTAGTTTATATCTATATCTACACTTATGTGCTTCCGGTTGATTGGCTCTATTTTCTATAGGCTTTAGATACTTTTCACAGTACGAGGTCTAAACTGAGGCATTTTGTTTAGGTTCATACTTCAAGCATGGCATTGTGAGGTCAAATGCACTTATCTGAGACTGGAGGCTAAGGGTTACTGTATTTCTGCCGTAAGTTATTCTCTTGTACTACTTTTCAGTTTTCAGATAACGTGTTATGTTTAAATTGTCTTGGGAAGACATCGATGATGAATATTGTACATAAAATAATGTTAGAGTTCAACGGATCTTATTACCAAATGTAATAGAAGAATTTTTTCTTTGTTGAGTCTATCTTTGATGTACTGGAGAGTGAGTGCTCTCACTCGCTTAGTTAGAATAACTTGCATTACCTTGCTCACTCACCATATGTGTATGGACATCTGTTAAGCTTTCATTACTGATCATGAAATTGTTCACTAAGCAAATGTCATAGAAGAAAGAATTAAACACGTTTTACCTCTTTAAAATTTTCTTGATTATGAAATTACCCTGTACACATTTAATTCCTCCAATAGCCCCCCCCCCAACCCGGGCAAATTTTCTTTTAATTTAAATCATATTAGTTTAACATTTAAAGACACTTTAGCCTTGGTAAATGTTTTATTTACTTTATCTTACTCTCCTTTTCTATTTTCTTTTCCTCCTTCCATCACATTCTCTTCAATCCATGGCACATGAGGAGGCCCATCTAGACAAATATCAACACTGATCCTTGTCTACTTGTCATCTTAAACGGAAAGCTTCCTCTTTCAATTGGTCATCACACCCGAATCCATACACAACTTTCTCTCCTATATATTTTCCATTTCTCCGATTCTTGAATGCTATTCCAAAAATGTTCTTGGAATAGCACTCGAGAGTCGAGAAACAAAGATTTTCGTTCATGCCTCAACACATGTGCGTTAATGTTGCAACATTTTCAGTTTGGAGCTTCTTGAACTACAGAAACGACTAGGTCAAGGTCAGGGTCGTTCTTTGCTTACAAAAAAAGTAGGTCTATTGGTTCGTTTTCATTGGTTTTCATATTGTACATCTATAAAAAATTTAGTAGCTTTAAAATATTTTCAGCATTTCTAAGATTGTTATGCATTTAGAAGTGGACTCATAGCCCATAGGTTTGAAATTTGCTATTTAAAACTGGCAACTTGGGGTGGTTGAAAGCTGGGACGGCTGAAAGTGCATTTCAGTTGACCGTGTTGGTTGCTGGCAATTGGTATTGTGGGAGGAGGATGAATGAGAGGTACAGCGATGAAGCAAATCCAGGTGAAAAAAGATAATAAGATAAATAGGTAGGGTAGGGGGTGGGGGGGGATATACATTAAGTAAAGGGTATATTTGGTCTCTTGATAATATTGGAGATCAAATTTGTTCTTTATAATCCGAATCAATTATGATCGTTTTTTATTAGTACAAATTTAAACGTTTTGGGAGTTATTGAAGCAATTGAATAATTTGGGGGGGGTAATTTGCTACTTGAGGAAGGTTATAGGGGAGAAAATGCATTTAACCCTATTCTAAATGAAAAATACTCCTCTTTCACTGTAGGAACAATATATGTCATTTAATTCTATTCTTTATATGTCTCTGTTTTGATATTAAGTTTATACTTCTACATGATATGTGATTCTTTTTTATTCAGTGGTGAAAAATAAATGCTCAATTAAGGAATAAAAAACTTAGGATTATATACACAAAAGTTACATTCTTTATGTTAAAAAGTTTGCTAAATACTCTTAAAAAAATGGCAAAACGATTACTATTATTGCCTATTGTTGCTTGATTTTTAATATTGGGCAGCTATTACCTCATTGACTACCTACGGTAAAAGATCAAAGACCGTTTTCTGTAAGTGCCATGGAGAACAATTCCCAGCAAGCCTCGGAGGCTGCACAATCCTCTGTATACCCAGCACAGTCACCGTACCACCACCTCCTCCAGCAACAACAGCAACAGCTCCAACTTTTCTGGAACTACCAACGCTCAGAGATCGAGCAGGTGAATGACTTCAAGAACCATCAGCTCCCCCTAGCCCGAATAAAAAAGATCATGAAGGCCGATGAGGATGTCCGAATGATCTCTGCTGAAGCCCCCATCCTCTTCGCCAAGGCCTGTGAACTCTTCATCCTGGAGCTCACCATCCGCTCCTGGCTCCATGCTGAGGAGAACAAGCGCCGGACCCTTCAGAAGAATGATATCGCTGCTGCCATTACTCGTACCGACATCTTTGACTTCCTTGTTGACATTGTACCCAGAGATGAGATCAAGGAAGAGGCTGCCAGTATCGCAGTTGGTGTTGGAGTTGGCATAGTTCCAGCCGGAATGGCTGTGGGCACTGCTGCCAGTGGGATCCCTTACTACTATCCGCCAATGGGGCAACCTGCTCCTCCAGGGGTCATGATGGGAAGACCTGCAGTTGATCCTGGTTTGTATGTGCAGCCGCCTCCTCCGCCCTCTCAGGCCTGGCAGTCAGTCTGGCAGACAGGTGGAGCGACTACTGAGGACGGATCCTATGCCAGTGGAGGTGGAACGGGAGCCAGCAGCGGTGGCCAGGGAAACCTTGACGGTCATGACGGTTAATGGTAATTTCGTCAATCTGTAATTGATGTTGGAAGATGTAGTAGATGGAAAATTGTTGAACTTGGAAATACTTTAATATTTTGTTTATGGATGCTAATTTAAAACTGTTTTTATGTTTTTGACCATTATATCTTGTTCTTGAAGTAAAAGTGAAAGCTAAAATCCCAATAATTATGTTATGGATTTTTCTGATATGGACTGATCCAGAATTAGTCACGTTATCACCTAATTGTCTCTCTCCTCATTTTGTAGTGATGTGGACAGTTCTGAACCAAATGATCCATATCAGAAAAATCCATAACGGATAGTTCTGATACGAACCAGGTCCATTGGATCATGTGTTTCAGAACTGGCCACATCACTACAGAATGAGGAGAGAGACAATTATGTGATAACGTGATTAATTTTGGACCAAAAAATCTATGTGAATCTGTTCCATATCAGAACTGTCCGTATGTTAGGGATTATGCTCTGTATAACTATGAACTTGGACAGGGTTGCTTGTTTTCAGTCTCTTTCCTTGGCTCTTGAAAATAGTAGGTGAAAAGTCCAGAGCTTGGATGCACAGTGACAAATGCAATTCAAGTAATTTTTTCACTTTTTAAGTTCCCGGTTCTGTCCATGCTTGATCTCCTCTGCTGATGAAAAAATGTTGTGTGTTTTAGCTCAAGTTTCAATTTTTCAACATCTTTGTCGGTTTTGCAAGATCTTAAACTTAATTGCAAGATAATAATAATAATAATAATAATAATAATAATAATAATAATAAATTGGTATGAGTTTCTTCTTATCTTTTGTTCTGTACAAAATCCATTTTCAATCATCTTCATCCAGGGACGAAGACAGAGGAGGAGGGGTGACAGTCGATCCCCGAGATTTCTAAAAACACTACTCCCTTCATTCTTAATATAGGTCGTTCAAGACACTTTGAAAAAAATTAAAGAACTTAAACAAATAATAATTTTTTTACCATAATTCCAATAATACCTTTCCTTCCTCCTCTTTCATTTTTTCAATAAAAGAAATGTTGGGGTATAATTAAAATAAATTATTAACACCTAATAAAACACATGTAAATGACAATTAATTTGGATATATATATATATATATATATATATATATATATATATATATATCTCCCGAATTACAATTAAATGGGAATGGAGGGAGTATTAGATATAGTAAAGTTTATATGTAGTTCGAATATTTTATCAAATTCGCCCCCAATATTTTTTTTGCAGTTTTTATATGTAATTCTACATATTTTGCAGTTTTTCGCCCCCAACGCCAAATTGCTACCTTCATCTCTGTCTTCATCACACTTCCGCTGTTCTTCATGTGAGTAATTTTTGCTCTTTTTCTGTTAAAGTCCACTGTTTTTTTTTCTTGTTTTCTTTAGCAGATTTTATTCCGTTACTTAACCTTTCTGGGGTCTTGCATGCCAATGTTTCTTGATTTCTGTAGAATTTGTCATGATCACAATTTGTTGAAACTCAGTTTTTCTCTTTCGTAACGGCTCTTAGAATATTTTAGGCCAAATTTGAGTTTTTGATCCTGTTGATAAATTTGTTTTAGATCTGGTCATGGGTTTGAATATTTTAGGCCAAATTTTCATTCTTTTCATTAACACATTTTATTTTTTCCTTTTCTTGGAATAAATTGCAGGAGTGGTGGTGCTTGGTTGTGAAGATGGTAGAGATGAGGAATGATTTTTATCCATTTTGCCTTTAGAGGAGAGAGGATGAAGAGGTTGAAAAATGGCTTTAAATTGTGAATGAAAAATTGTTCATTTACCTCGAACGGATGAAGTACCTTTTTGAGTGCACACTTCCAATCTTTCATTGGTTAAAGGAGTTTTGAACACTTAATGTGAAAGATGAGAAGAGCAATGGAACTTCCATTGAATGTGAAAGATATGAGGATTTATGGAAGTGAGTTTAATGTATCTAATGAAAGCAATGGAAGAGTTGTCTTCAATGCTGAGAAATTTTATTTTGGTACGTGACTAAGTTTAAAAGTTACATCCAAGTCAATAAATGCAGTACACGTAGGAAAGAGAACTGCCAAAAAATAAATTCTCTTTCCAACGTATACTGTATTATTTGGCTTGGATGTAACTTTTAAACTTAGTCACCTACCAAGATAAAACTACTATTTCAATGCCCATTAGAACATCCCTCTCCTACCTAGGTTATAAAAGAAGACTTCCACTTCACATTTCTACGGGAATAAAAATGCATTCTCTCTTTCTCTTTTAAAAACTCTTCATAGTTTTCATATAGTGTTCAATGTAATTTGTTCAAGTTCGATAGACAAAGAGTTTGATGCTAACTGCTTTGTCGGTATCCGTTTTATCCCGGAAACAGACGTCTAATTCAACCTCGAGCACACCTGTGGAGGGGACGAATCTGTTTTAAGGAGATTGTATCCAACACAAGACTCGAACTGTTGTCTTCTTATTTTCCTTTTATTTAATTCATTTCAGTATTGTTATTTTTATTTATTCATTTTAAAATAATTATTATTTTCTCTAGAATTATTATTTTATTATATTTGGATAATTTGTTTTATGTCATTTTGAATATATACTTACTAACTTATTTCCTAACCGAAGAAACACTGTTAGGCCACATCATCAAATTGGATGGAAATTACCCAAGTTTTTTACGGAAGGATGAAACTGACTGCCCGTAAATTTATTGGGGATCAAATAAGTTAACAAAAGTGAAAAATGATGAAAGTAGCTAAACACAAATACTTTCATTGACCAAAATGACTATTAGTTATTGATTTCGACATTGTAACAAAAAGAATTTTTTTAATTTTTACAATGGCTCAATGTAGGCCCGAGATCGTTCAAAATATTAGACTATTTGCATAGGTTACCCATAAATCGCCGCCAGTACCTGACAGTTATTGGACTTGTTAGACATAATGACTTTCCACTCTTTGCTTCTATCATTTCATAAACTGTGAAAATAATTTAGGCACTCAATTCACCTCTCTCCTCTTCGGTATTTTAGGACTGTCATAGTTTGGTTATTTTTTACTAGGGCTGCAAATAGTCATTTTTCTTGTAGTGTTTGAGGTAAATCTCATTATTTTGTAGTTTTCTTCAAGTTTTTAACAACATGAACCCATGGGGAGAGCCAAGAGTACTAGCGTCGTAGGTACAAATGTGCCATTCAAAGGATAGTAGTGCTAAGTGTGGAAGGCACTCCCAAAACAGGGGTGCCTAGTCCACTCACTTCTCTCTTGAGTTCTTTATTTAGTAGTATCGTGCTAAATTAACTTCAAAAAGGTAGCGCTAGATTAATTTTTGAGAAGATTACCTGTCTTATTATTGTTTTCTCAGAATAGGACTCAAATTTTACCCGTTGGTAAAATAATTTAGCTGGAAATCACATACATCCACACATATTAGAAGGGTAAAAATTCCAGCATGTCTTTCTTATAGAAATCATATTTACTTTTTTCTTTCTTTGTTTTTACCCTTCGCCTCCTCCCTCTTATTAGTCTATTAAGGTAAATTGTCTAATGTACCAAATTTAGTTCAAAGCAAAAAATTTATCCCTCTATATATACGTCTTCCATGATTTATGTAGTGACTTTTAACAGATTAATAACTTGTAGCACTTTTGCAATATAATAAATTAAATAGATCATAGTATTTTATAAAACAAAAATGATATGATTTATTCATGAAAATGTTAAAAATTCAAATTGAAGCCAGTACATGATAACTCTTATTTTCCCCGTTATGGCATAAAAAAAAAAATCTCATTGACTAAGTAATCAATCGGATATAAAAATTGAAATAATGTAAAGATACAATCAATATCCCAGTTTAAGGGTTAAATCTAATTCAGACTCTTCAATCTTCAACTTCTTTGACTGGCCGCTTTGAAAATCTTCATCAATTTTAAGTGAACTGCTACCTACGTCATATCCTTTCTCGTTAGTGCTCTTCAATGGAAACATCAGAACGACATCAGTGGCTATTCTCTTACCATTGACATTCTCTGTATCTACCATAAAAGTAAATAAAAGTAAGAGTTAGAGGTGATAAAAAAATCGGGTTTAATGTTACAAATTTGAGATTTAGAATATATACCTGATCCATGCGATGAATTTTCCATCATAGGCCAATTTACCACTGCCCCGTTGAGGTTATGCTGATGAACAAATGGACAATCGCTAGACATAGCATTGGCTAGCAACTCCATTTCCTTAGCATCTTTCTTATTTTTTTCAATGAATCTTATTACTCTATGGGCATTTTGATGCCCGCCTAATGCTTGTTTGTTGATAAATTTGCGATCACAATACTTACAACTATACTTAGGAGATTCATCATTCTGTATAACTGTCTCTTCAAGATATGGTGATCCCTCATAGATCTGCCTACTAACATGGTTTGAATCGAGTCGGGTGAATGGTGTGTCATTGTTAGCCATTGTTGAAATTCAATTCTAAGTAGTAGAAAGTTTAAATGAGCAAAAATAAATCTCCCAAATGTAAATCTAAATGACTTTTGAATGGTTGATCAAGAGTAACAAATGTATAGGTTTATATAGGAAAATGAAGGGGTATGTTATAATATATGATAAGTAGTTATGTGTTTGATATGCTCCCTTTGAATGTCAAGATATTAAATACCTTAGACAAGGAGTAATTACTATGACTAGGATATTTGGTCATCCAACTAAAATACCCTATTAGTCAATATACCTTATATACCTTATTAGTCATACAATTCTTACTATGGCTTTGGCCAAACTGAATATCCTATAAAAGGTATAGATAGTATAACCTTCATAAATTAATATTCGACAAATTAATAATCTCTTTAAATAATGATTTTTTACCATCCAACTTGGACCAGTGTAAAAATTAGAAATTTCAATAAATTAATACGATAATAATTTTTAGGAATATCTTTATATAAATTAAGAATTCCATCAATATTATAAATTAAGAATTCTCTAGAATTAAAAACATAACTAGAAAAATTTAGTAAAGTATAACTCTGTTATTTTTTGTTTTTTTCTCAAAATTTATTAAATCTATGTGGATTCATTTTTTGAATTTTCTTATTGCATTAAAAAGTGTTGGTGTCGTAGTCTTGATACAATAAAAAACTATGATGAGTTGTCAGCGCCATATGAGTAGAAACTTCCCTAAACATTCTGTATTTTGAATAAATTTAACATAATGCTATTCTGAACAACAATTCACATCTTAATATCTCTTAGGAAATTGACTTTAAATCTTAACTAGGAGTCTAGGATAATGCTAGCTGCAACTTGATATCTCTTTTCGGTATTATAAAATAATAATTTCACCCTACCCGAGCTAATTTTTATCACATAAATCGATCTCAAGATATGATATAATAACACATTTGAAAGGATATTTATAAATTAATAAATTATTCATGTATCAAATAATTAATACCTCTGTAAATTTATAAAAATTATTTAGAAATCAAACATTATTATTTTTTATTTCTCAAAGCGATCTTTGTATTGAAAAGAAAATGTATTTACAAGGTTCATATGGGGATCAGACTGTTACAAGTACTTGCATTCATAAGTGATCTAACTCTACAAAGAACAACGCTAACTCTTGCATTTAACGAAAAACAAAAACAAACCCATGGTTAGGGAGAGGTTGATTACACCACCATCATAGGCTATTATAAGTTTCACGAAAAATAAGCTTCTAATCTAAGGAATCAAAGGTTTGTCTCCAACCAACCGCTAGACCTATATCAAACCATCGAAACACGCCCACCTCATAAAAAAATGGACGGTGCTCAAACATTATTAATTTTAGTGGTTATACTGCAAAGTAATTACTGAAGTGGACCATGGTTTATGGATTTCTTAAAAAAAATACATTCCTAAAAACTAATTAATTAATAGGTGAACTAAATGTGTTGGTCTAGAACAAAGGTCCAGTTTGATAATTCTAATTAAGTATTTAAAATAAAGATTAAGGACTTATCTAATTACGTGTCTATGATAAAGAATAAGTTGATATATCATATCCCTCTTCTCTAACTTCAACACGACACCGTTTCCATTTTTGGGCGTTATTTTAGACAACGACTAGACACCAAAATCATATAAAAAAAAATATTTAATGAAATAAGGGGCCAGACGCTAATCTATAGCTAAATAGTTACCGATTAGATACAAAAATCATTAATAAAAGTAATTGAAAATGAAATAAAAAGCGGTCACTCTTCGATCTCAAAATCAAAATCAGCGACTGAAATGATGAACAACGTCACCAATCTACCGATTAGCCCCGTCTATCTATTTTTTCGAGCTGGTCAACAATACCAATGGCAGCAACAGTTTATAGACCAAATAATGACAAAAGTTTTTACAGTCTCCAATTGGTTGGCAGTCCGTCGCTAAATTTGAGACAAGATTTTTCAGACGGTAATTCCAGTCGCTAAAGAGCCGTTTTCTTGTAGTGTTTAAGGCTTGATCCCAGATCAAACAGACTTTGATGAAGAACATTGGATTGTCGAACCTTCAGGACTTCTTATACGTCGATTCGATGGCCTTGTAGCTTGATCCTGGATCGAACGTACTTTGATGTCGAACACTTGAATGCCGACTGAGGCTTCATAGTTTCTTCTGATTGTTCGAATGACGATCGCGAAGAACACCTTTAAATTTGAAGAAGATGGTTGGAGAACTCTACCTATTTAGCCAAAAAAAAGGCAGTGGATGTTTACTTTTAACCAAATCTAAATACTTTGGTGATATATTTAGTTAAAAAATATTTTGAGTGACGAAAACCGTAAACATTAAATAGTTTAGTGACCAAAATAACTATTATCTCTTTCCAATAAACATACTCAAGTCTTACTTAGCACTTCTAATTCGGAATAATAGTTTTTGAATTCAACACTTTCTACATCACTAATAATAGAATTTTTTAAAAATAAAAAGAAAAAAAGTTTTTAATACTGCCTCGTCCCCAAATTATCTGTCCACATTTCCTTTTTAATCTGTCCGAAATTATTTGTCCTTTTTATTTATTTATATTTTTTAAACGAAAAGTAATTAATCGATATTAGAGGTTACATAAGGGAGGTGAAATTCCGATAAATCCTCTACTCTTTGTAAAGAGGCATAAAGTCTTACAAAAAGTCTAGCTAGTCAATGAGCCAGAACATTACATGGTGCTACTAAAACAAGCTTAATTAAATTAGTGACTATGCTAAGTATAACTAATGCCTTTTTGGGTAGATCTCTAGTGTAATTTTAGTTATATGTAGTCAAAGAAATAGGTATGATACTTGCCCCTTGTTGGTGCTACTTTGACGGGGCCAGTGCTTCCGCCGGTTGTTCAGTTAAGTCTGATATGTTCGCTGATGAACACGAAAGCCTGAACATAAGGTAGCGGGAGGTGTTGGTCACCCTCACTTGCACCTTCTTTTTATTCAGAAAAAAAAGAAGTAGGTATGATCTCAGCGATGCCCTAGTGTCGTCGCCGCCTGGATCATGGCTGCCGCTCCACCAACAGTCGGTGAGGGTGGGGCTTAGAACAAGAAATCGTTTGCCGATATCATCTCACAAACCAAATCACTTATACTTCTATTCCCAAATCCAAAAATCTCTCAATTTCCCTTCTTCCGATCACGCCTCTTGGAACCTTCAAAGGAGAACCGAGTCTAACTGTCGAGGATAAAAAAAAATTCCATCCTTGAAGCTCCATGGCGTTTGGCTTACGTCAGAAAATTCCAGAAGCGTTGTCCCATTCTGGAATATTTAAAAAAGGATCTCGGTAGGGTAGGGTTTAAATGGGGATTCTGGGTCGGATGGCTTAATTCGAATCATGTTATTATACGATTCGAACAAGAAGATGATTATTGCCGGTTTTGGCGTCGGGTACAATGGAAATTCTGCAATTTCAAGTGGATGTTCGATTTTAGTCATACAGAAGAACCTTCGACTTGGATAAGTTTTTGGGAATTGCCTTTGCATATTTTTCACAAGGCAAAGTTATTTTCTTTGGCATCGGCAATGGGAACGCCTTTAGACAATCTAACACGACCCACTGTTGCAAGGGTCTGTGTAGAAGGAATTGCCGAATCGTTTAAGGATACGGCATGCACGCACTGGGAAAGGATTTTGGCAATCCATTACACATTATGATCTGCCGGAATACTACACAAGTTGTATGTCGCTTGGACATGCAAGAAAATTTTTTCTCCAAGGGTGCTGATGGTGTTCATAAGTGTGTCAGGAAGGTTGTTGCGGCGCCGACTGCAACTCTGCAAAATAAAAGTCGAAGAACATACGAGACCTTGGCGATGGATGTTAACCCAGGGGATAATACCCTGATAATTTTGAAATCGGGAAAAGTAGCATCTTTCTCAAGCCGTGATTACGTTGTCTCTATGTCGGAGACAAAGCCAATCACGGGGATAGTGGGCTACGGCAGGCCCGGTGGTGAGCATGTCAAAGTGACATGTAGAACCGGCCTCTCAATTTGAGGGCCCCAAATTTTTTAAAATCACTTAATATATAAAACTATTAGTAAAAAAATATTGAAGATCTTGAGTTTTTTCATAGTCTAGTTATTGTATATAAAATTTTGTTGGTTATTTTTGTGCTTGTTGTATTTACAAAAAAAAAATAATTCTAAATTGATTTTGTTGAAGTATTACATGTCACAAGAAAGATTCAATGTATTTGTTTTGATAGCAACTGAGAATGATATTTTGGAGAAAGTCGATTATGAAGATTCGATTGGCGATTTTGATTAAAAAAGTTTTAGAATGATGATCATTTTTAAATAAAAAATATCAATATTATGATTGCTCGCACTCTTGAAAATAGTGTTTATATTTACGTTTTGACACTTTATAATTTATATATTTTAAAAAGAATTAAGGGTCTAACTTTGATAATTCGCACAGGGCCTCAATATTATTCGATACGGCCTGGGCTACGGGGATGAGCCAGAAATTGCGAATGCGTCGCAAACAAATCGCACAAGCAGTGGGCATAATGCTATGGGGAAAACAGATGTTAAAGCAGTGATGGTGAATGATGGCACATGTTGGTACTGCAATATTGGTTCCAACGGAGATGGCAGTTTCTGGTTCGTCGGACATAATGGCGGAGGTTCTGGCGACGACAATGGATGATCTAGCAGTGGAGTCGGTAACGAATCCCGGAAATCCAGCCACCACTCACGCTGACTATTCAATCCCGAATCCAACGGAGATTGTGGATCATTCGGCGACGATGTCGGAGAGATTAGAAACGCAATCACAGGAGACGGTTACAGAGATGAGCTTGAGGCAAGAAAATCGCAGGAGAATGTTACGGGCATAATGCAGCAGAAATCCATTGGGCCTGATTCCCCAGCTGGGCTTGCAAGCCCATCCACCGGTGTTTATAATGCAACCATGATGGACAACATTTATGGGTCAAACTTAAGCCCACAGATGGGCCCAAACCAAATTTTGCAAGATCAATATTTTTAGGGATGGATTTTTTCCACCTTCACATCAAATTTACGGACGTACTCTTTGCAGAAGTTGTGATTTGAGATGCAGGGTTAGAAGCCTATCTAGAGATAGCACTCAAAACATTGGCACATTTAATTGCGGAAGAACACAACGAGCTTCTTGAACAAGAAAATACCGAGGTCCCGAACAACGGATCCTCTGATGCATTTGCAGATTTTCAACAGGAAGAAGATTTTATTCATGTCCGCTCACATAAGAGTAAAGAGAAAAGTATAAAGGCTCATATTGAACATCATATGAAGACTAGATATAAGCATTTTAAGAGACGTTAGCTCTTAAAATAGTGACTGCTTTCCCTTTTGGTGTTTTTCTATTAGACTACTAGGAATCAGTTGTCTGATGTAGTAGTGGATTTGTTTCCACCTTATATTCGAGGTAAGGTTTTGTCCCCTCCATGTAATTTCTGCTTCTATTCAATACTTAACTTATAAAAAGGGAAAATTAATTGTATTTTATAAAAAAAAACTAAAAAACCAGAGGCCTTCCACAATAGGTAGAGTTCTTGTCTGCAAACCTTCAAAACACATAAAACTAGAAGGAGATATCAGTTGAAAACTGCGTAAATGATTCATTAATGATGATTTTTCTAATCATACCTCTTACATTAATTGTTGGATAGAGAATAGTAGAGAGACGAGAAGATAGAATTAAATTTAAAGTAAAGTTAAAGAGGGTCAAGTTTAACATTTACTCCCTCCGTTCCCAATTATCTGTCACCTAGACATACTTTATCAGTTTTTTTTATTATCTGTCACTTTCAAAAACCAAGAGAGTATTAAATATATCTTTTCCAAAAATACCCTTATCTTTCATTAATTTGGTCAACCACTAATTTTAATTATTCCAATGCAAATGTATTTACCCATGTTAACACTACTCCATTCAAGAGATTGAATTAAGTACATGTGTTCTACTAATTTGCAATATAAACTCATCTGCTCCTTATTTTAAATTTCATTTTGATTATTTCATGGTGGATTATTTAAATCTAAAGAAAAATTGATTGATAAAGAATGAATTGGTACAAAAGTTTGATTGAGATCCAAACCAAGACTTGTATCAATAGGATCGAGATTGAGATCAGGGACTTGGAATTCTACATTAACACTGTTACTTTGTATACTGAAAGTCATGGATTTATTGTTGTTTATGTAACGAATTAGAAGTCATTTTATAATAAGATTTGAGTAGGAAATATGAAAATTTTGAATTTTTTGAAAGCCATGGAGCACTAGCTTTTGAATATTTGGCATACAAAAATTGAAACTTATGGCGCTAAACGAATGATTTCATTAGCTTGAGAAGCCATAGATTTGTTGTAGAAGGAATGATTTCAATTTTTTGGCAAATCAAAATGATTGTAGTGCATACCAGTAGAATGAACAAGAGCAATAACTGCTCGTGTAGTAAATTGTACTGATCATGGGATACTTCACTTTTTTATCTTTGAAATAAATATTTAGGTTAGTATTAATTGAGGGTAAAAATGTCTACTTATCCTTACATTTATATATCCCAATTATTTTCTTAATCCGAGTGCACTGTCTTAAAGCGACAGATAATTGGGAACGGAGGGAGTACCATATTGATGTTAGAGGAATAACCGGGTCGAATCACATTGTGCAACGGAAATAAAGTGACCCGCCTCTACCAGGATCTATCGCGAGTAAGAACCTAAGACTACGAGATAGTGTTATACCTCTATCGGTGCTAGGATAGCTGAAACGGTTTCAGCGGTATGTTGTCACGAACGGAACGCCACCAACGCAGGCTCCGTCTCTCCCAGTATCCACTCGATCTTCCGGGGATGGTCTTCTACTGCTTGGTGCTAGCCAACGCCTTGTAGAAGCCTTGAAGACACTCTTCAAGATGGAGTATGTATGTATGACCTTTTAGAAGAACCAGATACAAGTTTTCTTACTTCTTTTCTATTAGCCAAAGCTAGAAAACAAGTCTAGAAAAAACTGTCTTTTCTTTTCTCTCTAATGTTCTCTTTTTCTCTCTTCTCTAAGCTTCAAAAGCTGGAGAAAAATCTGACTTAGAATCATTAGGAAAATCAGTATTTTCCCTTAGTCTATCAAGAGAGAATGGGGAGAGATAAAGGGGAAAGTGGGAGATCATGGAGAAAACCACTCCTCCACTTTCTCCACCACTTCAACCTTTAGATAAGAAATATGAGTTGAAAATATGTGTCCAATTTTCCAGCCATAAGGTCGGTCCAAATGGGTTGGTCGGCCCAATCATATTGGTTGGCCCAACCCGATTAAGGGCCCAATCCAATCCCGGCCCGGCCCAATCGAATTGGCGCACCTTAGATTAAATGTACTCCAACAAGCCCAATCCAGTTGATCTATGAGTGCGACCCAAGAGGTATCTATGATGTTGGCCGTGACATCATATGTCACAGGTAATGAGAGGTATCTAGCAACGCATCATTACCCCCAATTCATAAATATCTGGTGATTTATCATAATCACAACATTTGACACTTGTAGTTAAATCCTTTTGTCCTTGATATCTAGATTGAACACAAGTCATGGAAAAGTCACACTTGTATTGTCCAATCTTTTAGTTTCTTGATTCGCGAGTAGACTAATCAAATGACAACAATATCATATACTGATTCATTTGTTCATGGCCATGAATTAGTCAGACTCCATCAAGGGGCCCAAGATATCGCTCCTGCTATATAGGATGGACAAATCCTTTCTGCATCCCACTCATCCTGAACAAGATTCGTGATATACCCAATAAATGCCTTATTGCTCACCCTGTTACGGATAGCGTTTAACATTATCAAAGCATAACACTAGCCATGCAAGAACTCTTGTGAGACCTCAAGTCGAAGGATCTCATATACAACCCTAGCCAAAAATTTGAGAAACACCGTTGACTATTATATAACAACCCATGGTGTGTTTCTCATGTCTGGGTCTGGCTCAAATGATAATGATTCTCTAATCATATATATACCCATGTGACGATCCGATATCTTATATCAATCATCGCACATACTAGTCTTACGCATCATTATTGTCCTCGATGATTCCGTAATAATGTTCGACTAGGGGACGCTTTCGTAATAGTATCTCATAACAATCAATTATGAATACTATTCTAAGGACATATTATTTATTTATGTTGTTAAGAACGCAGTAAACATAATGAATAATACTCGAATTAATGCCTTTTTATTCATCAAAATGAAAATTACATAAATACTAGCTACAATAATCTCCCACTTGCATTAAAGACCCAAATTACAATAAATGGTCTTTAGGGCATACTAATGACTGCCTCTAAAGATCAGCCCTCCGGATATCGGATACCCATGGAGCTAATGTGACGATCATGTCGCTGCCGCGACAGGTGGCTTCGCGATGGATCGGCGACATTGTTTGCCGAATCTACTCTACATATATGCACATCACCTCTCTCTATAATCTCACTGGATTAGGTGAAATCGTCGTAGTACATGTTTGGACCTCTCAGTGAGATCTAGGTTCCCTAGATTGGGAAATAGCCCCATTGTCTGTCACAATAGAGGTCTATCTGGGTTCGCAATACTAGGAACCACATCGAGGTCGGAAATAAATTTCCCGATCCAAATCGCTTCCTTAGCCGCTTCACAAGTCTGCTATGTACTCGCCTCTGTCGTAGAATCTGCGATGGTTGATTGCTTTGAACCGCGCTACCACAAAGACCTCCATTCAAGTTAAACACATATCCCGATTGCGATCGGAAATCATCTCTCGCTCGCTTTGGAAACTAGCATCGGTGTAACCACTTACAACGAGTTCATCCGCCCTCCATAAATCAAGAATGTATCCTTAGTCCTTCGCAAGTACTTGAGGATATTCTTGACTCGAGATCCAGTGGACGCTCACCGTAATTAGATCGGGTATCTCGCTCGTAAGGCTTAAGGCATACGAGACATCTCAAAGCGAGTACATAACATGGCGTATATGATGGATCCTATGGCGAAGCATAAGTGGATCTCTTTCATGCGCTCTAATTCGGCAAAGCGCTTTTAGAACACCGCTTTGTTCGATGCACAGTACTCATGTGCCATAGGACAAAGGCCCTTCTTGACTCTCTGCATGCTAAACCGCTTTAGCACCTTGTCTATATATGTACTCGACTTAGGCCAACGAGTCTCCCTGGATCTATCTCTATAGATCTTGACTCCCTGTAATATAGCCGGCATCGCCTAAGTCTTTCATAGAGAAACACGTACTCAACCAAGCCTTTGCATGACTTTTAAGGTTGGTATGTCATTTCCAATGAGTAGTATGTCATCTACATACAAAACTAGGAATACGATTGAGCTCCCACTAACCTTCTTGTAAACACAAGGCTCATCCTCATTTCTAATGAAGCCAAACTCACTGGACTGGCATCATTAAAATGGATGTTCCAGCTTCGAGAAGCCCTCGTTTGAGTCCATAAATGGATCTCTCAAGCTTACATACTTTTCCAAAGATTCTCTGGAGTGACAAAACCTTCAGCCGTGTCATATACACATCCTCTTCAAGTTTTCCATTAAGGAAAGCGGTTTTGACATCCATTTGCCGATTTCATAATCATAGTAAGCCGCAATAGCAAGCAAAATCCGAATGGACTTGAACATAACTACAGGGGAAAAGGTCTCGCCATAGTCAATACCATGAATTTGTTTGAAACCTTTCGCGACTCGCCGCCCTCGTACGTTTGTACATTCCCTTCCATGTCGGCTTTAATCTTAAAAACCCATTTGCACCCTATGAGAGTTACCCATTCAAAGTGGATCAACCAAGATCCGGACTTGGTTTGTGTACATGGAGTCCATTTCGATCTCATGGCCTCAAGCCATTTCTTAGAATTTCGGGGCTATTAATCGCCCTGCTTTGTAGGTCGAAGGTTCATCGTGATCCACAAACATAACATCACCATGTTCTGCTATGAAAAATCCAAATTTTTCCGGGAGGTGGAAGACGTAACTCTACCGCACTCTACGCAATTCTTGTGTTTCTTGAACTCGTGCTGGCCGCACAATCTGCTTGTGGCACCCGCTGCACAACAACTTCGTGGAGTCTCGCTCAATTTCCATCTCATCATTAGTGCTAGTTTGAGAGTCCGGAACTTCGAAAGTTCTACACTACTCCCACTCGTGTTTCTAGAAACAAATTCTTTTTCTAGAAAGACTCCGTGCGAGCAACAAACACTTTGTTCTCGTTAGGGATATAAAAGTAGTATCCTTTAGTTTCCTTAGGATAACCTACAAATATGCACTTTTCAGATTTTGGAGCCAACTTATCGAAGCCGAGCGCTTTTACAAAAGCTTCACAGCTCTCAAATCTTGAGGAAAGACAAACCGGGACGCTTCCTACCCATAACTCGTATGGGGTCTTTACAACTCGATTTAGATGGAACTCTGCTAAGTGTTAAAGATGGTGTCTCTAGTGCGTGTCCCCAAAAGGAATCGGGCCGGCTCGTGTGACTTCATCATAGAACGAACCATATCTAATAAGGTTCTCGTTCCTCCTTTCGTATACACCATTCCATCGTGGGAGTAGTCGGGAGAAGAAAGTTGTGAAACGATTCCACAAGCTTTTAGATAGTTACGAAATTCTTGACTCAAGTATTCTCCTCCCGATCGATCGAAGAACCTTAATACTCTTGCCAAGTTGGTTTTCTACTTCTAGTTTAAACTCTTTAAACTTAGCAAATGCTTCGGATTTGTGTTTCATCAAGAACACATATCCATACCTACCGAAGTCATCGAGTAAAGGTAATGAAGTAGAGGTAACCACCCCTCGCATGTATATTTAAAGGGGCCACATACATCACCGTGTATTAGTCCTAATAAAGCATCGGCTCTCTCACCTAGCTTAGTGAAAGGTGATGCTCGTCATCTTACCCAACAAACAAGATTCGCATCGATCATAAGACTCAAGTCAAATGATTCCAATAGCCCATCTTTATGGAGTTTCGATACGCGATCTTCGCTTTATGTGGCCTAAGCGACAATGCCAGAGTGATGTCTGGATTAGAATCATTAGTCTTAATCCTTTTGGTATTTATATTTAAAATTGGCGTATCAAGGTCTAAAACATATAGACCATTAATCAAAGAGGCGCTTGCATAAAACATATTATCCGTAAATAACGACAATCGCTGGGTTTTTGATCGAAATCTCAAAACCTTTCTTGTCCAAACAAGAAACCGAAATAATATTCTTAATTAAACTAGGTACATAGAAACAGTTTTCTAAACCCAAAACAAGCCCTCGAAGGCAAAGTAAAAGTACAAGTCCCTACAAACTAGTGGTCAGTAACACATGCTCCGTTGCCAACTCGTAGTTCCACTTCACCCTTTGCCAACTCTCTACTCCTTTGCAGTCCATGCACATTAGTACAAATGTGAGAACCACATCCGGTATCAAATACCCAAGATGTAGTTGTATTTAAATTGATATCAATCATATTAATATCTACAACATAAATACCTGAGCCCGAAACAACATTTGCTTTCTCATTTTCCAGCCTTTTCCTTGCAAGATAGTTTTTGCAGTTCCTTTTCCAGTGACCCTTCTCACCACAGTGATGACAGATAGAGTCCTTGGCTACACCACCATTAGGTTTCGAGTGCATTGTTGAAAGTGGTTTGCTTGCCCTCGCTTACCTTTCGTTTGCCTTTGGGTTTCACAAAACCTTTCGCCTTTGCTCTTTGCACCATCAGCATGGTGTCGGGCTTGGGCTTGCCTATTTCCTTCTTGCGCGTCCTCAAGCATGTTCAACAACTCGGATAATGGCTTGTCAATTTCATTCATGTGATAATTCGTAATGAACCGATCGTATGTTTCGTGCAACGATTGCAACATCAAATCAGTCGACGACTTCTTGTCCCCAAATGAAATCCCCAGCTTTTTCAAGGTTTTTGAACATACCTATCATCTTAAGAACGTGAGTTCCTACTGCATTCCTTCAAACATTTTTGCATTGAAAGAGAGATTTCGATACATCGAATCTCTCTCGGCGTGCTTTCGCCCTCGATATAGTTGCTTCAGTGAGCCAAAGATCTCATAAGCCCCCATGTCCTCATGTCGCTTATGAAGCTCGGGAGTTCATGGTGACAAACACGAGGCTAGACACATCTAAAGCATCACTAACATGCTTCGATAAGCACTTCTATCGCGTCAAAGCGCGAGCCTCCAGTGTAGCAAGAATAGGTCGTTCTAGAACATACAGACTTTCTTTCATGCTTGAGAACGATTCTCAAGTTCTCGAACCAATCGAGGAAGTTCACTCCTCTAATTTGTCCTTCTCAAGGACGTAATGCAGATGATAGTGCTTGGTTTGAATTTGCCATTTTTCTACAACAAAATACATATGCAAAGTAAGTACCGTAAAAAATCATTATTAGGTCTTTATCTTTTTAATGATTTCTCCCACTATTTTCTTCGAGTGAATAACCCTCATTATCAACTCGGAAAGTTCGTTAACTTTCTAGCGGGCCAAGATCCATATTTCACCTCGCTCGAAGTCGACTTTGGTCGATCGCCCAAAACTTGGTTATTTAGGTAGGCAACGCTTTGCCAATTACATCAAATTATGTAATTCTTGGTTAGTTGAGTGAATAACATTTATTCAAGCGTATCATTATACACTTTTCTCAACTCTTTTGCCTCTAGATCCTCAATCCATTTATTGAGATAATCCAGTTAACTAGGACCCTAAGTTTTAGCCGGCGGATATCACAATTATCCTTCGCGCCTCACCCGGATAGACACGTAACTTTGGCATGTCCCATACTAATGTCGATCTAGGCCTTGACAAGGGCCAAACTTAGGAAGGCACTAATTAATATTTAATTGAGGGGTTTTGTTTTTAACAATCTCACCAGAAAAGCATAAATAAAACAGTTTATGCTTATATACATATGCATCCAATACATAAAAGTAAAATGTAATAGTAATCGCCATATCCTATTCGGTTTTTCCAAGCCAATGGAAAAATCGTGAAGTCAGTCTAAGGGTGTGAAAAGAAAATACTCTATTCTACACCGTCTTGACCTTCAGGTGGTTGCCTTCAATTCTTCATCACAGCTGTACCTTCTCCTAATCTAGAATATTACATGATTCTAAGGAAAACTCGAGTTATATTCGAGGGGATTTAATGAGAAGAAAAATTACAACTTTTGATAGAAAAATAGGCACGATACGTAGATCGTATTATAAAATAAACCAACAGGGTAAAGGCGACTACTATGCATCATGCTCAATTAACATAACACTTTATGGAAAAACGAGCAAACAGTAAAATGAACATTTCAAATTCTGCCTCGGGTTCGGTCGACCGGTCGGTTGACCAAACAGGAACTTCGGTCGACCAAAGACCAACTCGGATCGACCGAAGATCAACTCGGTTGATCCGAACCCAATTATTTAGCTACTGACTTACCTTGGTCGACCGGAGATGAGTCCCGGTCGACCGAAATGCCAGAAAATGAGATTTTTTCAACTTTTGAAATGACTTCAAAACTGGAAAATCTCAATTCTCATACATTCAAAATGATGAAAAAATATGTCATTCACAATATACAACATTTCTAGCAATCCTAAGGCATGCAAAACATAGATTCAAAATCTATATGCAAACACTATAACACATTAAGTCTATAGGGTACTCGTGAGTGGCTCTGATACCACCGTTAGAGGAATAACCTGGGTCGAATCACATTGTGCAAACTGAAATAAAGTGACCCGCCTCTACCAGGATCTATCACGAGTAAGAACCCTAAGACTACGAGATAGTGATATACCTTTATCGGTGCTAGGATAGTCGAAACGGTTTTCAGCAGTATGTTGTCACGAACGTAACGCCACTCAACGCAGCTCCGTCTCTCCCAAAGATCCACTCGATCTTCCGGGGATGGTCTTCTACCGCTTGGTGCTAGCCAACGCCTTGTAGAAGCTTTCTGAAGACACTCTTCAAGATGGAGTATATATGTATGACCTTTTAGAAGAACCATATACAATTTTTCTTACTTCTTTTCTATTAGCCAAAGCTAGAAAACAAGTCTAGAAAAAGCTGTCTTTTCTTTTCTCTCTAATGTTCTCTTTTTCTCTCTTATCTAAGCTTCAAAAAGTTTGGAGAAAAATCGACTTAGAATCATTAGGAAAATCAAGTATTTTCCCCTTAGTCTATCAAGAGAGAGTGGGAGAGATAAAGGGGAAAGTGGGAGATCGCTGAGAAAACCACTCCTCCACTTTCTCCACCACTTCAACCTCTAGATAAGAAATATGAGTTTAAAATATGTGTCCAATTTTCCAGCCATAAGGTCGGTCCAAATGGGTTGGTCGGCCCAATCATATTGGTCGGCCCAACCCGATTAAGGGCCCAATCCAATCTTAGCCCGGCCCAATCTAATTGGCGCACCTTAGATTAAATGTACTCCAACAATTGCAGTATAAAATTTAATTAAAACTTCATTTCCGTACAAAATACAAACTGAACATATAATTTAAGATCAAAGCGAGTTTAGAAAGATGTGTTGGAGCAATGGGAGCCTTCCATCTGAAGCGTGGGGCTGTCTTTATTCACACACACACACACGCACTCACACTCACGCACACGCCCACTCTAACTCTCAAGTCTCCTTCTATCAAAATCTATCCTTCCTACTATGGCGGACGACAATAACACCCATCACCAATTACTACCTGACACGTGTGCAAACCCATCCCAAATTTCAAATTCCGACAACAATTCCCTACCTACGACCGCCGTAGACGACGGCGGAAAGCATCTTAAAACCAAAGACCCAGATAAACCAATTCGTGAATCGAAGAGGAGAAAGGGCTGCCCGAGTGCTCTCGATAAGTGCGAACCCATAATCAAATCTTGTAGAAATTCAAGCTTCTCCTTCACTTTTGATCCGAAATTTTGTAACGGAGTTACAACTCCGGAGGTAACTCCGAGGTTTGGATCATTCAATTTGATGACGGCGGAGGATATTAAAGAGAAGATTAAAGAGAAATCATCATCATCGGAAGAAGAAGGAAAAGATAATATTACGAATAAGAGGAAAATTGATGAGTTTGAAAGTAGAACAGATTAGAAGAAAGAAAATAAAGATCAAAATTGTTGTTTGTGAGTCTTAATGTATGATTGACACTGAAATCAATGAAGGTTTTCTATTTTCACGTTTCTGCTGTTTTTACCCTCTTATTGTCCTTTTCTTTTTAATTTTTATTAATGAAAAAAATGTTAACCCAAACTTCAAATAGTAAATAAATTAAACTAAATTAATTATGGTCAATTTGGTTGGGTAGCTATTTCAGCAGTTTCGCACCTTAATAGAAGTTGGGGAATCGATCCCTAATCACGTATGAAGTTGTCACTTTGTCCTGCACTTTACTATTTTGTGGGCTGACTCGGTGAAAATTGGGATTAGTCTGATCTGGTATCTCAAATGTCAGAAGCAAGTAGGATACCTCGTGACAAGACAAAAAAAAAAATGTAATGCAAATCTGTAATAGTAGTAGTTACTAGGAGAGGATTGTAACTTTCAGATAAAAAGAATAAAGTAGGAAAATTCTTATATGTATTAGGTCCACATGAACTTTGTGATCTATAATTAGCCACGTTATTACATAATTATCCCTCTCCTAATTCTGTAATGACGGAGAAGTTCTGAACTATATGGTCCATATCATAACTATCCAAAAATTAGGAGTAGGAATTAATGGCCAATTTGGTTAGGATTTTAATTTTAATTTTTTTGAGTTTGATGGGGTTCATACTTAATTTTTGTGAGGGAAATTATGGGGTTTAAAGGAGAAAAAGTGAAGAATTTTGAATAAAGCCACGCTGCCTATGATGAATTTGGCAAATCTGTCTTTGAAATTGGCACTGTCGAGGCAAAGTACCACTTTTATTTTTGCCAACAATTCCAAACGTCCAATCCAACACGTTTAAAAATCTGTCAAATTGCAAAAATTCAAAAATACAATAAATCAAATATTAGAATATGAAGATTCAACACAACATTTCCAGCCCAAAAATGCATAAATACAAATTGAAATCCAAGTCTATATCGATTATACATCAAAACTAAAGTAAAACATCAACGATTTCTTGGCTGCTCCATCGGTGTCCACGGATCCTTCATTTTCGGGTTCGATCTCAGATAGTATGTTTTCCCTGTTGGTGTGCGCACAACCGTACCTTCAGGCATGTCCTCGTATTGAAGGCCTTCGGAGTTGATAAAAATCGTCTCCTCAGGTGATTGGGGAAGGAGAAGTGGATCCTCATGCTCTGTCTGAGTATGATCAAGTCCTAGGGAGAACGATGACAGGTAATGTGAAACATATATAGCCTCAGCCTGCAAACCCGATGAAGACGCACCCCTAAGTAGACGTCTGAACGAGGAATTTTTTAGTGGCTCCAATCTAATCATAGTCCCTGGGAAACTGAAAATCTGCCCACTGACTTAGCCTACGTATCGTCCATATGAGACATGGACGAAGACAAAAGGGGGCGGGAGGGGGCAGTCGCCCCTCCAGATTTTTAAAAATACTAGTATATATAGTAAATTTTATACGTAGTTCGAAATATTTTATCTGTTTCGACCCCCAAAGAGTTTTTTTTGCCTTTTTTATATGTAGTTCCACATACTGCTGCAGTTTCGCCCCCACCCAATGCCAAATTCCTGGCTTCGTCCCTGATATGAGAGTGTATGCCATGTGTGGATGTTGCAGGCTATGTATCTCCAGTATACTAAGTAGGGTTGATCTGCGGCGAGGACGGAGACATGTAAGCGTCCCAAGGCCCTGGAGTCTCTCCACCGGTCTATGTCCGTTGAATAGACTCATAATGTGCATATGTCTCCCGGAGAGATCAACGCCCTCCCCGCCTAGCACCAACTTGACTCCTGCCCTCCACATACTGTTTAGGGAATGTCAATAGACGCTCTATCACCGCCTCTGAAATGTCGGATGCTCGCGATTTCCGTGTAATTTCTCTCCTAGCAGACTGCAACATCTGCATCAAAAGGTTCACCGCCTAGGTGACCAAACTCTTGGACCGCGGATTATATATAGTCTCGACTTCCCGTTGGAAAGTATCAAGGAGCTTATGAGACCCCGCAACCTGTAATAAATACCAAACAAAAAAACATAAGAAGTTATATGAAAAAGTAAAACATAAAAATGTAGCTCATAAAAAAATATAACTAACACGAATTGTCTCAGACTCTCAGATGACGCGTTCAGTTGAAATCCACGGGGAAGGTACGACATGTCTTGCTTTTGTGGGTTACTTACAAGCAAAACGGTAAGTTCTTGTACCACTCCATGTACTCATCCCTAGGTATAAAAACATTACAAGCCACATGAACAACCTTGACGAAGCACTCAAATCGTTTACCCCACAAATCTATGTATTTCAAGTTCTCTGTGCACCAGCTCTTACTCGCCACAATTTTAATCTTGTGGACGTCAACACCCTCAACCTGTCCATCAGTTTCTGCTGCTTGTGGTACCATTTGATGAAATCTAAATTGCCTCATGACTCGATCAGGAAGATGGTACTCCACAATGTCGAAGCAGATCAGTGGGACTCGGACATGCACCACTACCCAAAAATATGGATCCTGAGAAGCCGACACATCAATCACATGGGTCGGGTATGGTACCCACATAAACTGCAAAAAAATATTAAACTTACATAAATTTAACGATTACACTTAAATATAATTAACTACAAAGATTAAAAAAACATAAAATATTAACTTACACCCTTGTGTTTCCTTCATTCCTCCGAGTTGATCCCGACAAACTAGCAATTGATGGCTGGGAGTATTTCGGAAAGTCCGGGGGGATTCCATCTTTCCCAAAAGCGGCACCCTCGGGGACATTCGCCACCGGTACGCCTCAGTTCTTCGAACGTTCTCATGCCCATAACTGTTGAAAGAAGTATAATGAATTGTTACGAAAGGAATTAAAATATATGAATTAAATCATTTATACAGTAAACCACAATTTTACATGAATGAGCAAGCAACATCCGACAATTCTTTCGAATATTCCCTATAAGAGATACACATCTGGCGGTAAAAACATGTTAGGACAGCTATGCTCCACGAATAAGTAGATGTATCATACTCCAAATTCTGGAGTAGGAGCAAATAACGTAAATGTACTCGGGAAGCCGACTTATCCGCGAAACAAAATACTACCCATTAAAATTAACAGTCATGCCCTAGCCCTCTTGTGAACCTCCATGGTGCTGGCATCATTAGGCAACGCCTCTGATATATGCGCTAAAATCTCGCTATATATGATTAATAGCATTTCCCTTGAATGATTTTGCCTGGGGTTCACCCAAATATCTGCTAATAATACCTATCCATTTGGAGATGCTATAATTCAAACTTTCATTAAAGGTCACCGCATCTGCATCAACGCGTAGTCCAAGAAGGACTCCTATGTCCTCTAAGGTAATGGTCGCCTCCCCGCCAGGCAATTGAAATATGTTTGTTTGTGAGCGCCATCTCTCATCTAGGGAAGTCACTAAGGCATGATCTACCCTAATATAACATATGCGACACAAACCCACAAAACCTAAGGTATAAATCACGTGAATCAATTTTTGATTCGTCTTTCTCCCGTAGGCCTCAAAGAAATGGCTATCACTACGAATAATAGTCAATATGGCATCTAACGTCGTTGTATCTATACCATTCCAAATACCTAAAGAAATGTTATCCCACTGTTTGTATAATACACTACTATCTAAAGGTCCGGGATGGACAAAAACACGTGTAGCAGTTACACCTTACATTTATACATAAAAACAATAAAAACAATGAATTATCATAAAATTACTTACATTATCAGACAATTATAATTATAAACAACAAAATATCATAATATCCCAAAGTATTACACAAAATAACAAGAAATCCGAAATTATAACAAAAAATCTATCCCAAATTATATTTACAAAAAATTAACAATATTCCAAAAAAAACAAATACACAACATTCCAATATTCCAAAATTCACAACATTCACAATATTCCAAAATTCAAATTATATTCACAATCTTCACAAGGATTTCAAAATATTCAAAAATCCAAAAATACACAATATATATGAGAAATCTGAAAATTACAAAAAATTAAAAAATGGCTGTTTTGGGACTGTGTTTTGCTCCTCGACGAAATGAGGGAGAAGAGACTGTCGCAACTGCAAAAATTATGGTAATGGGCATGACGAATTTGTGAAATCCATCCTGGTCTAAGACGGATTACAGAAATCCGTCCTGGGCTGACGTGAACTAATGTGTTAAAACATAACTGGATCCAGCCGGAAGAGCGTGTCTAAGATAGACAAACATAACTCTTGGATATAAGGGAGTAAGTTTTATAGGCTATTTGACCTAGTCTTAGGCCTTATCTATTCTCCAACCACCACGATCTCTGAAACGAAAAACGACCAAGAGAGTTTCTAGGAGGAAGTAATGCACAAACAACCCCTAAAATAGTGGGAGACGTGCAACCACTAGCCGACCAAGATGCATGGAGTTTACCCACGTTCTGCCGTACGGCCGTGACATGGAAAACATGTCCCCTTCATGAGTTCGTGGTCGAAATGAATATAATTCAAAGCAAGAGGCCATTTTCAAGAACGATTATAAATAGAATATCAAGAGGCTTAAAGACATCACAATCAACATTCAAATTATATTTTTATCTTCATTTATACTTTCTTTACAAGTTTTCTTTAAAGATTTCCCCAACAAAATTCACGTAGATACTTTTAGACTTAGCTTTTGGAAGCAACTGGGCTTACTGCATGAGGATTCCAATCCAATAAAGAATATTTAGGTAGAAACATACCCTTTAGATTAGGCTACATGCGTGACGTAATTTTTCCAATAATGCACACTTAGTTTTAAGGTTGTCCGCTTGGATCCAAACAGACTAGCCTGAGGAATTATTTTCCAATGACGCGTACTTGGCCAAGTCACCATTTTCTAAGTGTAAACCATCTTGAGGGAAGGAATTTTAAGTATGAATACAGAGTAGACCGACTTAGCTATTTAGCTTGATGTTCAACCAGGTTTTTTTGTGGCAACAAAAGTAAAATTATAACTGGCTGATTTACCTATACACAAAGTGTGAGGGTTCATTTCTCGTCAAGTATAGGAGTCAATACTTTCTGGACCGTTGATTAATAAACACTCATGGAGTGCTCCAGATTGAGGCACATTCTACGAATTATCACCTTCAGTCAATCTTAAGAACGAGATGGTTAAGAACTTTATAGAATGCAGTTCACTTCTTTTTTTAATTACTATAAAATTCGAATATAGACTTGGTTTCATGTCGGACTTTGTGGTTTAAAATTATCCATATGATAATATGGTTGTCTTTCTCCTAATCTTGTAAGGATGTGAACGGTTATGAACCACAAAGTCCATTGCATCAGGTCTATGAGAGAATTATCCTTACTTAAAATTTTAGTTTTTAATTAACTATAAACCAAAAACTGGACAATGTGTGTACCTCAAGCCATCAATTCATATCAATACTTGACCTTTGTCAATTTGTTCTACAAAAAGGATAAGAGAGAGCTTTTGTGCAAGGCACGTGAAAATTTCGATACTATTTTAAAAATATTGATTAGTTTTCTTATTTTCTTCACTACAAGAAAACAGTTAAATAGCGACCGAATATAGCGACGGAAATATTCAGCAACTGAATAAACGACGAAATACCGACCGAAATCAAACCGATAAACATTCGGTCGGTATTCGGTGGCTATTAAGTCGTACATATCGGTCCCGTTGACCAAATGAAAACGACGTCGTGTTTCAGTGCATTACCGACCGAATGCCGACCGTCCTTGCCGACCGAATGCCGACGGAATAGATAACGGTGTAAAAACAACGTCGTATTGCTATTTTATTTCGGTAAAAAATTAATGTTTTACCTTAATTAAAACGACGTCGTGTTTCAGTTCATTACCGACCGAATGCCGACCGAATACCGACGGAATAGATAACGGTGTAAAAATGACGTCGTATTGCTATTTTATTTCGGTAAAAAATTAATGTTTTACCTTAATTAAAATGACGGCGTTTTCCTGTACTATACCGACCGAATGCCGACCGTCGTTGCCGACCGAATGCCGAAGGAATAGATATGGAACAAAAGTTTGAGATTATATGGGTATCAGATGATGTTAAGGGCACTGTGGTGATTGATTCATTAACATCGGAGGCAACATAATCGTGGAGAGGTGTTGCTCCAACCTATTGCCAATGGGGACAACCTATCACATGGGAAAAATTTAAGGGAGCCTTCTTGGATCAGTATTTCCCAAAAATTTATAAGATGGATAGGTAAAAACAAATTCTTCGAGCTAAAACAAACCAAAGAAATGACAGTAGCGGAGTATACAGACAAGTTTAATACCTTGGGTAAGTATGCAACAACTATCATTCAAGACCCTTCAATGAGGACTTCTAGCACGTGAATCGATATTGATTGCATACAAAGTCAAAGCAAAACTATGCAACCATAACCATAGTAACTAACCCTGTGTAAATTCCTTTTTGTTTTCTCATTTTGATCCCATATTTCTCTCATGTTCTCTCTTCGTGTACAAATCGCAAAAAATTCATGTTTATTTTTAAGATAAAGTCCTACTATTAGAGGAGTTTGATGTTGACTATGTTCCTAGTCCTTCGACTTTTCATTAGTGACTCAGCTCAAATAAACACCGGTGTTGCTTTATTGCGAACATAACAACATTAAGTAACAAAAGAGCAAACATTTAGCTTTCTGGTATAGGGTGATTAAAACAAATAGAGTGATAATAAACACATTTACAGTGGAAGAACTTAAGTAATGATTGTTATCATTAAAACATTCCTTTTATTGTTGCAAAAGAAGAATATTTCAAAGGTACTATTTTTATCGAAAATTGAATGTCCATAATGTATTTGAGCGCCAAGGAAGAAAAAATAAGTATTATATAATTTTTTATTGAACAATTAGATAAATAGGGTATAACTTTATTCAGGTTAAAACTAAAAAACATAATGGAGATATCAAATATCTAACTTTAATTATTTATATTTTTCCACTAACAATTTTTCTTTATAAAACTTTATGATATGCTTCACTCAATAATATGCGACATTGAAACCATAATGGCACATTTCATGCACGGTTAGCATTTAAGATTCTAGAGAAAAAAAAATTAGGAACGTATATAGCACATGATTCAAGAAAATATCGTATGATTTATGTTGTGAGTTTTAACTCATCAATAACTTGTAGTTATTTTGCACTATAATAAGTATCTACAAATAAAGCATAATATCTCTAAAAAACTAAATACGGTTTATTCATTAAAGTGCAAAAAAATTAGAGAAAATTCAGTAAATGACAATTCTTCTATGTCCTCTTTATGGCCTAGGAAAATACCTTAGGACAATTGCTAGACATAGCATTGGGTTGCCACTCCATTTCCATGGCATTTTCCTTGTCATGGTCCATGAATCTTATTGCTTTGTGGGAACTGATGCCCTTCTAATGCTTGTTTGTTGATAAACTTGCGATCACATTATTTATAGATGAATTTAAGGTAAAAGTTACGCTTTTTTTCAAAATTTTAATGCCCAAAAATGTACTTATGTGACAGGTCAAAGAAAAAAATTGTTAAATAAAAATTTAATTCAATGTTTATATTAAGATTATATAACTTAATATTCAGGGTTAGAACTAAAAACTCATAGTATTAAGATATCCAATATAAAAATTCAAGTATTTAGACTTTCCTATTATTAATAAGGAATCATAATATGTGATATATAAACCATAATGGCACATATCACGCACGCTTAATCAGCATTATAAACTCTGTTAAGAAAAATAACTATACGAGGAACATGTAAAGCACGTGATTTGAGAAAAAACGTTATTGAAGATTTCCCCCACTCTACATGACTGTTTCTTCCAGAGTCAATGGAAGGGTTGAATATGACTTTTCATGGAAAACTTAGACTAACCTTTCTCTTTGCTCCCCCTCTTCTAATTGGCAGCCATTTAACTCATGCACAAAATCATTCTCGATGAATTTGATATCTGACCTCTTAGTCGCCAGCTCCTTTATTTTTATTCTAGAACTACCTATGCATTTACTGCCCAACTTTAAGAGCAATTGATATTTTCTACTAAAACACCAAGCTTTAAGATCTTGTTATAATGCTAACAATAATTTAAACCACTTTTTTAATGTAAGGATTATTTCATTACTACTATGAGAATTATTATTATTACAAAAATGAATGACGATTTTATTAGTGATATTACCATTAATAATAAAAAGATCATATTGCTAAGAACTTTTCTCACTAGAAATTTTGACTTCAACAATCCACCAGAATTTGTGGATTACATAGCATATGTCTATTTATTGAGGGTACAACTTTATTCAGGTTCAAACTAAAAATCATAGCATATATCTATTTACGTATTTCGATAAATTACATTATCTTTTTATTAGGAAATTTATAGCAGCATCTTTATTTCAAAAGAAGAATATTTAAAAGGTACTCTTTCTATCAAAAATTGAATATCCATAATGTATTTGAGCGCCAAGTAAGAGAAAATAATTATTATATAAATTTTTCATTGAACATTTAGATAAATAGGGCATAACTTTATTCAGGTTCAAACTAAAAATCATAGCATATATCTATTTACGTATTTCGATAAATAACATTATCTTTTTATTAGGATATTTATAGCAGCATCTTTTTACGGGTCACTATAAATGTCCAATTAGTGAATCCGGACACTATTCAGGCCAAAGAGGTGACACGTGACTTGCACATGTGTAATTTAGTCAAGGGTAAAATTGTCCAAAATTATTAGTGGATCCACGGCAACCCATTCGAAAATCCGAAAAACACGACACACATTCCATTTCTTCCTCATCCCTTTCAATATAAACCTTAAAACTCTACCCAAAATTCCTTGATCAAAATTCAGTTATCAATAAAGAAATGCCGAGGATTCTCTATTTGGTCAGCTGGGGTATCCACTGACTCCGATTTAGATTCTACGGATATTTTAGAAGTCTTATTGACATTGCTACTTCCTATAAATTTGACACCATATCGAGGCTCTGTAACTGAAGGCTCTACCTGTGCTCTTTTGCGCACAAGTTGTAAAGCTATCTGCATACCACCAATAGATTAGTTTACTAGTCATAGCGACAAGACAATGCTATGTCAAGAAATTGTACTTATGTTCGTCAACATACCCTCGATATGATATTTTCATATGCCATAAATGGGAACAAGAAGAATTGTCATTCACTAATTTTTCTCTGAATATTTTTCATTTTAATGAATAAATCATGTTTATTTTATTTTATAGATATTATGCTATATTTGTATATGCTTATAGTGCAAAATAACTACCGGTTATTGATGGGTTAAAAGTCGCAACAGAAATCATATGATATTCTCTTTAATCATGTGCTATATATGTTCCTGAATTTTTGTTTTTGTTTTAGAATCTTAAAAGCTAACCGTGCATGAAATGTGCGATTATGGTTTGAATATCGTATATTAATGAGCGAAACATATCATAAAGTTTCTAAAGAAAATTTGTTAGTGGAGAAATATAAATATTTGAAGTTAGATATTTGATATCTCCGCTAAATTTTTTAGTATGAACCTGAATAAAGTTATATCATCTTTATCTAAATGTTCAATGTTTTTTTTTATAATAAATATTTTCTCTGACTTGGCCCCTAAATACATTTTGGACATTCAATTTTTTATCGAAAGAGTACCTTTTAATATTCTTCGTTTTCAAAAAAAAATCTTTTAGACTAAAATGAATGTCTTAATGATAACAATCATTAGTCAAGTCCTTCTACTGGAAATGTGTTTATTCTCACTATCCGTTCTAATCCCCCTATACAAGAAAGCTAAATGTTTGTTCTTTTGTTACTTCATGTTGATCTGTACGTGCTAAAGCAACAGTGATATTTGTTTGAGCCATGTCACATATGAAAAGGCGAAGGAAAAGGAACATAGTCAACATAAAACTCCTCTAATATATCTTCTTTCTCTATAGTTTAGAGAGTATTATAAGTCGATAACATAAATGGAGAATATAATTAATTTTCAAGATACCTATGTCTTCCAAATTGGACAAATTAGTTGTTACATCCAAAAGGCTGAAATTTCAGTAGATTTGAAGTAATCTAGCATTTACGACAGCACTGTAAGATGAAGGAGAGTCTTATATGAGACACTGAAAGTGAAATTTAATGTAGATCATTTCAATGAGAAAACCTGAATTCTTTTAAACAAACATTAAATGTCTTATATCTTGTAAATTTTCTCAAATTATATCCTAGTCCTTTAAAAGTTAGGTTATCCTTGATTTATCCAACTCTTGAAGTGGGCTAAGACTCCAACATTTTGGGCGATAACAAATAAAAAAACAATTGCAAATTTGGGATCGAGTTTTACACTAAAACTGAACCTTTTAATTTTAAGACTGAATTTTTTTTTAAAATAAAGATAAACCACCAAGATGGTAGAGAGATAGGCAAGATGCGCACCAATTTATTAAAATAAATTTATACATAATAAAAGGGGAACATAAAGAGATACTTTAGGAATGTGGAAACAAACCTTGTACTAGAGACGTGTGGAAAAAAACAGAATTTTGTAACTGATGTAGTTTAGAACCAATATCAATTTTTTGCAAAAGAGAAAGAATGTGGGGCTAACGAGCTAAGATATGTAATCTCTATTTATACGTTCATGATCTATCAAGTATATACCTGTTAATTTTCACTGCACATGTTTTATTGCAAGAGCCCTTACACATAGAGGGTGATTAGAACAGATAGAGTGACAATAAACACATTTCCAGTGGAAATACTTGACTAATGATTGTTATCATTAAATTATTCTTTTTAGTCTAAAATATATTTTTTATTACAAAAGAAGAATATTTAAAAGGTACTCTTTCTATAAAAAAATTGAATATCCATAATGTATTTGAGCACCAAGTAAGAGAAAATAATTATTATATAAATTTTTCATTGAACATTTAGATAAAGAGGGTATAACTTTATTCAGGTTCAAACTAAAAATCATAGCATATATCTATTTGCGTATTTCGATAAATAACATTATCTTTTTATTAGGCTATTTATAGCAGCATCTTTTACGGGTCACTATAAATGTCCATTTAGTAAATCCGGACACTATTCAGGCCAAAGAGTGACACGTGACTTGCACATGTGTAATTTAGTCAGGGGTAAAATTGTCCAAAATTATTAGTGAATCCGCGGCAACCCGTTCGAAAATTCGAAAAACACTACACACATTCCATTTCTTCCTCATCCCTTTCAATATAAACCTTAAAACTCTACTCAAAATTCCTTGATCAAAATTCAGTTATAAATAAAGAAATGCCGAGGATTCTCTATTTGGTCAGCTGGGGTATCCACTGACTCCGATTTAGATTCTACGGATATTTCAGAAGTCTTATCGACATTGCTACTTCCTATAAATTTGACACCATCTCGAGGCTCTGTAACTGAAGGCTCTACCTGTGCTCTTTTGCGCACAAGTTGTAAAGCTATCTGCATACCACCAATAGATTAGTTTACTAGATATATGGTTCGACCTCTTCACAATTCATCAGGATATAATTCATGGATGTTTTATAATCTTTATCAGATAATAAAATCTTTTCTTTTTTTTCCAAATGATCTTCTCGGTAAGTTGCAAATTGATAATACATCCGGTCCACTAGTCTCGTCGTCACCATCATTTCGCCCAATGGTTGTAACTTTCGTTTTCACGTGGAGTTCGAAATAATAGCTAAAGAATGTAGTAGCTTCTTCGACCAAGTATGCATTGCAAATTGACCCCTCAACTCTGGCCTTGTTTTTTATCTTCTTTTTTAGATGGTGCAGGTATCTAATTAAAGTATAAGTAGTTAATCACATTGTAAATACGTACATGAAAAATAAAAATGAAGTTGAGATCATAAAGACATTGGTTGTTACCTCTCAAACGGGTACATCCACCTAAACTGTACAGGGCCACCAACATTGGCTTCGTACGGAAGGTGAACCGGCAAGTGTTCCATCACATCAAAAAATCCCGGAGGAAATATTCTCTCTAACTTGCATAATAATATAGCAATAGTGTCCTCCAATTCTTGCATATGCGCCACACTCAACTTTGGGGAACACAAATCTCTATAGAACAGACTAAGTTCATCCAAAGGTCCCCAAACGCTTGCCGGTAGTACTTCTCTAAGTGCTATAGGGATAAGTCTCTCCATAAATACATGAGAATCGTGACTCTTCATTCCACACATTTTCAACTCTTTCATATCAACACATCGCGCCAAATTCGATGCATATCCACTGCAAAACCATCTCTTTTTGTGCCTTGGTAAGAGTGAAACATGCCTTCGGTTTCGTTGCTTTACCTCGGCTATCGTGTTTAATATTCATCGGGCCTTTGCCACCCCTCTATTCTTTCCGATTTTTTTAGGCATGTAAAGACTTGGCTTTAAATTCCGGAGTCTGCCAATACTGTCGAAGTCGCGCCCAATCGGTCTCACAAACCCATGAGGGCCTCTTATCTTTTTTCCGTGCGTCGCTCATAATGCCGCTGAGTCTCCTCGTAAGCAAGATATGCCAACTTGACTTGACGCCCGCCTCATGCTCAGGAGCCCAGCGATACCTTTTATGTATTTTGAAATAATGTTAGATAATTAAATTCGAAGACGTGTAAATTCAAACTTATTTGCTAATTTACTTACCATGAACTCTTCCCACCACAATTTTTCTTCTTCTTGGGGAACATCATTTATGGTGTTGTATGCCCCCTTGAAACGATCTTGAAATATTGAAGTAATGGCGGCGGAACAGCTGGATGCCAATCTAAATCTATAATAGCCAAGAAAAAATTTAATTTGTTACTATAATGATTACAAGAAGTATAATTAACTTAAAGGAAATAATTCAAAATTTTACTTACGTGCCAATGGTAGGTTGCAGGAGAGTATGAGTATCTAGTATAGCCGCAACTCCACCAGTACTGGTATCAGTCACCGTCTGTGGGACATTAGACTGGTGAGTCGCAGATCCTGCTACCGGCGTAGACTCAGTCGCCGGCACTGACGCAGACGCATCCCGAGATGCATGGGGATCAGTATCCCGCTCAGGGGCAGATGGTGGAGTAGAAAATGAGTCCCCTGATGTACCTGGCTGGGAGGTGGGGGCGTAGAAGACGATGGTGACTGACTAAATGGTAATCGAACAGCTTTTTTTGGAGGCATCTCTGAAAAAATGACTTCAACTTAACAACAACCATGAATATTAAAATGAGCCAAAGTATAACCAGGAATACATTATCTAAGAACAAGGTTATCTTTTTCTATGATAAAAACAAAAATTTGTGAACAGAAAAACAAAGATCAATGCAAAAGCATGTTAAACTAAACTAAACAAGTACTACAAAACTAACAAAGAGTCAATTAAATATACCAAAAAAAGGCTAACTTATAAAGAATCTAATAAACAAGCTACATGATCCAAAGCACTCAAATATGAGGAAAATTAAATTGACCATATAAATGATTAAAGAACAATTGAGTAGCCCCGGTTGACTTAACAATTTCAAGTAAAGAAGAAATACTATCAGTAGACCCAGTTGAAGGACAAAGAATGATTTGCAATTAAATATTATCCTATTCTTGTTGTTCCCAGTTGAGCTAATCTTGTAAACATTATTTATCTCATCCGTTGAGGGCTAAGAGCTAATAGAAAACACACTAACAAGCATTTATAGAAAGCACTCAAATATGAATAAACAATTTGACCACTCTGGCTACATGATCCAAAGCACTCAAATATGTGGAAAATTAAATTGACCATATAAATGACTAAAGAACAATTGAGTAGCCCCGGTTGACTTAACAATTTCAAGTAAAGAAGAAATACTATCAGTAGACCCAGTTGAAGGACAAAGAATGATTTGCAATTAAATATTATCCTATTCTTGTTGTTCCCAGTTGAGCTAATCTTGTAAACATTAAGTATCTCATCCGTTGAGGGCTAATAGCTAATAGAAAACACACTAACAAGCATTTATAGAAAGATAAATTGAATTACAAAAGTAGAATCTAACATATCGTAGGGATAATTTCAAGGAACAAAGGCATATAGCTAATGCATATAGCTGTGGAACAAAGGAAAACCACATAAAACCACAGCTCCATTTCTCAGGCAACAAAGGGCATTTAGGTAACCAATACCAATCTTTGATGCAAAAAGCAATAAATATTCTTCTTCTTTTCAACAAACTAACACCACAATCTTTTATAACACTCCAACATTCTTCTTCTTTTGAACTTTCTGTTCATTCACGTCTGACTCATTTTTGTTATGCAGTAATCACTCATCAGTTACCACTGTGGTGTAATATGATTCAAAAGCATATTTGTAAGTGAAAGAGATACAAAAGGGTTAATTTTCTTGCACCAAATGCATCTCATTATTAAGACATGCAGGAATACCAAATCTCTCCTCATCAGAAATTAATTGAAGTTAAGGCTGAAATTCACATAAAACAAAGAGACAACAACAAATGAAGGGTTTCATAAACTCTGGCAACCTACATTGATCAGAAACACAAAGAACCCCAGAATTTCATAAATGAACAACAAATTTACATAATAAAAAGCAAGAAATGACTGAAACATACAAAAATCATCAAGAAAAACAAAAAAAATAGTATTGAAAAATGAAGAACTCACCTTAGTTTTTGAGAATCAACGAAGTACCTTAATCAGAGAATGGCGTCGGAGTCTTGAAATAGAAACTGAAACTGAAACAAAATTGAAACTGAAAAAAATTGAAAATGAATTTTTTTTGAAAAAATACAGTAAAAAGTTCAAAAACTTACACAGTGGTGGTGTAATTTTGGTGGTTACAGAAAATTTATAATTGGGAAAGAATTTTGGGGGTTTTTGGAAGATTTGAAATGGGGAGTGGAGGGGGAAGAAAGGAGACGGTGGAGTAGTGGTGGGTTTCAAAAGATTTGAAGCGGGATTGGAGGGGAAAGGAAGGAGACGGTCGGGGTTCGTCGGAGAGGAGCTCAGCGAGGGAGAAAGAGAATGGCGACTAGGGTTTCCGTAAGATTTTGCCTTATATATTTTTTTTCAGAAATCCCACACTGAAACAACGTCGTTTTGTTACCTTATCCGTCGTTGCCATTTCCATCGGTATTCAGTCGTAATATTTAGTGTCGTCGGTATTAGGTGGGCATTTTTCGTCGGTATTCAGTCGGTATCTATTCCGTCGGTATTCGGTCGTTAAAGACGAAAATACGACGTCGTTTCAATTTAGCCAACGGAACCGATATGGCCGACGGAATGGTGACGTAATAACGACTGTTAAATTTTTGGTTTCTATTCGGTCGTTATTCCGTCGTTAATTTTATGACCTAATATTTCGGTAGCTAAGTTCGGTCGCTATTTAACTATTATCTTGTAGTGTGATTTGTTCCTAATTAAGGGCCGCTAAGTTCTCTCTGGTACATAGCTGAAGAGAGTATAATGGCCCAAAGGATCTGGCTAAGCTATGACAGAAGGGGAGAGCTTGGGATGAAGTTTGAGCTTGAATCCAAACCTATGAACGAACACCTGCTAAGACAATCAAAGTTAGAGAGAGTGAGAAAATAACTCAACCTCCCACTGATGCTTAAATTACTTCTGATTCTAGAGAGAGAAAGAACTTAACGCAATATTTAAGAGCAAGTAGAATGTGGAGTAAATAAACTGGAATGAACACTATTTATAGGGAGCATTGCCCAATGGATATTTCAATACATTGTACGGGCTGAGGTGCGGCAACCCAATCTTTTATTACATATTTTCCACCACGTTTTTGTGAACAGTTCATTGAGCTCAGTACGGTCGAGAGGCTTTCACTCTTGATTCATTACAAGAAAACAGTTAAACTAGGGACAAACATATTCGTCGCTATTCGGTCTCTAATCTGAGATAAGCGACCGAACCATGTGGTTAAATATTTTTCTTCGCTGAGCCGAATACCGGCAGAATATTTAGCGACCGATCTTTGGGTCGCTATATACCGACAGATTAGCGACCGAATAGCCATCAATGTTGACTTTGACTTGTTACCGACCGATTCCCGACGGCCCATTTACCAACGGACTATTAGGTCGCACATTACTAACCGAACGATCAACAATGTTGACTTTAACTTTGACGTATTACCGACCGATTCCCGACGGATTATTTGGTCGCTAATTACCTGCCGATTACCAACCGAACAGTCAATAATGTTGACTTTGACTTTGACTTATTACCGACCAATTCCTGACTGGTAATTAGCGGCGAGCCACGTTCATTTGACTTTGACTTTAAACCTATAGCAACCGAGATAATGGTCACAAGTCGGTATTCGGTCGGTAAGGGAAACAAAACGACGATTGAACAGGTTGTTGGTGTCGATAACGCCTCGATTGAAGGAGGATGGCGACGGGCAAGGGGTCAGCTTCGGTGGTTGAAGGGGGAATTCGTAGTTAGGGATTTTGACAGTAACTGCCTTTTTCCTTTGGTATTTTTTAGAGAATTAAAATAACAAAACGACGTCGTTTTGGACCTAACAACCGAATTCCAATACGAAGTCATTTTAATACGCCATTATGTATTTGGTCGTTAATATCCGTCGAAATTCGGTCGGTAAGGGAAACAAAACGACGTCGTTTTATGCATTTTTTAAATTACTTGATAAAATGCATAAACGTCGTCGTTTTAACACGCCGTTATATATTCGATCGTTAAAATCCGTCGGAATTCGGTCGATAAGAGAGACAAAACGACGTCATTTTAAGTGTTTTTTTTTAATTACTTGATAAAATGCGTAAACGACGTCGTTTTAATACGCCGTTATGTATTCGGTCGTTACAGTCCGTAGAAATTTGGTCGGTAAGGAAACAAAACGACGTCGTTTTACGCATTTTTTGAATTACTTGATAAAACGCGTAAATGACATCGTTTTAATACATTGTTATGTATTCGGTCGTTAAAGTGCGTCGGTAATCTGTCGGTACATAAATATATAGCGACGGAATGGAGACCGTTCAAGTATTGGTTCGAGTTGGTCAACGGGGCCGATACGGTCGACGACATAGCGATGGAATAACGACTGTTCCTTTTTTCGGTGTCAGGTCGGTCGGTAGTCGGTCGCTATTTTAGTGACAGAATATTTCGGTTGCTATTTTCGGTAGCTAAATAAATGTTTTCTTGTAGTGATTTCGGCCGTCCGAGTAGGCTTGTAAGTTTTGGGCCATGTGAAGGCTCGGCCAAGGCCTGGCTTTTGTCCGAGCCCATTAGCCAATGTGGCTATTTCATGGACTTGGTGTTTCTTTCTGGGCTATACCATTCAGCCCAAACTACAGTCTTGATATCAATCTCATCATGCATAAACCTTTCAAAATTTAACTTTTGACCCTGCTTACTTGTCTTATTTCACTTTGCAGGAAACAAATTTGTTGAGTATTTCCCCTTTTATTCGTTATAAAGATGTCTTCTTCTGCTGCTTGCAAACAAGGTAAATTTGCCGAGCTTGTCACAATTTTTCAACAGATTGTGGGGTCGGAGGTCACCGTTACCAAGGGTGATGTTACCATTAGGTTCCCTTATGATCCTGTTAAGCTTACTTCTTGTAGTTTCCAACACCTTCCTCAAACCAAGCGTATGGCTCGGGAGATGGCCTCAGGTATCAGTAGATGTCCAAGATATTATCCGAGGAAGGCTAAGGCGGAGACTGACAGCGTTGGCGTTGGTCTTTAGACTGGTGGAAACTTTTCCTATTTAAGTGTTTTATCAAGCGTGGATGTATCGACTCCTTTGGACACATAAAATGCACTGAAAGGGAAATGACATATGGGTTACTCCAAATGTTGGGCTTAAGGGCATCTCGGACATTGATGACATACCACTGCTTTGAGCAAAAGCGGGAGCTACTTCAGCTAATTTAAGTTGAAAATATTAAAAATATTGTTTTTTATTGTTTTTTTTTTAATTCTAGTTGTAATCATTCTATCCGTGTATAGTGCAAGTTTCTACGTCGTGGCTCCAGTGCGGACCCTCAAAATTCCGTACGGTGCGGGCCACGATCTCAGCCGTTGAATTTTATACTTTTTTATCCAACGACTGTATCAAAATAGGGGTATTTTAGGGATAAACTTTGCGTGTTACTTTTTGTTCCCGAGGAGAGAGAAAAGTTGTGGCTGAACAAAAACAAATGTTCTTCTTTAGAGAACACATGTTTTTGGTTAGAGAACATGTGTTCTCTAACCAAGAACATGTGTTTTTGTTCAGCCGCAACTTTTCTCTCTCCTCCTCGGTAACCCAATTGATGTGACGGTTGCGTGTTACTTTTTGTTCCCGAGGAGGAGAGAGAAAAGTTGCGGCTGAACAAAAACACATGTTCTTCTTTAGAGAACACATGTTTTTGGTTAGACTAACCAAAAACATGTGTTCTCTAAAGAAGAATATGTGTTTTTGTTCAGCCGCAACTTTTCTCTCTCCTCCTCGGTAACCCAATCATTTATTTGTAAAATTACATATGTACCCTTTTTTTATATAAATTTTTTTTTTATTATTTTTTATTGTCAGCCGCAACTTTTCTCTCTCCAGATTTGGACCGTTCAAAATTGCATCCGACGGCTAGGATGATTCCGCAGGTGCGGAACTTTGGGGGTTCCGCACTGGAGCCGGACTGAAGTTTCTATATTGATAAAGAAAGATTATAACTTTGATAAACTTAAAAAATTATTTGGGATTTGTACCTGAAAAGAATAAAGATATTGCAAGTCTCCACCAAAGAAAGCTTGAAGTCCGATTGGGCGGTTGCCCCATATAGGGAGAGAGAACTACCTCGGACGAGGAGACGATAGCACTAGTAAGGGAGATTAAAGTTTGACGCACGTAGGCGGAGAGTATCGAACCCACGACCTTGAGGTCGTGGGCAGGCGCCTGTCCCACTGGGTTAGGACACCTTGATCACCAAAGAAAGCTAAACTTATATTTTCTCATGTGGAAAATTAGATTTCTATTTTGATTTGGCACAATAATTTGTGAGAGCAGATTGACATTAAAATAAATTAAAATAATTTTTTTTTTAAAAAAAAAAAAATCAAAATATCCTATCTTCATTTGAACCATTTTAGTAGGCAGATGAATGGTGGATCAAGGTTTAATTCATTCCTAGTACCATATTTTACTGTGCCAACCCTTCCATCGACTCTAAAAGAAATACTCGGTGCAAAGTGACAAACATCTAAATAAGATGTGAATACTACGAGTGCGACTACATCAATAAACAATTGAGCGAAACTAAATACTCCTTCATTCCAAATTAGTTGTCGTTTAGGAGATATATAGGTATCCAAATTAATTATCGTTTAAGACTCTTTTATTAGTGTCAACAATTTATTCAAATTATACCCTCGACATTTCTTTTATTTGCAGCCTCTGCCATCCCTATTTTTTCCTTTTCTTTCTTATGCTATAAAAGTGAGAAAGGGGTAATATTAGAATTTTCGATGAAAATGACAAGTTCCTTAATTTTCTAAAATTGTCAAAAGAGTCTTATATTTAGGAATGTATGGAGTAGAAAGTATAGTGAAAATGCTTTATGTTTTTCACTCAATATATCCCACATGTATTTGTGTTTGGTTAAATCTACCCGCCACCACTTGCAATGCGGAATTCAGCAAGATTTCTCACATGACCTGCACGTGGGAGGGTAAAATTGGAAATTCACTGTAAACCCACTCAACCCATCTTCTAATGACGGGTTAAATGACCCGATTCCAAATAAAAAAATAGTCACAATTCCTCCATCTCCAATTTTATTTGGAATTGGGTTATTTAACCCCTCATTAGGAGATGGGATGAGCGGGTTTGAGTGAATTTTCAATTTTACCCTCCCACGTGCAGGTCATGTGAGAAATCTTGTTGAATTCCTCCTTGAAAAGTGGTGACAAAGTGACACACCCCGTAACCAGGGTGATGACATAGCAGTGTCTCATTGGTCGATGAGACACCCAAGCCTACGATACAGAGTTAATAAAAAGGCAATTCATTATGCATTATATCCAATGTAAAGGTTTAACAGCGGAAATCTAAATACATAACTGAAATTGAATCTACTTATTACATTATTGGAATAAGTCTAAGTGTTCTAAAAGAAATAACTGAAAAGGAAATAAAGTCTAAAGCATCTACGTAGATTATGATCACTCCTCAAATGGTCCCCTCCTGGGCATCATCATCATGAAAAAGTTCAACATCTACATCACCCTGCACGAGTAAAAACGGATGGGATCGAGCTTCTAGTGCTCGAGTAGGGACCTAAACACAGTAATAACAATAGCAATATATATATATATATAGACATAACTGAACAGATACAATGTGAATCGGGATACGTGATAATGCAGATGCCCGTTTCCCAAAATACCCATATGGAAGTATATGCACACGACTCAATCCAAGTCTCACAAGACTCACAACTCAAGTGCAGGGAAAGTGCGAGTGCATGCAGATGCAGTCCGAACAGAGCAGATGGTTCGTAACGGATGGTTCGTAATGCAGCAGTGGACTGCACCACTGCGGTTTCCAAAAAAAATGAGATGCAAACATGTGCAACAATGCACTAAACAATACCCCAATCATCCCAACTCGTATGCGACCACATAGACTCCAAGAAAACAGCAATTAAAGACCCAAAACAAATGTTCGACTATACTTATCAAATCTGACATCCCAGATCGGAATTCATGACATGAGCATCCCATACTACTCATGCACTACAACCAATAGTTATGTCAGACAATCGAGTATAAAACAACAATTAAGCAATTAACAACATTCTTTGCACCTAAACGATTCCATAACCGAGTGTACGACAAGCACCACGCGTTGCCCATCCGGTACACCCAATCACATACTCGTCTTAAATACTTAGAACACCGCTAAGACTATGACACACAATCCCACCACATGAGCTTACTCGTCTAGTCACTCATACTCAGCAATAACGATAGTAGTCCCAGTTATCAACCAAACTAGGAAGGTTTAGTATCAACACGTGGGTTCGAATTTCCCCCCAAACGAAAGGACCCGGGTTTAAGGATCCATCCATTACATTGTATCATCATCCCCAACCAGAGACTCCACAAAACCACTACCGTATCTGATGATTTGCCCCATCAGATGCGGACCCTGAACAATACATAGCAGAAAGGTCACTTGGGACCACAGAACAGATCAGGAAGAAGGCGGACAGATCCTGCTAACTGCTGTTCCTAGACGCAGCTCAATAGAGGGCGACGACTCGGTCGACCAAACCAATTAGGACAACATAAAAGACTCTAGATAGACAATTACAGAACAGAGACAAAATAATACACAAAAATAGTTTATGTGAAACCAGCAATTAACGAAAACAATTGAAATTCATATATAGGCATGCTCAAATCATCCAACAATTCAGTAATTCAAATACCATAATTCACGCTTGTATAAAATTATGCATGCACATAATAATTATGAGTAGAATTTTATATTAGATATAAAATATAACAATGATGTAAACTGTGGTGAACTTGATGTAGGTAAGTAGACAACAAAACCAATAACAAGCATCTAAAAGCATTAATTTATTCAAAGATAATAAAACATTAAAAATACATATATGCAATATAATATTATCTACAATAACATCAAATTCCATCTCTCACAGTTTATTTAATCAAATAACCCCAAATACAGTAAATAACACCAGAATAGAAATTCAACAGCAATTTATACAATTATTTTGTACATTGAAAAGTTTATTCGCTTTTACTGTGCAGTTATATGCGAGAATTAGATGACGTAGGAGTCCCTACCGTTACGATGATAACAGGAGGAAAAATAATCTGAAAATAACTTTGTGGGTGACGAAAACTGGACAGAAAATATATCTCACAGTCACAAAATTCACTGTCTTGTTTCTGATTTGGCACAAAACCCGAGGAGAGAAAGGGCCAAGAAGAGCCGCGTGAGAGAGAGAGCCGAGAGCCGCCTGACTCCTTTGGTTATTGCGCCGAAAATGGCCGCTCAAAATCTTTTTTTTTTTTCCCTAGCCTTCACGGCTCCCAAGACCTAAGAGAGCCTTTCTATATTTTTTTTCTTTTTTTCTTTTCCAATCCCAGCGAAATGCTTTTCCTATATAAAATACCTTTCCTTAAATTAATTTCCTATATAATTATTATGGTGATTCTCCTAATCCCAAAAATATTACTAATTAATTATGTAATTAAATTATCATCTAGGTGAAATACAAATAAATTCCAACTACGATACGTGTACAAAACGCCCCTCAATAAAAACGTACACGTAACATTTATTTATTTATTTTTAAAATAAAAGGACACATAATCACGTAACATTTAATATGACATTTAATATAAGCACAGAATTATGCAATTAACCAACTTAAATCACATAAATCAAATTGGGCAAAAATCCCGGGTATCACACAAAGTAAATTTTACCAAATGGCGATAGATTAGGGATATATTCCATAAAAAACATAAATGAGGGACATAAACCACACTCCATGAATACACTAGGGATACTTATAGCTATTTCCTATTTACTCTTAATTTGGGTGAGAAAAAAAAATTTCAAGGTCATATAATACTAATTTATCAAACATCTGGAGCTCTCCTGTTCTTGCTAGCTCAAAGAACCAATTCCCCTTTCCTTCTTGTTGCTCAAACTCTATACTATTGGCCGCTGAGGGAAGATGACCCTTGAATGGGAAAAAGTGGGTACCTGTGAGACATGAAGGCCTGCGAGACCTACCCTGCAGCTAGATTTTGATTCAGGACACAATATGTTTTATATGTGTAGAACAAATTTGAGTTGTTAGGTGTGAAATATGATGATTATAATTTTTTGAGAAATAACATTTGTTCTTCTCTTGAAAACATTCAGTAGGTGTTCGTCCCTTGAAAATAGGTGTACTCCATACAATGATCAGATATCCTAATGTTTCAAGAGAAGAACTTTTAATGATTGCGATGAAGATGCTGCGAAGAAAAAGATTATGTATTTGTTTAGTTTGCTAGTTTTATGAGTAGTATTTTCTAACCATCCAAGTTTTCTTGGATGTGTTTTTTGTCTGCTATCATGATTTTCTAAATCATTGTATAACTTTTATTTTCTTGTATTTTTAGATTTTCCTTTAATTGTAATGACTACGGCTATTTTGTGATTAATGAAAAATTTCTTATTCAACAAAAAAAAAAAACTTTCAAAAAAATTTCACCATCAGAATTTTGCATCCAACGGCTAAAACTTATTCTGCACTGTACAAAATATTTTTTTTAAAAAAAAACTGCACAGAGACAGTGAGCCATAAACTGCTGCGGTGCTGCCCTTATGTAACTTTTGTTTTTCCTAGATACCCTTATGTTACTGAAAGAGCTAGAAAATATTGCTTACATAAATAGTAATAATATTCCAATGTTAATCTAATTGTTCCTATGTTAGATATCTTAATTAGAAAAATACACAAATGAAGAAAATAATTAGTTATATTAGTTTTTCTTTCTAGAGAAGTGATAAAAAAGAAAAAAAATCATCTAAAAACTTTAGATAAATAGACATTGTATTTCTTGAGTTGATAAATATAAGAGAATATTAAAAAAGAATGAATAAATGATGTTTTGAAATCAGGAAAATATAACCTAATAAGAAAAAAAAATTGTTTAACATATCTAATATGGGACCAAGAGAGTATAAATTGTACAGTAATGACTGAGATTGGTCTCTCTAAAAAGCGCACTTAATTAAAGATAATGTAGTTTTTTGTCACAATTTTTATGTGATAAACCTTAATCATTCATAAAATCCGGATTACAAACATCATAAAGATCATCACCCAGTCCATATGTTTCTGGGTCATAAAACATATTGGGGGGAAGGGATACAAGAGGAAAATACCCATTCCTATGATTACATTTTCCCCAATTTGCCAAGTTATGTGCCGCTCTATTATAGATTCTAGAAATATATTGTATTTTACAAGCACTAAGGGACAGAATATGTCTTCTGCATTGGTCTGTGATCACCTTTCCTTGTCATTCCTCAGCTTCCTTATGCCCCCTCAAGGAGTAGATCACATTTGTTGCATCTCCTTCAAGGATTACCCTATCTAATTTGCAACAGATTGCAATTTTGATTGCTAGCAGGGCTGCCTTTGCTTCAGCAGAGAAAGCATCTTGCACCAAACCAGACGAGGTGACTGCCAGTCTAAAAATCACATTTTCATCTCTAATGACTGTTGCAACAGTGTAATCCCCATTAAAGAAGGCATTATCAAAGTTGATCTTGAGCCAATTTGGTGGAGGTCTGGTCCAGTGTTGTGGAATGACCATAGTCTTTTTTTCCATTCCTCTTCTGGTAGCAGCATCACATAATGCATTAGCCAGGTGTTTTATATCATTGCTGACATGCTCCCAACCTCTATTTTTCCTATTGAAATGGATATTGTTCCTTTAAAGCCAGACTTGTTCCATGGACACCAAAGCAAAGTTCAAGAAAATCAGTTGTTCAATAAAGTCCAAAGGGAGTATCAAATTTGTTGTAGGATAAATTCAATCCATGTTAAAAATAGGTGTTCCAAGTTCTCCACATGAGAATCACATATTGTGCAAAATGTGTTACTCGTATCAATATATTTCCCTATCTTCTCCTTAGTTTGAAGAATATTGGAGAGAAGCCTCCATAGTAAATGTTTGTGCTTGCCACAATCTTTTCCACAGACTCCTTGGAACCTGAGAGTTGACATTGTACCTCCATTGTTGGTCTACTCTGTAAGTTGACCTTACAGTGAATTTCCCTGACTTGGAGGGATACCAAACAAGGGTACTTGGTTCCATATGAGATGGAATTTGTATTTTTAGGATAGCCAAAGCTTCTTTCTCAGGAAACAGATTTCTGACCATTGGCACTTTGCAGGATGCTGAGTTAAGGTCAATAAGTTCATTTACCCAAAGAGGATCTCCTCCATTCCTGACTTGTTGAGTTGTTCTGAAACCTTGGATGCCAGAGATCCAAGGTTCAGACCATATACTGAGAAGTGGATCATTCCCTAACTTGTAACATGCTCATTGGTTTAGGGTAGTCTTGCACCTCCAGATAGCTTGCCACACCCAAGATGCATTACCCTTGTAACTATCAGCCTTCAAAAACTTCTGAGGTCCCAAATACTTGGCTTGAAGTTGTGTTGAAATGTAAAGGAAGAGGAAGTTTGCAAGTTGGAACAGGCTTCAGAATATCTAGAGATCATGAAGAATTGCAAGCGTAAATGAACAATAGAAAGACTTGTGCGTGAATCGAAGCTAAGGGAATCAAAGAGAACATTATGGACGTAAATATTAGAAGAAAAGAAGAAGTCAGCTGGTAAATAATTTGATTAAAGATCATGGTTGATTTGGGTCTTGGAATAAGAGTGGGCCTTATTGTATTTTTGTGTCATAAGAGATAGACCCAACTCGTGTAGTCATTTAGTCTAGTATAGAAATAGTTTACTATTCTGGATATTTTTATCCATTGAAAGTTGTACATATTATCTTTAGTATGTAAATATTGTACTTTGTCTTTTTGTAGCTTAGTTTCAGCTTTGAGTGGATTACGACTCGGCTTTGAGCGGTTACTTAAAGTAACCACCACCACATATGTATAAATAGAGCTCTTAAGCTCCTTGATAAATTAAGAAAACTCGAGAAAATTTTTCCCCAAAATATCTTCTATTCTTGTTCCAGTTCTTTAGTTTTTTATCTTTCATCTTCAATTTCATAATGGTATCAGAGCTGTGTTGGTGATTAGCAACACAGTTGAGCTTCCGCATTGAAGAATGTTCATGAGTGATGAATATTGTTCTTGATTCTCAGCACAGTTTGTGAGTCAGGCTTTGCTTTTGTTCTATTTTTCGGTTTTTTTTTAATTTTGCATTTTCCGAAGAGTTTTCTAGCTTCGATTGCTTCGAATTTTTTTTTCCTAGTTAACCAGTTGCTGTTAATTTCGTGTTGATATATTTTCCTTGACCTAGATTTTGGTTGAAAGGTCTGGTTATTGTTTTTCTCACAGTTGAGGCTTGTGATTGTTAGTGATTATCTTATTCTAGCTTTTGTTAGGAATTATCATTCACTGCTATGGCTGATTTGAATAACAACACTTCAGTAGTAGAAATTCATGCAACTCACCCTTTCTATATTCATCCAAATGAAAATCCTGGATTAAAACTGTGTAGTAAGCTACTTACTGGGGCTGAAAACTATTTTGGATGGAGAAGAGCTTGTAGAAGAACTCTCATTACCAAAAATAAGCTTTGTTTTATAGAAAATATACCTGGCTTTGTCATACCCAAGCCAGAAGAACCTTTATATCATGCTTGGGAACAAGCTGATCAAATGGTGTTCACTTGGATAGTGAACAATGTTAGTGAGAGCATAGGGCCTAGTATACAATTACTAACCACATCCTATCAAGTATGGAAAGATTTGGAGGAGAGATACCAGTGTGGTGACTTATATAGGTACTCAAGCTTATTAGAGGAGATATATGCACTTAAACAAGGAGAAAACACTGTTACTGAGTATTATACTCAGTTAAGAATTCTTTGGGATGAGTTTCTGATGATAAGGCCTTCACCTCAATGCACTTGTGGACTATGCATTTGTGGAGGACTAGCAGAATTGCAGAAGTTCCATGATTTGGACTTTGTTGTCAAATTCCTTAAGGGATTAAATGACAATTTTTCAACAGTAAGATCTCATGCTCTCATGAGAAAACCTACTCCAGGCATCAATGAGGTATTCAATGATGCCTGCCAACATGAAAAAGAGAAGGCATATGCAGCTAATCATAATGCACATCAGGTGTTATGTAGCCAGTCTGGTTCAAACAAGACAAATGCAGGATCTACATCAACCAAACAGTCAATGGTTGAACATAACCACATAAATGCTGTTGGAGGTACATATCAGAGGGGTAATTTCAATAGGAAATTGCTTACTTGTAGCTATTGTGGAAGGCAGGGACATACTGTAGAAAAATGCTACAAGAAACATGGTTATCCTCAAAATAACCATTACAAAGGTCAACCTGGAAACTTAACTGCCTCAGGAGCAGGGATGTCAGGTGTTAGACCTTATTCCTACAATGCACCACCTATGAATGCTTACAAATCAGTAAATGCTGTGGAATCAAGACCAGGATATGCTGGAAATCATAAAGGATATGCAGCTGGATATCCTGGAGGCTGTGATCAAGGTTATGTCACTCATAATCTTAACAACAATAATATGCCTTTTACAGGGTTTACTGCTGAGCAGCAACAACACTTGGAACACATGATACACAAGTTACAAAATCAGAATCATGTGCCATATGCTGTAAATGCTGCTGAGAATAGATATGCTACTGTTAGTGCTGCTGTTGGAAATATAGCAACAGAATATCAGGCAGAATGCCAAGCAGTCCAAGAGCACTTTGATGCTAATATAGCATCAGCAGGTATGAGGCTTACCTTTGATGCTGATACTTGGATAATTGACTCTGGTGCTTCTGATCACATTGTTGTGACAGATAAACACTTCTCCTCTTTCAAAGAAATAACACACACATATGTTCATCTTCCCAACAAATGCACTATTCCTGTCTATAAAAAGGGGACTATTAAGCTTACTTCTGATATCACTCTTACTGATGTCCTTTATGTTCCTCTTTTTAAATTCAATATAATTTCAGTCTCTAAGCTTTCTGCTCAAAATTCCTGCTCAGTAACATTTGTGACTGATCATTGTGACATTCAGGATCAAAGTACCAAAGTGACAATTGGGACAGCTAGAGGATGGCAAGGCCTCTACCTGTTTCAGTTGGATCCTCAGATCACTCCTACTTTCATTTCATCTTTGAATAAAGTACTACTTCCTGTAACTTCTTCAGAAGTTTCATCTTTGTTATGGCACTATAGGTTAGGTCATTTGGCTGTTGCTAGACTTAAATGTATCAAGGATTTACCTGTTATTTCTGGTTGTAAAGCTTCTAATCATTTGGAACATTGCACTATATGCCCTATTGCCAAGCAAAATAAACTTCCTTTTTCTTTGAGTAATTCTAAGTCCACTTTCATTTTTGACTTGGTACATGTTGATATTTGGGGTCCTTTTAAGGAACCATCTGTGTATGGTCATAGGTACTTTCTCACAATAGTAGATGATTACTCTAGGTACACTTGGATTTACCTCCTGATATCTAAGTCTGAAGCTAGAGCAACCTTAAAGAATTTTTGTGCCTACACTGTTACTCAGTTTAATAAACCTGTCAAGGTAATAAGAACTGACAATGGTGGGGAATTCAACATGTCTGATTTCTATTCTGAAAGGGGTATTATACATCAAACCAGTTGTATATATACTCCTGAACAAAATGGCCTTGTAGAAAGGAAACATCAACACATTTTAAATGTTGCTAGAACACTCAGACTTCAATCCAAAGTGCCTATTTCTTATTGGGGCACTGTATTAGCCATGCTGTTCATCTGATTAACTTGACACCTACACCTGTTCTTAATCTTCAAACTCCTCACCATAGATTGTTTCAAAAACCTCCTGCATATGCTCATTTAAAGGTATTTGGATGCTTAGCATATGCTTGCACAGTAGAACAAGGTAGAAATAAATTTGACCCTAGGGGGAAGCAATGTGTTTACTTAGGTAATTCTTCAACAACAAAAGGATTTTTGCTTCTTGACAATGATACACTAGAGCTTTTTGTTTCCAGAAATGTTATGTTCATTGAACATGTGTTTCCCTTTGTTGTTGCACCCAGTATTTCTGATCATCAGACTGATTCTACCTACTCATATAACAGTGATTTAGAACCTATTCCTTCTAAACAGGTTGTTCCTATGTCTTTTCCTTCTACACATCAACCTGTTATGCCTACTTCTTTTTCTCCCAGTAATGATCCTGCTGATCACACATCTTCTTCATCTGTCACTATACCACAGACTAGGAGGTCTTCTAGACATATTCATCCTCCTGCACATTTGCAGGATTTCATTTGTCCCACAATACATAAAACATCTCCTCACAGCATATCTCATGTTATAACCTATGAACTGCTTAGTCCTAATCATCAATCTTATGTCTATGCTCTTGACATTGAGCATGAACCACATAATTTTACTGAGGCAGCACAGTCTCATGTTTGGAGGGAGGCTATGGATGCTGAAATTAGGGCTCTAGAAGACAACCAAACATGGACATTAGTGCATTTACCTGAAGGAAAACAACCAATTGGGAATAAATGGGTGTTTAGGGTGAAATTCAAGTCTAATGGTGAGTTAGAAAGGTATAAAGCTAGACTTGTAGCAAAAGGGTACACACAACAGGCTGGTATTGATTATCTTAGTACTTTTTCACCTGTTGCAAAGATGACTTCAGTTAGAACATTATTGGCTTTGGCAGTTGCAAAAGGGTGGTTAATTCACCAACTTAACATCAATAATGCTTTTTTGCATGGTGATTTACATGAGGAAATCTATATGACACCACCACCTGGTTATGTTAAAGCTGACAGTAAGCTTGTTTGTAAACTAAAAAAATCTTTATATGGTCTAAAACAAGCTAGTAGAGAATGGAATGCTAAACTCACTTCAGAATTGATTAAAGAAGGTTTTATACAATCATGGCATGACTATAGTTTGTTTATCAAAAGAAAATCAAGTTCTTTTATTGCCTTGTTGGTCTATGTAGATGATGTTATACTTGTTAGTGACAGTGAACTAGAAATAAGTGCTGTAAAGTCTTTTCTTCATAATCAATTCAAGATTAAAGATTTGGGAGAGTTGAAGTATTTTCTTGGAATAGAGGTCATTAAAACTGATAAAGGAATGGTGTTGTCACAAAGGAAATATGTCCTTGATTTGCTACATGAAACTGGATATACTGAATGTACACCAGTTAGTACTCCTATGGAGACTTCTGTTAAATACTCTCATATTGATTCAGAACCATTTTATGATATAACAGCATATAGAAGTTTAGTTGGAAAATTATTGTATCTCACAGTGACTAGACCAGATATTTCTTTTGCCATTCAACAATTGAGCCGATTTTGGATAAACCAACCGTTATGCATTGGAAAGGAGTTCACGTGGTACTCGGGATATGTCAAAGCAGCACTGTAGGCGGGGGTTGTTTTATTCATCTGAGAACAGTTTGGAGTTGACAGCCTACACAGATAGTGACTAGGCAGGCTGTGTTGATACCAGGAGGTCTGTGAGTGGTATGTGTGTGTTCCTTGGGAAAGCTTTGATCTCTTGGAGATCAAAGAAACAACCAACTGTTTCAAGAAGTTCAAAGCAGAAGTCGAATATGAGGCAATGGCCCCTAACCACTTGTGAAGTGCAATGGATAGTGAACCTTTTAAAGGACTTAGGAGTTGATCAAAGAAGAGTCGTTCCTTTATTTTGTGACGAAAGAAAAAGTGCATTACATATTGCTTTGATAATCTCGTCTTTCATGAAAGGACAAAACATGTTGAAATAGATCGTCACATTGTGAGGGAAAAATCATTAGCAGAGCTTAATAAAACCACTACCAGCTAACTCTGAAAGGCAACTTGCAGATGCCTTCACAAAGCCATTACCCAAAGAAGCAAGACTAAAGTTTTTGAACCAATGTCTAGGCTTGTATGACTTGTTTAGTGTTCCAACTTGTGGGGAGTCATGAAATGTAAAGGAAGAGGAAGTTTGCAAGTTGGAACAGAGCTTGAATATCTAGTGATCATGAAGAATTGCAAGCGTAAATGAACAGCAGAAAGACTTGTGCGTAATCGAAGCTAAGGGAATCAAAGAGAACATTATGGACGTAAATATTAGAAGAAAAGAAGAAGTCAGCTGGTAAATAATTTGATTAAAGATCATGGTTGATTTGGGTCTTGGAATAAGAGTGGGCCTTATTGTATTTTTTTGTGTCATAAGAGATAGACCCAACTCGTGTAGTCATTTAGTCTAGTATAGAAATAGTTTACTATTCCGGATATTTTTATCCATTGAAAGTTGTACATATTATCTTTAGTATGTAAATATTGTACTTTGTCTTTTGTAGCTTAGTTTCAGCTTTTGAGTGGATTACAAACTTTCAGCTTTGAGCGGTTACTTAAAGTAACCACCACCACATATGTATAAATAGAGCTCTTAAGCTCCTTGATAAATTAAGAAAACTCGAGAAAATTTTTCCCCAAAATATCTTCTATTCTTGTTCCAGTTCTTTAGTTTTTTATCTTTCATCTTCAATTTCATAATGTTCCACCCAAGGCTTTCCACTACGTACATGATCCATGCCAATTTGATATTGAATGCATGATTAATGTCCTTGGCTTTTCTGAAACCCAACCCCCCAGACTCCTTATGTAAGCATATTGTGTCCCAAGCTTTCAGATACATGCGTTTGTTCTCATCATCCTTATAACCCCACCATAATTTCCTTATTTTCCTATCAATCTCCTCACAAACAGCTATAGGAAAAGATAATGTTTGCATGGTGTGTATAGGAATAGCCTGTAGAACTGACTTGATAAGGACACCTCTACCAGCCTGTGAAAAGCATCTAAGCTTCCAACCACTAAATTTAGCAGACACCCTTTCCAAAATCTCTACAAAAGCTTGTTTCCTTTGTCACAATAATTACTACAAAATCATTTTCTTAATTAGTAGGGCATCATGAACGTATTAATTATTATAGAAAAGGTCCGTAATACACAAATCACGTTTTTGTTTTGGTAATACAAACTTCAAAATAATTACCACGTGGTCTGCGGTCGGCGGGAGACCATCCATCTTGGGTTTTTTCCCCCTTTTTCATGGAAAACATGAAAAAAGATTATAAAAGCTCTTTTCCGTACAATTCATTATTGTTTACATATTTAATATCAGAACACGTGCGGCATCAATGGCTAAAGCAACTTTAATAAATTTTAGACTTCTTTACCCAATAAAATAATCATTACTCACTCCATTCATAAATATAAGACTTTCAAGACAAATAAAAAAAATATTAATATTATTATCTTAAATAGAATTAGAGGGGCATACAAGTTATATTTAAGATAATAATATTAGTATTTTGATTAATAAAACATCTTGAATTTTGTTTCATTAATTTTTGCTACTTGTCCTGACAATCTTATATTTAGGAATGGAAGTAGTACTCCCTACATTCTCATTTAATTGTTGTTTAAGATATATATATATATATATATATATATATGTGTGTGTGTGTGTGTGTGTGTGTGTGTGTGTGTGTGTATCCAAATTAATTATCATTTACATGTCTTTTATTAAGTGTCAATAATTTATTCCAATTATACCCTCAACATATCTTTTATTGGAAAAGTGAAAGAGAAGGAGGAATGAAATGATATTATTAGAATTTTGATGGAAAAATTGTTGTTTATTTGAATTCTTTAATTTTTTTCCAAAGTGTCATAAACGAACTATATTGAGGAATTGAGGGAGTACTAGTTTTTGTCTTCGTCTCAGATTAAATTCAAATAATTATTTAAAATACATTTTAGTTTTCATATTGAACTTAAATTTAAAAATATTCTAAATTCGAGTTTGATTTCTAAATCGGATCAAATCCAATCCCAAATATTTTTAAGAATAAATGTATTTACTTTTATTCGGTTTAATACGAGGCTAAGTAAATCGCAAATATTTTTATACGAGTATTGTTGTCTATCTTCAATTTTCAGAAATATCAAAGAATTCGCGCATAAATATATTTGTAAAATGCCACCTTACTTCTAGTAAGATTAGTAATTTCGATCAATCTTTCGGAGGATATGATAATTTCGTTTTAAGATATGCTTATAGTAATTTTTATTATAACATTTCGATGATCTCGTAATACACATACATCTCCACGAATTCTCACATGCCTTAGTATTCTTTTTAAAATTTGTTTATTATTATTATAAAACGGGTGTTTAACCCAAACTTATGATTATATGGTAGAAGTGGTTCAGATCCTTTGTAACATTGTTTGTAATAATATAGAAGAAAATTTGTTTTCCTATAATTTAATGTCTAACTAATAAATCTTAAGAGTGAAACGGCTATATAAGAGAAATAATTGAAAATGTTACAAAAGTATTATAGAAGTTTCAAAGTAAAGCGAACGTACGTTTTTAGTTGTCAACTATGGTAGCAGAGACCATTGGTAACATTATTTACTATCTTTACAGGGTTCTCGGATACAATACAGAACAACAGGTATTTTGTACGTGTGGAATATTTATTAGTCGTTCGGATCAAAAGATATGACGGCTGAGATCGACTGTGTTTACAACACTCGTTAGAATTATGAACACCTGTTAGAATTATGAATAAATGATCTCCGCCTTTAGATCTTTAATCTGGCGATTGACATGTGTTTTGCACGCACGAAAATTTTAACGTTCTACATTTTAGCCAAACTGCTTTGGAGAAAGAATGTTGAAGGAAAAACAAAACTAGTCAAACTCTTTTAGATTTTGACTACAATGTGAAACGCTAAAAGTGTCACAGTGCGCTAAGCATTTTTTGGTTGTTTGTTAAAAAAAAATTGATCATCGAATTTTTTTTTCTAACACGTGTTAAATCTTTTGGAACACTTATTGCAAACACCTATTATCATGGACATTGAATAGGTGCAACATGTGTCAATATGGATAACAGGTGTTCATAAAAATTGAACATATATCATGGACATTGAATAGGTGCAACATGTGTCAATATGGATAACAGGTGTTCATAAAAAATGAACATATATTAGCCCATAACATTGTGGTTGGTAGATTTTTTTAGCCTAAAGCCAAATAATATTTCATTTATGCGAAATTTTGACCGTACCGCACTGTAGCCTTATTGACTTGTTTATCTATAGCTAGTATTCTCTTGGGTCAAATTTGGTCCAATTATTATTTTGTTTTTGTTTTTGTTTTTTTCAAGTAAAAATAAACATCTTTTTTGTTGTGACAAGGGAAAAGAGATTTTTTTTTCAGGACTTAGCCGGTTGATATCAAATCTAGGCATTCTACTTGGGCATAGACGATTTTTTTATTATATGTGAAATAAAATGTTCTGTCCAAAAGTATGGAATGTTTGTGTACTGTTGGATGAGTTGACATCACAAATGGATTTTATTTGAAAAAAATTACGAGATATTCTTCAAGAACAATAATTTGTTGAAGAATTACTGTTTATTCTTTTCTAACATAACATAGTTGTCATATCAACTTATTCAATAACAGACATATATTCTTCAGGTGTGGATTTGATACCTATTTCCCCCCAAATTTGAATTGGGCAGAGACATCAGCAGGGACGAAGTCAGGAATTTCGTGTTGAGAAATTTTATTTTGGTAGGTTAGTAAGTTTAAAAGCTACATCCAAACCAATGAATACAATACACGTAGGTCAAATAGTCATTTCTCTTTCCTATGTACATTGTATTCATTGGCTTGAATGTAAGTTTTAAACTTACTCACCTACCAAGATAAAACTTCTCTTTGGCGTTGGGGGCAAAAACTGCAACAGTATGCCGAACTATATATAAAAACTGCAAAAATTGGGGGCGAATTTGATAAAATATTTTGAGCTACATATAAAATTTACTATATCTAATACTCCCTCCATTCCTTATTAATTGTCGTTTAGGAGAAATCTAGGAGTCCAAATTAATTGTCGTTTAAGGTTCTTTTGTTAGGTGTCAACAATTCATTTCAATTATACCCTCAACATTTTCCTTTCTTTATAATATAGAAGTGAGAGAGAAAGAGAGGGAGGATGGGGTAGTATTGGAAGTTTAGGTGGAATGGACAACTTCCTTAATTTTCTCAAATTGTCTAAAGAGTCTTATATTTAAGAATGGAGGGAGTAGTATTTTTAGAAATCTTGAGAGGGGAACTCCCCTCTGTCTTCGTCCCTGGACATCAGTACCCAATGGAACAAGTCAAGCAGCATCTAATTAAGAAGTAAATAATGCAGCTTTTATTGGTGTGTAAGAGTTTCAACCTCAAAAGTGGTCTTTTAACACACACACACAAAAGGAAAAAGGAATCCTAATTATCTAATGTGTACTACAAGATCTTTGGAAATATTGTATAGATTCTGGTCACAGGACAAAACTTTGGGTTCGTCTCCTTACCCATCATGTATATATTACTCAATTGGTTTTTTTTCCCTAAACGTTATCAGGATTAAGGATGACAATAGATCAGGTAGGGACGAAGACCATATGGTCTTCTGCTTCGGTCTTGAAAAATTATATTTTGATATGTGAGTAAGTTTAAAATTACATCCAAGCAATGAATATAATACACGTAGGCCTAAAAGTCAATTATCTTTTCTATGAATTTGCACTTTTGACTTACGTGTATGTTATTCATTGGGCATGAATGTAAGTTTTAAACTTACTCACCTACCCAGATAAAACTTCTCGTCTAGCTTTATTCATTCCATCTCTATTCCCGCCACTGAGAATAGATAAGAATCCCATCATCGGCTCAGGTTGAGGTCCAACCTCAACTGAAAAAGCGGGAGAATTTTTTCTCTAAATTTCCGCTTTCGTTTCAGAAGAGGCCAGCCCCAACTAGAAAAAATCAAGAAATCCTTTTAAAAAAAGGGTAAAATGGAGTGTTAATGTTTCAGAAGAGGCCAGCCCTAAACTTTTCTCGATTTTGATTTTTGACCCTGAACTAAAAAACGCAAAGTCCTTTTATGGAGTGTTAATGTTTCCCTTTCCATCCAATTCCACTGTTAAATCTAACAGAATATCAACACGTGACTCTCACATGACTTAACTCATTAATATTTTAAGAAAAATAGATACTGATCTAAAAAAATTCAAAATGGGATAAGAAAAATGCGCCAAAATTTTCCACATATTTTTTTGGTAAACCTATTTTGTTATGAATTTCTCAATTTTTTTTTCAAATAACATGAGAATTTGCCAAATACATATTGCTAGTAGTATGTTATATTTGTTTTTTGACAGAAGAGGACAATATATTTTTCTTTAAGCAGAAAATGTCAAGATAAATGTTTGGATGAAGTGCTATGTATTTTAGATTGTTCATTATCTTTTTAGAGTAAAGTAAGTTGATTACCTATTAGCCATTTTCTTATCTCATTTTGATTTTTTTATTAGGTCATAATCTATTTTTTTCTTAAAATGCCCTTAAGTAATTCATGTGAAAGTCACATGTTTCTATTCCGTTAGATTTAACAATGGAATTGGATGGAAAGGGAAACATTAACACTCCATAAAAGTTCAGGGTCAAGGACTTTGTGTTTTTTAGTTCAGGGTCAAAAACCAAAATCGGGAAAAGTTTAGGGGTCGTGAGCACCTTTAACCCTAAAAAAATCTTCGAATACAACCTTGAAAAATTAATATAAAATTAAAAACTTATTTAATACATGTGAAACGAAATAACATCATCTAAAATATACTAGTTTAATCTCTAAAATAGATAATAGTTTTTTAGGTTATTATATGTGTTTTTCTATATGTATTAGTATTTTAGACAGGACAGACGAGACGTGTAGAAACGGGCCGGGTAGAGTCATGGACATCATCTCTCCCGACCACGCCTCCAGCAGCGGAGGAAAAATTCATCTCCACCTCTACCCCAGTTTAAACCGTGAAATCCTCTGCCCAAGTGGGTCGGGTCCGACTGAGCCTGTAACTCAGTCGGGTCCAATGTCATCCATACTAGGGATTGCTCCATTTTCTCTTGAACTATAAGTCAAACACTCAACCAACAGGTTATTAACTCAGTGGCTTGAAAAAATGACAAATCAAGGACTACGGTCCTTTTGGCCACTTATGAGGGCAAAAAATCGTCTGTCCCCGTTCTGTGTCCCTACGAATAGATATTTGTCACGTGTATATTTTTTACCTGTGGGTTCCACTATTTCTTTTAGGTTATGATTTTTTAATTAAAAAATTTAATACATGTCATTTTTTTATTGGTGAGACAGAGGAAAGACACCGAATTGGGATAGAGAATTCCTAACCACTTCTGAGGCCTTATATATTTCTTGCAGGGAGTTGAAAACCTGAATAAAAAATGAGGGAATTATGCCACCACCAAAATCAATGCACTTACCCGGAACAGCCTCGGCCAATGCTAATCCCCTAGCATATCTGATTATCATATAAAGTTTTTGACCATTTTTTCATAGATTAAGTATTAGGGTGGTTACGGTCTAAATTAAGACGTTTTTTTAATAAGCGAATTGGGATGATTTAATTTATTTATTTTTCCTATCACAAAATATTGGGTTTAAAATTTTTAATTCGATCTAATCCATTTAAAATTTAATCCTTCCAGTTTAGATTGAATTGGATTTGATTAAAGAAAAATGGATTAACTGGCTTTATTTTTTATCTTCTTTTTACAAAAGAAAAAAGATTTAGTGAAATTTGAGTTGTAGAAGAAAAAACTTTCCATAAAAGTTTAAAAAATGACAATGTGTTTCAAACTTTCCACTAAGAAACTTAAATCATATTAATATTATATCATCGCGAAATTATATGACATATTCATATATTCGATATGAATTAGATTGATTTTTTTTAAAAAATAATCCAATCTAATCCAGTAGGTTTCATTTTATTGAACCGAATCTAAAAACAATGTGTTTCGATCCAATCAAATAAAAAATTGCTATATGGATTGGAATGGATTTGATGGGATAATTCAGTTTGGACTTTTTTATACTCTAATTATTGGTGTGTTTTATTCCATGGAATTTGAATTGGAACTGAAATTTCAATTTCAATTTTCTTTTCGGGTTCTAAGTAAAACTTTGAATTTTGAATTGGAATTCCAATTCTCTTTTAGGCTCTCAATAATTTTGGAATTAGAATTCTAAAATACTCAAAGAGAAAATCTAAAAGTGGGGAGTGAAATATGTTTTTTGAAACATTTTAGTTCATCTTACCAAAATATCACATATATAATCAAATATGATTTCAAGTATGTTGATTAACAACAACAGGGTAATTTAAGGGAAACAAAGCTTAAGTCACATCTATACTTGAATCAAGAGGATAACAAATATGTCATAGAGAACAAAATCATATAGTCTAAATATAATTATAAGGCAAGGGGAGAGATGCTAAAGAGATAAGTATATTATAGGGAGACTCACAAATCATAAGACAACGAGACATAAAGGATGAACAACCCAAGAAAGCGCTCTACAAGAATACTAAATTTAACAATTACCAAATAAGAATTTAATCCAATTTTAACAAAGAATTAAAACTTGAAAATAAAAAGATGAATTAGAAAGAGAAACATGATCTACATTTATTACCTTGAGACAAACCCAATAATTTAGGCAACTTCCACTAATTTTTTTTCCCCGAGAGCCGGGTAGTCGGTGTCCACCACGTGGTAACTAATCCAGTCTCAACATGCGGTTTGGTCCATAGCTTGACCACGAGAATCGTTCCCCAAGAGAATCGAACACTCATCAACAGTGAGACATATAACAGCTCCAACCAGCTGCCCCAGAGTTCGAGTTTCCACTGGTTTTAATTTGTAAGCAATTACACCAAGGGAAAATCGAATAATAGTCTTTTATGCACCATAGAACCTTTCTACACTCGTTGGATCACCTTCTTCAATCTCCGAATCTATGTGAGTAGTTCTTAAGAACCAATAAACCCTATTAATTTTCGGGTTCACAATGAGTCTACTACTACTAATTATAGGAAGATTTCATTCCACTAAAGAAACTGCTTTTCACCATACTCGTAAATTGGAGTCTTATTATATAAACCAATTACAATTGAAGATAAATATCTCAATCCTGTTACTAAACCACGAGATTTATCTTTATATCTCAAATGGAGTCCCTCCATTGATAGATTTTACAATTGAAAGCTCTAATTCAAATAAAATGAGTTTCATCAAAGAAGCTCAATAATTTTCTCAAATTGATGGAAGATGTAAATATTTTAATGTTTGAAATTCTTTCAAAACCCCATCAAAATGTAGAGAGAATATACTCAAAAAATTTAGTAAACGATATAAGAAAAAACCCTTTAAAATGGAAGAAATTTGGTAGCGAACAGATTTAAGAAATTATCATATTTAAAACAGTTAGTTTCCAAGCTGACAGCCGATTGACCTTCCCCCATTCTAAATTTTTTTTTTGCTTTGTAACTTTGCGGTAGACCGACCCCCTCTATAATCACAACCTATCAATATAAGGCTCAAAGAGGCTACGACCCAACCAACCTCCTTATTTTCATTCCTTCCTTTAAAAGCACATTTGCAAAATGATTTTTCCTTGAAGAGCATCCTTCTTAGGGAGGTTTTGAGAATTTTAAAAGAAAGGCTTATGAAAGTTCTAACCTTAAAATGTGGCGATTTTGGTTTTAGTGTTTTGCACATGATTAGGGTGTTTTAATCATATTGTATGGAGAGATTTAGGTATTGGACAAAGAAATCATGTTATAAAATTTTAGAATACTAATTTAATGTAATTACATAAAATTGAAATTCCAATTTCAAGAAACAAATACATTCAAAGAAAGAGCAAATTATTTCTATTATATTATTTACTAATTCTATAATGTCATAGAGCATGAGAGAAAACTATTTATTGATAAAGTTAACTTAAGAAAATAATCCTTATAATGTGTAAAAAGTCAATAATTTTTGTAACACACAGGATCCTCTGTGACACTCCCTATGACAATCTTAATTGTAGTCTTATTCACACTTAGGTTTTATGAATTTTAGTTTATGTTATATGAATAAACTTGTTCATAATTAAAGTGTGATAGAGTATCACAAGGAGTCACAGAATTTTCAATACGTTTTTTTTTAAAAGATAAAAAGCATACATTGTGAAAGAGGGAAGTACATATACCAACATCAGTTGTGAATGAGGGCTTCTCCTCCCTTAAAAATGATCAGGGTTCGAACCGTGGTCATATCATTTGTATAGAGTTATTGATGTTTGCAGGGTCGCCCTCTTCTTGGGCATCTGCAATACTCAGTCCAGATTAGTCAGGTCTGTCGGGTTTGGACACTGGATGGTCAAGACAAAAAAGAAAGAAGTATCTATATATAGATTAGATTAAACTAGCTAAACTTAAACTTATATACAAGCATACTTGAAACTTCCTTACTCCTAGCAAGTTCTTAGGTAACCCTTTTCAAATTTCCTACCACCTTAAATTTTCAGCTTGAACATGGAATTTCCTCATCATGTTCAAGAATTACTTTCCAAATCCATTAGTTCAAATGATATTAATAGTGATTCACCAATTCGCCGTTCTGCCAATTATCACCCCAGCATTTGGGGAGAATATTTCCTTGATTTCGACTATGACGAGGAGGAAATAATTATGTTTAGTCAGAAAGAGAAGAAACTAAAAAAAGAAATCAGACAGATATTGATAGAGACACCGGACAATTCTACCCTTAAATTGGAATTCATCAATGCCCTTCAACGTCTAGGTCTGTCTTACCATTTTGAAAGAGAGATTGAAGAATCATTACTAAGTATATATAATAATACTATTGCTGAAAATGAAGAATATAAAGATGATGATCTCTACGCAGTTTCTCTCCGATTTCGATTACTGAGGCAGCAAGGCCATTATGTACCCACTGGTAAGTCACGAGTCACTCACATGAATTGAGCAGAGTTCACATCAATTTCACAATAGAAAAATAATAATTCATAATTAAGGATATAGAAAAATAAAAAGATCCACTGGTAAGTAACAATATATAATCCATAAGCATATAACTTTTTCTCTAGATTTTGAAGATTAATCTTTACAAGTTATTGAGCATTTTGAGTTTTGTTACGGTAATTTTTATTGTAGTAATCTTTTTATATACATTATGGTGCACATAAATATACTCTTGATGTTGTATGAAAGAAGCATAGTAATGTGCGTATAAATTCAATTTGTTTTTGAGTATGTCGTCTCTGATGCCTTTTAACTTTGATTTGAGGGCATGATTCTGTAGAAAACATGACGTAGATATAGGGGCTACTATTTCAGTGGTATTCTTTGAGCAATCACTTTGTGGATTCATTGCCAAAGGTTATGTCAGTCTCCAATTCATTTATTTCAGTGGTATTCTAGGAGCAGTCACTTTGTGCATATATTGTCAAAAAATTGGTTGTCTCCTATTTATCCCCGCACATGTACCCCAATTATTGTGAAATTAATGAGTTATGTTATTGTTGTCGTTGTCGTTGTAAAGAATATGCATTAATTATTACATTAGTAACTTTTTTTTTGTTTTACCCCAAATGCTAGGTGTATTCAACAGATTCAGTAACAATGAGGGAAAATTTAAGGAATCACTGATGATCAATGATGTACAAGGAATATTAAGTTTGTATGAGGCAGCACATTTAAGAGTTCATGGTGAGGACATTTTGGAGGAAGCTTTGATATTTACTACCACTCAACTTGAGTCAATGCTCCCAACTTTGAGCAGTTTCCTTGCAACGCAAGTAAAGCAAGCATTAAATATGCCAATTCACAAAACTTTGACAAGGCTAGGAGCAATACAATATATGCCCATTTACAAACAAGATGAATCACATAATGAATTACTCCTCAAGTTTTCAGAATTGGATTTCAACAGGTTGCAGAAGATGCATCAAAGTGAGCTAAGTGGTTTGACCAAGTAAGTTTATTACAGATGAAAATGACCTAGCTAAAACGATAGCTTAAACTAGAAGTTATATGTTGAAATAAATTATTTAAAAGTCAAGAGGTTCATAGTTCGGTGGGGTTATGGTCTGCCCGTGACCGTGAGGTCCCGAGTTCGACACCCTCCCTCATACATGGGGCAATTAATTCTCTCTTTCTATGGCAGTCCTTCTCCTCCTTTGTGGGGCTAAAAAAAAATATTTAAAAAATATTATTTAAAAAAAAAAAAAGACAAATGATGTAATAAATTTTGGGATTCGGAGCATAACACAGTGAGGGATTTTTCTAAATAAATATTTATTTCGTATAAAAATTTAACATTTTAAAAATTTTGGCAGACTAATTTGGCTTTTCCATTTTATCGATTGGACAGCGTTTAAGCGCCAATGCACGACATCAATAGGACCTTACTATATTTGATTGCATTAAACATTTTCAGATGGTGGAAACATTTAGATTTTGCAAAGAAATTACCCTTTGCAAGAGACAGATTGGTGGAGTGCTATTTTTGGATATTAGGTGTGTATTTTGAGCCAAAGTACAGACTTGCTAGAAGGATTTCTACCAAAGTTATTGTTATGACCTCTGTTATTGATGACATTTATGATCTCTATGGAACCCTTGATGAACTCATTCTCTTCACACATGCAATAGAAAGGTACTAATGAATTGTATTTTTTGCTTTATTTAATTTGGGACAACTTTTACTTGCGAAAGGCTTCTCTAGAGTTTCTTAAATAAAATAAAGGCGTGGGTTGTACATGTCACAACTTTTTCAGTGAAAATTTGTACAAGATGCTAAAAGTTGGTGGAAATCAAATGTCCCCGTATATGTTCACATACATGTATCCATCATTTAAAAATCTCTATATTGACATTTATTTTAATTTTATATTCATATGACGAATTGTGAGTTGTTGGGTACATGAATGAGAACGTACACGGGATAGACGACGATTTTTTGCCGTTTAAAAATATATCTGGATTAGCATCTCTACAATTGTCCAATGCACTTCTAAGATTGTAACAAATGTCCGAACATTATTTTGTTTATTTAAGAAAATATACTCCCTTTATCCTAAATTGAATGTTCACATTTGATTTATATAAGAATTAAGATGACTAGTTTCATTGTGAGTAAGCTGTTTTAATATCCTTAAATATAGGATGATTCATATGTAAGTGTATTTTACATCTCTTAAAATCTAGAAAGTTAGTTATTAGAGATTAGATATAAATAATATATATATATATATATATATATATATATATATATATATATATATTAGCCTTATCGGAGGAGGATGACCGCCTTAGGAAGTGAGTATTTATTTGCCCTAATTTCATAATATAAGTCGTTTAGGACATGTAGCGAAATTTAAGGAGGCAAAAGGCAAGGTGGTTTGTTAGTCAAAATATCAACATTACTCTTTTAAATAGGACGTGTATACTACTAATTCTATTTAAGAGGGTAATATTAATATTTTAACTAACAAATTACCTTATTTTTTACTTCCTTATTTTTAAATACATGTCTTAAACGACATAATTATTATGTAATGGAGGTAGTATAACCTAAACATATTAATAAATACTTATAAGAAGAGTGTGACATGTGAAAAAGGTTTTAAAATTGAAGCAATTTGTCTCAATCTTAACTACTATTATTGTTAATGATTCTATTATGAAACATTTAAGAATTTAAGTATGGGAAGTTTTTGTGTAGGTGGGATATCCATTCCGTAGATCAACTGCCATCCTACATTAGATACTTTTACAAGGCCCTGTTGGACGTTTATTCCGAAATGGAAGAAGACTTGGCCAAAGAAGGCAAACAAAATCTAGTAAACTATTCCAAGGCTCAAGTAAGTTTTATAAGGCAAAAAAATTGTTTGTATCTGTGTATATCTCTATTTATTTGTTCAATTACTCACAATTCGCCACATTTATATATAATTGGAAAAATGTATATAACGAACTTTAAGTAATTAGTACATATATAGAAACATGTATGAGCAGGGCCGTCTCAAATAATATTGAGGTCCTGTACTACTCATTAAAGTTAGGCCCCAATTTTTTAAAAAAAATTATAAATTATAAAAGTGTCAAAACATAATTATTAACTCAAATTTCAAGTACAAACAATTTCATATTTTATTTTTAAAAATGAGCATCATTCTAACCCTTTTTTAAACGAAATCGCCAATCAATTTATAAAAAATTATCTTTGTAGATACAACGGTTAAAGGAATAACCAACAAAATTCTATATATAATAATTGAATTATAAAAAATACAAAGATCTTCAAATATTTTAACTAATAATTATATATAAATTAAGTGATTTTTAAAATTTTAAGATCTCTCAAAATAAAATGCCCGATTTCACATGTCACTTTAAAGAAGCTTAGAGTCGGGGTTGTGTACGAGGGACAGACGATTTCCTCTCGTTTTAGACGGTGCAAGCAATTTTAGTTTTTGTAGTACTATTGTTCTTCAACCACGTACAAATAATGTGATCGTTATTTGATTCGTACTTCTGACAAAAATGAAGAAAATTATTGGTAGTACGAAAAGTAGTACTCCTACATCCTTGACTACTAGTTCACAGTTGGCGTCCAAACAGCTATTCAATCCGCATGTATGCATGAATGAGGCATTGGTCTAATGGTTAAAGCTGAGGCCTTATGATATAGAGATAATGAATTTGAATTCCCTCACCGCTTTTTAAATCTCCCTATTTTTGAGTAGATAGATCCTCTCTCCCAATAAATTAAAAAACAAAAACAAAAATTAACACGTATGTAATCATTGAATGAGTTGATCTGGCGAATTAGTTTTGTTTGAGAAAAATGACAAGTTTTAGCTATTAATTCTTCTTAGACAAAGCACCAACTAATCCAATGGTGCATAGTCATTACGTACAGAATGACTAACTGTTCTGCATATAATCTAAAATTTCTCGAATACATACTCAGAGTTGTTTCTTTATTTTATTTTCATTAATAAGCTGTTTCTTTATTTTTCAAAGCTCAAATAATAACTAGCAAATACTTTGCACTAAGAGAGCTAGAAGTATAACTAATTTTATCTATTTTTTGTACTTTATTCAGATGAAAAGCCTAGCTAGAGCATATTTCCAAGAGGCGTTCTGGTATCATAATAAATATGTTCCCAAGTTTGAGGAATATATGAGCGTCGCACTTGTCTCCAGTGGATACTTAATGTTGGCAGCGACTTCTCTTATTGGAATGGGAGAATTAGCGACAAACAACGGTCTTGATTGGGTCACGAATGAACCGTTGATTCTTACAGCTTCAGCGACGATTTGTAGATTAATGGACGACATGGCTGGACATGAGGTATAGTAATAGTACAATTAAAATAACTCAAGCTACTTCCTTAAACGAATACTTAGTATCATCCTCTAACATTATCAATGCTATGGGATAAAATGAAACCATTCAATAAATAAAAAGAGTAAATGGTTATTTAGATTAATAAATTATTTACGCTTTGTATTTCACTCAACTATTTTTTTAGCTAATTATATCACTCTAATTTTTATGTGTGGCTGAAAATAAACCTGTCACTACTTTTTGTGGTGGTTTCTAATCAAATTAGACACGTGTCGGGTGCCCAATATTTCAGGTGCAAAATTAAAAGTACACACTAACCTAACTCCATGCAAAGTCTTTATTTGTTACTAATATTAACTTAATTTAATATTCCGATCTTATATATGCAGTCAGAGAAGCAAAGAGGAGATGTAGCCTCTGCTGTGGAGTGCTATATGAACCAATATGATGCCTCAAAGGAAGAAGCATTTCAAGAGCTACAGAAACATGTCACTAATGCTTGGAAGGATATAAACAAAGAATGTATGGAACCAACTAAAGTCGCAATGCCCCTCCTTTCGCGTGTCGCTAATCTTACCCGAGTAATCGATCTTCTATACAAAGATGAAGATGGCTACACATCTTCCACCACTAAATCTAAAGAATTCATCACCCTCGTGCTCGTAAATGCCGCGACCTTATGAATATTAAGGATCAATATCTTTAATCTGATTAAGAAAGCAGATATTTTTTTATAATCTAAGTATACATATTTTTCGAACTTGTCTCGAATTTGTTTCGTAGACATGATCGTATAAATAAGGTTTCGAACCTCTACTAGCAAGAATGTATGGAACTAAATTTCGATGCCATGAGGTCGAAGTTGTGGTTGTGGTTGTTTTGTTGTGTTTTCTAATAAAATTACTAAGGTATTGTAAGTTATATATATATATATATATATATATATATATATATATATATATATATATATATATATATATATATATATATATATCGTCACAAAATACATACCTAGCTAGATCCTTCCAGTGGCAATTTTATTATTATTTTATTATATATCAACTTATTTCATCAAAGGTTCCTTAGTTCAGTGGGGCAAGGGCCTGCCCACGACCTCATGGTCGTGGGTTCGATACCCTCCCCATGCAATGGGGCAAGATTTAACTGTCTCCCTTGGTAGGGCTATCTTCTCCTCTTATGAGGCGCTTATCTCTCCTTATGGAGCAACCGCCCATCCAAGCTTCAAAACTTATTTCCAGTGCGAAAACGTACTCTCGCCACTGGAAAACCTCCAATACAATTTCCTCAATTTGCAAAAATCCACATCCTAGGCCAAAAAAAGGCCAAAAAAATCATGTTCCCATTCTCTATCTCGTTACATATCTCATCAATAAAAATTGTCGTGTGTTATTTTTTCTGTTGATGATTCCACTATTTTTTATATGTTATAATTTTTTAAATAAAAAAATTAATATATAGCAATTTCTAAACACAAAATAGGATTAGACGATTCTTACCGCACATCCTAAAACAATCTAACTAAAAAACAAATTATCTACAAGCAATATTCCACAATTTTCTATCAAATATCCACACTATGAATATTACATTGTACAACCATATAACTCATTAAGTTCCCAATAATTTAGAGTATGGATGGTGAATGGATAGCGGATAGACATAACCTTTAACAATGAATGTACAAGTAATTATCTCAAAATACTACTGAAACATATAAATTAAAGATTAGTCTAACTTTTGGCAATAAATACATTAAGTGATTGCTAACAAATCACCAATAAAAAATTAGTCATCATATACCGTCACAAGGTAGCTACTCACAATGAATATTCCACACACAAAAAGCAAACTATTCAAAGTATATTAACAAACAAGACAAAAAAAAGTAGTTAAAATTTAAGAACCCAAAAACTCTTTCAAAGTATATGACCAAATAAGTCATCTGAAACGCAAGATGATTAAATCTAGTAATGTCAGCCTGTCCCTCCCACGCATTGGCCTGCTTATTATCCTCCTTCGAGGTCTCATTCTCTTCCAGACATATATACCTTCATTAATCATCGTCCATGTCAACACTCAAATATCGTGGCATTAAGGAATCCTCGGCCGTTTGTAAAGTCACTCTATTGGAATGACCTGCCACATCACTAATTTGAGTGTTGACACTTTTGCGTGTCAGCGAGTGTCCCCTGTCTCTCCCAATTTGGTGTACTCGGAATTTAGTATACAGGGATGAAGTCAGAAATTTGGTGTTAGGGCGAAAATGCAACAGTATGTCGAACTAAATATAAAAATGGTAAAAAAAAAAATTCTTAGGGGAGCGAAACTGATAAAATATTCTGAACTACATATTAAATTTACTGTACCTATTAGTATTTTTAAAAATCTCGGGTGACGTCCTGATGCTCTAAAAATGTCTCTGGTAGGATGTCGAACAAATTATCCGCTATATATATATATATATATACACACTTTAAGCCACTAATATTCTAAGGATCATGATCCAAAACATTTTTCAGCCTCTTCGATCCTCCATCTTCATTACCGCCCTTTAATTGGTGGAAATCGTATGTTCCCTGTAAATGCCGCGTATAAGTACTTACTATTCAGGATTTATCATATAAACATTCCTTCCAATTACATATACCTGTGGTGAATTATGAGTGATTAGATACAGAAATAGAGATATACACGAAAGACAGACGTTTTTTTTGCCTTCTTTAATAATGGAAATTTGTTATGGTCCAAGAGTTTTAATGCTTTTAAACCCTTAATAGATTTTTTTAGGTAAGTTGACTGAAGTTTCCTTCCAGTTTTTAAGAGGATATTTTAAAGGACCTTGCTAGGCTACTAGAATTATTGGCTAAAAGATTGACTAAAATAGTTTTTCGGACCTTTTTGCCCTTATAGTTGGGTGAATCCCTTATACCAGCAGAGGGTAAGATAGTCATTTAACACCCTCAATTTAGGGGTTTAGGGTTTCTATCCCCAAAATTCTAGAAGTAAATCATTTTCCTATTTTAAAATTCGACATAGTCCTATACCCTTTATCCATATTTGATCCACTGGTTTTTATCTAATAATCACTATTCACTCAAAAATACTTTTGATCTCCCAGGATCAAGGCAACATCAAGACTAATATAGTTTTAGACATTGCTAGGGAGTTAAAATGGTATATAATTTTAATTTTAATTTTTAACCAATTTTGCTTAACCCTTAATCATTTCCCTATATTTTTATGGGAAATTGGTCTATTTAGTCCCCCAGTAATTTTCGTTTTGCCCGTATAGTCTCCAATGTTTAATTTCAGCCTGTAAAGTCCCCAAAAAAATTTCGTTTAGCCCGCATAGTCCTCAATGTTTAATTTCAACCTGTAAAGTTCATTATCTATTTACGGGCTGCATATAGAGGTTCCACCACCTCTTCTGCGGCGGAATCAGGGCAGCCCCAAATTCATGTCATCCACGTACTTAATGAGCGGGGGAATAATTATCAGTTTCAATCAATAAAATTTACAAAATACAAAAAATAAGTATAAAAATGGTTAAAAAAAGGAAACCCCAAATTATATTGCCCTAATTTGGAGGAACCCATTTGCCCTAAGTCCTCCGCATAAGAGGTGGTGGAGCCTCTATATGCACCCCGTAAATAGGTAAGGGACTTTAGAGGCTGAAATTAAACATTGTGGACTATACGGGCTAAACAAAAAAATTTGGGGGACTTTATATGCTGAACGAAAATTTTTGGGGGACTTTACAGGATGAAATTAAACATTAGGGACTATACGGGCTAAACAAAAAATTTTGGGGGACTTTACAGGCTGAAATTAAACAATAGGGACTATGCGGGCTAAACAAAAATTTCTGGGTGACTAAATAGGCTGATTTCCCTATTTTTATTCTATTTTGTTGTTAATTTCTTGGAAATGGGCCTAAATTTAGGGTCGAGAACCCGACACAAAAGTTTACCCAAATCATAATAGGCCCATTTCATCCTAATATTGGTCTAATCAAAAGTTTATATTGGTCTCTGAATTCGACTTCCAATATATGTCTTTCATTTTCAATTGGGCCCAGTTTTTTTTTTTTTTGGTAGTGTTACCACAAAAAATTCGGCAGAGAGTAGAGTTAAAAAATAGTTTTATATTCACACATTGTACTTCCTCTTTATAATTTACTAATAAATAAATTATTCTTCTTTTTGGTTAACCCCGAAGGGCACCCGGTGTCCACCGACAACGTGATAATTAATCTGGGCCCGACTTGCCGTTGGCTCGTAACGTGACCGCTAGGGGAGGGTCTGACCCATACTGCTCTTATACACGGAGCCCTATCACCGCGGGAAAATCCCACGAGAGTCGATGTATACTGTGGGAATCAAACCCTCGTTAACGGTGAGGCATATGACAACTCCAACCAGTTACCCCATAGCTCACGGTTAATAAATTATTCTTCTTAATCATTGTATTGATCAAAGAATATTTAATTTATGACGAAATATCTACTACTCAAAATGAGACTTTTCCAATTCGAGAGAAAAGTTTTACCACGAGATCTAGCCCTAATTGGCTTGACCTTTATAAATTAGTTGAGACTAGTTTATAAACTTATATTATTCAAATGATAAATAATAAATTTATATTCCGTCTCAGGATATTTGGAATATTTGGACCTTTCTTTTCTTAATTACCCATAATATTTACGACAGTTGTATTACTAATGTGGATGTAATGCATATTTTTGAGTTTTACTTTTATTAACTATTACTGTCTCATTTTAAAGGAGACTTCTTAATGTGTTGCATAAAAAAGAAAAGAAAACATAACTTTTATTTTAAATTATATTTTTTAGCGAATGCTTATATATTTGAAAACTCCCAATCGAATTAATATTTTAAAATGGGGGAGTAATTATTAATAGGGATCCGATAAGTAGCAAACTATTATCGTATAGTTCATGGATGCCCGAGACTTTTAAAAATACTACTAGATATGGTAAATATAAGTAGTTTGTAGTATTTTATTAAGATCGCCCCCCAAAAAATTTTTTTAGCTTTTATATGTACTTTGACATACTTTTAGAGTATTTTAAAAGTCTTTTACAGCTCCCCCCCCTCCAAGACACATTTCCTGCCTTAGTCCCTGGTATAGTTCACGAAACTGTCTCAATAATTTTACATTTAAAATTAAGATAAATATTAAACATAAAATATTACAATCAGGACGGGAATAATTGTAAGAAAATGGTTTCATATTTTCCCGTCTTCTGTGTGTGTTTCCATAGAATTGAAGAAATTGAAATTGAAATTCTAATTTTATGCAATTTAATAGAATTATAATTCTAAAATTTTCTAAACTCATAGATTATCAAAATTAGAATTCTAAGAAATTTCAATTCCAAATAATTGATTTCCATTGTTTGGTACATTTATAAAATTAGTATGGAATTCATTTCAACTTCTATGGAAGAATTCCGGTGGCGGGGGCGGTGGTCGGAATCCCGAGATCGTCGATAGTTGACAAAATATGGCGGTCAGAGGTGATCGTCCGACTGTCGATTATGGTTGAATGTTGGTCGGTGTTTGATGTGAAATATTTGTAGCACAAAGGTAAGTTATGGAATTGGAATTGGAAATTCCTTAATTTTTAAATGAAATTAATTTTGTGTAATTGAGGAGGTTGGAATTTTAATTCAAAATTTTTGTTTAGAGTCAAACAAAAGAATTAAAATTTAATTTCAATTCCAATTCCAATTCCAATTTCAATATTGTGTTGACAATCAAAACAAGAAAATTAGAATTGGAAAATCAATTCCAATTCTATGGAAACAAACACACCCCTAAATGTGTTATTCTTTTTTTTTAATCTAAAAAAATATTAAGTAAAGAAGATTTTTCTTCTTTTCACTATTGAGAAGTTTGTTAATGATACCAAGGTGTATATAAGTTTAGCTTTGTACCAAAAAGAGGAGACAAATCATTTTGATCACATAAAAAATCTCTTATAAAGAGGTAGAAGAAAAATAAAAGTGAAACGAAGATTCTATCTCTTTTTCTCTTTTTCTTTTTTCTTCTTTTATCCTTTATCCCTTTCTTGAGCTAAACGGATACCTCAAGATAATATCATCATTCAATGGTTTGCTTTATATCCTACGTGATCACTTTTATCCAGATTTCTTTTCATATTTTTCTTTTTGGTAATCAAAGTGAAGTTTTGGAACCCACAAGAATTATAAAGGTCTGTTAAAAATTAAAAAAAAAAAGGAATAAATCTTAAACCACAAAAATAAACAAATAAACAAACCATAAGTAGAACTATATAAGTTTTGTAATATATATATATATATATATATATATATATATATATATATATATATATATTGATATAAACATAATATAAAATAATAATTTTGGAATTTTGAAACTTTAATTCATAACAGTCCCCCACAAGTTTTAAAACTTCAAAAAAATAATTTTTCCCCCACCAATTTTAAATTTTCAAAAAGTGATTAGAACAAGCTTTTATGTTATGATATGAAATGTTTGATGAATACGCAAAAACTCTCTTTCATTTTCAAAGTATTCTATTTTCCTTTTTTCTTATTATTTTTCATTCGGCAACTAGATTGGATTAGTTAGTGAGAAGTCTTCTAGTGAACGTGCTCATTGAGGAGACTAAGAAAATGGGTTTTATCTTGGAGTCATGACTGACCGCTATCACCCGCACGTAGGGAGATCTTCACGTATTTAGCACAGTAACTTTGTTACGACTCCCATAGGCTTGCTTTCTTTATCCCTATTCTCATATATTTATATTTATGTCACGTCTTTAGATTGATATAAACATAATATAAATTAATTTTTAAAATAATAATTTTGATAATAATTTTGGAGTTTTGAAACTTTAATTCAGTAACATATATTGCATTAGGGATCAGAGATCTTATCCACTTGATGAGATTAGTTTCTAATTTTTGCCATAGATAATTGATGTCGTGTTCAAGAGTTCTTAGGCCGCCCTACCCTAGAGTCATTAAACGCAGACTCTGCGTGCGTTCCATATGTTGTGTTTGAATTAGTCTCATTACGCCTCAAAGAGACAACTAATACTATCTCTATTCCTTAATATAAGACTTTCATTACATGTTGTGAAAATTAAGTAAGCAAAAATTAAGATATTTTTTTAATTAAAATATCAATATTACTCTCTTTAATAAAATTAGTGGTATACAAGTCAAATTTAATTGAATAATATTTGTATTTTAACTAATAAAGTATCTTTTTTTTTAATACTTTTAATTTTCTAAACATGTAATAAAAATTTTATATTAAGGAATGAATGGAGCATATATGAGCAAAAAAAATAGCTGCATAATTTGGTTTAGTGAAAAAGTTAAATTGATTCATAAAAATGGGGTATCTAAGACAATCAACAGGTAACCAACGACATAAAAGCAGTTTAGTAGGAACCTCAGAGACTACACACGCAACAACTTATTCTAAATCCTTCTGTGAATGGCTAGCTGGAATGTGACATGAGCATGAAAGGGGTATTATTATCAATTTTCTTTTTATAAGGGCTGAAATTACTTATATTGGCTCTTTTATCCCATATTGTAAGGTGGATCTCGAAAGATATGAAAGATCTCCTTCCAATCGTGATTTGATTAATATTTTCTTGTCTTTACTAGTATAAAAAAAAATGTTACACCACCTTGTAAGGTTTACGAATTAAATCCCCTTCAAACTAAATGGTATTTGTAATTTTTTGTCTGAATTTTTTTTATTATCTAAAATGCTTGTCTGAAGTTTGTAAAAGTAAATTATTTATTTTAGCAAAATGTTATGTTCTAAGTAGTGATATATTTTTATTTGAGAGGATAACCTAAAAACTTGACTTGCAAGAAAACATAATAGAAGACTGGGTCCTGCAGTCCTCATATACTCATTTCCAAGAAATCAGAAGGGCAAAAGCTGTAAGTTGTTCCCCAAGTAAATATGGGATAGGGCCAATTATAAGACTGGGCCACAGGACTTAGATACCCCTCCCACCACTAGGGGTTGCCATTGGCTTATCTGTCCGACTCGATTAAGGTGTGGGGATTGTTTCTTCTTTATTGAATGGATTCAATCAGGGTTATCAAATTACACGGTCTAATGGTTATAAACCAAAATAGTTATTCTTAAATCGAAAATGATTATTTTCATATCAAAATAACTATTTTAATTATAATTATCAAATTAAGTAATTCAACGATTTTAATTGAATCTACACGGTGCCGAGAAAATGCCCCTTCCTCCGCACCTTAACCATTTCTTCATCTGTCAAGTTAAATACAGATTGAAGTTTTCATTCTTGTACTCTTTGCCAAACTCTCTTGCAAACGCCAAGAAGCTACCAACAAAAAGGCAAAAAATTCTCTGTCCCGTTGTGTCCCCAACCAATCACAATTCACCATATGTATATATAATTGAAAAAAATATTTATATAGTAAATTCTAATTGGTTTGGAACAGAATTAGAGACAGGAATGGGAACAGAGGATTTTCACCCCAACAAAAAGGTGCAGGCAACTCAGAAACTACCGGTACCTCAATCAATTTTTCTTTGTTCTTTTTTTCCTGAAATAATGTTTTTGTATCAAACGTTTTAGAATATATATGTATGACTATTTATAAACATGAGCAAAATGAAAAATTGAACATTCTATTTTGAAAATAAATGTTAGGGTGAAAATTGTTCACTCTCTAAACTATTTCGTTTTTTTTCACGCTCAATTAAAAAAAAACAAGTTTTGTCCTTAAACTATTCAGACGTATTAATCGTGCTATTTTCGTCGATTTTCTCCTTTACATCGTGATGGAAATTAAAATAATAAGGGCATTTCTTCATTGCATGTATCGGGTCTGAATCCGACCCGTTTGGATCATGTAGTTGTAGTTGTATCAATATTTACTTGAGTATTGTTTGCACCGTCTTCCATAGAACCTTTGGCAGAATCTCGGGGAAGTCATTGATTACTGTCTTAATCAAATCCATATTCATGATATGGCTTTCTTTTTTTTCTTTTTTTTTCTAGCGCCCGAAGACGATTGCCCCCGAAGGGGAAGAGCGGAGAGTACCCTAAATAGGGAAGATAAGCCTCATAAGGAGGAGAAATTATTTTGCCCCATTATGAGGAGATATAGGAATCGAACACGGGACCTCCGCCCCGTGTTCGGGTAGCCTTACCACTTGGGCTACCCGATTCCCATCATGATATGGCTTTCAGTAAAAGGGTTTCTCTATCCCCGATAATTTTTATGTCAAACTGTTTTTTCAATGCGTCCATAAGTTAAAGGGTCTTGTTGCTGAGTGGCTTTCCAATTTAGTGGAATGACCACCCCTTTTGGAGTCACGTCATATACTCGAAAAATCGAAGGTAATGACTACATTTTATTTCATTAAACTTGTTCTAAATCAACGTCTTAATGACTTTTATTAATTGTTGAATCTGACTTTGAACTTGCTTGCCAATATTTCAATTAATTTGTTGCCTAATAGGTGCCAAAGATGTTGGTAAGGCAAGTGAGTGAGAGCTATCTGATTGTTCACCCCGGAGTCTGTCGATTGACTCCATATTTTCAATATATTTGTCGGATCTCAATCGCATTAAGGAAAGACTCACAGTAGTGTCCTGTTGGGCGTGTCAAAAAGTGTTGCCACAAAAACCCAGTCGAGCATTGAGCTAAAAAAAATTAATCTGGGCGGACTTTATATTCACACATTGAATTCCATTTTAGAAGATGGTTTACACTCGAAAAATGATGACTCATCCAAGCATGAATTATTGAAAAAATATCCTCACGCGGAGCGCCTATCCGAAGCCAAGCAGACTACCTTAAAACTATGTATACGCTATTAGGAAATTCCCTAACGCAGGAAGTCTAGTTTAAGGGATGGATTCTAATCTAGTTATGCTTTATTGGACAAATATTCTCACACATGAAGTCCAACAAATTTGAAATTTCTAAGCTTAACTACTAGAATTTAAGTGCTGAAGTTGTAAGGAAATCATTCAAACACTATATAAACGAAGATAAAAAGTAATTTTGATTGATGATTGCGATGTGATGTGATGTGATTGTTCTTCATTTTGACCTTCTATTTATGCTTTGAAAATAGCTTGTCACATTGAATTCTACTCATTTCGGTCATGATTTGGTGAAATGGGCATGTTTCTCTTGCCGTGGCGGTGATGGAGAACATGTGCTCGCTCTTCTTGCTTCGGCCGAGCGGCAGTTTGCACGTTTTCCCCTTTTTTCTCGACTACTCATTTGGCCCTAAAACCTCTTCTGCCAGAATCTCACTTTCCCACGTGAAAACCGTGGTGGTTTATAATGGATAAGGTCTAAGAATGAGTAAAATAATTGTGAAATATGATCTTAGATGTCCAGGAATTATGTTTGTTCCCCTAATTAATTGGTAGTGTCTTTTGTTGTGTTTCGAGCTTTTACTTTCCAATTGCTTCTGGCCATCTGATTTCGGTCAGTCTGTAACTCTTTCGGCCTGGTCGTTTCTAATTGATACTAATATTGAACTTCGACTGAGTCATTTTGTGCGCTTCCTAACTTGTCTCGGCCAACCGATATTTTTCAGATATCAACGCTAACAATCTCCTTGACATTTTGTTTTCCCACTCTTCTCAAACTAAAACTAAAACTTTTAATCAATGAACTTGAGGATTTTTTACAGATTCTTAATCATTAAACTTGATGATCATCTGAGTACTCAATCAAATGAATGACTGGATATATGATCTTGTACAAGCGTGGGAGTGAAAGAGAAAGGGAGCGTTTGGTTGCCAAAATGGGGGAAAGTCTGGCATGGGGCGGTCCTTGTGGGTACGGCCCCACACTCCTCTCATATAATTTGAGACAAGATCCACCTGGAGGGTAGGTCCCGCAGGTCTTCATGTCTCATAGGTACCCACAAGGACCGTCTCATAGGGAATTTTTCCCCAAAATGGGACTCTACAACTTATCCAAAGAGAATAAAACACAGAAGCAAAGATGGCCCACCAAATTTTTATTTTCACAAAGAAAAAGAAGAAGGAAAAAAATCCAAGAAAAAGGTGAAAAGATATCAATATATCAAGTCATTTTAGATATCATTCTCTATACAATGAACTTTGATTTCTTCTACGTTTATACGAAGCAAATTAACTGCTACAATGATATCAACACTTCTGATATGTACCGTGTCCACTGGACCATGCGATTCAGATTTGGCCACATCACCGCATTTCCTTCTCTCTCCTCAATATGTAGGGATGTGGCCAAATCTGGACCACATGGTCCACATGGACCCAGTCCATATCATAATTTTCCCAATGATATAGGCATTTGCCATTACTTGTATTTGGAGATATATATATGCCACAAAGATATAAGACAAACAAAAAAATTTATCTCTTGAAACAATTAGTTCTATCAATGGTTTTGATAGAGTTTACTTGTGTTTTTGGACCATTATTCAAGTCAATGGTTTGTCCCACAAGATCAACCATTGTGCTATGTGATGAATGTTTTATTACTTAATAATTATTAGATAATCTACTTTTTTTGTATGTCTAATTAATTGAGAGTTGGTAATCAAATTCATATCATATGTAGTGTTGTTGTGGGGCAAAAGGGCTTTTTTATTATTTTCATTCTAGCCTAAAGCTTTGGTCATTTCATGAGTCAATTAAATAATGATGAGTGTGATATTCTTGAAGACTTATCATTAGTTTTTTTTTTTTCTTGTTTGAAAGAAAGACTATTGATAGTTAGGAATAATAATATCCTTCTAGTCACTTAGAATTATGTTTCTCTTTTGACTTGTGAAAACCCACAATTATACGCATTGAAATGCTATAATAAAGGCATACTTTTATTTATTTTTCTTTTTTAAGAAAATAATATGCTTTTGTTATTTATTTATTTTAATTGGGGAAAGAGAATTTACGGGTCACATGACATATCATATTGACAGTTACTATGACACATGTTGACATGCAGTGGCGGAGCTTCATGAGGGCAGGAGGAGCCTACGGCACCCCCAAAATTTTCAGAAACGATGAATTTTCTATAGAAAACAAATTGTGATATTTTCTTATAAATGTTGTATTCACCCCCCACCCCTAAAAAATTTCAGTAAGAAATTCGCCCCTATAACAAATTCATGATGATTGGCTCCAAACTGATGACATGTGCTTTTGTTATAGAATAGATGGCATGTGTGTGTAGGGCTATCAATGGGATTCAAAAACTCAAATCTAGACTCACATTTACTAGACTCAAATCAGATATAAGACAATATTTTTTGGATCCCACGCTTGTACAAGATCATATATCCAGTCATATAGATTTGGGCCCAACACAAAAAAAATAACTAATATGAATCTAATAAGATTCATATTGGACCTAATAGACTCAAGAGATCCAACAAACCCACAAGAGATCCATATTGGCCCCTCATTCCCTCCACTCTCTAAAAAAAAAACCTGGGCTAATAAAAAAATAAAACAATCTGGGCTAATCTTAAAAAAAAAAAAAATAAGCTAGGCTCACATTAGGCTTGTTTTGTGCCTTTTGTTCAAATATGATTTTTTTTAAGCGTTTATTTGGAGAAAAAATTATATTATTTTATATAGGGGTGTGCATTCGATATATGTTTCGGTTTTCCGAAACAAAATTTCGGTATTCGATTCGCTTTTATAATATTTTATGAAAACTAAATTGAATCAAAATTATATGAAAACTAAATAACGAATACCGAAATTATTTCGAAATTATATGGAAATCAAATATCGAATACCGAAATTTATGTCACTATTCATTATTTTTAATTTTTAAAAAAAACTGACATTTTACAAGTTTTTATTGGCGAAACAGAAAATGAGAGAAAAATAAAACATAATATTTTTAATCTCACAATATAAGAAACAACACTGACAACAACCTCCTTTCGGTGATGGGCTCCACACCTCCTCCACCATTCTTTATCACCTAGACAAAAGGTGTGTGTGTGTGTGTGTGTGTGGTGTGTGTGTGTGTGTGTATATATATATATATATATATATATATATATATATATATGTTTCCTATTTTAAAATATCAAACAAGAAATTATTTTTCCCACGGATTTCTTTTTTTGCCCATTTATAGCAGGGATAAGACAAGCCCCTCCTTGTCCTTGTGACGAAGAAGTTTCTTGAATCAGACTAAAAAAAAATCTTTTTTAAAAATCAAAATCCCCCACTTTTTTTTAACCAAAAAAAAGTCAAAAAGCCTAATATATTTTTAAATTAATATAAAAAACAAATCAAAATTACCTTCTTTTTTTTTATCGGAAAAGCATGGAGAAGAAAACGTGATTTTTTTTTTTGATGCAAAACTTGATTTCATTTTAAATCTCCATATTATAATGAACGTACAAGGCTTGAGGGAAATTGCCATGATCACTTTTTAGTGTTTGTTTATGGGAAGACCCATACCCATTGAGACTCAATATAGTTGGGTCTAGACATTAATTAAAAATGTCTATACCCAATATAGTAAGACTTGGACTCAAATTTTTTTATAGTGAGTCTGAGCCTGGATCCTAAATTATGGATCCAATAGGGCCCAATTGACAGCCCTGTGTGTGTGTGTCTATATATATATATATATATATATATATATATATATATATATATATATGCAAAAGATTGGTTGGTACACTATATTTTATGAGATATCTAATTTCCAAGAAAAACAAGTGAACATAGTAAATTTTTGTGATGAAAGTGGATTTTTGGCGGTCAAGAACCATGGAGAAATATGTTAAACATAATTTGTTGATGGTGCAACTATGATTTCTGAAGAAGAGGAACATGGTGATTTTGACCCATAAAGACTTGCAAACAATATGAATATATTAATAGCTGTGTCAGTAATGAGGCAATTTAGGTTATTGCCTCAGGCCCTAAATTTTATTTATTTTAACTAAAATTTCACTTCAAACAAAACAAAAAAATTAGAGGTCCCATATAATTACATCACACACATTGTCCACTAAACATAGGGTTAGCCTAAGCCAATTGAGACTCACTTTTAGAGTATAAAAACTTAGTGGTTTTCTATCTTCCATCATTTTCATCCTTAAAATTTTGGAAATTTTTATTCTATTTACTCTACACTCAATATAAACAAATTCTTGAAGTCATTCTGGTAAACAAATAAAAGAAGAAACAACAGATCTCTACTGAAAATAAGTTTTTTCAAAATTAAAACTAGGCTCTATTTAGACAAGGTTTGGTTTTGGTCTCAAAATTAGTGGGAAAATACAAATTATGACTTAGAAAATTGGCGGGAGAATTTCAAATTCAAATTTTTTCGTTCAAATATTCGTTGAAATTGAAATTTTTTTAAAAAATAAATTGAATTTGAATTTATTATTGTAAATTATTAAAAATTATTGTAAAACCCAAACCCAAACCCAAACCAAACATATGTTAATAAAAATTATTGTAAATTTAAAATAAGTGCTCATATAAATAGAACAATTAATACATAAAATTTAACATATATCTAAAAATATACAATATATTTTCAAAAAGTGTCTCTTATATACAATATAGCCATAAGCATTTTTTGTTGACTTATGGAAGCCAGATTGGACTGAACCATGCTAAACGCCGTCATAACGGAGTAATATATCACGAATCCCAAACCCAATAATATTTAAAAGAGTAAATGATTATTTATGATACTAAATTATTTATGTATTTTTATTTATGATATTAAATTATTATTTTAGTTAATTATATCACTTATTTAATTGTGGGTGTCAAATAATATACAACCATTTTTTTTTTTGGTATTTTCTAGCCAAATTTGACATGTTACTTTCATATGCAGATTATTAAGGGGCAAAATTAAAATTTCGTAATAATCCAGTGATCCGTGAGTTAAAGATTTGACCCTATTTTGAGAGCAAATTTTCTGTTTAGTGGTCAAATCTTTAACCCGCAGATCATTGAGTTATTACGAAGTTTCAATTTTGTCCCTCAATAATCTGCACATTAATATCACGTATTAATTTTGGCCAAAAAATACCCAAAAAATTATAATTGTATATTATTTGATATTCAGAAATAAATGATTGATATAATTAACTAAAAAATATTTTAATACCATAAAAAAAATACGTAAATAGTTTAATAGCATAAATACTCATTTACTCATATTTAAAAAAAGTAGAGAGAGAAAGAAAGCTTGGGGAAGAAGACTGTCTGACTAATGGGGGAATAAATCGAGGTCTTTCGGTGTAAGCATCACCTATCATCTCAATCCTATCTGTAACTTATTTTTTCATTTTTTTTTCATTTCTTTTTGTCCAGCGTCATCTCCGTGTCATCCCACATCATACTGATGTCATCGATTGCACCCCACCTCTTTTTTTTTTTTTTTTAGTTTTGAAATTTCCAATTTCTTTCCTTTTCATTCTAGAAATGAAATGTTTGGCTTTATTATATTCATCTCAATCCTCTCCAAATAGGTTACAGTGGAGAACATACGGAATTTCGCACAGGCATTCACACGGGCCATGAGGCAAAATTTTTTTTATCAAAGACTCGTATTGAAAAATATTTTTAAATTTTTTTTTATTTTTCTTGATTTTTCGGATGAAAAATTACTTATTAACGTTTTATATTCAAGATGTTCTAATAAATTATTTTAAATAGATAATATATCTAATCCATTTAATCTATCTTGTAACATAATTGATCTTAAATAATATTTTATTAGTTTTAATTTTGAAAAAACTTTTTTTCAGCAGAGATCTGTTGTTTCTTCTTTTATTTGTTTACCATAATGACTTCAAAAATTTATTTATATTGAGCGTGGAGTAAAGAGAATAAAAGCCTCCACATTTTTAAGGATGAAAATGATGGAAGATAGAAAGTCACTGAGTTTTTATACTCTGAAAGTGAGTCTCAATGGAAAAAATTGAAAAAAATTATAAAACGATTTATATCATGAAAAAAATTGTATAAAAATTTAAATATAAAAAAATTATTTGGTCAATGTTTTCGTTTTTTAAAAAACTATCCTTTTGTACACAAGTTTGTTTGGATTGGGTTTGGTCTTTTTTTTTTCTTTTTTTTTTTGAAGCCCCATGAAGGGGAGAGATAAGTGCCTCACAAGAGGAGGGGAGAACCCTACAAAGGGAGATTAAAGCATGCCCCATGTATGGGGAGGGACAGGCCATAGCCCCACTGAGCTATGGACCTTGTGATGGGTTTGGTCTGATTTGAGACTCAAACTCATAACCAAATCAACTTTAGATTGAGTATAGAAATGAAACGTAGAGTATTAAATCATCTACAATTTAGTTTGGATTTGAAACTGGTTTTAGACTGAAATCAAAATTTCAAACTCAAACTCAATCTAATCGCACCCATAATCTTTTTTTTTTTTTGGTAAATAAGAAATTAACCATTAATTACAGACTTAAATTAAAAGTTATACATGTTTATCTTACATGTGCTCTTTTAAACATTATTTCTTTTAAATAGCACTTATGGGAGAAAGAGCACTTCAATGGACCTTATGTAGATGCTAGAAATTAATAATAAAAATGAAATCCGCTTGTTGCATAATATGTTTTCCAGTAATTAATAGCACAATAGCACAAACGAAAGTTGTTACGATCAAAATGTAAATGACTTCTAACTTTAGACCAATTAAGCTATTAATTGAAGAAGAAAAATACGTCATCACTCTTTAGATCTAAAATAAATCTACAAGAACTATAATTCAATTATCCTGTGTAATTCAAGTATAATTGAACTATAATTCAACTATCCGCCAAAAAAAACTATAATTCAATTATCCAGAAGGAAAAAAAAATCCCAAGCTCCAACGGTACTGAGGCAATCAAAGACTTAAATTGATTCAAATTGATAGGGAAACAAGTGTATAGTTACCAACAAAAGTTGTCTCAATTGGTAGAGGATTTGACACGTTCTTACAAATGTCAATTGTTCAATTCCCACTGCCGACGTGAGGACTGTGTTGGTGGGTGATCTGTAAGTATTCTAGTACACGACTTATGGTCCCTAGGTCTGCCCTGACCCGTGGTGGTGATCGAAGCCGAACTCACCCAAACTTTTTTTAACCAAACAAAAAAAAACAAGTGTATAGTTTAACTGACAAATTTATCAAGTGTAATATTATGTTAGTTTTGCCTTCGATAAAAAATGTGAGTTCGAGTTTTGTTAAGTGCACATGTTAACTCTTTCTAAATTTTTTATGTATAGATAACACTGCGTGCACCCAATTATAACATATTCCGCGATTCGAATCAGATCAAACTCTAAAAATAGTGAGGTGAGGGCCTTTAAGATTAGGAAAAAGCTTAGCGGCTAAGTAAAATTAGCTAAAAATCCAAATTAAACATTATTCACCCTTGTTGGTATAAGGGATTCACCAAATTATTTACTATTTTACCATCAATTTAGCTAATTAATTAGCTAAATTTTAACTCCTTAACAATGTCCGAATGATTATTGTTCAATCCTTTTTATAAGGACCGAAATGGTGAAAAAAAACGTTTTAAGTTGGACCCATTATTTAGTTCGAGGAGTCAGAAAGATTCTAAAAATAGGACCCCACACGGAAAAAGATTGGGATAGAAATGGATGGAGTTACCTCAAAAGTTGAACCGTTGATTAGATCACGCTAGGATAAGTTTCGCACTTACGTAATTTACTCTCGTCCATCGTATTAAAAATTTGACGATCAATATTAATTTAAAATAAAATATATATTTTAATTTACGATATTTATCGTGTAAAATATTTGTTCTGAATTCAAAACACATATTCTCATTAATCTGTATGTACATAATTTTTGATATTTCGTATAGAATCCGGACTGATTAGATCAGCCATCAATCACAAAAATGTTAGCTACATGATGATGGATTGGGGAGAGATGGGACCCAATCGAGTAGGATTAGGTAGCATCACAGACCATGTGTCCCCTCTGTGATTTGTCCCACACTATAGAGCCCCTATACATGCTTCCCTTTCTATATTTGGATATCTCCATAATTTGAAAATAAATGGTATTCAAATCGCGTTTTAAAGGTGTGATTGGATGCTAATAAGGAATTGGTTTAATGATTAAGTCCGAGATTTAATGACGCAGATGTCAAAAATTGGTTTGAGTTTCAAATTAGAGAAAACCAAATCAAACTATCAGACACTTAAAACTTCTTACCTTTATTCTACCATCAAATTAATTTATTTTAGTTTTTTTGCTAAATAAATAATTTATTTTAGTTGCATTTGTTCTTTTACCATGAATGTGGAGAAATTTTATCTTGATAGGTAAGTAATTTAAAATTTACTTTCAAGTCAATTAATATAATATACGTAGAAAAAAGAATTGACTTACAATACACGATTACACGTAAGAAAGAAAATTGACTTTTTAACCTACGTATATTATATTCATTAATTTAGATGTAACTTTTAAAATTTGTCACCTACCAGAATAAAATTTCTCGAGAATGTGACAAACTTTGAACGAGCGGTCTCTTGAGCTATAAGTGAGAAATTAGTTTCCTAGACTATTTACGAAAGGGAAATAAATTATGCTCAAGAAAATTGAATAAAAATTGCCAAAATAAAAACAAAATACTTTTAATTTCTATTTATTGGAGAAATTTTATAATATTTTACACTTTTATCTTTAAAGTGATTCAATTAATTAAAACCGTATCACATTACCCATCAACACAATCTTTAGTCAAAAGTTGGGCTAATGATGAAAGTATAGTCTCTACTTTAGATCACTCGTGTGATAAAAACTTTACTTTATAGGGATTGGAGCTTGATTGTATTTCATTTTTTTCACTTTGGACTTATGACACTTATGATAAAAGGCAACAATAAGAAGTACGAGATATTCGACCGCACATGTCTTCAAAAAATTTAAGGCAAAAATAAAAAACTTGCAATAGATATTATTTTTGTTTTGGGATTTTTTAATGAGTTTCACAAAAATTGAATTGCCGGTGAATAGAAATATGAGATCAATTCCAATATTTGATATTTAAAATTGTGTTCCCTTACCTGAGGAGGTTCAAAACACTACTAACAAAAAAATAAAAAAAAAGGAGAAAGAGAGGTGCAAAAGGAATTACAGAAAATAGAAAAGTTAACGGTGACGGCCGGATTTTATTTTTCACTGAAAAGTGACGTATAACAGTAAAGTTCAAGAGAAATTGAAGTAGTACTCTTCCGCTACTTCCGTTTTAAATTATTTATTCACTTTGTATTTTGCAAATTTTGCATAATAAATAAGGTTTCGTCAAATTTTATAGACTATATTGTAAGATATGGTAAAATATCACATATGACCATATTTAATTTGACTCCCAATTTAATTTCTTTTTTTTTGCTCTTTATTCTTCTCTGTCCAAACATTCAATGCAATGAGTATAATTGAAAAAATTATTATTAATAAGCATTTTAATTAGAAAATAAACAATTATTTTGGAATAATTAAAATAGAAATATAGATAGATAATTTGTGACGGATGAAATATATTGGAACATGCGTTTACACGTCGATGTGATAGTAGTACAAATTCGACTATAGTGTGGAACATCAATTATTCTGCACCGTGTAAAACAATTATGGGCCATCAAAACCACATTTTGACTATTGAGATCAATTAGTTTACACCTTCATAATATTTATTAAGACTCAAATAATTTCATCCGTCAAATATTTAATCCAAATGTCCATAATTATTCTCACGGTCCAGAACAATTGATGTTTCTATCCGGTTCGGTAGTACTGCTAGAACTGAGCCGATGAATAACGCGGCTTGACAGTCAAACTTCACCAGCTAATAAACTATATTCTTTCCTCTCTTACACTACGCCTCTCTTTCATGTACACATAAGGCGATATTCACGCTCCCAGGACCCTCACTATCCGATCCGACAGGCATTGTGAAATATGTAAATCAATGTGACCTAGCGGTTCGATTGGTGGGAGGTCTTGTCTTAGCCCACCGCAAGAAGCCACCCCCACATTGGAGTGTTGAAACTTCCACACTGCGGTTGCCAAGATTCGAACATGCGCCCTTGTACACAATCTACCACTCTCGAACCAACTGGGCTACCCTTGCGGATACGCCTTCTCTTTCTTAACCCAGGCTAAGGTTAAGAGTTCTACTCTTCTTCTTTTTAAAGGAAAATATAAATTAGTATTAACTATTACTTCCTCCCCAAATTAATTATTTTAAAATCATTTTTTCTTTTGTCTCAAATTAGTTTATATTTTTTTATAACTTTAAAATAACATTTATTTATGTTTTTCAATTTTACCTTAGTATTTAGAGCAAATATCTATATGACCTATATAGCACGCGAATTTTTTTTTTGGATAGAAAATACACCGAAAAATTATTTGTGACAAAAATAACACAAACTACTTTTGTAATAGAAAAGGGTATTTTCTCTAGTATTTATTAATTTAACAAATATAATATATTAATATTAATTGCATTCAAAGTTTCAAAATATTTTTTTATATTAAAACTAACTATTTTAACCTATTTTAACCCCCCCTAAAATGGGTCATGTGTGTGTCACATGCCTTATTTTAACAGAAAAGATAACGGATTGAACATAAATGACCAAAATATTTGTCAAAAAAATTCATGGAAAAAAATTATCCAATACATGAAACTTTAGGGACAAAAAAAAAAAAATAAGCCCAGAAGAAATAGCAGAGGTAGAGACCTCTCCAATCCAACTATTTTCCCTACAAACCCAATTTTGGCTAACTAATGAGGGGGGCACATTCAAGTCCTTTTTAACAAAAGAAAAAACCCTAGTGTTAATGCATGTTTTATTTTCAGCAAATTGATTCATTATCATTCATTAGTAATTACGTTTAGCAAGAAGATAAAAGTTATTCCAATGAGAAGAATAACTACTTGCAACACAAAGATAAAGTTGAAGAAGTATCAAAGTATGTGGTAACCCCTTCAACTTTATGGATATATTAACTCTCCATTGATAGGGCGATTATACCACTGAATAAAATAACTCATAACATATATTTTTAATCTCTATAAATAGAGACATTTTGTTGATATACAAATGAAATAATACTCTTGTCCATTTTCTCTTTAGTTTATGTTTTAGTCTTATGGTGAAATTCATTCATTTTATAACACAGTGTTTTGAAGCTTTTAAAAGAATTTGGAATCAATCAGTATCCGTGTCTATTTTATAATTGACAACTAACAACTTATGCTCGATTTTTTATGATATAGACCTAGTCCAAATGGATCATGTGATCCAGAATTGGTCACATCAATACAGAATGAGGAGAGAGACAATTCTGTAATGATGTGGTCAATTCTGAACCACTTGGTCTAGTAGATCAGCTCCACAACAGAATTAACCTGAGTATTAACTTATAAGATTTTAAGCTCCTTCTACTTGGACTAAATTTTGTAATGTTTGTTTCCTGATAAATTCGTTAAACGTAAAAAAGGTCGTTTATCCTTAAATTTGATAAAGTGCTAAGCGTGTTACATACTTTGTGAAAAAATTGAAAAAAAAAAAAAATGTATGAAACAAATATACGGACCTTTGAAATAATGTAGGTTCTAAATCTGCCAAGAACTTAGTGATGATTTTAAAAAGGGAAATCATCCTGTTTAGTTCCCCAAGAATTTTCGGTTAGCCTGTAAAGTTCTCAATGTTTAATTTCAGCCTGTAAAGTTCCCTAGGAATTTTCGGTCAGCCTGTAAAGTCCCTTACCTATTTAATTTCAGCCTGTAAAGTCCCTTATCTATTTACATGTTGCATATAGAGGTTCTACTGCCTCTTCTGCGGCGGAATCAGGGCAACCCCAAATTCATGTCATCCCCGTGCTTAATGAGCGGGGGAATAATGGTCAGTTTCAATCTATAAAATTTACAAAATACAAAAAATCTGGGACTAGGTAAGGGACTTTACAAGTTGAACGAAAATTCCTGGGGGACTTTACAGGCTGAAATTAAACATTGGTGACTTTACAGGTTGAACGAAAATTCCTGGGGACTTTACAGGCTGAACGAAAATTCTTGGGGGATTAACTAGGCTGAAATTAAATATTGTGGACTATACAGGCTAACCGAAAATTCCTAGGGGACTAAACAGGCTGATTTCCCTTTTAAAAACTATGAACTAGAGTATGCAATGATGAATAAATTGTGAACAAATTATATTAGTGTTTGTTCCCTAACTAATTTGGAAGTGCCTCTAGAGTCATTTTTCCGTAATCATAATTGAACAGAAAGTAGTTGAGCGTGTCAATCTTTTTTTATTGTAAAATTGGAAAATTGTTTATACTAAGGAACATTAACATAAATGTGAATTTTTTTTTATCTGTCTTGATAAGGATTCGAATGAATTTATAAAGTGATTTAATATTACAAATTTGGAACGAAATCAAGATTGACTGATATATACGTAACAATGGGGAGGACTTTGCCACGTAACATAATCGAAATCACCTAACTCTAGTGGGGATAAACATCCCCAAGATTTGAGTAACTAAGAACCAACTGAAACAAAATCTAGGTAGGAGCTATTCTAACCTAACAAAACAGTGGGATAGTACCTCTGATTGTTTATCCGTTAGACTTCTATTCCGAATAAGTCTCGAATTGCAGTCCGACTCCTATACGGAACAGTCCAAAGTTTCGCACGTGCGGAACAATATCAACTGTCGGATAAAATTTTGAACGGCCCAGATTTAGAAAGAAAAAAGTTGCGGCTGAACTTAAAATATTAAAAAAAAACTTTCTCTTTCCAAATCTATACCGTTAAAAAATCTCATCCGACGGCTATCCTTTTGTCCCACATGTGCGGAACAAAAGGACGTTCCGCATAGGAGCCGGGAGCCTCGAATTGAAATAACTACTAGGAAGACAATCCCTAATTGAAAAATCTAACAGGAATAAATCTAGAATTAAACTAATTCACCTAAACTAAAGTGGAATAGTACCACTAGTTAGCCTATTTTCCTATTAGACTATATAAAACATATAGGAATCAGATAGCCCAAGTGGTAAGGCTACCCGATCACGGGATGGAGGTTCCGTGGTCGATTCCTATATCTCCCCTTATGGGGCAATAAATTCTCCTCCTTGTGAGGCCAAGTTCCCTCCCCGACTTGGGGCATGCTACAACTCCCAATCTAGGGTATTCTCCGCTCTTCCCCTTCGGGGGCAATCGCCTTGAGCCTAAAAAAAAAGACTATATAAAACACATTTAATTATAATAGGAGATATGTTTAGAGTTTTTTTTTAGTGTTTAAGATTTATCTTGTTTTAATTAAAAATATTATTTATTCCTTAACTATTTCGGAACGTGTTTTTCTAGATTATTTATGTAAACTATTTTTTTTTGTCACTAAACTGAAATAATAGTGTTTGGGCACGTTATTTAACGTTTGTGAAAAAATGAATTTTTTTTTTTTTTATGTAAACTAAAGAACATTTAAATAAATTGTGAGTTCTTGACCTTATTTGATGAAGACTTCGATAACTTGAGAAAGTTTAGGAATAGAGATCTAATTACGATTAACATTAATAATGAGGGACTATTTCAAAATATAACTGAATTTCCTAACTAACGGAGAATGTGATCTCAGAATTGAAAAACTAAAAACCATCTAGAACGAATTCAGAAAAGAACTAATCTAACATAAATTTAACATTGGGATTGAACCCCGATTGGGAAAGAACTAATCTAACATAAACTTAACTTTTGGCCCTTCTTCGACCCACCAATTCCTTTTTCGGGCTTACGTATTATTTTTCTCTAGTATCGCTCCGATCCAGTTTTTGGGACCGAATTCTTCAGTCTAACATATATAAATTAATATTTCTATAAAAATAGAGTATAAAGTATTAGAGGAAGAGTTGTGTAAATAATTTGAATCGTTCATTCTCTATGATTGTATTTGAACTGATTTTCTCTTACAAAGAATTATTTTGAGAAAAATAAAGTGTGAGTTTGATGGTGACAGTTTAGTTGGGACTCAAGGCTGGAGTAAAATTTCGTTCTTTTGTATTTTGGAAACCAGTTCAGATTATAGAGAGATATTGAACAAGATTATTATTTAAGAGGGAGAGAGTGTGTGGTATAAGTAATTATACTCATTTTTTTTATTATTCACCAAAAAAAAAAAAAAAAATACTCATTATTTTTATTAGATTTAAATCAAGATTATTATTTTAACAAAAAAAAATTATAAAGTTTTTTTAAGATGCATTTGGACTATGTTTGGGAAAATAAAGAATGGAACTTTCCATTGGTCCTAGTTGCACACCCGAGTCATATAACTCAGTCCGGTTCCTATGCGGAACAGTCATTTTTTCGCACCTGTGGAACAATTGGAGTCGTCGGATGAGATTTTGAACGGGTCAGATTTGGAGAGAGAAAAGGTACGTCTGACTTAAAAAATAAAATAAAAATTTTTCTCTTTAAATCTGAAACGTTAAAAAATCTCATTCGACGTCTGAAATGATATCCCGCATGTGCGGGACATTTGGCCGTCCCGCATAGGAGCCGTGAGCCATATAACTAGCTCCATGCATGTAGATCAAGTACCCTCCAAATGAATATTATGACTGAAGAGTAGGGCTTCACCAACGAAGCAGACCACCTCTCACCTTCCCCCTACCTTTGCATGATCTCCCATGTAAATCATTTAGTTTAGGTCTCGTCTTCTTTCTTATAATCAATTTAATTTTTTCAGTTTATAAATTCTCAAACAAAAAATTCTTTAATCTATTTTCAAAATGCAACTAAAACCACTATATATCATAGATTTTTGAGTATATTATCCAGTATTATCACATATAAAATAATATTATTGGTTCAAACTCATTAGGGCAAAAAAATCATTTGTCCCCGAGTATTTCTCATTCTTATATCCGAGATCAATTCACAATTCGGCATGTGTATATATAATTGAAAGAAATGTGCAAATAACAAATTCTAATTTATTGGTACATGAATAGAACATACATGGGGACAGACGATTTTCACCCACTCATTAGTCACTCTATCGTAATCGTATTGTTACAATTGATTATTGGTATATTAAATAGTGTAATTGATAATCCTTTTAAACTAATCACTCTTCCGAGTCGGCAAATAATCATCTGTAATTGTATATATATTATATGATGTATCCAAATCACTCACAATTTACTCCTCTCAGTCAACCATGGTTAATCTCTGTCCGTACACCCTTGCTGACACGTATCCCGATAAACGCGGTTCCTTCATCCACCCCACTCCACCCCCAACCCACCCCCCAACCCAAGCCCAACAACCCGCATGCCCCACCCACACCAGCCCACAATCCCTTCCACCGGCCTATTTATTACAATCCCCTCTTCCCCAACTTCATAAATATTTCCCTTTCTCTTCCAATTTCTTCCTCTTTCATTCTGCAAACCCCTTCTCATCATCATTTCCATTAAAAGCCTCCAAACCCACCTGAAAATCTAATTAAACTAACAAAAAATGACATAAAAAGCAAGATTTTCACTCCGTTTTTACTCCCCAAAACTTCTTTCTTGTTTCCCAAGTTTCTTTTACCTCTTTACAATGGCTTTTTCTGATAACTTTATTACCATGGAGCCATGGGCGGCGTTTCGTACGACATTTACAGACCCATGGCTTTTAGAAGCGTATGCGAGAGATACAGAAACGCTGACGAAAGCGCTTCAGAAATCGCTTTCCGGCAATTCCGAAAACGTGTCCAGTGAAATGATAAATCCATCATTTTACAAACCTGTAGATTCTTCTCCGGTTCAGACACCGACGCCGACCGTGTCCGGCGGGTCGGAAAACGAAACCGCTGTTTCTAAGCGGAGGAGCGTTGGGGGTGGCGGTGGCGCTACGGCGGTTGGTGTAAGTGGTGGTAAGATTACTAAAAGGAAGTCGAGGGCGTCAAAGAAGACAACGACGACGTTTATCAACGCAGATCCAGCTAATTTCCGGCAGATGGTGCAGCAGGTGACCGGAGTCAGGTTTAATGGGAACGGACAGATGCCGGTTGCTCCTGTCCTTAAACCAGAGCCATACCGACCGATTAACCGGTTTCATAGCGGATGCTTGCCCACTCTAGACACGTCAGCTTATTTGCTAGACCAGCAAAATCTAGTGATTCCGCCACCACTCTCCACCGGTATTCAGCCACTTCCACCGCCGTCTACGATGGTGACAGATAGCGGTTCAGCTGGGTTTGATTTTGACTCGCTTTGTAGCTTTCCCACCCTTGAATCTTGGAAAGTAATGTAGACTACGGAAAAAATCGTCTTATCTCAACTGGTCAGTGAATAAGTTTAAAAATTATATTCAGACCAATAAATGCAATATAAGTAAGATAAAAAGTTAATTCTCTTTTCTGTGAATTGACACTTTTGTCTTATATGTATTATATTTATTGGTCTGAATATAAATTTTAAATTTACTCATTACCCAAAATAAAACTATTCCCATCTATGACCCAACTACTCACAATTTATCACGAGGATACTCCCTTCAATGTGGCAAATTGTGAATAGTTGAGATATGAATGAGAATACTATTTGGGGACAGACGATTTTTTTTTCCCCAGTAATCTTTAACATCTTAAATGCATCGAATTTTCCTATTCCTTAGTGTAGTAGAAATGGGGTGTAGGGGTAAAAATGGAAAATTAAAAATGAAAATGTGTTCATATTTTTGGAGGGATATGGCGTGTTGTTTGGATGGGACTTTTTTCTTTTTTGGGCATCATTGATTAGATATGGTTGTATTAACTTGGTGATGTGGTGGTATAATATTATTGGTGTTATATAGTTCTTTTTAATTATTATTTTTTTTGTGCCGTATATTTGTCATTTTAGCATCATACTTTGCAATCCAATTCAAATTTTTGTTTTGTAGCCTACGGAACAATTATGAAACTGAAATGATTGATAAATAAAGATAAATTGTGATATGTATAATGATCTTAAAAAATTATGTAATCTAAATTTATTCATTATTAGTACATTTGGATCAACGGTCCATATCATAAAATCGTGGGGTTTCTACCATTTTGCCCAATTTTTTAAATTCAATTCCCGTTACTATGCTTGTGAGTGTTGAAGTAGCAATTAGCATATGGTGTAATGTAATGTAATTTATTCTCCCTTATCTAGGGTGCTCTCTCCCCGTTCATGGGGCTGTTCTCTCTCCCCGTTCATGGGACTCCGCCCTCGTGCATTCAAAAAAAAAAAAAAGCATATGGTGTAACGTGTAATTGAGCAGAAATTTAAAAAGTTAATTGTTTGTGAGAAAAATAAAATAAAAATTGAAACCAATGCTCAGCATAGTGTTGTCTTTGTTGCTGGTTCTTTTTAAATATTTTGATTTACTTGATTGGACATTGAATAGGAACTTGTTCCACATCCAAATCAACTAATTAAATTAAATTCTATATCAATACAATAATAGTACACGTCAGCGCTATGTTCTTTTTTTGTTTCATGGGCTGGAAGTGGTACCACCATGTTAAGTCTAGTCACTGAGAGTTATTTAGTTTTTCATTTGAATATCAGGATTTCAGAAGTTCTTTTAGATCTTTTAGATGTGGAACTTGTTTGTGGAGGGTCATGTAGGTTGGAGGAGTAAATAGTAATTGAAGTTGAAGTAGATGAATATTTTATTCCATTTTTTCATTTTTCGTTTTTCATTTTTTTTAAACCCAGAAGGTGCATATTTATTAGAAACTTTGAGGTCGATCATGAGATATCACCTCCATTTACAGAAGGGCGAAAATGATGATCCCATAGCATGGACGAGTAGCCATGCCCAAGGCGCGCCAAACAATGGGCGGGATGGTTACAGTCTCGCTTAACAAAAAGTGACTTATAATAGATTAAAAGGTGTGCATATATTCCTTCACTAAGTCATAATCATGACCTAAAATAGAGTAATCCGGGTTTGGACATCCAATATGAGAAATAACTTGAAGACTATCGCTTTCTAAATAGAAGGAGCGTAGGCCAAATAGAGATGCCGCTTTGGGACCCTCAAGAACCGCTAACAATTCACTATGAACAGCACTTTTTCATTTTTCTTTGAGAAAGAATTTGTATTAGAAATGAAAGAGTGAAAAATGAGATAATTTGACGAAAACGACAATATTTTCTCATCTTGCTATATTCAAAAAATGAGTATAGCGGATATACTCGGATATGCGTATTTTGTGATGAATGTATGAACACGCTAGAAAGGATTGAGTGAGAAATGAGATAATCTGAGAGAAGTTATGAGTGATATCTATTGAAGGTAAGATGAGGAAAAACCGTTTGCGTTGGATTGAACATAAGAAGAAAAGAACGAGTGACGTTCTGGTTCGAAAATATGAAGGGTGGAGGTATGAGGTTGTAAGAGTTAGAGGAAAACCGATGAAGGTTTGGGTTGAAGTGATAAATAGTTATATGAATTTGTTAGAATTGGATGAGAGTACGTTGTTAGATAGAAAGAGATGGAAAAAAAATATTAATGTTAATGACCACATGAAATTCTTACATTTATTTATATAGCCGACCCCAATTTTTTGGGATTAAGACTTTGTGGTTATACAGAATTTGTATGTAAAGATGAAATTTGGGACAATTTTTTGTTAACGAATTTTAACAATAATGTAATAATTTTTTTATAGAATTTGACGGTAGACTAAAAGCGTTCAATTTTTAACATTGTGGACCAAAATAATTCTATCGGATAGTGCATTTGGATTAATTTCTGAGTTGCGAATTTATGTCTTCAATACTGAAAAAGTAAATTGTTTATGAGAGAAAATTTATGACCCAAAATAAAGTTTGTGTTGAAAATTGTGTCAGAAATGAAGCATAAACTAAAAAGGATTAGAGTTTAAGAAGCTAAATATGAAATTCAATTATCATTTTCTTTTATTTTACACCACAAAAAGATTAATTTCCCTAGAGAGGATTAAATCCAAATTTAGAGTGATAATTACAAATATTAGTTATTATTCCTTGAAACAACTTAAAAATGACAATCTTGCTATTTTCCTTTCCTTATTACCTTGAAAATTTGACAGAAGATTAAATCCTTTTACCTTATCACTTTATTCTCTTCTGAGAAATGACAAGCTTGCTCTTTTAATGAATGACAAAGGAGTGCCATAAATGGTCAAGTATTGACCCTTCAAATTTTCTTTAAAAGTATATATCTTATCTTTGACTTATACTTTTTAAAGGTCTATTATCCACATATATATCACACTATGTCAAGGACTACCACCAAACTAAAGGAAGAAGAAATGTTAAGTTTGTGCATTCTGTCTAAAATGTTTAAATCCTTCTTATAATTATGGGAAAATGACTCCCATCATCCTCGAACTATTTAGTAAGATACAATAAAATTTTACGCATTTTTTTACTTATTGATAGGTTCCCAGAACAATTTTCGTATTTATTAAATCGTCTTGCCACCAGTTTGACTGGTTGTTTCCGGCCAAAAAGACCCACACACCGGTTATGTGACAAAGTCTTGAGGGCATAATTGTCTAAAAATATTCATGATTTTCTTCATTGTTAACACTATTCATCATCTTCCCCAACCCCAACTACCTTTGCAAACGTTACATACCCCCTTACAAACCATTACAAAAATATTCATCATCTTCCCCAACTACCAAACTATAGATACAAGAAATAGGATCCATTGTTGGAAGATAAAGGGTATTGAATGAATATAAGATTGGATTATTCAGTTATTTTCTTTGGATTGCAAGATGGAGCTTGCAACGGATGAAGAAGATTGGAATTTCTCACAATGTGAGGAGTAATGTGAGAGTTATGAGTATTAAATGAAGACTTCATCTAATGGAAGATCACTTAATCTATCTTCATTGAATAACCTCTCAACATCTCCCCACATCTCCTCTAGTATAAATAGGTTCCTCCCGTAACATTCTAGCTAAAAGAAAAATCTCCTCCTTTTAAATTCTCTTCAATTGTTATAAGTGTGTTGGAAAGAGTTTTGGTTATTATGAGCCAAGAATATTAGAAGCCTCTAAGAATTTGGTGGTATAGCTCATGCAGTAGTTCAAGTTCACTTACGGATTTCCGTTGTATCCTGGGAAACAAACGTCCTATTACGAACGGTAGGGAACGAATTTGTTTTAAGGAAATTGTGTTTACACAGGCCTCGGTATTGTAACTTTTCTAATACTTAAATTGTTTATTCTTCTATTCTATTTTTGTTTTGTTCTCAATTTGTTTTATAAATCGATTCTAAAATTAAAAATATATTTCTTACTATTGTATTAGTAATAACATCCATAACACAATCTTCCCCAATTCTCAAGCTAATTAAATATCATCCTTAGAAATATGTCCAAAATTTCAAATGATAGAGAGTGAACAAATGTTACCACAAATTAGCACTAATCAACTAGAGATTTCAGTCAATTAAGAGTAAAAGAATTCCCCCATAAATGTATTATTTCTTCGATAAATTCACAGTGTAAAGGAGACAATTCACTGATTGAAGCTTAATTGGTGGTGGATTTTCTGTCACCAGCACCGTTGCTCGGGCTCTACCGTTGACAGAATTACAGTCGCACCTTGCTTAAATTTCAGGCGGGTCTCTGCTCCTCTACCGCTGCTTGGAGCTTCGAAGAGGGGACGAGAGAAAAAGGTTGTGAATTGACGGCGATGTAAGGTGAAGGTTCACCAATGGAGAGAAATAAAATATTTTGTGGACAATTTTGCCCCTGATGAAACATCACGTGAAAGGGGTGTGACCAATTTTGATCGAAAACCACCACAGACACTGGTTATGATGTATACGTATAAAAGAACATCTAGAATGCACTTATATTATGTTTCCTTCACCTTATTGAATACAGTATTGATAAATGTTGTACAAATGCCTCTAGGTACAATTTTTTTTTAACCTCACAAAGGGAGGTGGCCTCACAGGAGGAGGAGCCCAAGAAGAGTGAAATTTATTAAGCCACACGTACGAGGCGGGTATCGAACCCTCAACCTCACGGTCGTAGACAGTGTCAAGCTCCATTGGGCTATGCACACGTTGATCTCTAGGTATTATTGATTAAGAGATATTCCCACAAATACTGTTGTGGTCGTCTTATCTCTATTTACAGAGTGAAAGTTCAATTCTTGTTAAATATATGTAATTTGATCTCTTACATAGTAGTAAAGTTTTTAAAACACCTTTTCTAAAAAAAATACTAATAATTAAAAAATACTAATAATTAAATATTAAACCCACAGATTTCAAATATTTTTGTATAGAACCAAGGTGGACGACGAGGCGTTTATTTAAAAGCAGATATTCCATGGGCCCTACTAAAATTGAACCGACCCCACTTCTGTCAATGCATGAAAAGAAAGTTTAGATGAGACAACAAAACGCGTAAACCTCTTAATTATTTGCAATTCCCCACTTCCAACAAGAAAATATTACTCATTCCAATTCAAAATATAAATCTTTTTTATGAGTTATTTTGTTGCAAAATATAAGTCCTTTTAGAGAGAAAATATGCATTTATTGACTAATTTATCCCTATATTATTTTCTTTGTTTATACTCATTTTGATCAAAATATATAATTTATATACAACTCTCTATTAATTTATTTATTTCTTTAGAGTATTAATTAGCGATACTTAAATCATTTTTTTTTTGAACGCCCGAAGGCGGAGCCCCATGAACGGGGAGATAGAAAGCAGTTCCCATGAGCGGGAGAAACATGCCCTAGATCGGGGAGAATAAAGTTCTCACTGCAATGTCTGACGGAGAGTATCGAGCACTGGGGCCTCTCGGTCAAAGGCAAGCTACTGCCACTTTGGGCCAAGTACTTGATGATGATACTTAAATCATTATGATTTGTATTTTAATTTGTGTGAAAACTCTTAAAAAGACTTATATTTTGAATTGGAATGAGTATCATCCATCAGAGAAATACGTACTTTTTTAATTTTTTTTTATCCCCCATAATCTTTTCTACATATACTCTTATATGATTTTTTCTCATTTTGATTATGATATAATGGATCATGTAATTCATATTTATCTATGCTAATAAAAAAAAATTCTCTCTTTTAATCTGAATAAATTAAAAAGTTTCAAATTCAATTCTCACTAGGTGCATGTTCATTCTCTTCTTACCTTCCCCTTCGAAAAGAAAAAATAAAAGTTATGGCAACACACCTATTTACTGTTGATGTAAATTGTTTCAAATTGAATCAAAATTTATGATTTTAGAAGTGTAAGATACTGCAAAAGTATTCTTCGTAAAAAGATAAGAAGTTACATTTTTTTTTTCTTTTTCAACAATTTTGACCTTTTTTATCCAAAAACTTTTCAATTGAGCCAAAAACCATTTTCGTATTTGGTTATTTCTGTAAGTACACCTTTATTTTGTTAAAAAAAAAAAAAAGTACACCTTTTTTTATATTAAATCTATTTTTTTTAGTTACGCCTTGTTGGTCCCAATAAGATATTCTCCTTAAAATTTGAAGAAGTTATATTTAAAATAATTATACTGATGCACAAATGCTTAACTAAGTCAAAAGATACTATTAAAAGAAATAATATTCTATAATGTTAGGTATCTGATCAGTGGGGTGACTTGGGTCTCGAGATATCTTTAGTTTGCAACTAGTGAGTCTAGGCTAGGAGTTATTTAATCTTAGAATCGTGTTTGTAATATTAGTTTTATAGTTTTTTCATATTAATTAAACAGAGTTCACATATACAAGTACTTCCTATTTAATTAATATAAGAAAACTATATTTAAAGTCCCACAAAAGACGATTTTAGAATTGAATTTTCTAAGCTAGTCAGGGTTGCATTTGCATGTGTATGCTTCTTTCTAGAAAAAGAGACAAGTATAAGAGAATAATTAATTTCATTATTAAATATTTTTTCTTGCATTTATGTTAAATTATTGCAATAAATAATTCATCTGGCCTTTTTTTTTTTGCTAAGTAAATAATTCATCTGGGCTGACCGTTGTTTGTTTGAACTTTGAATAGCGTCTTTGACGTAAGCATGATGCGATGTTGACATCTTAAGGGAATTTGATTTTTTTTTCTCTGTTGAGTAATGAAATGATAAATGCCTCAACTAATTTTTTTTTTTAGCCTCACTAGGAAAAAGACCGTCATAGTAAGGGAGTATTTATTTGCTTCATATAGGGGAGAGATGTCGAACCCTCGACCTCAAGTTGTGGGCAGGTCATAGTCCCACTGGGTTATGAACCTCTTGACATACATGGCTCAACTTAATTGGAGAAAAGATGAATTAATTAACAATAAAATTGCCAAAAGAAAGAAAAGTACTCTTTACAAAGTAAGATGCTTTATGCTATTTTATACTTTTATCTCCAAATTATTTTAATTAATTGGCTTAATTTGAACCTAGTAATCAGTGACGAATTCAAAACCTGATAGTAGTGTAGTCACTTATCGAATCATTTCATTTGTGTTGGATCACTTATAAATTTATCATCTAAATGGAGTAAAAATACACCTTATTTACTCAGGGACGAAGACAGGGGCTGGGGGTGAAGGGAAGTCGCCCCCGAGTTTTTTAAAAATACTATTAGATATAGTAAATTTTATGTGTAGTTCGAAATATTTTATCAAATTCGCCCCCCAATTTTTTTTTTTTTTTTTCTACTGTTTTTATATGTAGTTTAACATACTGTTATAATTTTCGTAACCAATACCAAATTCCTACATTCTTTCCCTGTATTTACTAAAAAAAATTAAAGTGGTATGTGACCATGATGGCGGTAATCCGCCCCTACATAGCATTTATTCGTATGATTTGTTTTTTTTTCAATTTTCTTTGTTAAAATATGGTTCTAATGATAAAATTATGACAATTTTACGCTAAAGGACAAAGGAATCTATCTCTAAGAATGTAATGTGCGAAAGTCAAGTATGAGGAATGGGCAATTTGTTTGATAAATGCCAACAATATAATAATAGCTTTGAATTTCCCAAAAATTCAAACTCCTTTTTGTTGATACCATCAAATTAAAGAATATAAACACTTATTTTTTATTTGCCATGTTGACCTAAAGAAATCCTCATATTTAGAAATCGCGGAATTGGCAAAGTCAAAATATTATGCAAAATATTCAAAGAAATATTATTAGTAGTAAAACTTCAATCAAATGGACTCTCTCAAATCTCAACGGGTGTACTTGGATCGTGTTTAATTTGATTAATCTCAATGTTTAATTTGATTTATACTTCAATCACCCGATTTACGCAGCTTTACCTTTATTTTTATACTGTTTACAGAGTTTGAACCCGTAACTTAGTAGATAACAAATAAACACTTTATCATCGCGAAAAGTGCAACCTTCATAATATTCATAAATGTATCAAAAAGTAAATGAATCATTTCGCTGAGGTCTCATAGGGAGCATTGTTGAATTTCCTACCAACATAAAGACTGAGAAACTAATTAATCATAAGACGACTTCTATGAATTATTATTCTGAAATTGTAATTGTAAGGTGCTCGTAGAAATGTATTATTTAGATATTAGCTATATAGAGGGTGATATTTTTATCTAACGTAATTTGTAATACTTTTAACTCAAAATAATAGGTCTCGGGTTTAACGTTCATGCATTCTACGTAATGGAATTTTTTCCTCTATTGGTCATATTTTCTAAGATGTTAAAACTCTCCTAGGTACTTTTAAAAATGAAAATTGCGGACAAAAAAAATTTCTGAAATGGCGATTCAATAAAAGATAAATTATTAAAAAGATTGAAACGGATATTCGGCATGGACGAAGACAGAGCTGGAGGGGCAATCGTTCCCCCTAGATTTTTAAAAATACTAGTAGGTATAGTAAATTTTATATGTAGTTTAGAAATATTTTATCAATTTTGCCTCTAAGATTTTTTTTTACCGTTTTTATATGTAGTTCGACATACTGTTACAATTTCGTCCCTCCAACACTAAATTCTTTACTTCGTCTCCGATATTCGGTGATTCAAATATTTGATGCGGTAATAGTACAGTAAAATTGTCGAATCTTTTTATAAAAAGGCCATAGTACAGAAAAATAGAGGTTTAAATGAGTTCATCATAGTTACTCGAGTCTTGCAAATTTTGAAAGAATCACAAACAATTTTCTAGAACATGAGAAATTTGCCTATTTAATTCTCCCGCAATTTACGTTTCGCTTGATAAGTCTTCCACTTATTTTTTCAGTGCGTCATACAATAAATTTACGAAAAAAAGAGATTCTGCCCCTAATCGGGAATCCGATTAATTTTGTACATGTTAAATTTTGTCACAAACAATTGTTCTAGTTATTTTCCTTTTAAGTTCTAATAAATCCAAACTTATCAACCTTACATAAGTCACTATAATATAGAAAATACGTTCCAAAGAACACTATATAATAAATCAAAACACTTATTCTATTTCAGCTAGGGAATGAGGCAATTAATCGTTTGTATCCGTCTGTGTATCCATTTCCTGTGTTTAATCAATTATAATTCATCATATGTATATATAATTAAAAAAATGATCACATGTCGAATTCTTATTAGTTGAGCACATGAATGAATACACAGATGAGTACAGATGATTTTCACACGGGGAATGAATATGCCTAGATGATATAGGGGTGAAAATCCTCTGTCCCCATTCCTATCCCCATCATTGTCCCCAACCAATCAAAATTTACTATATAAATATTTTTTTTTTAATTTTATATATACATAGTGAATTGTGATTGATTTGGGATAAGAATGGTGATAGGAACGGGAACAGAGATTTTTTGCCATGATATACTGGGGATACTTCCCCCTCTGTCTCTGATGCTTCGTCTTTTGACCGAGTGTCTTAAATAAAATTGCACATTAAGTTTCAAAATAAAAAACAAAATTGAGAAATTTCCATGCAATTTCGTTGCGAAAACTTTGCACAAGTACACCTTTTAATAATGAAGCAGGGAAGGAATAAACATGTCAGATAATTCTACTGGTTTACACACACAAAAAAAAACAATAATAATAATAATAATATTGGTTCTGTCTTGTTTGGTGGGAGTGTATTTTCCATACGTGCGTAATAATAACAACTATCAAATTTTTATGGGACAATTTAGAAGATATAAATAAAAATATATGTTATTCATATAAAGCATTCAGTTATAAAATTTTACATTCGACAGCTAAAATCAGGAACGAAGACAAAGGAGGATGGGAGAGATTTTAAAAAATACTACTAGGTATAGTAAATTTTATATGTAGTTCAGAATATTTTATCAGTCCCCCTCCCCCGAAAATTTTGTTTTTGCCGTTTTTATATGTAGTTCGACATACTATTGCAGTTTCACCCCTCCAACGCTAAATTTCTAGATTCGTCCCTGATTAAAATGTATTTTTACACGCACATGAAAAATATACGTTCAATCATTATTGTTCTTCTTACAAGTAGAATAACCAAGAGTCCACCAATATTTTTTATGGTTGCTAATTGCCATACGCAATTTATGTTTGTAGAAAGTAAGAGTGTATTTTTAATTATTTTAATAAACATGTTTGATTGGAGAGGTTTGGATATTAGAAAAAATAAATCATGATAATAGTTTTGTTCAACTTTAGTTGAGTATCTAGAGAGAATGAAAATTGTAAAAAATAATAATAATAATAATTATGACCACTAATCGTTTTGCTTGGAGAGTTTTTGTTTTGCATCTAGAATTCGTGTGTTTTTTTTTTTTTTTGAATAATTTTTTTTTTCCGCAATCGATTAGAACAATTTTTTTTTTAGAAATTAGAATCTTAAACTCGCGAGTTGACTAATATGATCGTACCACTACAACAACAAAAAAAATCTATTGAGACTTTTATTATATGTCGCAATAAGGCAAAAAAAAAATGGCAATATAGATCTATACCAATATTTATTACAAATGTCGCGTAAAAGTCGCATTTGCCTGTGTCGTTATGGTTTTTTACAACATTTGTTACAAGCGCTGGTACCTATCTATTACGACATTTGTTGCGTCATTTTAAAGTGTATCAAAAGGTACTTTTGCCGACATTTGTAAATAATCGCAACAAATCGTCTATTACTATGTTTGTAAATATCGTGAATAAGTAGTTATTACGACGTTTTTAAATAGCTGCAACAAAATACCTATTCTGACATTCATAAATTTTGAAACCAAACTGGACGAACTGAGCCAAGTCGAGTCGGAGCCTAGACAAGCCGAGTCGTTGAGTCTAGCCACCTTTGAATAATCGGAGACGGATACTAGAGACAAGCCGAGCCGTCAAGTCTAGCCACCTTTCAATAATATATAATAAATTTTTGAGTTAATAACTATTTATAGCACTAAACTATTTACGAATTTCTCTTTATAGTACTAAACTATTTTTTTTATCTAAATATGTCACTCAACTATTTACGTTTATCAAAAAATATACAACCACCCATTTTTTGGGTGTTTTCCGATAACGATGTCACGTGAGTTGCTTGAACATGAACAACGACTGAAAAGGAAAAGAAATCTTGGAAACGTCGGGCGATAACTGCTTAATTTGTTGTTGCAAGAGCAAACGGGTCTGTCAAATTAAGCAGTTATGGCCCGACGTTTCCAAGATTTCTTTTCCTTTTCGCCTTTGTTCATGTTCCGAAGCAACTCACGTGACATCGCTGGCCGGAAAACACCCAAAAAATGGGTGGTTGTATATTTTTTGATAAACGTAAATAGTTGAGTGACATATTTAGATAAAAAAAATAGTTTAGTACTATAAAGAGAAATTCGTAAATAGTTTAGTGCTATAAATAACTATTAACTCATAAATTTTTTCCCTACTCAAAGATATGGGAATTGAACACGCGACCTCCTACATGTATGTCGTCCAATGGGTTGCTGAGTTAAATCATAATTTGTTATTTGTTTCTCCTCCTATTATATTTATTATAATGGAATTTTGGATTTGTACCTTTACTTATTTTAATTTCTCTTTGTATTTTGATTTTGTTATGAATCAAATTAAAATTAATACACTCTCATTACAATTTTAATAATTAAATGTCTTTAATTTTTCTTTAAAAAAAATATTTTAGAAACATAATCTTTGTATTTGTGTTTGTCTGAAAATGTCACGAGATCTAACGACAAAATACATAAATGTCGCTATATGAGTAACAAAAAGTGATAATTTATAACAACATGTAATGTAAATGTCACTAACTAACATCAAATTGTCGGTAAGAACAAAAATCACTATAATCTGTCGTTATGAAACGTCGTATAAAATCCAAATATAGCGATGTTTGTATGAAATGTCACATGATTTAATGATGTTGTATATAAATGTCGCTATATGAGTCGCAAAAAGTAAGTATTTATAACAAAATTTAATGTACACGTCTCTAACTAACATCAAACAACAATTATTATAACCGACGCTATGAAACGTCCTATAAAATTCAAATTTAGCGATGTTTGTCTGAAAAGTCACAAGATCTAACGACAGAGTATATAAATGTCGTTTTATAAGTCATAAAAAGTAAAAATTTATAAAAACATTTAATGTAAATGTCGCAACCAACATCGAAACGTCGTTTTGAACAACAATTACTATAATCAACGCTATGAAACGTCGTATAAAATCCAAACATTGCGACGTTTTTACAAAAAAAATGTTGCTTTAACTTACTCTTTTTTGTTTTAAGCGACGTTTGATAAAAACGTTGGTACAAAAACGTCGCAAAAATGTGTTTTTGCTGTAGTGTACGATTTCACAAGTTTAAAGGTACTTACATGTTAGATCTTGAGTATGATTGATGATCAAGAATGATCGATGTCAACTTATGAAATCGAACTCCGGAATGTAGTATCGTACTATCCGTCCAAATTAGTTATTTTAATTCTCGAGTCGGTTTAGGTTAAAATCTGACCCAAAAATTAAAAAAAATGTTTTTTTTTCATTTTAAATAAAAAAAATTCTATTAACACAAACTCTGTAATTCAATCTTCTTTGTTCAATTGTGCGACTTCTTCAATCTTTAACTGCTTATAAATTTCTTTTCTTCGATTTCAATTTTTATTTTTACTTCTCTTTTTCTTTTGTGCTTGAATTACAATCCTATGATTATTTCACACACATTATATTATGTAAAATCTTGAATTTGACTATTTGATTATAACAACTTACTTTAACAAGCATTTTCATTAATTTTCGAGTCTAATAAAGTTTTTAAAGTCAAATAAGGGTAGCTGTACTTGATTGTACTGTTTTGTCCTTTTTAATTTGACTTAACAATCTTAATTCCTGCATTCCACTATTAAATGTGAGACAACCGCATTAAAAATCTTGATAACTTATCACGACGCGTGTTGCTGACACATTAGTCGCTCCACCGTCCGCTTTTGTGTCGCCAAGCAACCTCGAGATGGTTAGTTTAGTTGTTTGTTGATTTTGCTGAACGCAAAATTTTGAAGATTGATTAGACTGACACTCGTTGAGCAGAATGGTTATATCATGACATGATTTTTTTTTTTGACAATATTTTTTTCCAGGACGGAAGTCCGTCTTGGACTTACGTGGCATTTACAGACGCACATTTCCACGTCAGCCCAGGACTGAAGTGGAACTTCCGTGTTGACCTTTCGTCCTCAACCTCCAGGCCTTAATAGAAATTCCTTCCCCTTCTCGCGATTCAAAGCAAAAAAACCTAAGGCAAGAAAAAAAAACCTCTCCCCCACTGTCTCTGTCGCCTCTCCCTTCTGTTGCTGCCACCACCTTGCCCACTCTCTCAATTTCAAAGGTATAAACCTAATTTTTTTTGGGAAATTTAACTTTATTTGTTGAATTTAACTATAAATTTTGTGAATTAAGTTTATAAATAATAGTGAATTTGGGAATTTGTGAGTAATTTGTTGAATTTATTAATTTTGGGTATTTGTGAATTTGATACATTGTGAATTTGGTGAATTGTGAATTTAGGGCATTTTTTAATTTGCTGGTATAACATGTGTTTTTTCTGATAAATTGCATGTCTATTGTTTTTTTTAATTGATGTATACACCTTCTCATCTTCAGCCCGGTCATTTTGATATGAGTGTTTTAAACAAACAGCCATTTCATAGATCTTTAGGAATATGACATGGGAATGAGTCACTAAACAATCTATTAAAACTTATTAGTAGCGAATGTCAGTTTTATGACGCGTACAAAAGAGAAACCAATACTGCCTTAATTAACCTAATATACCAATTAGGTTTTGGGGGATGCTGTAGGCTGGGACATATGAAGGTAGATCACGCTCTAGTGACTTCCTTAGTAGAGAGATGGCGCCCGGAGACCCATATTTTTCACTTACGTTGCAGTGAGGCGACCATTACTCTAGAGGACGTAGGATGTCTTCTAGGACTACCTACTAGGGGTCACGTAGTGTCGTAGGGGTGGTGCAGACTACTATTTGAGCAAAACTTAGTGAGTTGATCGCGTGTTCGATCTGTTAGAATTTTGACCCATAGAGGATTCAATTAGGGGAAACACTCTCCAGTTGTTAGAAGTTTATGCCCACAATAGTGAGCCCTAGGCCATGATGTTACTGAGTTGGCGATACACCAGAGGGCTATGACTTTGGTTTTCATCTTGATAGGTAGTTTCATTTTTCCCGATAAGTCGGAGTCCCGGGGGAACATGCGTTATCTACTCTCCATTAGTGGTCAGCATGACACGACTTCCTGGGCTAGCGGTGTACTTGCACGTTTGTACCGCCAGATGTGCATCTCCTGCATGAGTGATTCCCAAGACATGACCGGCTGTTGTTTGCTCATTCAGGTTTGCTTAATTTATTTAACGTTTTATATTTAATAATCGATGATGTTTGTTTTGACCAATTGCGGGAAAGGGAGCTCATTTATTGTCTCCTTCCGGCGAACTGAGGCGAGATTCCAAATGACATCCCCGTTGACGGTAGACCTCACTGGGGCAAGATGGAATACAGGTCGGAGTTTTCGCAACGCGCAGAAAAACCAATTGTTGGTGTTTCGTGATCAGCTAGATTCTATCACCGAGACATAATGGGTAAGTTAATTTTGATATTCTCGTAAATTATTTATTTTAATTAAATAAATTGTTTTACATTAACTTGATTTTATTTTGCAGTTTATGTGGAGACCGTACCCTGATGCAGTAATTGCAGAGAGAGTGGTTAGGGATTGGGGCTTCGTGTCAACTGTGCGAGCCCGAACGCCACTCATCTGCTTCGAGATAGTGGAGTACCACCTGCTTGACGGGGTTGCGAGGCAATTTGGCTTCCACCAGGTGGTACCAATGCCAGCAGGGACAAAAGTGGTATTGTCGAGGGTCAGGACCTCCACACGGTGAAGGCGGGACCGCGAAAAAATTGGGAGAACGTGCACCACCAATACATAGAGTTGTGGGACCTCCGCATTGATGCATTGGCGGGCGCTGCTCCCGCTCTCTGTAATGTTATTGCACCATCTCACGAACCCGGGAAATAGGATTCCCAGGCCACTCCCGATGGGTTTGCAACCCAACGCTACAGCTGCAGATATTTTGGTAAGTTTTATTCGTTTTGTTGTCAACATAAATCTTTTTATTTTGAATTTACTAATTTTAATATTTATGTTACAGACGGAGTCAAACATGTTAATACTAGGTGAATTCGAAAAGCTTGCTTGTAGAAATGTGAGCCAGTATAGAAGTCTTATCACCTGGGCTACCAAAGCCCTTAAAGACGCCTTGGATGCAGCTGAGAATGTAGCTTGCAGACCGCGCGCTGCCGACATAACAGAAGCTGTCATTCAGCAACCGGCGATACAACCGAGGCAGCATGTTGAAGGTAAGACTGTGCGTGGGAGGCTGGGTACTCGTTGGAATCGGCAGGCTACTTAAGAGCATCATGCCGAGATACGGTGCACTAGGCAACCCGACGATGCGGCAGGACCGTCTCAACCGCCGAAAGATTAGACTCAGTCTCAGACATAGACTCAGTCTTAAACTCAGCTGATATACCCTCCCAATTCAACTATCAATTTTCGAGCATCGACACTATTTCTCCGGGTAGTAATTGGGGGGCATGTTGGTGCGGGTCCCTTTACATCGGGACAGGCGAATTTTTTTTTGTGTGCGTCTCCCTCATACAGCCTACACCTGGACAAGACAGAGATGCAACATCATATTCCATTGCTCCAACCATATTCACCTGAGGAGCCGATTTATATCGACCACGAAGGCGTGGAAGTCATCTATACGGAGCATGGTAGTGCCTTGCGAACCATGGAAGGTCACACATACTATCTACGGAAGAACCCGAAAACAACCGTTAGATACACACCGTCGGGGAAGTGGATAGGATTTAGTTTATTTTCTTACATTTGTTTATTGTTGTTACATATGTAATGCAATAAAATTGAATCTACAACAGAAAAACGAAAGTAACGCAACAAAGTAATCTTTATTAATCAAATCAATAGTGAGTTACAATCTCTGGAAGGACTCAAATTTAGCTGGAATGATCCTCCGATTCTCCTATTCTGAATTTGTTTTGTCCTAGCATTGGAAGACTTGATCTTGAATTAAATACGATTTGATTCCAAGCGCTAAACCTTCGATTCCACAAAGCCTTATGCCTTCCTGGGTTTTTGTCGCGAAGAACGCCTTTGAAGATTGTTGAAGATTTCCTGAGAGCTTTTATCAGTTGAAGTCTATTTGTAGCTTCCAAATGATCTCTCTCCTTTTTTTTTCTCCTAGCCTTGGGGAAGACCCTATTTATAGGCATAAATGAGGGCTAGGGTTTACTTATTGGGTTAAGTAGCCCATTCACTTATGTTGGGTTGACCCATTCTTTATTTGGGGTGGCCCAATGTTTAATCCATTATCATAATAGACCTCTATTTAACTTAACATTTTGGGCTGGCATTTCATTAGCCCAATTTAGTTTGATCCACTATTTTCTTTGGACTTTATTTCAAGTGGATATGGGCTTGTTTAAAATGATTTATTTAATATGGCACAGTTGTAGTGGTCCAATATTTAATCATTATTTATTAAATTCAAGTAGCCCAGACGAATAATATTTATTTATTAGTCTGGATTAAATAAATTTAATTACTCAAAAATTCGCTTGTCTACAACATACAATTTGTTTAATTCATGTTATATACGATTTGTTTGTTTTTTACGTTGTTCGTTTTTCATTAATAAAGAAATTTTTGTCAAAGTAATTTTTGTACACATTTTTTGGCAAAAAACAAAAATCTAAGTGTTTCAGGCACAAAATTTATGCCAGGCCAGAACGGAAAATGAATGAAAAAAACCAAGTTTTTTGACTAACTTTCTTCCAAGTGAGGACGAAAGTCCAAAAACCAACTTCTGCCATCCGTCCTCGGCTGACTTGGTAAGTCGCGTTTAGGAAACGCCACGTCAGCCCAGGACGGAAGTGGGACTTCCGTTTTGGCCTAACTTTCGTCCTAGTCATAAATGTTGTCCCAAAAAAAAAATCATGCCATGGTATGACCATTCTGCCTAACAAGTGTCGGTCTAATGAAATCCCCCAAAATTTTTATATACACCGAATTTGTGTTTTTTTTTATAAAAAATTTCGATTGTTCAATTTTTTAAATCAAACACGCGTTGTAAATTTTTAACATTAGTTGTATAAAATAAATATTACATGTCATTAGGTAGATATTAATAATAAAAAATATTTATTATATAAAATATAACATCTATTTAAAAATTCTATAATATATACAAAACGTTTTCTTGCTATATACTAAATTTTAATATTTTGTTGACGATTTATTAACATCATTTCTCTTCTACAATGAACCGTTGAAAGAATATGACGGCTTGTGTCCGTGTCTACACTTTTTTTTATTGAAGAAGTGTCACGAGTCAGCTAGGGTACAGAATACCCTTTTGTTCAATAGGTGTTGAACATCATTCCAGCCATTGGATGAAGAGAGCTTACATTTATATGACAGAAAGATAGCTTCATGTAATATGGAAAATGAGGGTTGCCGCAGCTGGATCAGAGGCGCGAAGAACCCAATGCGCGACGATTCCCAACGCGCAGTGTTCATCTTCATCCTGTTTTGTCACAATTCAGCCGCCCAAAAATTCATTTTTCTAAATTTTGAAAACGGCTACCACGATTCTCACCATCTTCCATAACTGTTACCCCACGATTTCAACCATTAATCTATAACCGACCTCCATTAAACTATATTATAACCTCCATCCATCAGATTCATCATTATGTAACCCTACAATTTTTTTTTAGTTAATGGCCATTTATGCCCCTTATGTATGTTTCAAAAGCAAGTGTTAACCCTCAACTATTATACGTGCTAATAATGCTCCTAACTATTTACGGGGTGTTAAAAATGCCCAAAACCAGCGAAATCCGGAGAGAGAGAGGCGGCGTTGCACATGTGCAACTCGCATATGCACAAACACAGGGATAAAATCGTCCAATCTTAAGCTTCCCCAACATCCTCTTTCAACCAAATCAATTCATTTCACCTTATTTTTTCCCCAAATCAAGAAATCATACACTTCTCTTTTGTACAACTAATTACTTATATTCATCATCCTCCAATTAATAATCTCATTGTAAAGAACCTAATTTCAATAATCTCAATTAGAACTAAAATTAGGACAACACGGTCTAAATGGCTAGACCAAAATCTCCAAGGTCATCCACTTTTTTTTTTTATTTTATGAGCATATTTCTTAATTTTGTGGAGTTTAAAGGATGTTCTTTTTGCAAGTCTTTTCCTTTTATATGGTACGGTGAATTTAGGTTAAACTACCTCTGTAATGTCTTTTAGGGCTATAAAAGGCAGAAAGTTTACATCTTTACTAAAATCCTTATGGTTGAAGAGAAGCAAATTTCAAGAATCCTAAGAAATTAGAATCAAGATGCAATTTTGTTTCAAACTATATTTGTTACTGTTGAAATTAGAATCAAGAAATTAGAGCTTTTACAACGAGATTATTGATTGGAGGACGATGGATATACGTAATTAGTTGTACAAAAAAGAAGTGTAGGGTTTCTTGATTTTGGGGAAAAAATTGAAAGATGAAATGAATTGATTTGGTTGAAAGAGGAGGTTGGGAAGATGATGATTCAGATTGGACAATTTTACCCCTGTGTTTTTGCATGTGCGAGTTGCACATGTGCAACACCGCCTTCACTCGCCGGATCCCGCCGATTTTGGGCATTATTGGCACCCGTAAATAGTTAGGGGCATTATTAGCACGTATAATAGTTGAGGGTTAACACTTGCTTTTGAAACATATGTAAGGGGCATAAATGGCCATTAACTTTTTTTTTTTTATTATAAAAAATAAAAACCCCCATATCTAATAGCTATTATGTTCTGAATCCATACCAAATTAACACCAAAAAATAAATAGTTCAAGTTTCAACTGATTATAAACATGTAATTGACATCAACAAGAAGATTGTGGAAAACAAATCTTTCAAAAATGGAAGCCAAGAATCAAATAGTACAGTTCTATTTTGGTTATAAACATTGGGTTGACATTAATAAAATATTATAGAAAATAAAATCACATTAAAAACCCCCCCACATATCTAAAGACCATTTTTGTTTATTAAGCATTTTGTGTTGGTAAGTTTTTTTACAGTTGTAATTTGTTTCATAAAAATTATATATTATGTGTCTAAAAGATGTTAGGTGTTTTTCTAACAGCTATAAGAGTAGAGATTAGACACACATCTTACAAGTGTAAAAAGTTTTCTGTCTCCTCTTTTAGGGTTGTAAGATGTGTGTCTTACATCTGTAAAAAGTGGATCTTACAGTTGTAAGATGTGTGTCTAATAGTTGTAAGAAACATATTCTCTAACAGTTGTAAGAAAACATAACTAATGGCTGTAAATGAACATTAAGTATTTCATCTCTCTTTTAGGGATTTATCCATGGTTGCAAACCATAAAACTTGGAACAGAAAACTTATGTTAAACAAAAGCTCTTTGAAGAGAAATTAAATCGGAATACGTAGATACATTATATCTAAAAATGAAGATGGGGGGAGAATATAGTGTACTCCAGATCTATTTTAGGGATTTATCCATAGTTTTGTTTTTGCTAAGTTGCAAACCATAAATCTTGGACAAAAAAAATATGGTGATTTCCAACTGTCTATAATGGAATTCTCCATTGTAGGAAACCATAAAAATTGAAAAAAAAATAAAAGAGGAAGAACGAAATCGGGCAAAAGAAATTTTGAGGATTTTTTTTGGATCTGGAAGCTTCAAAATAAGGATAATCACGCGGCATGATACGCATGATGCCGAATTTGATGGCTGATTCCGAGATTTTTGGGGAAAATCGCGGTTGGGGATGTGAGAGAATTTTCTGAAAATCCCAAAAATCTACTGGGCGTGCAACAACAAAGGAAATAAGGGGATTGGACGTGGTCGACTGTTTTGATAACCGGATGAACAACAACCAATGAATCTAAATAAACGCATCTAACAGGTTGTAGGTGTGTTTGGTAAGTGCTGAAAAATACCATGTTCAATATTATAGCCACATGGAGTGTGTCAGTGTCTACACGGTTCAAGCTTTGTTTATCCCACACCAAATTTTTATATTTTTGTTATTTATTAAGACACAATTATAGAGGGAAAGAGGGATTACAAAATATCACGACAATAAAATACTACTGCTATTTTCTAATATAATTTTTTATTACATGTTACAAAAATTAATGAAACAAAAAGAGTTAATATTATACGTTGATTGATATTTACTTAATGTAAAAAAAGTTACTTAACCTTTCTTATCACATTATAAGATCTCACATCTATTGAACCTCGTACGAGTAATACAAAAGTAAAATTTGAAGAGCATTACACAATAGAGAAAATAGCTGAGGAGCAAATTACAGTCAAATTTTCGCTTAAAGAATTATATAATAATTTGGAGAATTATAAGGAATAATTAAGATTTTTAGGGGGAATATTATTTTCTTTGGGAAGGGTGAGGGAGGAATAAGAGGATAATGCAGTTGGTTATTGACCCTATGAAGCATCATATGTACGCATCGGCTCCCGTACGAAACAAGTTAAGTTCCGTACGTACGCGTAATTTATTATTCTCTGTACAATTAAAATTTTGACTACTAAAATTAATTTAAATTTGGATATTATTCCGATTCAGGACACATATTTTGATTCAAAACACATGTTCGTTGTGATTCGCTCGTACTGAAAAAAAGCGTTTTGTATAAGATTCGGACTGTCATATGTAGGGAAAAATTATGTCCACATTATGTATCTGTTCATTATCTCTACAAATAAATAATTGATATGTGTTCACGTTTTTTCCTACGAATTCCACTATTTTTTTTAAATTATACTTTTTAAATTAAAAAATTAACACATATCAATTTTTTATTTCTTATTAGTGGCATAAAAATTAAAAATCGGATGGAGACATTGGCCTAGATTTTGAAGTCAGCCACTGTATTGAGTGGGACATAAACTTTGACTTTGTCTCAGTTTTTTTTTTTTGATGAAGACTTAAATTTTGTATTAATCCAAGGTATAATGAAGACTTTGTCTCGGTTAATGTTAATCAAAATCCGACATTAAATCAAGGGCTTCTGTCCGTTACCACCACGACTTCAGTGTGGAACGGGGAATGTTCTATACGTGCGGAATGAATTCTCATCCGTTTAATAAAAATTTTGATGACTGAGATTAATTTAAAAATAATATCTATTTTGATTTTCAGAACACCTGTATGTGCTAACGGCAAAAAATAATAATTTGCACATACTAAAAAATACATGTTGTGCATAGGAGCCGGATTGATCCGTTACTGCTTGTCTTCTTCTATTGGCCAATGCTGCTTACTTCATGCTCATGCTTTTATCACGCCATTTTTTTGTTTTGTAGGCTATATTGGGGTGAGTCTACGGTGCCGACACAAAATAGTCAGCAATCTACAAACAAATAATGAGAGCCATTGATCTAGTCATGAAGGAATCTAAAACATTGTTACGATTAACACATGTAATGCATGGAATTAAAACTCTCACCGGCAACTGACTATTCAGGTTGACTATTCTATGTGTATGATTGAACTGAGTTTGGATCTTAAACTAATATGAAATTCAAACCGGATAAAAACTTACAACCCATTACTCGTGGGTATTTGAAATATAAATTAAAATAGATAAACCTAATAACTAATAATCCAATAACCAATTCAAATAAGGTTCCCTTGCTAATTCCAATTTTTTTTTTTTTTTAAATAGCTCTTATCTGATTTAACCTAGCCAGTGTCAGAAAAAAAAAGAAAAGAAAAAGAAAAGGAAAAAAAGAAAAGAAAAAGAAAAGGACATTATCCCATGAGGTTAAATTCGAGCATTGTTAACAACTTTGTATGGGTTGCAATTATTATTACTATTATTTTAAGATTATGGAATGGGTTGTAGAATGTTGTTCTCAATCTATTCAAGCACTAATTTTTTTTTTACCGGGTTATGTGGTGTTCCCAAAGTGATAAAGTCATTGCATTTTTAAAAGAAACTCATTCACTTAATTCTTCTTAATCATCCCCCTTCCGGTTTCATCTTCCATTGCATTATCTTCATCCGTACATGTTTCTTCCTCCTCAAAGTCAGTAAAATGTTGATCATTTGAGTCATTTTCTCGAATGAAGTTGTATGAGACTAGTCGCTGCATGGTATACGGAGGCATCCGTTCACCGAGAATGTCAATTTTTTTAAACTCCAAACGAACACTCAATGAAATTTCTTATAGATGAATGAAGCCTATTGAATAATTCACGAGGTTCTTCGTAGTTGGAAACACCTGCAAAATTATTTATGTGACAATTCTCTCATTTATACGGGGCAAAGAATCATTTTGCGTTGGCAAACCCAACATCAACCAACAAGTACTTGTTTATAATATGAAGTTGTTACTCAAATATTTAATAAAAATGTACATAATTCGAATCATAATAATTAAAATAATTGCAGAAAAAAAAGCGAGGTACAAATGAAAATTTCACAAACGTTATAGTTATAGGTAATTAAAATAAAAATTATCTCAAACTTTTCGACAAACTCGAGGGGTGGTATAGGAAAAACATAATTTTCGTTTGCTAGCGCATTTGTCAGCACTCTTGAATCGTTGGTGCTTCCCTCACAACCTGTGTAAATATAGGTGAACCTCATGTCGTGATTACATTATGCAAGTACATTTCTAGTTATTTATGATTTCCTATTTCCTACATGGATCATACTAATCATCTTAAGAATATATAGCCAATACACAAGAATATAAATGTAATGAAACTGTTACACAAGAATATATAGCCATTAGAAGGCGGTGTTGATGGTGTTCTTGATGGTGGTTCATGAGTCATGGTGATTGTGTTGTGTACAATCCATGGTCATATCTCTTATGGCATAAATATTCAACACCCTCTACAATCAACAATGGTCTTAAATAAGTTTGCAACCTTAATGTATTTTGCATGGGACAATAACTAGAGTAAGTGTTAAGTATTTCATGCACGCAGGGACACTTGTGAATTCAATTGTTCGATTATTACGAGCAGGGGCGGATCCAGGATTGAAATTTAGGGTGGTCCCTCAACAATTTAGGGGGGGGGGGGGGAACTTACAAATTTCGTTGCATATTAGACAATTTAGGATTGAAATTTAGGGTGGTCCCTCAACAATTTAGGGTGGAAATTCAACTTGTTTCTTTGATCTTGGGGTGGTCCTGGGCATACTTGGACCACCCCTTAGATCCGCCACTGATTACGAGCCCTCTTGGATTCAGACTTTGATGTCATTTCATTAACCCTCAGCGCCTCCATCCTCATCCACTGGTTGATCATATTATACAAGTCATCTTCAATCAGACTATTAAATTCAGAAGTATAGTTTCTTCCCTAACGCTTCGAACCAAATGAGGTACTATTGTCACTTTTGGGAGTAACCAAGACCTTCGGGAAAGGAATATGTTATTGGACATTATGATGAACCATCTTTAGTGTGACCTCTTCGACACCAGTAAGAGGATCTTGGAAAGAAGAGCGGGCAAATGTTCTCGTCGCTAGAGATTTGTAGAAAAGTTCCTTCATTAATGAACAATCAGGGACACCAACACTGCGGAACGAAGTTGCATCTTTCTTCTATAAAAAAAATTAAGTACAACAAAAATAGCAGATCAAGATTTTTTTTTAAGAATCATGGAGAGTGACAAATGTTTAGTAAACAATGATCAAGAAATATAGTCTTGCTTAGGAATTAGGATGTTGATACATTTTTATGAAATTTGAACAAATTCTAACTTCCATAGTACAAAAATAGAGATCACATCAAATAATACCAAAATTTGAGAATTTATCGGCCGCATTCCACATGTTTAGCGCAAAGAGCATAAATAACGCAATCACAAAAGAGCGTACGTAACTTAATCACAAGTAGTATATGAGTGGGGGTCGAAGACACAAATGGACACTAACCTTAATGATAACATCCCATTTTTGTTATGCTCGGTTATGGTTTTACTTGTTGAATCCCAATTTAAAGTAGTGTTTCGTGTCATCAATTAATGCATGGTGATAAATTTAATTTTCAGCCTTTTAAATTTTTCTAAAATTCGGTCATAATCACGTCTGCATGCGAGGAACCAATTTTTTAAACAAATATTTTTTTTCCAGCCAGTGTTGGTCCAACCATTACCTGTTCACATCCCACTCTTAAGTTTCAACTCAGTGTAAACCTCTAAGAACACATGTTCATATGGTGCATGTCCGTTGGTTAAATTTCGAAATGTTACTTTGTTTTGCTCATTTGAAGTGTTCTAAAATTACTGGGAACATGTTGAAATCTCATGTTGTATGATAAGTTGATATATGTTAGACCTCTCATAAGAGATATAAACTATGTCCAAATCAGGGACGAAGTCAGGAATTTGGTATTGGAGGGCGAAACTGCAACAGTATGTCGAACTATATATAAAAATGGCCAAAAAAAAAATTTTGGGGGGCGAAACTGATAAAATTTTCTTAACTAAATATAAAAAATTTACTATACCTAGTAGTATTTTTAAAAATCTCGGGAGGCCTGTCTTCGTCCCTGGTCCAGATGCGCGTTAAAAAAAAAGGAGAAAAAGAAAAAAAGTTTACTAGTTTTCTTGTCCTTCCAATTATAATCAGAAAGGATAATACGCTTATCAATTGGGCCTTATACTTTTTTTGGGATGAATTTTCTCTAGCCCAGAGGCTCGATAAAGCCCATTCTGCTAGGATTAATTGGGTTTGATAAAGGTCAATTCATAGCTAATCTGTTCTTCCTGAAGAAAGCCTTTGGTAGTTTGGACGACCATTATCAACACGCGTTAGAGTAAGAGATAATGTGGTGTAAAATTCGACTGCATGTTGTGAGATTGAAACCCAAATCCCCACATTTATTTTTTAAAGCTTGGATGGCCCTTTATCCATAATATGCTCAAGAAAAATCCCAACGCTTCTATGGCTTGGAAGAACATACTACATGGTTGGGATCTTTGCAAGCAAAGATTAATTTGGAAATACTATTCCCACTATATATTATACTATATATACTACACATACTACATATATACTTATTTACATTATATATGTTAGAAATACTACATATTTAGTATTTTACACTATATATACTACACTACATATATACATATATACATATTGAACACAAACTATATAGTATAAATACCATATAATATATACTTAACTACTACTATACAATATATCAACGTGGCTACTATATGACTATCATACTATAATACTATACACAATAACTATACACTACATACCGATACATATATTATATATACTACTTATATGTATGTACATCATATATGTTATAAGTAATGTATATGTTTATTCAACTCAAATTTTTTTTGATAGTTAAATGGATTAAAAATATATGTTAAATGACTAAATTGAAACTAAATACAAAAGTTTGAACTGAATTTACAATTATTAATGGAAAAAATTGACACATTTTAAAACTTTAAGGGTCAAATATGAAGTATTTGAAAATTTTGTGTCTGAAGAGTTTATAATTTTAGGGACTTGAGGTATCAATTTTCATTTTGTTTAGGGGCTTAGGTTTTTAAATTTTTTTATTAAATAACTATTGTTTTTTCTATACCTGCTCATCTTCTTTATCAATGAGGCATGTGCACCTCTGGATCTCATATATGGTTTGGTGATGCTCCATCTAATGTAATTTCTGCTACTATAGCAAATCATTCTCACTAATGCAATGCCACTTTGGTTTTAAAAAAAAGACAATGTAGAGGGATCCTAATTCTCTTCTTTTTATACATAGTCTTGGATTTTTTTCTTTCTATTTTCCCTCTCAATAATAATAAAATCGTATGGTACAGACAAAAGGTTGGTAATATTGCCAGAACAATATCCCTCATGTAAGAGCAATTTTTAAGTAAATACCAGGACTATCTTTCTTCACTTATCCAACAAAATCTTTTTATATCCATCTCAATTCCTTAATTTTCTTTCTCAATCTTCTCTCTCCTCTCCTCTCCCCTCTCCCATCACATGATTTCATTTCATTTCATTCTCTCTCTCTCTCTCTCTCTCTCTCTCTCTCTATTTTACTTTTGTATGAGAAAAACTTTGATAAATTATTTATCTCACTGTTTCCATATGCTTTCCAATTAAACTAAGTTATCTTATTGACGCTTTACAACTTAAGCTTTGATGAATTTTGCTTTCATATTTACATAAAATTTTGAATAGGTAACATTAGATTTATTTTTTTTCCATTTTAGCTAGATGGTTGTACAATGGATTGAAGACTACATCTCACCACAATTGAAGAAGTCAACAAGAGAATAAGAACCAAAATATTACTGCTGAAGAACAAACTCATGAAAATCAAGCTTTCTAACCACAATGTGGAATTGTTTATGAGGATAATCTAAAGTCCAAACATACTTGTATCAGGTCATAAATTCTAATACCTGTGGCTACAAATCTCTCTTAAAGTTCCCTCTTACCCAATTTTTAGAGTTGTTTTCAATTTCATGGGTTTTGTTGCAATTGGATTTGCATGAACAAGACAACTCTTAGAAGAAAGATAAACAAAATGAAGATAGAAGAAGTAGTTATAGTAAGAAAAGGAAATTGAAGAACTAGCTCCAAAATAAATACTATAAAGAAGAAGAAGCATTAGGGACTATGAAGTTACGAAAATAGTGAGAGAGACAAAGATAGAAGAAAAGAGTGGAGACTAAAGGTAGAATCCATGGATTATGAATAATCTTTTGGTGGAGGATGAGCGAGACAGAAGAGAGTGTACTGAAATAACGGATGCGAAGAGAGGAGAGATAAGATTGAGAGAGAGTCTGAATTTGAGAGAGAGATGAAAAGATTTTTCGAGATAAGAGAAGTGTAGTTTCATATTAGATTAAAAATTGCTCTGACAATATCGTCACCAATAAACAAATAAAATAAAATGAATTAACTAGGGAAATAAATAAATCAAATCGAATTGCATATTTTTTCTCTCAAAACAAATTAGGAAAAATGAAATTATGTCTTCGAGCAAATTAGTTATCTCATTTCACATATTTTCTTTATCTTAAATTAGTTGTTCATTTTCAAGTCTAATGCAATTTTTACTCAATTCTGTCATATTTGACCTTAGTTAATTTTAGTCAAGTTTTAATTAATCATGTCTTTGAACCATGGTTTTAAAATTCGGCTCGACCCAGTTGGTCGGACTACCGCTTGACCTTTTTTGCGGTTTGATAGGGATTACAATTGACTCACCTAAAGCGGAGCTCCAACCCGACCCAACCCAGTTGGGGTGAGATTTCCCAGTTTAAGGCAGAGGCGGGGATGAATTCCCCCCAGTGCTATTGGGGACGGAGCTGGGGGCAGGAGAAATGATATTCCCGCCCCGGCCCGTCGCATTTTCTCCGCCTAAAATACTAAATACATATAGAAAAATACATAAAATACCTAAAAATACAAAATAAATACGTTAAAATTGGAAAAACATCGGGAATTCTCAAACTCTTTGGAGACCCCTCCATCTTATACACATTTAGGAACCCATCTTTTTTAGGGACCAAACTAGTATCTTTTTACCTATTGTTATTTCATTTAACATATAATAAATATTTTTTGTTTAAAATTCTATGTTCTTCTTTAAATGTTGTATATATTTGACAAAATTTTGTCAAAAGTTCACTTAATTTCTCTAGTTGGAGCTGGCCAAAAGCCTAGGATTTCGAAGGAAAACAAATCCCCGCTATTCCCCAGTTGGGGATGAGCCTCCGTCTAATCCAGGGATGGGATCCATATCCATCCCCAATGACGGAGCTGTGCCGGGATGGGTATCTGGTGGAAAAAGCGGGGCCGGAATTGGGGACCATGATCTCCGCCCTCAACCCGCCCCATTGCCATCCCTACAAGTCTGGGTTGGCTAGGGATGGAAATTTGACCCATGACTTGTTGACCCGCTTTGCCCTAGCGCATTTTAGGGCATATCAGACCTGTTCCTCATAGAGAATGTGGCAGGTCAGATCCTTCCCGCAAACAGGGCAGATCAGGGTTGGATTTCGTGTGCGCCCCGCCCCGATCAGCCTCACCCCACCCCACCCCACCCATGTTATATTAATATAATATTAGACTTAATCCTAATCAATTGCTTTCAAGTCCGCCACTATCTCTCTCTCAATCTCTCGCATCTCTTCTTCGAAACTCTTCTCTCTCCGCCCTTCCCCACCAATCAATGAGTTTCTTAACAGTTATTTAATTAAAATTTTTGATCTTTCTGAAACTTTAAGATTATAGACTATTCAAAGTAAAATAACACTTTTTGATTGAAGAATAGCCATGTTCAATAGTAGTTTTAATGCTACTTTGATGTTTTCTTGAAAAAAATGAAAAAACCCTGGCAAAAAAAAGTGAAATGATGGAAAAAGGGATATGGGATTGTGAATTAGACTTGAGAAAAAAAATGTGGAAAACTGGAAATTTTTAATGACCAACTGGAAAAAAAATATATTTGATTTTTTGTATGAATCTTTGAAAAAAAAGAAGAAAAATGAAAGAAACAAGGCCAGCATTGAATGCATAGATGAATCAAATGGCAGATCTGGTTGAGAAGTTCAGTGGTGAACTTCTTTTTGGTTTGAAACTTGCTTATGATATATCATTGGTAATATTAATGATTTTTTATATAAAAAAATGTGGGGTGGGGTGGAGCGGGGCGGGTCAGATCCGCACATGGCGAGCCGCGAGCGTAATTTATTGATCCACGGCGGATCACGAGGCAGGGCGGGTCGATGGATCAGTTGCGCGGGACATGGCTGGGTATTGAGATACCCTCCGAAATCTGCCCCATTGTCATCCCTAGGGTTAGCCCCTAAAATCAGTAGGATTAAAAAACTATCTTCTTTTGTTCAACCCAGTAAAACCACATGGTCGGACCGTCGAACTTGGAAATCAGAACGAATTTACTAGAATCGGTCGGGTCTCATATGCTTCATTTAAAAAAAGAAAAAGAAAAATTGCATCTTAAATAAAAAAAAACCAAAAATAGAGAAACACTCAATATGTTCATCTCACCCTCAAATCTATCGAGTATAACCGTTTAGGTCAAGAATAAGAAACCCTATCAGTCTCAACTCTCAACTCTCAATTCATCAAATTTCTCACACAAATCTAAACACTCAAGCATCAATTTGGTGAACCAAGATATTCTTATATTTAATTTTTTGAACTAAAACTCCTTATTATAGCTTACGTTTCTTTCTTATGATAGTGTTACAATTTATAGATACTGGTGAACTTCATTGCTTTGAGACTCTAAATTCAATTGACATTTTCTTTGTAGTTCTATGAAAGTTTTTTTTCTTAATCAGTAAATATATTTAAATTGTGTAGAATAGTTTGTGTAAATGAATTTACATAGCATTTTGTTAATTTTCAAGTTAATATTAAGAGGTGTTGTAGACTTTGAATTTATAATTCATTTTAAATAATAATTATATATTAATTGTTTATTTATAATATTTATTACGTCACCGAGTGGATTAATGATTAGATGACGGTCCGCCACCAGTCCAATCAATGATACGTAACCTAATAACTTTTCTTGATCAATGACCGGTTTGAGTTTCAAAACCTTGCTTTGAACAATACTTCAAAAACTCAATATTAAATGAAGGGTGTTTTGATTTTTTCTTTAGAATTACGTGAAATTGAAAAATTTCTTTGTATGTTTTTTTCAATTTGGGACGGGAAGAAAAAGAAAAAGAAAATACTCTTTAAAGAAAAAAATAAATGAAATTAATCTATTTCAGTTAATAGCCGGAGAATCCTGCTCCAACAAGTATAAGAAAACCCCACTTCTGCTTAAAAACTCAAACCCCTTCAAACCCCTAATTCCCTCTCTCTACCAAAGACTTCCAATTCATCAGAACCACCAACTAGGCCTGCAAACGGTCGGATACGGATACGAAATTGTCTATTCCGTATCCATATCCATTTTTAATTTTTCCTACCATATCCGTATCCATATCCTAGCGGATCCAAAATATGTATTACGGATCCAGCGATTTGGATCCGAATACTGGGATATGGTAAAACCCGTTTCAAAAAGTCTAATTATACTATAATCCACAAATAATTCTACGAAATATAATATAATACAATACATAATTACACATGTCCTTCCATACCATTGAAGTTAATTTCTTTTCTTTCTTTGTATTGCTCATCTCAATCTCAGGGCTCAACTTGTTGATCTTTTATTGCATCAATATCCAAATCGAGCTCGACCACTTCACTAGGAGTATTTGCCATCCTACATGAGAAAGACAATGAATCAACAATTAGTAACAAATCAAGCAATTAAAATAGATAAAAAATCCAAAAATAGATATAATAGAAACTCATTAAAAATAATTATTATTTAAAAACTTTAGAACTCGTAATCTTTTAAAGATCAAGTAAATGGAAAAAGATCAAGTAAACAAAAAGCGACAAGCAACGGAACAAAAAACATACCCGGGGGAGAGAGAGAAGAAGACGGAAGAAAGAGAAAAAAACTTACCTTTTTAAGCGGAGAAGATGAACAACCGCTGGAAAAGAATCGAAACTCATCATCGGGAGGAGCGGTAACGTCGGATCCGAGAAGAAAAATGAGGAACTGTGAAGAAGAGAAAAGAAAAAATTAAATTAGAATAAAAAGGAGAAAATGAAGAAGAACTAAAATAGAAAGAGAGAAGGGAGAAAGAAAGTCAACTTCACCGGGAGAGTCGCAGTCACGGGAGGAGGAGGCTACTGGGACCGAGCTGAAACGACGCCGAAGAAGGAGAGTGAGAGGAGGGGCGCCGATCGGGGGAGATATTTTAGGATTTATTACAAAAAAAATTATATATATGAAGAAGATCGAGATGACCTAGAACTTCTTAGGACAAATTCGCATAATCAGTCCCCTCGAAGAACCTAGAATTTTCTAGGTAGAAGTTTATTAATTTGCACAGTAGTCCCTCCTTCTGAGTCCTTCACCTATAAAAAACTTATAGTACAAAAAAATCATAAATCCTATAAATTCTGCAAAATATATTGTTTTAGGGAATATATATATATATATATATATATATATATATATATATATTATTTTACCTAAAACGGATTTGGATTTAACGGATACGATTTTTTATATTTCATATTCGTATCCATTTTATTACTCTTATACGGATTCGAATTCGAATACAGGTATATGGATATGAAATGCTTACCATATCCTTAAAAAAAATACGGATTCGAATCGAATACGGATAAAAATCCGCTCCGTTTGCAGGCCTACCACCAACAGTAGCAACAACAATGGCAACCACGACCTCCTTGAATGAAGAAACTGCAAAGAAAGTCATTCGCCAGGTCTAACTTCGATTCACCTTTGTTTTTTTTTTAAATTTTTGTTACATTTTTTTTTGCTGTATTTTGTGTGATAACCGTAACTTTTGCGCACGTGATTTATGACGTGTAATTTATTTTTCGCGAGTAACTGGGTAGACGTAATTTATTTCGTGTGATTATGTGACTACGTGTAAAATTATTTTTATAACATGTTACGTGTTATTTTTGTGTACGTTTTATTGAGGGGGTGTTTCGCTCACGTATCATAGTTGGGGGATTTAATTGTTATTCACCTAAATAAATAATTGGAATAGGAATTAAATGAATTGAATAATAAATAGAATTTAATTAAAAAGAATTAGAGGGGTTCGTGGGTTACTGGGCATTAAAAACAAATATAAATTAAATAGATAATGAAGGGGCATCGTGGGTTAAAGGCTAAAAGGCATCAGGAGATTGGAATTTTTAATAAAGGAAAATATAATTTGAAAGGAGAAGGAAGACTTCTTCCTGGCTTGGGATCAGGAAAAGAAGAAAAAGCGTAGGCAATCATCAGCCTCGGGAAACGTGCCAGATATCAAAGAAAATAAGAACGGCTTCTGCCGTGAGAAACAGAAAGTATTTAGAGAGTTTTGTGAGAATTCTGAGAGCTTTGTGAGGATTTTTGAGTGAGCAATCCTTATCGGATTTCGACAAACCTTATATGTAAATTGATCACGACGAAGCAGGCTGCGAGGGCGTGAAGTCGGATTTACTTTTCGAATTCGGAGTTGGAAGATATTGCGCCGGGAACATGGCTGGTTTCTTGAATTTTGTTTTCTGCACAGTCACGGTAGAATCGCCGTACAGGTAACATACTGAACTCCAAACGGAGTAATTCTTTTTTGATTTATAAACTAGACTGATAGGGCTACAATTTGACCAGAGGGATTGAAATTTTAACCGTTAGATCTTCCGTAATGTATCTCGAAGTGGAGGGCGGAACCAGATTTTTTCTGAGATTGTATATAATCTGTCCAGAACTTCGACATGACGTTTGAGAGGGCTATCGACCTTCGTTTTCGACCCACAGCATATCAATTCGAAGATATCGAAATTTCCTTCGAGTGAGCGCTGACGGGGAGGTGTTCCGAGTTATGAGCCGAGAGATATTGCTGTTTGAGCGTGGCTGACTTCCTGCTGCGAATTTCTGCTTTATTTTTCTTGAATTTATGAATTCAACAAGGTAAGGATCTTACCCCCTTGCTTTTCAAACTCTAAATTACATATTTCAGTACCATTAACTTTGGTTGTCAATTATAAATTGTTTTTACATGTTTTTATACAAAATTGGATGAAGTTATAGATGTGTTGCATTGCATATGTTCTTTAGATAATGTTGCTTATAAATTGTTTTCATGTGTTAAATTGCTATACTATGATTGTAGTCTTTCCGATGCTTGGGTTAGTTGTTGTCGTTTATCCGGGTTTTGGTCGACCGAGTCAGTCGTCCCCATTCGAGCTCTTGTTTATGAAAGATCCAGTAGCGGGGATACGTCCCCATTTATATATCGCTAGAACTCGGTGTTCGCGATATTTCGTGTGGATTTACGTGTGGAAATGTGGACCCGGACTCTAGCGGGGAGAAACAAGTTGGGGCTACTAACGATGAAATTGTGGAGCTCATGTGTGAGCAATGACACAATGGGACGTATTCTTTATTTTTGGCCTCTAGCCGGGGAAAGATTCGACCGGTTTACGTGTGGATTACGTGTGGCCCTTCCTCGGTGGGTTAATACATGGGGGTCATTAGCAGTGATTATGGGTTTGATTAGACAATTGAGCTTGACTGTGGGATTGTAGTGTCATAGCGATAACTATGTTCGTAATGTCTAAGCAAATTGTGTTACCGAGGATATTGTACGGCAGACGTGCTTGATGTGGATTCGGTTGTATGAAATGCTTAGATGTGAAGAGTATATTTATTTAGCTTAACTGTTGCTTTTCACTTGTTTGGTCTTGTTCGTTTTATGCTCGATTGTCCCAAGCATAACTATTGGTTTGTAGTGCATGAGTAGTATGGGATGCTCATGGCATGAATTCCGATATGGGGTGTCAGATTTGATAAGTATAGTCGAACATTTGTTTGGGTCATATTTGATACTTGGTATTGAGTCCTTTTAACTTGTATTTTGGGCTGGGACTGATTTGGTGCAAAATAGTACATTTGTGTACAAGTTTTGCACTTGTTTTCCCGATTTTTCGTAAGTCGCGATCTTTTCGGTCGTTCGGTTTGTGTACTAGTCGATTGGAGCATCTGTTTTCTTTTTGTGTGCTTCTGGGTTGTCACCGGTTGACCGGACTGAGGGTGTGGTCGACCGGAAGGTCATAGTGCAGCTGTGCTGATTCTGTTCTGTTCTGCTCTGCACTGTACTGCCCTTTCATACGTTCTGAGTCTCGTGAGGTTTGTTTTGTGTCGTGTCAAAAGCGTATTTTCAAAAAGGGTATTTTGGGAAATGGGAAACGTATTTTGAGTCTTATCTGTTACTTCATCCCAAGGGTGTGGGATTCTTACTGGGCCTCGCAGCTCAATCCATTCTATTTGTTTGTTTTGCAGATGTTACAGAGGTCGAGCCTTCTTGTGATGATACTTGGGATGGGACTTATGAAGAGTGATTCATAATCGGTTTGGATTATAGATTTAGATAATTCTTTTATTTCATTCTCACTTAGAATATTTAGTTTATAGCAATGTTGAACAATTTTCCCATTGTAACATTTAGTATTATTTCACGCATAGTAATTCTGCTGTTCAACTCTTATTTTTGGATTAATATAATAAATGATTTTTCTTTTAGTAACTCTGTTGTAGGCTTTGGTGTCTTTTGGACCAATAAGACACTGCCATGTCACCGACTGGTTTCGGGTTGTGACAGAAGTGGTATCAGAGCAGGTCGAACCTTAGGGATTAAAATCTGTAATGAACTTAGGATAACAAGAACACATAATGTGAGGTGTGTGATGGGTAGAGACCATGGACTAGGATGTTTATATTTATCGAATGTTATATCCTGATGTTATATGATTTTACATGCATGTGATGGTTGCATTAACTGATTTGCATGTATATGTTGACCTGCTTATATATGAAATATGCTCAGTGATTTCTTGTATTATGCCATGCTTTATTTGTTAATGCCTCGCTTGTTTACTTGTTAATTGTTTATAACATATTTTAATTATTTTCTATATGTCATGCTTTAGTATTCTATATGCTATACCATGCCATGTTCTACATGTATTTACTTCACACGTTCAATAGTTAAGTGTTTTATCGGTTACCCTAACTTATCTGTTATAAACTTGTGGGGTTAAGATGGATTCGAGTGAAGGAAGCAGTGACGAATACACCCTACCAATCGCTCGCGTTATATGTGTTGTACTACGCCATTCATACGTATTATACCTGGTTATGCCCAACTCGTATTTCGTTTCAAATCAAATATGACTTCTTTCTTTTCTCATTTATCCCCAACAACTCCATTATTATCATTTTCATTGATTGGAGTTAACACCTATAGGAGTTTGACGGCTTTTGAGTTCTTTTCATGTTGAAATTCTTCACAATATCTGTTTCATATCTGGTTGAGGGATGAATACCTCTTCTTTCCTTATTTCGATTTGTAATCCCTATAAGAACGTTAATTATCTTACCATACTCATTGCTTTAGCTGGTAAAGTGTCAACCTTGTTCATATCATTTGATTGTTGTTTCAAACAAAATATCACCAACTTGACTTGGCAAGATTTGAATTCTTTAATTCTTAATGAACATCTCCCTATCAACTCCACATCTTGTATGTCCATGCTTCAATAAGAACTCTGTTAGGTTCTCATACCAAACTCTCGAGTTTTGTTTTAGTTCGCAAATAGTCTTTTTCAATTTGTGTACATGAATTGGATAATCTTACTTTCCATATCCGTTTGGGTTGTTCCACATATACTTATTCTTGAAACACATGTTAACATAAATCGTATAGACTCAACTCTCAAGTCTTTCTACATAAGCAAACTTCTCATCAAAATCCGTCCCATGTACTTGAGTTCATCCGTTCTCTACCATTTGGTTTTGTCTGTAATAATATTTCTTAACTCTTTGGGCTTGTTTCTAAACACCCATTCAAATGCAATGATGTTCACATCATCTACTCTTGTAACCAATTTCTGAACATTATTCTTTGAAACCGTTGAAGTTCTTCTTGCATCGACATGATCAATTTTTAATTATCTACCCCATCAGATGATTTTTTTTACTTACCCGGCTGGTACCCGTTTCGTCGGTTGCACCCCTAAACCTGAGTGATTATCAAAATTATCATCATGTTCACTCATTATATTGTAAGATTTTCTTGGCTCTTGTTTATTAAGATTTTGTCATCTCAACAAGTTCTCTCTCATCAAGTTTTGTGAGAAAATTTTCAACAAGATTTGCAGACAAATCTTGTATCGTTACATTGATAGTTTCATCTCTTTAGAGGTTCTTTTGTTGTATACTTTTCGTTGGAATATCCCAAAAATGTTACTTCATCGGTTCTTTCTCAAAAGTGTTTTCTTCTGCTATTGCGTTCGCTACGTTTCATCTTCTATTTGCTGCCTTCTTGGTTTCCTCACGTTTGTTCTTTCGGAATCCTAATTATTAGCTGCAAACACTTTTCTTGGGGACCGAAATTACTATATTGATTATATCACTTTTTGGCAAGAAAATTTCTATTCTTCCATTTTGTGCACACCATCTTAGTGTACACATGTTTTAATTTTATTTCATTCATTTTTCCTTTAATGCCTTTAATGGAATTGTCGGTTCTTTTGTCCTTGGTCATTTGTACCACACGTCCATTGTACTTCATTTCTTTGGAAAGAAGGAAAATTTTATATTTTATTTGATTCAGCTCTAGAACCATTTTTGAGCTTTTGGCTATTTGTCTTGGTCTCCACTTGGATGGCCTGTTAGTGATGGATCATCGAAATTGACTTTTCCATTGTTTCCATTTTTTGATCCACACTTTAACTACTTCCAGTCATCGTTTTGTTCGCCATATGTCTGTTTACGAATTGCAATCTCCATTTCCAGTGAATCAATTTTCGTTGCCAATTCTTGATTCATACTTTTTGGTTTAACAACCTAGATCCATATCTCCTGCCTTGTTGTAGTTTTCCCTCAACTATCATGATTAGTTAAATCTTTGGTTTCCTCAAACTGTGCACACTTTTACTCAATTTTTCTGTCAGTGAACTAGAATTTTACTCATCAACTTTTCACTAGAATATTCTTTATCCAGTGAAAGATATATTTCCAATGTATCTCATTTTGTTATTGACGTTGCCCCGATTTCATTCTCACCCATCATAAACGTTCTCGGATTCAGTGGTCCAAACCGTTCAGAGCAGGAAGCCACTTGAGAGTTGGAATAAGAAGCCGGTAGAAGTATCACAACTTTTCATAGACCATGGTTAGCAAGTTTCGGGGACGAAACTTTTGTAAGGGGGGAAAAATGTGATAACCGTAACTTTTGCGCACGTGATTTATGACGTGTAATTTATTTTTCGCGAGTAACTGGGTAGACGTAATTTATTTCGTGTGATTATGTGACTACGTGTAAAATTATTTTTATAACATGTTACGTGTTATTTTTGTGTACGTTTTATTGAGGGGGTGTTTCGCTCACGTATCATAGTTGGGGGATTTAATTGTTATTCACCTAAATAAATAATTGGAATAGGAATTAAATGAATTGAATAATAAATAGAATTTAATTAAAAAGAATTAGAGGGGTTCGTGGGTTACTGGGCATTAAAAACAAATATAAATTAAATAGATAATGAAGGGGCATCGTGGGTTAAAGGCTAAAAGGCATCAGGAGATTGGAATTTTTAATAAAGGAAAATATAATTTGAAAGGAGAAGGAAGACTTCTTCCTGGCTTGGGATCAGGAAAAGAAGAAAAAGCGTAGGCAATCATCAGCCTCGGGAAACGTGCCAGATATCAAAGAAAATAAGAACGGCTTCTGCCGTGAGAAACAGAAAGTATTTAGAGAGTTTTGTGAGAATTCTGAGAGCTTTGTGAGGATTTTTGAGTGAGCAATCCTTATCGGATTTCGACAAACCTTATATGTAAATTGATCACGACGAAGCAGGCTGCGAGGGCGTGAAGTCGGATTTACTTTTCGAATTCGGAGTTGGAAGATATTGCGCCGGGAACATGGCTGGTTTCTTGAATTTTGTTTTCTGCACAGTCACGGTAGAATCGCCGTACAGGTAACATACGAACTCCAAACGGAGTAATTCTTTTTGATTTATAAACTAGACTGATAGGGCTACAATTTGACCAGAGGGATTGAAATTTTAACCGTTAGATCTTCCGTAATGTATCTCGAAGTGGAGGGCGAGAACCAGATTTTTCTGAGATTGTATATAATCTGTCCAGAACTTCGACATGACGTTTGAGAGGGCTATCGACCTTCGTTTTCGACCCACAGCATATCAATTCGAAGATATCGAAATTTCCTTCGAGTGAGCGCTGACGGGGAGGTGTTCCGAGTTATGAGCCGAGAGATATTGCTGTTTGAGCGTGGCTGACTTCCTGCTGCGAATTTCTGCTTTATTTTTCTTGAATTTATGAATTCAACAAGGTAAGGATCTTACCCCCTTGCTTTTCAAACTCTAAATTACATATTTCAGTACCATTAACTTTGGTTGTCAATTATAAATTGTTTTTACATGTTTTTATACAAAATTGGATGAAGTTATAGATGTGTTGCATTGCATATGTTCTTTAGATAATGTTGCTTATAAATTGTTTTCATGTGTTAAATTGCTATACTATGATTGTAGTCTTTCTGATGCTTGGGTTAGTTGTTGTCGTTTATCTGGTTTTGGTCGACCGAGTCGTCGCCCCATTCGAGCTCTTGTTTATGAAAGATCTGTAGCAGGATACGTCCCATTTATATATCGCTAGAACCTGGTGTTCGCGATATTTCTGTGTGGATTTCTGTGTGGAAATGTGGACCCGGACCCTAGCGGGGAGAAACAAGTTGGGGCTACTAACAGTAAATTGTGGAGCTCATGTGTGAGCAATGACACAATGGACGTATTCTTTATTTTTGGCCTCTAGCCGGGGGAAAGATTCAGCCGGTTTCTGTGTGGATTCTGTGTGGCCCTTCCTCAGTGGGTTAATACATGGGGGCTGTTAGCAGTGATTATGGGTTTGATTAGACAATTGAGCTTGACTGTGGGATTGAAGTGTCATAGCGATAACTATGTTCGTAATGTCTAAGCAAATTGTGTTACCGAGGATATTGTACGGCAGACGTGCTTGATGTGGATTCGGTTGTATGAAATGCTTAGATGTGAAGAGTATATTTATTTAGCTTAACTGTTGCTTTTCACTTGTTTGGTCTTGTTCGTTTTATGCTCGATTGTCCGGCATAACTATTGGTTTGTAGTGCATGAGTAGTATGGGATGCTCATGGCATGAATTCCGATATGGGGTGTCAGATTTGATAAGTATAGTCGAACATTTGTTTGGGTCATATTTGATACTTGGTATTGAGTCCTTTTAACTTGTATTTTGGGTCGGGGATCGATTTGGTGCAAAATAGTACATTTGTGTACAAGTTTTGCACTTGTTTTCTGATTTTCGTAAGTCGCGATCTTTTCGGTCGTTCGGTTTGTGTACTAGTCGATTGGAGCATCTGTTTTCTTTTTGTGTGCTTCTGGGTTGTCACCGGTTGACCGGACTGAGGGTGTGGTCGACCGGAAGGTCATAGTGCACTGTGTCTTGATTCCCGTTTACGTTTACGCTCTGCACCGTATCGCCCTTTCATACGTTCTGAGTCTCGTGAGGTTTGTTTTGTGTCGTGTCAAAAGCGTATTTTCAAAAAGGGTATTTTGGGAAATGGGAAACGTATTTTGAGTCTTATCTGTTACTTCATCCCAAGGGTGTGGGATTCTTACTGGGCCTCGCAGCTCAATCCATTCTATTTGTTTGTTTTGCAGATGTTACAGAGGTCGAGCCTTCTTGTGATGATACTTGGGATGGGACTTATGAAGAGTGATTCATAATCGGTTTGGATTATAGATTTAGATAATTCTTTTATTTCATTCTCACTTAGAATATTTAGTTTATAGCAATGTTGAACAATTTTCCCATTGTAACATTTAGTATTATTTCACGCATAGTAATTCTGCTGTTCAACTCTTATTTTTGGATTAATATAATAAATGAATTTTCTTTTAGTAACTCTGTTGTAGGCTTTGGTGTCTTTTGGACCAATAAGACACTGCCATGTCACCGACTGGTTTCGGGTTGTGACATTTTGTCAGGTAGAATTTTACTTCAGTGATAGTAATCTTCCAAGGGATTCTTTTCTTAGACAATCAATCGCTGACAGTGAAGATGGCAGTATCCTTGTCTATTATTCAATTCGATTTTTTTTTAATAATTGAAATTCATGTTTTTTATAATTTCATTAATTAATTAATGTTGAGGAGATTCATTGTGCTAAGAATCCCGGCAATGTAAGCTAGTCCCTCCATTCCATAATATAAGTCTTTAGAACATGTAGCGAAAATTAAGTAAGTAATAATAAGATGATTTTTTAAATCAAAATATCAATATTACTCTCTTCAATAGAATCAGGGGTATATAAATCATATTTAAAATAGTACCTTACTTTTTTGTTTCCTTAATTTTCGCTAAATCTCCTAAAGGACTTGTATTATGGAATCAAAATAGTATTTTATTATTGGGGAGATTTCGGGCTTGTAGGTACGTGTCACAGTATTGCATTAAATATTTTCTTCATTTTTGTCCGTTAATTGAGCAAATAAGCTTATTGAAGTAATATAAGAAAATTCTTGTATATATATTTTTGTGTAAAATAAATAGAAAAATATGTTGTATGTAATAGCATTAAGCATATTTGCTAAATTAACAGAAAATCGCGGTGATAAATAGCCGATTGAGGAGGGACTCTTGCATTGCCTTTCTACACTTTTACCTGTTAGTTGAGCAAATAAGCTTATTGCAGCAATTTAAGAAATTTCATGTATATACATTTTTGTGTAAAACGAGGAGAAAATCGTGTTTGTTTTTTTTGCGTTGAATTTGATTGTCATAACTTGGTCAAATTATAGTGCTTTATATTCTTGTTCTTCTTAACTTAAAAACTATAGTGGTCAGTTTGGCTCTGATTTGCTCTTTCTCCCGCATGAGAGCTCATTTGGGTTTGGGAGATGCAAAACCCGAGGACGTATCTGAAGATACAGTAAAGGCTGTAGCTGAGACTCTAAGGACTTCTTTGTTCGTTAAAGTTTCTGAAGATGGTAAAATTTGTATCTTATTTCCTTCACGTGTAGGAGTTGTTTAAAATTCTTCTTAGTTGACACTTGGTTTGGTAAGGTTGGTTGGTTGATTGGTGGTTCTTTCTCTCTCAGGGCAGAAAGTTGGCAGGGTGAGAGAAATGGCAAAACCAGATGAGGTTATAGAGCAACTTGATGTTAGAACTATATCTGCTTCACCCCTGCCGTATGATGTGAAGCTTGAAGACGTGGAATCCTTCTTTGGCCAAGTTTCTAAGGTATTGCATTCTTATGGTTCAATTCATGAAAACCGCCAAACTTTCCGTTTCATCTGCAAAGCTAACCTATTTGTCTTGGTTTTTACTGTTTTTTTTTTTGCTTGAAATTTCTACTACCCATGAATATCTATATATGTCATCTCACCTTTTATGATTATTTGGATTGTGATCCTAATTTTACTTTTCTTTGCATTACGTAGTATACCATTTCATCTTCCTTGACTGGTTAATTTGAATTGACGCTTAAAATGGCGTCCATGTATATAGGACCAATATAGATGATGGAACACTGAATATAAAAAGTTGAGAGGACATTGCAAGATAAGGATTGGTAATCTTACCCTTGTGTCAAGAAGCAGTCCACTGAAACACAATAGTTGCCCGTGGCTTTTTAGTTCTTCAGTCCAGCCTGAAATCCTTATACACCACCATTGTGCCAAAATCAAACTACATAGCTGGTATGGTGGGATGAGGAACAAGCTATCATTGCTAGGGGTGAATGCTTTCACATTGTCATTAGCTGTCATTGTCACTGGTTCATGGGATGTCATAAATCATAAGCAGCCAAGATTTTTCGAAACCTTCTCTTTTGGTCTGATAGAGTGATTCCCGGTTTACGAAGATTGTGAAATTTCTTGTTGGGGATTTTAAGGTAGGAGTGCATTCTTTCCAGGGACGATTCTAGGGGGCCCCAAGATTTTTAAAAATACTAATAGATATAGTAATATATAGTAATTTTTATATGTAGTTTAGAATTTTTTATCAAGTTCGCCCCCAAGATTTTTTATTTATTTTTTTTATTTTTTGCAGTTTTTATAGGTAGGTTGGCATACTGTTGCAGTTTTTTGCCCCAAAAATACAATTTCTGGCTTCGTCCCTGATTCTTTTAGGTGGGTTTTTGTTATGAATGAAGTGAAATGAACAGTTATATTTACTTGGGTTTTAAGACGATATTTTCACTACCTCCATGAAGGTTTGTGTTAATAACTTTTTCTTATCTGAGCTAGGATATATATATATATATATATATATATATATTGTGTGATCCCAAGAGTTTACAGATGTTTCATATTTATTATTTAGGTACAGAACACGAGATGCTATATAGAGGTGGAAAATCGGGCTGACCCGATCTTATCGTGTCGTGCAGGCACAACATGCTTATATTATTGGACTGGCATATTCCGATAAGGTCTCGGTTCAATAAGTGTTGGCCCAGGCACGACACAAAGAAATATTGTGCCCATTAATTGTTTTGAAAAAATTAAAATATTCCATTAATTATAATAAAAATAATAAAATAAGGCCGATTAATAGTTAAAAAGATCATTTGGGAATATTTAATATTAGAAATTGCATTTTTATGAACTAGTAACGTTACGTAGTATACCAATTAATTAATAACTTAAGCAATTAAACCTAATTTTACAATTAAACATAATTATTATGCCAAAATTAAGTCAAAAATAATGTAGTTAATAAAATATAGCATAATTATTTACGTATTTCTTATTTTTTGGATAATGGGCTATTGGGACGTGCTGGATAAAGGATGTCTGGCCCAAGCCCGGTACGATAAGGTTTCTTGCTGGGCTAGACACGGTTCGATAAGGCTACGGCCCGTTAAGCAACTGGCCAGGGCACAGTCTTATCATGCCGGGCCATTTTTTGCCGCTTCTTACTACATGCTGTTAGTCGTTTTCATGTTCTTTATTATTCAGTTCCTTTTTATTTTATTTATTTTAATTTTGTTTTTTCTAAATTCAGGTTAATAGTGTGAGGCTTCCACGCCACGTTTCTGATAAAAGGCTGTTTTCTGGCACTGCCCTGATTGAATTCTCTTCAGAAGAAGATGCTGCAAAAGTTTTGGGTCAAAGCTTGGTTTATGCTGACATGGATTTAGAGTTGAAACCAAAGTAAGCTATTGATGTGACTGAGGTTTAAATCAATTGAATCTCAGCAGATATTGATGTTAACTATTTGTTTACCTTCACCAGGAAGGACTTTGACGTGGAAAGAGCTAAGCAAGAGGAAGAAGCAGAGAATTCTCGTCCACAGCATGGTTCAAAGCATAAGAACAATACAAGTCCTGAAGCAGAGTAAGTTTCTCTTAGTCTTAGGTCCTTCTGTGGTGTTTCAAGTTTACCTTTTAGGTTTAATTTGATGAATATTGTGGCAGCTATCCCAAAGGCTTAATTATTGCGTTTAAACTCAAAAGCATCAGCGGTGATGGTGCCAAGGGTGAAAATGGTAATCATGATGCAGCTGCTGATAGCGTTGGTTCTCCTAAATCTAATGATGCATCCCAATTTGCTACTGAGGTGAAAGAAGAAGGGCCTTCAGATAACGTTACAGATCAAGCAAATAATGAGAATGGTGATGGAAACGAAGAGAAGGATGTCGAGAAAGACGTAGATACTAAAATTCCGGGATCTTGTAATGCTGAAAAAGCTCTTGGTGACTCAGCTCTAAAGGATGAGCAAGCTACAGTTGAAGTAAAGTCAACTTTTTGATGCAAACAAGGACGTTGTTCTACGTGAGGATTTGAAAAGTGTTTTCGAAAAATTCGGCACGGTTAAGGTATCTTCAAGCCTTGATCCAGTTCTTGTTTGCTAAGAATGAGCAACTTTTATTTTTGCTCGTATTTTAGTTATGTTATATGACTTGTATAGTTCTATCCTCCTGGTAATGCCTTCTTTTTCAGTCTACTTATTTTGTATCTTGTTAAGTTTCTTGCCTCTCAACAGTGTGCAAGTTTGTTGCCACCAAATAATGCTCCAAAACTATTCTTGAAGGCAGTCCTAGTGCGTGGAAAACTGTTCTTATTACAATGTGGTTCTGCCAGAAATTGTGGGCGGGTATTGTTATGGATTGGAAAAATAAATGAAATTGTGATATATGCTTCAAGGGTTTGGGCAATTATCTTTTCAAATATTCGAGATCGCTGTTTAGTGATACAGATTACCTTTGATGAGTTAAATATTTCTTTTTGGATATTTAACTGTCATTACATCAAGCTAATGTGTTGCAGTTGATGACTTTAGGACTCTCTAGACATTTTAGGTTAACCAAATTATAGTACTCATAGAATATTTAAGTTCTTCAGCAATCATGGTTAATTAAGGAAATTATGATTTTACAAGTTTTAATTAACATGATCCTCACTAGGATTGGCATGTATCGGTGAGAGCTTCTTTGCATTGGTGCTGGGGACTTTCTCCTCTTATCTTGTCCGAGATGCCCATTTGAGTTCCTGTTAAGCCAATTAAGTTTCGGTTAGGAGTTAGTTCGAGTTTAAAACTAAGGTCTTACTGGAACTAATAGATGTTCGGTTTGAAGTATTTAGGAACTTTGAGGTTGAAACTTGAAGATTGTGAACATGAAGGCGGCTTCGGGATTGAACTTTTTTCTTGCAGGACCCTGTTTACCCGCTAGTGCAAATAACTGCTGTTGCTATTAAAGTTACAAGCTTATCCGAGGAGCTGTTACTTTTTAGTTTCATATATTTGTACCTTTTGCAATTTTATCAATTGGTCTCTCTCAGTATGTTTTTTTTCCGATTGTGAAGATGATGAACTTTTGCAAGAGATTATTATCTATTGGTTGCCAAATACAGATGAGCATGCCAAGCAGTGGCGGAGCCAGGATTCGAATTTAGGGGGGGCCGAACTAAAATTTGCTTACGGCGTAAAATGATATATTTGAGGTAGAATTATATATTTTATTAGAAAATTTTAATTTAAACGACACTTATATTCGAAAAGAAAAATAAACTAATTTAAAAAAAAATTATAAAATGAAGAAAAACCTGACTATTTTGCATAGGCTATTGTCACGAAATATACTTCAAAATACGTAGACCAACCTTATTCCTTTGGTCCCAGGAGTAAGAAAATCAAGAATTAAAATACGGTAACGAATACATATACAAAGTCTTAGGTCAACGGAACACAGACAGCGGTCTCCGCTAGCCGGTTAGCGGGCGGGGTCCCCGGAAGAAAAACCTGATTCTTCATCAACTCATCGAATGAGTTTTATACCCCGATTTTTGAAGATTTGATTAAAGTTTTTGAAGTCATTAATATCATCACAATTAGAAACTGTTTGGTGCAGAAATTGGATGAATTTAATGACCCGAAAAAGATTTAGGTCTTAGGGTTTAATTAAATTAGAGAATTTATCATCAATATCATCATCAAAAATCAATCTGAAACGCAGAAATCACTCAAAAAATTGGGCATTCACTCAAGTATATAAAAAAATTAAAAATTCTTGGGGGGGCCATTTAAAAAAAATAGCTCTATTATTCTGAACCGTTGAATATATATACCTAGTATATAAAAAAATTGAAAATTCTTGGGGGGCCCCTGCCCCTTGTACGCTCCGCCACTGATGCCAAGTATGGTTCATCTCTAGGTCATGCTATATTTAATTAAAGTCGAAGATGGGCTATATCTATCGGACTTGGCCATAAAGTTGCCTTGATTAGCAAAATTATGATCTATCTAGGTTTCCCATCTCCCTGGTCCTGTTACCCTGTCACCTTTGACTATCCTTCATCTCTGTACGATCTTTTGCTCTACCTTAGATTTTGCGTCCATGTTCAAGTGCTACTTATAAAGTTGATATCTGTATAAAATATAAATTCACATGTAGAAAGTTGACCTGCCAAAAGAAAGATAACTTAATGGGACTTTGGCTGGTGGGTGCTGTTAGTTCTTGTATCTGGGACTTCGTTCTAGAATATGCCCTAATTTGTCTTTCTCCTTTGTAGTTTGTTGATTACAGGATGGGGTCAGATTCAGGATATATGCGGTTTGAAGAAGCTGGAGCATCTCAGAAAGCACGTGCTGCTGCTGTACTTGCTGAAGAAGGTGGTCTTATTGTGAAAAATTTCATCGCAATTTTAGATCCCGTGACTGGTGAGTAGCAGTAGTAACCTCAATATAACCTCGACGAGTGCAACCACATACTAGGAGTAGTCGAAGCACTTTGTGATGCTTAGGTTTTTATTTGTTTTTCTCTAACATCTTTCATGAATCTATGCCACCAGGTGATGCCGAGGAGGAGTACTGGAGTCAACTCCGAGGTAAACAGGATAAGCGTCGTGATAACTTTAAAGGCAACCGAGGAAGGTAAGATATAAACATTTCTCCTCGTCTTTCTTGAAGATTTTCTTGTTAAAATTTGTAATTATTCATTCTTAACATACGCGCGAACATATTTCATTACTGATTGTGAAGTTCTGCATATGTATTTTTGTTGCATTTTGAGCAGGGGTGGTAGACACAACAACAGAGGTTGGAAACATTCTCGTTCCCGGGACAATGATTCCGCTACTCGTCCAAACAAGGCCCAGAAAGTTGGGGCAGCATGAGAAGAAAGGAACCTTGTCTTCTTGAGTTTGTTGTAGTGTACAACACCAATTTTGTGTTTGCTATTTAAATTATGCTGTTAAATGTTGAACAAATATTTGGCTCATCTCTTCCCTTTAAGCTTTTACCCCATTACCCCTTCCCATTCCATAAATGTGAATGTGGTATCGGTCGAATTAATCATAGTTAGACAAAAATGTGAATCTTGGGGGAAAATGTTGGACAGTGGAACACTCCAAACAACAAATTATAACATAAACGAAAAGAAATCATAAAAACAACACAAGAATTTTAACGTGGTTCAGTCTCAACTTAGACTTACATCCACGACCCCGAAGGGTATAAACTTTCACTATGTAATTTTTGGACGGAAGAAGATTACAAACCCTCTTCAAAGAACTCCAGTCCACACTCAAAAGACTCGAGGAGTTGATATAAATAAATTCAAAACTATATAGGTCTATTTATAGGCTCACTTGCCTTGCCCCTTTTTTTTTTCTGACCAATGTGAGACTTTTAAGAATATTACCAACAGAAAAATCATCACATCATTAGTCGAATTTTTATTGTTTTTCTTTAAGTAAATCTAGAAAGTAATTTTTTTATTGTGTATTTGAAAAATATCGAAGTTCGAACGTTAACTATTAATGAGTTGGATGGTAGAATGTGAGTTGGAATATTATACATTTATATATGTTTACTGGTCTCCTTATAAACATTCATGAGTTGATAAAATATTCCGAATTACATATAAAATTTACTATACCTAGTAGTATTTTTTAAAAATCTTGCGGGTAGTCTGTCCCCTGAGTCCCACCAAGACGGCTCTCCATAGAATTTTTCATATTATATATATAGTCTTAATATTCATTTCAAGAATATAGAGAAGGGAGTAGAATGGCTGGACATCGCCCTTGTGTTCGACTCGTTTTCTTCATTTTTATTCTCTCATCAGGTACTTTCAATCTAAACTATTCAATTTCTTCGTAATTATATCATGAACTCTAATTGATTATTAATAATAATTGGAACATACTTAAATTAGGGGCAAAACTGTCCGAGTCAGCAAGAGTTTTCACCATAGCAAACCACTGCAAGCAAACAATATGGCCTGCTGTCATACCAGGGGAGAGCTTCAATGGTGGTGGCTTTGCTTTAAAACCGGGCCAATCTATAGTTTTCACAGCCCCTGTTGGCTGGAGTGGTAGTATTTGGGTACGAACTGGATGCAACTTCGACAAAAATGGCAATGGTAATTGTCAAACCGGAAGTTGTGGCACAACCCTTAAATGTGGTGCATCCGGCAAACTGCCCGCCGAATTTACCCTCGCCACGCCTGATTTTTATGATGTTAACCTGGTCGATGGATTCAATTTTCCAGTAGTCGTGACACCAATTAATGGTAAAGGGAACTGTAGCATTGCTGGTTGTGATGGAGATCTAAGGCCTAATTGTCCGAAGGAGCTCGCGGTTAGAGCCAATGGGAGGACTGTTGGCTGTCGGAGTGCATGTGACGCCTTCAATACGGACGAATATTGTTTCAGGGGTATTTATGGAAATTCAACGACTTGCCAACCTACATTCTACTCCAAGAAGTTTAAGGGGGCGTGCCCTGGAGCTTATACCTATGCATATGATGATCCTGCAAGTCTTTTCACTTCCTCTGGGGCTGATTATGTTCTTGCATTTTGTTCATCCAGGTTAGTTATTATGAGAATTTCCAACACTTTTTATGATGATGATGACGACGATATATATATATATATATATATATATATATATATACTCCCTCCGTTTCCAATTATCTGTATTTTTTCCAAACTTACCATTATCTTTAATTAATTCAGTCAACAACTAATTTGAATTGTCCCAACATAAATGTATTAATTGAAGGTTAAAAATGTCTATCTATCTTTAAATTAATATATCTCAATAATTTTCTTAATTCGAGTGCATTGTCTTAAAGCGACAGATAAATGGGAACGGAGGGAGTAATATTTTAAAGTTTATTTTATCTGCATAGAAACAAAAGCATTTGTCACTCTAGTCTTTGATATTAGGATCAACAAATTTGTCACGGATTTAGAAGGAAAAAAAAATTAGAAAGAGTGAATGTTCAATTACTAAATTTTATTTCTTGTTATCTAAAATTAAATGTTCAAATTTTAGATTAAGAGAGCAGAGGATGATGGAGGGAAATGAAAAGGTTTTTGGAATTTTTTTAGTGAAAAGAGTGTAAGGCTCAATATTACCCCTTATTTATGGACCTGTTTTAGTTAAAGGACGATCGATTTTAAAATAAATAGATGGAAGGACCAATTTTTTGGCTCGTAAATTTAATAGGGACCTAGTTTCATGCAAATGTTCATTAAGGACAAACCACGTCAAACACAAATTGTTAAGGGACCAACTACACCATTTGGCCCATTTTGTTTTCCCTTTAATAACATATTTTTCCTTTACCTTTTAGAAACTAAAAAATATCATCTAAAGATAACGCCACCCTCCTCTGCCTTATTCCTATGTTTGGAAGCCGTAAACTGTGGGTCAACTTCGCCCCATTAACCTATGCAATACCATTTACAAGCTTATTTCCAAAATCTTAGTCAACAGGATCAGGCCTTTCCTCTCTTCCATCATCTTTCCTAACCAAGGTAGTTTTATCCCGGGTAGAAGATGCTCTGATAACGTGGTTATCGTTCAAGAGGCTATTTTCGCCATTAGGAAAAGCTCTTGCAAGCATGGTGCGATTGCAGTTAAAATTGACTTGGAGAAAGCTTTTGACCGCCTAGAGTGGGACTTTATTAAAGAATCGCTAGAATTCTTCAATTTCCCCTCGAGAGTTATCAAGCTTATCATGAATTCAGTCTCCTCTTCAAAAATGGCGATCCTTCTTAATGGGGAAACTTCAGAATGGTTCTTCCCTTCCAGAGGCATAAGGCAGGGAGATCCGCTGTCACCTTACCTCTTTGTTATTTGTATGGAATATCTTACTATCAGTATCGAGAATTCTGTGAATCTTAAGCGATGGAAACCTATCAAGGTAGGTCAGCGAGGGCCCCATTTATCACATTCGCTTTTCGCAGATGATGTCATACTTTTCGGGCAGGCGGACGATACCTCGATCAGGGAGATGAAAAGGGTACTCGACGACTTCAGTCTCAGGTCAGGCCAGAACATCAATCTTGTTAAATCAAAATTCATTGCCTCGGCCAATCTATCCCAAGACAGGATATTGGAAATTGAAAACCAACTTCTAATCAGGCATACTCTGAATTTTGGCAAATACCTGGGGTTCCCGATCTTTCAGACTAGACCAAAAAATTCGGATTACCAATTCATACTGGATAAAGTTAGGAACAAGCTTTCGGGGTGGAAAGCAAACCTCCTATCCATGGCTGGAAGGAAGACTATTATTCAGTCGTCTTCTTCCCAAATCCTCTCTTATTATTCTCAGTGTCTTCCTATCCCAATTTCCATCTGTGACAAGATTGACAAACAAAATAGGTCCTTCCTTTGGGGAAGCTCGGCAGCGCATAAGAAGATTCACCTAGTCAAAAAATTTATTAGTTTCGTCCTCCCAACACCAAATTCCTGGTTTCGTCTCTGCTTGCACATCAAGTTTTATGCAATAGGAAAGTCATATTTTTATTTAATTGTAAATTTTATTTGGATTCATTTACTGATAAGTCTTTACTTGTGACAATTTAATGATCCAGGAAGAAATCGGTCTGCAGCTAGCATGATTGTAAACTTGTTTGCAGTTCTTCCAAGAGCATACAAGAAAAGCTGGGAAGGGGTTGATGGCTATTCTCCTTCTACTTATATCCACAGATAATTTGAAATTTATTTTTTAAATTTATGAGAAATTTTTTAAGTTATGGATAAAGGATTGTTAAATTTTATTTAGCCTAAAATAAAAAATAATAAAAAAAGATTGTTTAATTCAACGAGTTAATAGCTATTTATAACACTAAACTATTTACGAATTTCTCTTTATAGTACTAAACTATTTTTTTATCTAAATATGTCACTCAACTATTTACATTTATCTAAATATGTCACTCAACTATTTACGTTTATAAAAAAATATACAACCACCCATTTTTTGGGTGTTTTCCGGCCAGCGATGTCACGTGAGTTGCTTCAGAACATGAACAAAGGCGAAAAGGAAAAGAAATATTGGAAACGTCGGGCCATTCCTGCTTAATTTGACAGACCCGTTTACCCTTGCAACAACAAATTAAGCAGTTGTCAAATTAAGCAGTTATCGCCCGACGTTTCCAAGATTTCTTTTCCTTTTCGTCGTTGTTCATGTTCCGAAGCAACTCACGTGACATCGCTGGCCGGAAAACACCCAAAAATGGGTGGTTGTATATTTTTTGATAAACGTAAATAGTTGAGTGACATATTTAAATAAAAAAATAGTTTAGTACTATAAAGAGAAATTCGTAAATAGTTTAGTGCTATAAATAGTTATTAACTCTTCTATCAACTAAACTTAACTATTTTTTAAATTTTATGTATACCTCTTATTCTATCACTAAGAATTTGCAGTGTTATAATTGTTATTTATTTTGTATGTATCACACCAGTTTTCACTTGATAGCAAATATTTTATCATTAATTGGAAATTGCTTAAGATATTTTTCTTCTTTTAACCATATACTGATTTATTGACATTCTTAATTTTTGTTTAATTTAAGAAAGGGTTCATTATATGTTCTTTCCTCAATTGCCATTTTATCTGTCTTTTGCGAACAAACTGTAAATGTGTCACACTTCTTACTCGGGTGATAATCTAATAGTAACTCATATGCCAATAAACTAGGCATAGAACTCATAGTAGAAATAATAAGTTCCATTATATAATACTATTAAATGAAAACAAAGTCTTACATTATAATAAAATGCAAGTCCTTACTAAGAGTTATTACAACTTAAAGGTTCAAAAACTAAATATACTGGTTCAATTATTACAAATGATCATGTTAGATCACTCATCAAATCCCCATCCCATGCTTCCACATATTCATCATCAGGTAATTCATCTTCAAATAAGAAAATACACACACTACTAGCCTAATTCTAGTACGGGAGTAAATTCTTTTAATTAAAATAAAAGTCAACATATTTTTAGTTTAAGTCAGGGGATTAAAAAATACATGTTGCCTTTACAATTTTAAAATATAAATTGCGTTAATGTGAAAAATGACATGTGGTATGGACGGGTTACATTTTCTTTTAAAATATCAATGGAAAGGGAAAAAGACTCTTTTTGTCCTCTTTGAATTACTGTTCAAGTTTTGTAGAGTTTAGAAAAAGATTTCTTTGTTTTGGTGTCTATAAGCAGAGGGAATGTCATTTTTTTCCCTTTTCGAATAAACATATTTATTGACTCAAAGAAAAAATGCACATTGCGCAGGTCCTTAGCCAGACCGAACTTGATTGCAGGCTCGATCGGAAATTAGAGGACCCGATCATCTGAATTACCCGTGAATTGTTGAATATTTTGATTGTTTATAAAAAAATTAAAAAGTAAATAAGTCCGACTCCCTAATTTGATGGATTGAGATGTTAGCCCAATTACTCACTCAGAATTCCATGTGCATGCCCTCTCTTTTATACTATTGTCAAACTCAACAAATAAACTAACTTTTCAGCATGGGATACATTTACTCTTTTTTATGGTGGCACTAGATAGGAATTTCAAGACTTCTCTTTTTATTTTATTAAAAAATCACAAAACTCTAGAAATTTGCTTCGCTAATTTGATAGGTCGGAACAACTGTACAATACTCACTCTAAAATTCATACATATTATTTTGCTTTTACAATCATGTTAAGCTCCACAAAGAATATCCATTTTCAATGCGGGGTTGGTTTTATCGATGTTAATTCTCTATTATGGTGACTTTAGATTAATATGTATTTGCTTAATTTTATTTTATTAAAAATAAAAAAATTACAAATTAGTTTTCAAGTTTTGAACAGTTTAGAAGAAGATTCATTTATTTGGCGAGAATAAGTAAAGGGCATGCATTTCCCCCCTCTTTGAATAAACATATTTGTTGACTCAAAGAGTAAACAAATATAAGAAAAAATAAAAATAAAATGCGCATTGCACATAGGCCCTTAGGCTAGACCTAACTTGATTGAAAGATGAATCGGAAATCAGAGGAAACAATCATCCGAATTACCCATTAATTGTAAAATATTTGTACACATTTATAAAAAAATAAGAAGCAGATAAACTCGTCTCTCTAATTTTATCGGCTGAAATGCTAACCCAATTAATCACTCAAAACTCCCTGGGAAATACCTCTCTTTTATAGTGTTATCAAACTCAACAAATAACCTAAATTTTCAATGTGGGGTTCATTTACTCTCTTTAATGGTGGCTCTAGATATTAGTTCTTAGACTTCTCTTTTTATTTTATTACAAAATACAAAACTCTAGAAAATTATGTTGAACCGTCAGTCAAATTACGCACTCTAAAATTCGTACCCAGTTCCTTTATAGTCTTGTCATTTGTCAAGTTTCAAAAATAATTTTTATTTTTTATGTGGTAAGTTTTTGTTGGTCTAATTCTCTTATGTGACTTTAAATTAAGATTTTTTTACTTATTTTTGTTTTATTATAAATTTAAAAATTATACAAATTAGTACTTTATTTTGGAGAGTTTAGAAGGAGATTACTTTGTTTGGAAGTATAAGCTAAGCGAATAAATTTTTTCCTTTCTATTTTTAAATATAAAAATTTATTTATGTTTCAAAAGATATCATAAAAATAAGAATGTGGCATAGGACTAAAAAAAAAACCACGTTGCTTAGGTCTATGCTAAACCAAACTTGAAGCAAGCTTGATCGGAATGTAGATGATATGACCATCCGAATTACCCGTTGTTTGTTAAAATTTTGACTATTTATATTTATATAAATAAAAAATATAAGAAGAAAATAATCTTGCCTCCCTAATTTGATTGACTAAAATTTAGTCCATTTTCTATCCCCCAAAACTCTACGTGAAAGCACTCTCTTTTATAGTATTACCAAGCTCAATAAATAACCTAAATTTTCAACTTGGGATTCATTTACTCTCTTTAATGTTGCCTCTAGAGAGAAGTTCTTACACTTCCCTTTTTATTCTATTTAAACAAATATAAAATTTTAGAAATTTATGTTGAACCGCTAGTCTAGATACTCATTCTACAATTCATGCCCAATAATTTTCCTTTTTGTGTGTGGTCTTTATTACTGATAATTCTCTTAATAATTTTCCTTTATGTGTGTGGTCTTTATTACTGATAATTCTCTTAATAATTTTTCTTTATCTGTGTGGTCTTTATTACCGATAATCTCTTATGTGGCGTTAGACTATTGGAATGATAAATTAGGGTTGTTACCCAAATTATTTAAAGAGATAAATACCAACCCACCAATTAATTCAATTAAAAATTATGTCCACCCATTATGTTTATATTGTTAAGTAGCTCCCAAAATTTTATACACTTTTCATGTGGGATTTTGAATATTGTTAGAAAATAGAGAAGAGGAAAAAAAAATAAAAAATAAAAACTATACACAAATATTAAATTATCTCTATCTAAATCGATTTAGTTTGAAAAAGGTCAAATATGTCAAGCTATTTATTTAATTTAATAGACAACATTGTCTACACCAATCAAAGATTTTTAAACTATTTAAAAAATTCAAAATTTGTGAGAAAGTAATTTGATAACCTCTAACCATACATTCAGTTTGCATTGATTTGGTTTTGTTTAATTCTGTTACATCGGTTTTCATGAAATAAAAATATTTTAAGTATAATAATATTTACGAGCAATATAATCACGTATAGTAGATAATTAAATTGTATATCATTAAATGATATATAAATGCATTTTATTAAAAAAAGTTAATTAAATTGTAAAAATATAAATAAATTCCTCTGATGGTTAGTTAGTTATTAAGAATACTGATGTGATACAAAATATTAACATATATGGAACATAAAGAAAATAAACAATATCATAGTTTATTTACTTTCTCAATTAACAAGAAAAATAACTTATAAAAGAGAAGTAAAAAGTTGTATATACCTCTGAATCTGACGTTAGAGATGTGGTGTTGAGAAGAAATGATAGATAGAAGAAAAAAAACGGTTTATTTGGGCTAGCATGACAATTAAAATCATTCAATTAACGAGATTAGAAATATTAAATTTATTTTTATCGCAAAAGATTATTTCAATTTATTTTTAAAATTACTCATAATAAAAATGTATATATAACATATAAAATATATATGATATATCTTTGGTTTGATTTGATTTAGATTAATAATTTTTGAAACTGATCCGAATGTTCGGTTTTCATTTAACCCGAACTGAAACCAATTCAATATAAAGTTCAAACCAAAAATTCAGATTGGATCGGATTGAATTAGTCGGTTTCACATTTTTTGAACATCCCTACATGAGCATACGATGTGGTACTCAATCGTCAAACCTCAAATATTTGTGGTAAATAAATGGATTTAACCATAAAATGAATCTGGTTATGTATTGTTTTCTCATTATCTCTTGTTTAGTTGAAGGATTTGAGGTTAATTACATTGAGAGGTTAATTACACTTGGAGGAAAAAAAAGTCTTTTTTAGATAGAGATGCAGATTATCTATCACACATTAATAATTTATCTTCTTTGTAAAGTTATTCTTTTATAGAGTATTAAGCCATCTTTAATTTTCTTTAAAAAGGAAGGTTTACATAGATTATTTGTTACAATTGCTTCATGGAGACTTTACATTGTCTCCATCTACTAGTTGCTTCATGGAGACTTTACATTGTCTCCATCTACTAGACACTCATTTGGTTTCTTAATATTTGTTGTTTCCGTGATTTTCTTGGGCATCTAGATTCTCCATTTCAGGTCGAGATGGACGATTTGGACCGGCCGGTGGATAGTCCGCAATTACTTGGGCATCTAGATTCTCCATTTCAGGCCGAGAGGGACGATTTGGACCCGCCGGTGGGTAGTCCGCAATTACTTGGGCATCTAGATTCTCCATTTCAGGCCGAGAGGGACGATTTGGACCGGCCGGTGGGTAGTCCGCAATTACTTGGGCATCTAGATTCTCCATTTCAGGCCGAGAGGGACGATTTGGACCCGCCGGTGGGTAGTCCGCAATTACTTGGGCATCTAGATTCTCCATTTCAGGTCGAGAGGGACGATTTGGACCCGCCGGTGGATAGTCCGCAATTATTTGGGCATCTAGATTCTCCATTTCAGGCCGAGATGGACGATTTGGACCCGCCGGTGGGTAGTCGGCAATTACTTGGGCATCTAGATTCTCCATTTCAGGCCGAGAGGGACGATTTGGACCCGCCGGTGGATAGTCCGCAATTACTTGGGCATCTAGATTCTCCATTTCAGGTCGAGAGGGACGATTTGGACCCGCCGGTGGATAGTCCGCAATTACCGAATCACTTTCCTGCCATCCAATAAAGCTTCCTATACAAAACATAAAGTTTAAAAGTATTTGTAAGCATTTAATTGATTCTGTTCAAGGTTAATAAAAAGAAAAAAAACAAGAAAAAATCAATACTATTTGTTCACATAGTCTGTAGACTTACTTGAAACAGGAACTGCAGATACGGAAAGAAAGTTAAAATAAATCAGAGAAAGGGTGAAAATCGCAATGAGATGCTTCATTTCTAAACTACAGAAGTTGAGTCAGGCTCAGAACTGTTAGGGGTGATATTAATTAATTGGAATGTTATCCAAATTGCATAGAATGGCTCTCTTTTATAGCAAGAAGATGCTGTTAGGTGGAGAAAAAAAGTAGCAAATATATGGTAAGTTCTTATGGGTCACCTTGTGGGACTGACCCCACACCCCTCTCACATTAATTGGGGTGGGACATATCTGAAGAAAAAAGTAGCAAATTATGGTAATTTCTTATGGGGTCACTTGGTCATTGAGTCACCCTTGTGGGACTGATCTTACACCCCTCTCGACATGAATTGGGGTAGGACCTACCTGGAGAAAAAAAATAGCAAATACTCATTCCGTCCCAAAATAATTGTCCACATTTCCTTTTTAATTTGTCCCAAATTATTTGTCCACTTTCTGGGCTCATTAATTACAGTTTTTACAATTCTAACCCTTACATTAAATGTTGGAGAGAGAAGGCTACAGAGAGAAGAGGAAGTAGAATTAAATTGAAGTAATATTAAATAGGGTCATATTTGACATTGTACCATATTCCACTATAGAATTTGATGAAACCTTAATTCCCGTGCAAAATACAAAGTGGACAGATAATTTGGGACAGAGAGAGTATATGATAATTTCTTATGTGTCACTTGATCATTGAGCCACCCTTGTGGGATTGGCCTCACACCCAATGCAGTCAAACTCGCGATTCTACGTAGAATCGGAAGGCATATGAGGATCGTAGGATCGTAACTCGGATCGCCGATCCTACTTACATTAAAAAATTATTTGAAAATATATATGTACTCATTGAAAAACATTTCAATCACAATTTTAAAATATAAAAGCACAATTTCTCTACCCAAATTACCTTAGTTGAAACTAAATAGTTATTTCCAAATCATCTCTAAAGTATCTTAAAGGAAAAAAATGTGCGAAAAATGTGCTAAAATGTCAATCGGAGTTAATTTAATTACTAAAATGTGCTTATTTTTTATTTGTGATTAAGATTCAAATATCTCGTGAGATATATAAATTTGTATACATCTTAAAGTATCAGTTCTGAGGATAAGAAATGATAAAAAAAATTAAAAAAAAATATAAAGTGTTTCGAAATTTAGGGAATAGTAGACTCAGTAGGATCGTAGAATCGTAACGATTCTACTCCGATTCTACCAGATTCCGATTCTACGTAGAATCTAACTCGGTCCACCCCTTAAAACTCGTAGAATCGTACGATTCTACGAGTCGACTCGCGATTTTGACTGCCATGCTCACACCCCTTTCACATGAATTGGCAAGATACTTCCCACCGCAATTCAAGTGAGAGGAGTGTGGAGTCAACTCCACAAGGGTGACTATATCTTGGAATTTTCCTTTCTTATGTGTGTACCCAGGTTGCATGTTTTTCTTTCTTCTATTTTTTTAAACCACCCAATTCAATGGATAATTCTAATATGGAATAGGTAAACTGGATTTAGCGATTCAGAAGCGAACACATCATCACAAAGTTATTTCTCTCCTCATTCAGTGGTAATGTGATAAATTCTGAACCACAATATCCACACGTACCTGATACATATCAGAATTTCCCCCAATTTAATGGGGTTACACATACCCTAACATGCATGATAAAATTCAAGGCATCCGAACTCACGAGTTGACTCGTAGGATAATACGATCCTATAAATTTAAAGAGGTATCACGTGTTAGATCCTGGGTAGGATCAATGTAAACTCATGGGATCGGAATCAGAAACGTAATATTGTACGATCCGTTCGAGTAAGTTATTTTTCCTTTCGGGGTCGGATTGTTCGAAAATTAAAAAAAAAAAATCGACTTTTCATTTTAGACAAAAATAAAAAATTATCTATTAACTCAACATATGTCGTTCAATCTTCTATTTTCAACTCTGCGGTTTCTTCAATCTTCTCAAACCTCTTTAATCTTCAATCTTCAACTGTCGACTAATTTATTTTCTTTCTCGATCAATTCTAATTTCAAAATTTTCCTTTTTTTGTGTGTCTCCGAGCTCCTCTTCCGCCATCGGCTGGAACAACGAAAAGGTAATTCGAAACTCTAACCTCTGATTTGATCAATTAAGTTATTGAATCAAATAATACATATTAGAATAATTGTTATTGAATTCAGATTGCTCCAGTTCGCCGAGGTCCAAGTAGATTGTTTTTCTTTTTTTTTGTTTTTTTTTACTGCAGCAATTTTGATAGAATAAATTGATTTTCAGAATTTGGAGACACATAACGTAATATCATTTTCTTATGACTCTTTCATGTAATGAATATTTGTTTAAATTTTAGTACTTGCAAATATCACAAGATCTTTAAAAAAATTCACATTTCATCAAGAGGAATTTAGAGAGTACTGAAATTAATTATTATTTTGTAAAATCAAGTAGAATATACGATATGATTTACGATTTTACGATATTTTTACATTCTTCCAATCATTCGTAAGATCTCGAGTTTGATTGTCTTAATAAAAGTTAAAACTTAACTTATACAAGAAAATTTTAATTTTTTAATCTGGTTAACAAATACATCTCACCATATTTAGTTCAAATCTTACCACATAACGCTTGAACTTAATTAAATTTTAAACACTAATTTTTATTTTGTCAACAATTATAGCTAACCCGATTGACCGGTAAATGTCATTCACTTTGGTTGATGTATTGCTCTAATATGATGACATGCCAAAAGCGATCGATTTTTTTTATTTTATTTAATTGAAAATATAATATAACAGGTTGTCTTTTAGCAAGTGTCACCCAATAAATGACTTAATAAAAAAAGTTGGTGTCGAGTGATATACTCAACGACACTACAATATACTCCCTCCTCAAATTATCTGTCCACTTTGACAAATGCACGGATATTAAGGATTTAGTGATTTTAATGGTAAAATATAAGTAAAAGTCTAAAACACCCCTAATTAATTTTATTAGTCTCATTTAAAATTTATGTCTTTCTCTCTCATTCCTCTCTCACAACATCCAACTAGCTCTTACATATTTGTTGGAAAGTGATTATTTTAATTAAATAAGAGCATTCAATGAGGAGTTGGAAGAAGGGTAAAATTAGAAAAATTGTCATTAATACATACTTTATTTAGAAAGTAGACAGTTAATTTGAGACAAACAAAAAAGAAAATGTGGACAGTTAATTTGGGACGGAGGGAGTAACTCGTTATTTATATAGTATCATGAAGTAGAAAGAGTATATAAAAAAAAATATCCTCTAATAACGAAACAACAAGAATATAGAAAACCATCATCGCACCCGTAGCTAAAGCACTCTCGCTTCATTAGGATCACAAAAGATCTCGAGTGCGAGAAGGAACCTATTATTTTGAACCGATGATAACTCACAGAATTATGTGAAAGACAACCTAAATTTTCCAAATTATCAGCTACCCAATTTCCTACACAGAAAGTATTTTTATAACTTGACTATTACGATAAATGTGGTACGCTAGATTGAATTGATTTTTCGAACTTTTCTTTTCATTTCACTGTTTGGTTGAGAAAATTTAACTTAGAAAGGTATTTATACAGGAATGCTCATTCTAGGAAGAATTGGAAAAGGCCATTCCACTCCAAAACCTATTGAATGACATTTGTAGGTGCTTGTTTCCTAATCTAATGTATAAATACTCCGCGGGTCATTTATCCGTGAATTCTAATTAAAGCTAAGAGCGTCTGAATGTGCCACACTTTTTTTGTGGAGAATGATAGGAACCATTTAACTCAAAGTAATCATATTCTGATTTTTGTGGCAAAAAGAGGGAAATCATAAGATTTAGAAAAGGGATAGAGGATTGCATGTTCTTTGATCTTCCTTGATGAACCTTAAGGTGTTTAAAAGAAACAGTGCAAGGAATGATCAGAAATATATTGAGAATGGAAAGGTGAGGGATTGTGCATCGTAATGAAAAAGTAATCAATCTAACTCTAGCGAAGAAGATGATCCGGGGAACTGAAAGTAACAAAGTAACTAAAAAAATAGGAGGAACGTTGTTCAAAATCCTAATCAAATAAAATAATACATTTCGACCCCTTAAGGGGTTATTTAAGAGCAATTGATTTGTTGTACATGAGAATTGTGTTTTTTTTTGCCACCCTTCTTTTATGAACACTTTTTGATATGGGACCGGGCTCATCTGAGGCCATGCTGACTGCAGTTTGACCACATCACTGCATTTCCTTTTCTCTCCTCATTCTACAGGGATGTAGCCAAATCTGGATCACATGGTGCACATGGACCCGGTCCATATCAGAATTTTCCTTCTTTTATAGGTGAACATGACCAAACTTTTTAACCTATAAGTGATAAGTCCAAGGAATTTCCTGATCATGTCTCTTTGTATTGCTTATCTTCTAGGTGTCCTTCTTGATGAAGAATCATTCCGTAGAAGAGTCATTCTTTCTCTTTCCTAACTGCCTAATCCATCGGTTGGCTATCATTAAGATCTTAGAAATATTCTCAGGATATTACCAAACTAGGTGATTAGTTCTTACTCTTGAGCAGAACCCATGACTAGATCAGTGGGCTCCTTGCCAACTCAATCAAAGATGGCTCGAGAACAGTGACGGATCCAAAGAAGGGTTGACCCTACTAAATTTTTTATTTTTTTTAATTATATATGATGTATTTTACTCCATTTAGATAATAAATGTATAAATGACTCCAGTGAATTATTGTGTATATCAAATGACCTCAGTGATTTTTTTAATTATATATGATATATTTTACTCTATTTAGATAATAAATGTATAAATGACCGCAGTCAATTGTTGTATATATTAAATGACCCCAGTGAAATTTTTTTCTAGATCCGTCACTGCTCGAGAACCTTAACATGTTTGAAGGGTTCTTAAAATTATTAACAAGAGGTATCCTAAAGTGCTATTTAAGTCCTATTGCACTTATTCTCAATCCTTTGGGTTAGCAAATGTCTCGTCCTCAACTGACCCATCCTTTGAAATATCTAGAGTTTTCGAAACTATGTCCCCTGATCATCAAGAAACTTTTTCAGATTTTCTTGATGAATTTCATGAGATGATTTTTCTACTTAATCTTGATGACATTCCTCTTGTTGCGACTATTTTTTCCTCAATTAGATTCCCCTGCAACACTATTATCAAAAGACCAAAAACTCCTTTTTTGCGTGTCTGGCTAGTCCTACTGAAGATATTTTTTGCCTTAAAGCGGTCGAGATGGACAGTGCTTTGAAAACTTCCATCCAGATTAGTCATGCTTCTCTTGCAGGATTCATCTGCTCGACATACCAATTTTCTCGTTTGCTATCCCAATGCTCCAAGGCAAAGACCTGCATTTTTCAACTAGAGACATGGGAGCAAGAGAGAGAACTGACCTCTCAACTCGAGAGGCGAAACTTTTGAAGGAAACCTTAATCCTTATGACACATTCCTTGGAACTCAAGAGAAACATCATCGGCTCCAAAAAATTGTTGGGATTCTCTCAATATCCCACATCGATTGTGTTAGTAAACTAGGCTCCCTTTTTACCCTTTAGGGTCGTGGATGTAGGTCTGCGTTGAGACCGAACGTTAAAAATATTGGTGTTCTTTCGTGTTGATTTATTTATTCTTTTTTTTTCTCTCCATATTATCCGTGTGTTTGCTTCCGCTGCCCCCAACAAAAATAACTAAACCTCCAAATTTAGCTTTAGACAGACTGTAACAAAACCTACCTTATTCATCTATCAGAGTGGTAACATCTTGGTTGTTTTAACTTAGTTTATGTTGATAACATCATTCTCACAGAAAAATACATTAAAACATGCCAAGAAGTAAAGAGTTACTTGAATTTCAAATTTACAATCAAAGATCTCGGAGTTCTCAAGTACTCCCTCCATTCCTAAATATAAGAATTTTTAGACAATTTTTAAAAAAAATTAAGAAACTTGTCATTTTCATCAAATGTTCCAATATTACCCCCTCTCTCACTTCTATAGCATAATAAAAATAAGGAAAAAATAGGGATGGCAGAGGAGGCAAATAAAAGAAAATGTTGAGGGTATAATTGGAATAAATTGTTGACAACTAATAAAAGAGTCTTAAATAACAATTAATTTGGATACCTATAGATCTCCTAAACGACAATTAAATGAGAATATGGAGGGAGTACTTATTAAGCATAGAAGTAGCACATTCTCCCAAAGATTAGTTTTTGTGTAAAATAAAGCATGTTATTGAAATTCTAACAGAATGTGGTTTATCTGGTCACGGCCACGTTCTACGTCAATGAAGACACAACTCAAGTTGACACCTAATGATGATATTGGAAAGTTAATCAAAGATTCATGACGATATAGACGATTAGTGAGGCGATTACTTTATCTCACTAAAACAAGACCCGACATTACTTATGAAGTCCATGTTCTTAGCCAATTCATACATAACCCAATGGAGAGACATCGAGATGCTTCCCTTCGAGTTGTGCGTTACATTAAGGACAACCTGGGAATATGAAATTTCCTAACTATAAACAATCTCAATGAAGGACTAGTGGCTTATTATGATTCTCATTAGGCAATTCGCTTCATAACTAGCAGGTCTATTACATAGTACTTTATTCAATTAGGAAACGCTTATATTATTTGAAGATTCAAGAAATAACAAGCTGTCTCTCGATCTTCAGCTGAAGCAGAATATAGAGATATGACCAATGCGACAATGGAGCTAGTTTTGTTACGAGATTTGTTCAATTCTTTTTAAATTTCAAGTAAATGAAATATGGATATTTATTTAAACGCTTATAATTTCATACTCTGTAGTCTATGTTACACAATTGAACACTCATTTTCGCAACAAAAGTGCTCGAACGGAATTCCAAACACCTTATCCAAACTGAAATGGGGTTGTAGTGTCTAAAACTTTCAATGGACATAACTGTGCTCAGATGTCCAATTGAGGGGTGAAAATCCCTGTCCCCATTTCTATCCCTAATCTTGTCCCCAATCAATCAGAATTTACTATATAAATATTTTTTCCAATTATATATAAACATGGTGAATTGTGATTGGTTAGTGATACACACTGGGACAGAGAATTTTTTGCCCAATTGAGAAAATTTAATAGGCATAACCTACGGTTTCAAGCTCAAGTTTGTTCAAAAGGGCAAAAAAATTCTCTGTCACCGTTCCTGTCCCCATCTTTATTCTAGCCAATCACAATTCACCCTGTGTATATATAATTGGAAAAAATATTTATATAGTAAATTCTGATTAATTAGGGACAGAAATGAGGATAGGGAATTTTCACCGGTTCAAAAGACGTTATTTTTAAAGTAATTTGATTTTTACGGTCGGCCGGCAAAGTTTCAACTTTTTACCTTAACATAACTTCTACTCCGAGAGACATAAATATGTTTCTAATCACAGTACTTTTCCTTTGGCATCTAATTTCCTTTCAAAGTTTAGAAGTTACCATTTGGCGCGTAGTTAGTTATACACACTATATATACTTTATATATACTTAAATATTTTATCGACTATAATTCATATAACAAAATCACATGTATACTAGGTGTGTACACACGCGCGCACACATGTATATATATTACACACACAAGTTTAATCTCTGGTCACCTGAAATACAATATAAAAGTATATACAAATATACTTATATGTATACTTGTATATCGTATTTCAGGTAACCAGGGGTTAAACCCCCCTTACTACAAAAAGAAAAGAAAAATAATCAGAAGGTATACTTATATATAAATCATATTGGATGAAGGTTCATATCAATCTTATATGAATATGAATATTTTATATACACTATATATAAACTCATATATACTTATGTAAATTGTTATATTTATTTTACATATATCACTTATTCGTTATAATTCATCGACATAAATCATATACATATTATATAATTCATTTATACCAATTTCGTATGACAGAATTTGTATAATTTATTTTAAATTATTTGTAAAATATGTAAAATATAAATAAATAATATAATTTTGTAAATTAATGTCAAAATGGTTAGAACCTAAGCTCTCGAAGGAGCGGTCGTGTGGGTTCCATTCTCTCCGAATGAAAGGAGAGGGCATTAATTTGATCTCTAAAAATTGACTAAAATTTAAATTTTTCCCGTCAATTTTAGAGGTTAAAAATTAAAATTCTTTCTCTAATTTTGAGACCAAACCAATCCCAAGTCAAACTCAATTCAAGTACACATAGAATAATGTAGGTTCTCTTTAGGACACAATAATAACTTGTTTGTCTTGTGAAGTTTTGCAAACATGGATTATTAAGAGATTTTTTTATATTAAAGGAAGCTTTACATTGATAATTTGTTACAATAGCTTGATGGTGACATTATAGTGACTTATTGTCTTCATTTACTTGATACTCATTTGGCTTCCTAATAATTCTTGTTTCCATGATTTGCAGGGGGATCTGGATATTCCATGTCAGATGCAGAAGGACGATTTGGACCAGGATCTGGATAGTCTGCAATTACATCAGGAGCATGATTTGAATGTGGATCTGCATGCTCCATACCAGATGCAGAAGGGCGATTTGGGCCAGGATCTGGATAGTCTGCAATTACATCAGGAGCATGACTTGAATGTGGATCTGGATGCTCCATACCAGATGCAGAAGGACGATTTGGGCCAGGATCTGGATAGTCCGCAATTACATCAGGATAATGACTTGAATGGGGATCGTTAGAACTGCTTTCTGTGTTTCCACGTTCCACCTTCGCGCCCTATTGTTGTGGAAAAAAAATGTTGAAAAGGAATAATAATTTTTTTAAGATTGAATATGACAGTATATTAATTTATATATTTATTTTGCTACTTCAAAAAAATTATATATACATGTGTGTTTTTTGAAGGTTGGCGTAAACTAAGGAGATCTATTTCTTGTCAATTTACCGCTATGTTTTCCTTCCATCCAACAAAGGTTCCTATACAAAGACATAGAGTTTAAGAAATATTCGTAAGTATGAAAATACAAAAAAAAATAAAAAATAAAAAATAAAAAGGAAAAAAATAGTAATAATTGTTTATACATATTTGTAGACTTACTTGATACAGGAACTGCAGAAATTGAGACAAAGTTAAAATAAATAAGATAAAGGGTGAGAACTGCAAAGAGATGCTTCATTTCTAAACCATTCAGACTTAGCATTCTTAAGGGGGAGATATTACTTGAAATTCTATGCAAATTGCGCAGAGTGTCTCTCTTTTATAGAGGAAAATATGTTATTTGGGTGGAGCAAAAAGTAACAAAATAAGGCAATATTACAGTAATCTTTCTTCTTTTTTTGAAAGGCAAATTACAGTAATCTTGATTTTCCTCTTTTTGTTTTGGGTGTACCTTTTAGTTATATTTTGTGGTCAAAGGGAATGGAAATGATCTTCTATCACATTTTATATTTCATCTCTTAACGACCGATTACTGACGGAATAACGATCGATTACCGATGGAATAACGACCGATAATAGCGACCGAATTAGGGTTAGGGTAGGGCGACCGAATAGCGACTGACTTGGCAAATTCCGTCGCTATTCGGTCACTATTATTTTTCCGGAATCCGTTTTTTTTAAATAGCGGTTTTAAGGATATATAGAAACATTTTACCTAATAGTAACTAAAATAGGAAAAATGTTTCTATATATCTTTAAAACCCCCGTTATTTTATAAAAAACGGAATCCGAAAAAATAATAGCGACCGAATAGCAACGACCTTGGCAAATTCGGCCGCTATTCGGTCGCCCCTTAGCTTAATAGTGACCGAATAGCTACGAATTTTAGTTAAAAAATTATAAATCCGAAAAACGACATTGTTCAGAATGCGAGTACGAACTAATATGAATATTGTAGTAATTATTTGTTTATTAATAATCAATTATTAAAATTTTAACTACATCACTTAATGATTCACGTAAATGCACACACAAATGTATTACTTGAATTGTTCTGCTTCGAGTATATATAGGTATTTTGTGAATAAGTATAAGTTTGAATTGTTTGAATATTCAAGTTAATTATGTGTGTGTGTGTGTGTGTGTGTGTGTGTGTGTGTATATTAGTAATAGTAACTAAAATAGGCAAAAAAAAAATTATATATCCTTAAAAACACCGCTATTTTATAAAAAACGGAATCCGGGAAAATAATAGCGACCGACTTGGCAAATTCCGTCGCTATTCGGTCGCTATTATTTTCCCGAATTCCGTTTATTTATAAAATAGCGGTGTTTTTAAGGATATATAATTTTTTTTTGCCTATTTTAGTTACTATTACTAATATATATATATACATACACACACATTAACATGAATATTCAAACAATTAAAACTTATACTTATTTACAAAATACCAATATATACGCGAAGCAGAACAATTCAAGTAATACATTTGTGTGTGCATTTACGTGAATCATTAAGTGATAGAGTTAAAATTTTATTAATTGATTATTAATAAATAAATAATTACTAAAATATTCATATTAGTTCGTACTCGCATTCTGAATGATGTCCGTTTTCGGATTTATAAGTTTTTACTAAAATTCGTCGCTATTAAGCTAAGGGGTGACCGAATAGCGACCGCATTTGCTAAGGCCGTCGCTATTCGGTCGCTATTATTGATGCGAAACCGTGATGTTTTATATCAAGGTTCGGCTTTTAAGCAGATCTTCCTCTATCTCGAATTAGTTTCTATGGGAATATACTTAACACAACCCCGGGCAGGCTAAGTATCAATGAATGCTGAAACACCACAACTAGAGAAACAACCTAGTTGATACAGTAACTCAAAGAATATGAAGTTCTACCGGAAGTTCATAAACAAGTATCAAAGGATTAACCTTAATCAAAATATCAATATATCAAGTCTAATTAAAAAGGTGGCCGAAATACTCTTTAAGTTGAGGTATTTCGGTTCCAACTTGAACTAGGAAATAAGAGTCCGTGAAGAATTAGGACTCTTGAATAACAACTTGCTATCAAGTAACTACCTAAACAAGATAATAGGCACATGTTCCTATTATTTTGGCGGCTAAAATAAAAGTAACTACCAAATCTATGAAGAGTCCTAGTTGCATTAGGACTCTTATTAACCAACTAACTAACACATGGACAACATGTCCTTTATTATAGCAACTACTTTCTATACACGAAATTATAGTAATTAAATATGCTGAAAATAATTAAAGTCTAGTATAGACTTTAATTGTACACAAAAAGACTAAAATGCCCTTAATATTCGTCCCAATTCTGGACAGCTTGTTGGGCCAACTTGTACGACAATAATGGATATCAAGAAGGCAGAATCTGGTCTTGTGATCTCATAGAAGTTGTAGATCTGCCTCTTATCTTTAATATGCAATTGGAATCAGCTTCATTGGATGCCTATATCGAAAGATATGATCATTATACCAAACAGTAGCAAAGCTGTCCATTCCTTGTACACTTATGATACTTAAGAGATTGACTTGGGAAACATTCCTAGATGTAATTTAGAGTCCTCTTTGTATCGTAACACACGTTCCCTTGAGTTGGGCAGCCCCAAGGTTGGTATCGTATCATCCCCTCCCTCTTGAAAAGGATTCGTCCTCGAATCATCCCAAAAATCAGCTTTATAATCTAAAAGATGAATAAAAGGGAGCAAGTTATAAATTTGGAAAGTAAAAAGTGCATTGTCCTTACCTATCAAGGAGATTCTCTTGCGGCTGTCCCAAATAAATTGTGTCTTGTCCTTCTTAATTGAAATTAATGGAGCAGCAAACTTGTTAAAATCACGAACAAAATGTTTATCAAAGCTTGCTAACTCATATGTTGGACGATATGGAATTGTATTGGTTGTTCTCGGCCATTCCACCATCGCATTAACTTTTTCCCGTTCAACTTTAATAACTTGAAAACTCACAATGTAACTAAGAAGGTTAATAGAATTAGTGTAAGAAACATAATTTCCAATATTAGCATACAAAGTTTGTGCTTTTAAATGAGTAAAAACAGTCCTAAGATGCTCAATATGATTCTCTCGGTTTTTACTAGCAACAAGTACTTTATCAAAGTAAGGAATCGGATGTCTATACTTAAACATTAAGTTATTAACATTGAGACTATCCGTATATAATCTAAAAGTCCTTTCTTGCTTTGTTACAATTTTCCCCGGATTAACGTAAGGACTTAAAGACATACTTACCTCCTTCTTTGCACAAATTAACTCACCTTGGTGTGGAATTTGCTGATTTGTACCCGAAGATGGTTTATACCTTTCACGATTTTGAAGGCTAATAAGTAACCTTTTCGGCAACTCCTTAGGGAAGACTTCATGAAACTTCTGAAAAATAGCAAGACTAGATGTAGAAAAAGATGTTAGAGTAAAAGAAAAAGTGTTAGTAAATAGGTTCCCTGCGGTTCCATTCAGATCGAACAAAACAACAAGTTGTTTTGTTTGAATTTCCCTATCTACCTTTTCGGGATTAATGAATAAACACTCTTTTCTCTCTTTTTGTGAACTTGCCTTTTTTCTCACTAAGCTCATGGCTTTTGTATCATTTTTTCCCTCGAATTGTACCTCATGGGTAGCGTCACTCGTTTCTTTTCTATCTCGCTCTTTTTTCTCCTCTAAAACAGCCCTTTCAGCTTCTTCCTCACTTATCCACGATCCATCATCCAATTTTATCATTGTACTCTTGTTAGGGAAGTCTATAACAAAGTGTCCTTTGCCCCCACATTTAGAACATTCCCGAACAAGATTTGGAGTAGAATTTACCCTCGTATTGGTTAATTTGGTTGGATTTTGTGACCTTACTGCCTCAAACTGACCCGTGGCTGTTTTTCCACCATTTATGACCTCTTTACCCTTGCTTTGGCTTGGAAAAACAGTAGAAAAAATCTGGGGTGGATTCGGCTTCTCCCCGGCTTGGAAAGTTGCCATTTTTGTCCTTGAAATCTTTTCTTTTTGCTTTGTTACAAAACGGAACGTCATTACCTCTTTCATCTCATCCCATGTATCAACTTCTCGAAACCCAACTCTCACCCTTGTTTTGACTTCTCTATCCCACCAAATAAAAGCATATCCGCAAAATTCCATGGCTGCCAATTTCACTTTCTTTTTCTCGGAATAATTATTCACGGGAAAAAAACATGGTCGACTTTACTGAATCCAATCTAAAAAATAATTGAGGATCATTTGTACCTAGGAAAGGAGGGATCTTGGTTGTGATAGCACCAAGATTATTATCATACCTTTGATCTTGAACATTTGCTCTCGGATCTTACCTTTGGTTGTGAGCATTTGGTCTCGGATCAAACCTTTGATCTTGATGATTTGCTCTCGGCTCAAATCTTTCCTCATGAACAAATGGTCTCGGATCATACCTTTGGTTGTGAGCATTTGGTCTCAGATCATACCTTTGATCTTGATGATTTGTTCTCGGCTTGTATTGAACATTATCAACTTTGTGCCGAAAATTGTCTCTCAAAGGTGGTTTATTGGATTCTTGAAACCCAATATCATCAACATTCACGGCTTTGCCTCTTCTAGGTGGCCTTTTAATGTCATTGAGGGATTGCATTATTTCTTTCATTGTTTGTTGTAGTGATTCATCAATATCCATGGCACCTTGCTGCAAAGTACCTTCATCAAAAGACATTATCTTTGCAAAGAAAAAAATTCACATAAAAAATCGTTAGTAGAAAAAGATATTGAAGATTGAATCTTTTCACAAAATCTGTGAATAGTAATCTGTGAATAGTGATCTGTGAATAGTGATCTGATTTTTTTTTCCTCTCAATATCCCACAAAATACTTGTCAAGAACTTTCAACTTTGGATGATTGTATGGTTATGGTGATGGAAGGTTGAAAAATATGTCAAAGAAATCCGATCTTGACTTAACAAAAAGTCTAAGGAAAAAGTATAAGAGTTATGTGTTGCCAAAAAGAAAAAGATGTGATCTTTACCTTTCTTGATTTTCTGTTTTCTTGAAATAGCTCGTTCTTGCCCGAGACTTACCCTTATCTTGGCCACAAGATCAAAAGCTCTTGATTGATGACGGTTGTGCTTGATCGAAAAGTCTTGATTGTGGCTAATTCAAGATGAAGAGGGAACAAGAGCCAATTCCTTTATACAAAGGAAGTTTGCTTTTGGCCTTGAATCCTTGTCTATTTTGGGGCTAACCCGGCTGCCAATTTCTTTACTTCCGGGTGGCTTTTTCGTAGGGTAAATTTTTTTTGTTATCTTTCGGCTATCTCAAGCAAACAAGAAAAAAAAAAATTCAAGAAAGCAATAAAGGTACACCAAGATAGAGATCAACTTTTTGCTCTGATACCACTTGATGCGAAACCGTGATGTTTTATATCAAGGTCCGGCTTTTAAGCAGATCTTTCTATATCTCGAATTAGTTTCTATGGGAATATACTTAACACAACCCCTGGCAGGCTAAGTATCAATGAAGGCTGAAACACCACAACTAGAGAAACAACCTAGTTGATACAGTAACTCAAAGAATATGAAGTTCTACCGGAAGTTCATAAACAAGTATCAAAGGATTAACCTTAATCAAAATATCAATATATCAAGTCTAATTAAAAAGGTGGCCGGAATACTCTTTAAGTAGAGGTATTTCGGTTCCAACTTGAACTAGGAAAAGGGAAATAAGAGTCCTTGAAGAATTAGGACTCTTGAATAACAACTTGCTATCAAGTAACTACCTAAACAAGATAATAGACGCATGTTCCTATTATCTTGGCGGCTAAAATAAAAGTAACTACCAAATCTAAGAAGAGTCTTAGTTGCATTAGGACTCTTATTAACCAACTAACTAACACATGGACAACATGTCCTTTATTATAGCAACTACTTGCTATACACGAAATTATAGTAATTAAGTATGCTGAAAATAATTAAAGTCTAGTGTAGACTTTAATTGTACACAAAAAGACTAAAATGCCCTTAATATTCGTCCCAATTCTGGACAGCTTGTTGAGCCAACTTGTACGACAATAATGGATATCAAGAAGGCAGAATCTGGTCTTGTGATCTCATAGAAGTTGTAGCTCTGCCTCTTATCTTTAATATGCAATTGGAATCAGCCTCATTGGATGCCTATATCGAAAGATATGATCATTATACCAAACAGTAGCAAAGCTGTCCATTCCTTGTACACTTGTGATACTTAAGAGATTGACTTGGGAAACATTCCTAGATGTAATTTAGAGTCCTCTTTGTATCGTAACACACGTTCCCTTGAGTTGGGCAGCCCCAAGGTTGGTATCGTATCAATTATTTTCCCGGATTCCGTTTTTTATAGAATAGCGGGGTTTTTAAGGATATATAGAAACATTTTTCCTATTTTAGTTACTATTAGGTAATATGTTTCTATATATCCTTAAACCCGCTATTTTTAAAAAAAATAGATTCCGGGGAAATAATAGCGACCGAATAACGACGGAATTTGCCAAGTCGGTCGCTATTCGGTCGCCTTACCCTAACCCTAATTTGGTCGCTATTCGTCGCTATTATTAAATGACTAAACGACGCCGTTTTGAAATTTCGCGGGCTCATTTTTTTTAAAATTGGACAAGTGTTGAGCATTCTAAGTGGCGACGGAATTTGCCAATTCCGTCGCTATTATTAAATGCCTAAACGACGTCGTTTTGCCATTTCGCAGGCTCATTTATTTGAAAATTGGACAAGTGTTAAGCATTCTGTTTGGCGACCGAATAGCGACTGAAATTGCAAATTACGTCGCTCTTCGATCGCTATTATTAAATGCCTAAACGGCATCGTTTTGTGCGTTTTATTTCTTTAAAAATATATAAGGCAAGAAGCCTCTCCATCTTTCTTCATTCTGCCCAGCCGCGACCTCCACCTATTCCGGCGATTTCCCCCCACATCCCCCTCCTTCCATTGCCGCCACTTCTGGGACCTCCAAGATGTCGTCATCACATCCGGCACCTACAAGGCGTCGCCACCTCCGATTTCAATTGGGTTTTTTAGGGTTTAGGTGAGAATCTTGCATTTTCTAGCTTTTTTTTCTTAACAATTGGAATAAGTACATCTATTTTGAGAAGATTAAAACAAAAATGGAGGGGAGGTAGTACTGATTTCTGCTTGGATTTTAATATATGGGTTTTCTATAAGTTCTTGCAATTCTCATAATTTCTTGCAATTGTTTTTTTGGGGCATGTTTTTTTGTTTTTCAGTGAAAGAAGAGGATAAGCTTGAGTGATAATTAGTAGCAAATTTTAAAAAAAAAATATCAACGTTTTCAAGAGATTTGGTGGTTTTTTTTTTACTCAAAAGGTATGTAATTCTACTGTTTATATAGTGTTTTTTTTTTTTGTGTGATAATGTATATGATTTTTTAAAATTATTGGAGTTTTTTAACATCCAATGTAGTTTTCTTGGTGTATTATTGGTATTATTGAAATGTATGCTAATTATATCATTTTAGTTCCAATAAGTAAATAATTGATAATCGAACATAGCAACAATATTCATATTAGTTCTATTGCACAATAAAATTCGCAACAAACAATATATATATTAATAACATAGTAGACAAGATGCCATTAATAACATAGTAGACAAGATGCCATTATCACACGTTAATAATTACTTGAAAAATAAGTTTGAAAATCATCAAACATAAGATTCAAAGTTAATATGCATTTAATTAAATTATTTTACTGAACTATGTCTAAATAATAACTTAATGAAAAAATCTAAGAGAGTAAGAGATATATGTTGTGAGCAATTTAATCCACCAGGAAACTGGGGATGTCATAATCAAAAGAGAAGAAAATATAAAAATAAAAAGAAATTTAAGAAATATAAAAAGAAATATTTTAATAATACTAAACCAAAATACAAAAAAGAAAAATTTTTTTATAAGAGAGATAAGTCAGATAATAAATCAAAGAAAATTGATAATAAAAAAGATTGTAAATGTTGGAGTTGTGGAGAAATGGGACATAAAAGCCCTGAGTGTCCAAAGAAAAAAGTTAGAATACTTGAAGAAGATTTTGAAGAAATTAAAGATAGTTTAATAATACAAAATTATTCTGATTTCTCTGAAAACGAGTCTATATATTTCTCAGATTCAGAAGATGAGTGAAATAGAAAATATAGAATCAAAAGAATTAGAAGATATAGAACAATACGAGTGAGAAAAAGGATTTGCATTAAAAGCAACCTTTAATCATCAAAAATATAATAAAATAATTAATAGACAATTAAAAGAAGTGTAAGCGGTAATTTATTTTATAAAACATTTAATATTTATTAGTTATCCTAGATTTTGTATACATATAAATGATAAAAATAATTTAGAAGGTTGGCATAATGAGCATACGGATATAGTGAAAACTTTAAAGGAGGAATGTAAATCTTTGCCTAATTTAAAAATATCTGATGATAGCGATAATTTAGTATTACAGACTGATGCTTCTGATAATCACTGGGCAGTTTTATTTAAAACTGACCTAAATGAAATATGCAGGTATAGTAGTGGAACATTTAAAGCTGCAGAAGTTAATTATGCAACTCATGAGAGAGAACTTTTAGTCATAATAAAGGAATACAGAAATTCTCTGTATTTCTAATTAAAAAGCCTTTTTCTATAGAAACCGATAATACCCAGATAAAAGCCCTTATTGAAAATAATTATCCATCTACCCAATACAAAAGAATATTGAGATGACAATCATTTTTGTCACTATACAATTTTAGATGGGAAGAATGTGGTGAATCTCAATGTATTGTGATTGAAATACCATACCATATACAAAATATTCGATAAATGTTTTTTAATCTTAATGTTTTTAAGATAATTGAAACTTAATATGTTTGTTTCCTAATAGTTTCCGTCCTCTTTTTCCTTTTATTCTCTAATTTTTTATCACAAAAATAAATGTGCTGATGAGATAATTTACTAGGAAAAAGTCAATTACTAAAATAGCACAATTTCGATCACAAAAGTGTCGATAAAATTAATTTAACGGGAAAAGTCATGCGAGATTAACTGTTTTTTGAAATGTAAAAAAAAAGTCAATCACTTAAATAGTACAGTTTTAATAACAAAAGTGCCGATAAAAATAATTTAACGGGAAAAGTCATGCGGATTAACCATTTTTTGAAACATATATGATATAACTCTCTCAAAACTCAATAACTACTTTTCTAACTAGCAATGGTAAATTTCTAAATAAATATATATGACAAATTTTCACGTATCCATTTGAAAGTTTAAAATGTTACCAATTTCTTCTGCAATAACTTCACGTCTAATTAGTTTCGAGATAATCATTTTTTTTTTAAAAAAAAAGAGTGCAAACAAAATAGTTTAATAAAAAAAGTCAATAACCGTTTTTTTCAATATTAATACATTTAACTATTAAAAATACCAACGCCATACTTTAAGAGTGTCAATAAAAATAAGTTAGCTGGAAAAGTCATATAAGATAACTATTTTTTGAAACATAAGACGCTCTCAATAACTACTTGTTGGGTAGTGATAATGCCAGAGCAAAAATCCTCCTGCAAGAGCGATTTACGTGAATGTGACAAAATTACCCCTCTAACATATTAATTAAATCTTTTAATTATTTTTTTATTCTCTCTCCCAATATTTTCTCTCTATCCTGGCCTGATATTTCTCTCTCCCCTAGATTATTTCCTTATTTTTTTCTCAATCTCTCTATTTTCATATGATTTTTGTTTCTTCCATATCTGTTGTTTTTTTCGGTTTTTTTCCTCTCTGTTTTTTTTTCCGTTTTTTTCTTTTCTCCATCTCCAATTGATTTTGTTTTCTTCTCTATTCTTCTCTTTCATTATCTCTTCTTGCCCTTTTGTCTAACTTTGAATTTTTATATATATTTTCAACTAATTTCGGTAAAAGAGGTAAATTTTATTATTTTTATTGAGCTTTCGATTTTATATTATTGTTGAATGATTCAATCCAAGAAAATGGTCTATTTAGTGAGGAAATTGAGAGAAGAAAAAATAATAAAAAACAGAGAAGAAAACAAAATCACTTGGAGATGGAGAGAAAAGAAAAAAAACATAGAGAGGAAAAACGAAAAAAAAAGATATAGAAACAAAAATCACGAGAGATTGATAGAAAAATAAAGAAAGAATCTAAGGGAGAGAGAAAGATCAGGCTAGGATAGAGAGAAAATATTGGGAGAGAAAATAGAAAAAATAATTAAAAGATTTAGTTAATATGTTAGAGGGGTAATTTTGTCACATGCACGTAAATCGCTCTTGCAAGAGAATTCTTGATCTGGCATTATCACTACCCAAAAGGGCAGGGTTATCGAGAAGAGCAGAATATTGAAGAGAGGGAAAGAATGGCAGTGACAGCTAATAGTTTGTAGTCATACAATCTCCGGGGATTGGATGAAGATACATATTAATATCAGATATTTCGATAGTAAACTTTAGGGTAGTGATAATGCTAGATCAAGAATTCCCGGAGATATCTGATATTAATATGTATCTGGCATTATCACTACCCTAAAGTTTACTATCGAAATAATAGAGAGGAAAAAAACGGAAAAAAAAAAACAGAGAGGAAAAAACGAAAAAAAAAAACAACAGATATGGAAACAAAAATCATATGAAAATAGAGAGATTGAGAAAAAAATAAGGAAATAATCTAGGGGAGAGAGAAATATCAGGCCAGGATAGAGAGAAAATATTGGGAGAGAGAATAAAAAAATAATTAAAAGATTTAATTAATATGTTAGAGGGGTAATTTTGTCACATTCATGTAAATCGCTCTTGCAGGAGGATTTTTACTCTGGCATTATCACTACCCCTACTTGTTTAACTACAGTAGTAATATTTAGTTTCAAAATATTTATGAAAAATCTCACGCATCGATAATTTTGAAATATTACCAAATTCTTTCGCAATAGCCTTACATATTAGTTTCGAGGTAATCTTTATTTTTTAGAAAACAAAATAATTTAAGCAGAAAAATACAATAACGATTTTTCAAAAATAATTCATTTACGAGCATAATTATTAAAAACTACTAACGACATACCTTAATAGAAACGATCATGATAAATAACGTGGTTCGAAAACAATATATTACTAATATTTTCATTTATAGGCTGTCAACGTCACGTCTCTAATTATTATTTACTAGCTACATAATCCTAAAATACAATTAATTCATTACATTAACATAAAATTGATTTCAAATAAAGAAAAACGAGATTTTTCTTCTAAACTTTATAATCCCCATGTAGTAATTAATTAACTTCACGCAGGGTCAAGGTCTTTGCAAGGCCCAGCCATAACAAATATACTTGAACGGACAGATAAAGAGCATGCGTTCCACTCGGTTGTACCGAGCTTTATCAACTGCTCACAAAAGCTCGGTGATATTTCTGTGATAAAGATTACAGTCTACTCCGCCTATATCTGTGCACGGTATGACTCAAATTCTAGGACAATAACCTCTAAAAATAGATCTCTTCCCATTTCATTTTGGCCAACGTCCTTTCTACCTCTCGAATTACGTGTTAAATTCTTTATATTCTTTGGATATCGCTTTATCTTTTGTTCGTTGTACTAATGATGCTTTAACTAGAATGCTCTTTCATTTTTTTTTCATCTCCTCAACACTTCGGTAGAGAGTGCATACAAGTCATTTTCCCTCTATATCTTCTTAAATATTGATGAATAATACTTTCCTTCCTTCAGGTGAAGAAGCAAACATTTTCAATGTTTCCCAGTGCTTTTTTGTTGGTCCTAATAAAATTTTAACCTTTTAAATCTGTCATAATATTTTCCGATAAAAAAAAGAGTAAAAGGATTTACTATAGACTTTTACTAGATCACATGGAACAATACTTTTTACAATTGGCGACCGTTTTGAAACGTCAATAGAAATTATAAAATACAAATTTTTATCTTTATTTTTTATAGAAAGAATAATTTCTTCTTACAAAAATATTTTGGCCAAACACATCTCGCCACCATCCTCCAAATTTTTAAATACTAACTACACTGCTTCACTAAGATCTGCTCTTTTGTCGTTAAAATAATTATAACCTTTTAACATGTAATAATACCTTTAGAGGTCATAACCTTTCTCACTTTATACGTTTTCAAATTATTTATGAATAAAACCTTTTGTTTTTCTTTTATGAAGAGACACAACCCTCTCAAATAGGGACGAAGCCAGGAATTTTAGTGTTGGGAGTGAAACTGATAAATTTCTTGGGGGCAATAAAAAATGCAAAAAAAAATTCTTACGGGCGAAACTGATAAAAAATTTCAAATTTTTTCAAAATACACATAAAATTTTCATAAATAATAGTATTTTTAAAAATCTTGGAGGCGCGGCCCCTTGTCTTCGCCCGCGCTCTCAAAGGCTTATTTTTTTTTTTTTTTTTTTTTGCTTTTAACTATCTTTTTTGAATGACTCGTGATAAACTTATAAATATTTTATTCTTGCCATAATATTTCCTGATTAGTAACCTAAGAAATACAATTAACCATATATTAGTAATTCAATTGATCAGAAACAAACACGATACACCAGTGGCGGAGTCAGGATTGAAGTTGAGGGAGGGGGCGTAGTATTAAAACGCAAAAATTGAACCATTGAATATATATATACCTAATATATAAAAAAATTGAAAATTCTTGTGGGGTCAGGGCCCCCTGGCCCTCTTATGCTCCGCCATTGCGATACACTCTATTAAGGCAAAAAATCGTCTATCCCCGTTATGTGTCCCCATGAACAGATATTTGCTACGTATATATTTTTTCCATGTGAGTTTCACTATTTCTTTTAAGTTATAATTTTTTAATAAAAAAAATTAATACATGTTATTTTGTTACTGATGGGATAAGAAAAGGGACATCGAATGAGGCCTTTCATATTTAATATTTGCTGCTTTAGCATATATTTAACTCTTGTAACAAAAAATCCTTTTTCCTGAAAAAATAAAAGACAAGATAGACAAGTTAATTTGTGGTTAACTACTAATATTGCGTCTCGTAGATTTAATTTTTTTTTAAAGAAAAAACATTTTAAAAACAATCTTCTATATTTCATATTTCTTCACCAAAAGGTACCAATACAAGAAGTAACCCAAAACCAATTAGCCATTCCCCTTCAAAACGCTCTATATATTTCCTCAACAGCTTCCTTCATCGGCATTTGCATATACTCTCTCAATTTCTTTCAATGTTTTATATCTCAATATAATCATATCGGCGTACATATCAAGGGAAACTTATTTAACCCTACAAACCAAGGATGACAAAAACTTTCACCGTCAAAGAATCAGTTGCCTTCCAATCGCCCTATCACTCTATCCAAAATAGAGGGCGGGAGTGTGACCATGGTTTTGGAGTACCTGAACAAATATGGACATATTTTTGAAGTCTCTAAAGAGGAAAAGCAAAAGTGTCTGGAAAAGCTTTCAATGAACTCTTAGATTGCTACACGGCTGCAATCGAACTTGGTATCAAGGGTCTGTCCGATATGATCCACAATGGAATTCTTGATAATATAAATGCTATAGAGTTGTTCGGGATTAGAATCATAGTCCTCGAAGTGAACTTGATGCAGATTCTATATGTAATTAATTTTATGTTGTATGATTTAGACTGTGTTTCCTTTTAGAATAAAAAATTATATACATTGGATTTTCTTTCTTTCTTTTTTAAACATTCAACATGAGATGTCTTGTGGTGTCCAACGGCTATATTTTGGAGGGGTGAAAATCGGCTGTCTTTGTGTATGTCCATATTACTGTATCTAATTAATCAGAATTCGATATATGGACATTTATTCCAATTAGTATATACAAATAGTAAATTATGATCGGTTGTGGTACATGAATGGGAATAAACACGTGACATGGTTTTTTTTTCCATTTTGGACACCTGTAGATTGGAGATAGACCAATAGATGGGTAACATGTGTAAAAATAACCTGCAATAGCAAGTTTTTAGGTTTTTTTTTAAAAAAAAATTTAAGATAATGACATGGAGTTTGTCACGTCATCTCAGCTAGTTGACCGATTACCAGTCAACACACAACTGTTGACTATATTCTTATATTATTATTAATTTGTAACTAACTTTGGTATTTATAATGGTAAAAAAACAAATATTGGTCATTTTTAATAAATAACTGGTACATTTTGAATATTAACACTTTATTTTATAATCTTATAATTTTTAATTTGAAACTTACCATTTTTATCATTAATATTTATATTACACAAAATAGTAAATTTGGATGCAATAATGGTGAATTTCACGACATAAATAATAATTTATTTTATAATAATGGTAAACTTTGTGAAAAATAAAACTTACTATTTAAAAATGATATTTATCACAATAAATTTATTACCATTTTAATCTCAGTGGTAACCAATTGATAAAATGGAAAGTTTAGTCACAATTGGTAATTTTATTTACATTATTTGTAAATTTGTTAAAAAACAATTAGAAACTTTTGTAAATAATAAAGATCACTACATAAATATCCAAATTCATAAAATTGTAAGTTTAATCACAATTGATAATTTTATTTACATTATTTGTAAATAATCACTACATAAATATCCAAATTCAAACAAATCTTGTCTTTTTAAGTTGAATTTTATTATTTTGTAAATCGGTAAATTTTACAAATAATTTGGTAGTTTTTTAAAATAAAGTTATATATTTTATGAACTAATTGTGGGAGAAATCTTTTTGCCAAAGACGGATTCTGCAAATCCGCTGAAATCGGATTTGCGGAATCTATCTATGACTGAATAATTTTTTAACACGTCAATTTCGATAAGAATGTCAAAGTGATAAAAATGTTGAGTTCTTTTTTAATGGAAATAGTAATTTAATTAATTCTCTATAATTTGAGAAGAAAACATTGGTCTTTCAAACACTTATGAGTACTTATCAAGCGTTTGTTTATTAATGAAATGAACATCTATATTACTCATCCGTTTTACAAACTTAATATATAGACTTAGAGAAAATATAATAGAAGCTCTCTAATAGTGTATCAAAATTACAAGAATTGACACTCAATTTTTGGAACAAAAGATTGATAACTAAATTTTTTTAGCCAAATGAACTAATATTGATAATTAAATCTAACATATGCCTATTCTCTAGCTCACCATAAAGTATTTTGAAATTGTATTTGATCTCATTCTTAAGATAAAACAAAAGAAAAAATGAAAAACAAAAATACCGTAATTTTACATTAACTAAAATAATTTGTACAAGAAAAAAAAACAATTATTCCACCATACGTTTTTTCTAATATTAATCAATACTTCATATATTGCAAATGTTGGCTTCATTCTTCTCCACCATACCACACATTAACCTTTATCATTTCCTTCTTACTGTTTTTTCAGCTGCCTGGATTTGCTATATTTAAAAAAAAATGTCGGTGGAGCTTAAAGCTTTAAACCGCTGAGATCAATTTTCCCATTTTTTTCTGTTTTGAAACTCCACCATAGATTTATTAGAAAGAGAAAATAGAAAATAAAGAGGGGAATCGCTTTGCCATTTAAATTTTAATTAAAGCTTTGTGAACCCCAAGCATAGTTTTGAAACTCGGACCGGACCGGTCGGACCGTCGACCATACCTCCGGGCGGTCCGGTTATGTGTCAAAACCCGAACACGCTAAAAACCGTTGTAATTTCACTGACTCGTTTGACCCGACCGGTCGGACCGGTCGACTCGGAAACCGGAACGGTTTTGGAAAAACCGGTTAGGTCACAAAATGTAATTTTTTTAAAATTTTTCTGTATAAAAAAAAGGAATGGAGGTCTCGGTTGGGCCACAACTTATTCCAATCTCGGGTGGGCCACACAGCCTGTTACTTTTGTCTTGGGTGGGTCACGGCTAGCAAGCCCACCTGCGTCTATGTAATATATGTAGAAGATTTGGGCCTTGAACATTCTGCTCCGGTCCAACTTACAATGTTTATTTGAAAAAATTTACATTAACTTTTTTTTTATTAATAAGTATATATTATATATTTTTTAATATTTATGACGTCACCGGGTTGATGAACGGGTCGATGACGGTCCGATCACCGGTCCGACCAGTGACTCCGTGACCCAATAACTTTTCCGAGTCGATGCCCGATCAGAGTTTCAAAACCTTGACCCCAAGAATCCATTCTACAATTTTTTTTATCAACAAAAGAAAAAGTGGGGGAGAGAGGGGAACTAATTTTCTTCTTTGTTCTTCAAACCCAGAAGAAGCAACGGCCATGGCGGAAAGGTTCTATTTCTAAAATGATGATGGAATTGTTCTATAATTGAGTTTCCAATTTATAATGCACAAATTTTTGGTATTTGGGAGAAAATAGGAACGCCCTTTTGATAATTTCCTTTTATTTTAGTCACCACAGTTAAGTTTTCAGCCAATTTTGTCCTTGGAGTTTTCCTCTTTGCCGAATTAATCACAAATTTTTAGTTTCAATCCTATTCAGTCCCCATATTTTTATATTTGCCGATTTGGTCACAATACTTTAGTTTTCATCCTCTTAAGTCCCCGATGTTTTCCTCCATGCCAATTTAGTCACAATATTTTAGTATTCATCCGATTCAATCCCCATAGTTTTACTCTGCGATAATTTAGTCACAATTTTTAGTTTTCGTCCGATTCAGTCCCCATAGTTTTCCTCTTTGCCCATTTAGTCACACTATTTTAGTATTCATCGAATTCAGTCCCCACAGTTTTCCTCTTCACCAATTTAATCACCCTATTTTACTTTTCATCCGATTAAGTCCCCGTAGTTTTAATCTTTGTCGATTTAGTCACAATATTTTAGTTTTCATTCAATTCAGTTCCCAATGTTTTCCTCTTGTCGATTCAGTCACCATATTTTAGTTTCCATCCGATTCAATCACCGTAGTTTTAATCTTTGTCGATTCAGTCACAATATTTTAGTATTCATCCGATTTAGTCCCCATAGTTTTACTCTTCGACAATTTGGTCACAATGTTTAATTTTCATCCGATTCAGTCCCCATAGTTTTCCTCTTTGCCAATTTAGCCAAATTAGTTTAGTTTTCGTCCGATTGAGTCCCCATTGTTTAGTTTTCATCTGATTGAGTACCCATAGTTTTGCTCTTCGCCAATTTAGTCACAATATTTTAATATTCATCCGATTAAGTTCCCTTAGTTTTACTTTTCGACAATTTACTCACCCATTTTAGTTTTCATTCGATTCAGTCCCCATAGTTTTCCTCTTCGCCAATGTAGTCACCGTAGTTTAGTTTTAGTCCGATTCAGACCCATAGTTTTTCTCTTTGCCAATTTAACTACCCAATTTTAGTTTTCATCCGATTGAGTCACAGTTGTTTTCCACTTTGTCTATTTAGTTACCCTATTTTAGTTTACTCCGATTCAGTCCCTGTAGTTTTAATCCTTGTCGATTTAGTCAGCATATTTTGGTTTACATCTGATTCAATCTCCAAAGTTTTTCTCTTCGCCAATTTAGTCCCCATATTTTAGTTTTCATTCAATTCAGTTCCCGAAGTTTTCCTCTAGTCGATTCTGTCACCATATTTTGGTTTCCATCCGATTCAATCACTGTAGTTTTAATTTTGTCGATTCAGTCACAATATTTTAGAATTATGCGATTCAGTCCCCATATTTCTACTCTTCGACAATTTAGTCACAATGTTTAGTTTTCATCCGATTCAGTCATCGTAGTTTAGTTTTCGTTCGATTCAGTCCCCATAGTTTTCCTCTTTGCGTATTAAGTCACCCTATTTTAGTATTCATCGAATTCAGTCCCCAAAATTTTCCTCTTCACCAATTTAATCACCTTAATTTAGTTTTCACCCGATTGAGTCCCCGTAGTTTTCCACTTTGTCTATTTAGTCGCCCTATTTTAGTTTTACTCTGATTCAGTCCCTGTAGTTTTAATCTATTTCGATTGAGTCACCATATTTTAGTTTGCATCTGATTCAGTCTCCATAGTTTTTCTCTTCGCCAATCTAGTCCCCAAATTTTAGTTTTAATCTGTGTAGTCCTCGGAGTTTTCCCCTCATCCAAATTTGGCACCAAAATTAAGTTTTCATCCAATTAAGTCCCCGAAGTTTTCCTTTTCGCCAATTTAGTCACAATATTTTACCTTTCATCCTATTTATCCCTAGAGTTTTCATCCTTTCCGATTTAGTAAGAATATTTTAATTTTCATCCTGTGTAGTCCCCGAAGTTTTCCTCTCACCCAATTTTTTCATGACTTTTTAGTTTTGGTCATATTTAGTCCCCCAAAGTTTCCCCTTTTCCTCTTTACTCACAAATTTTAATTTTCATCCAATTTAGTTCCCGATGTTTTCCCTATGCCTATTTTAGTCACAATATTTTCGTGTTCAGAATATTAAGTCCCCGGGGTTTTCCTCTTTGCCAATTTAGAGTCACAATATTTTAGTTTTCATCCTATTAAGCCCCGGAGTTTTCCTCTTTGCCGCTTTAGTCACAACATTTTAGTTTAATCATATTAAGTCGCTCGGTGTTTTCATCTGCGCCCTTCGTCCGCGCTAAATTAGCTACCGAATTTCATTAATAAATTATTAAAAAAATTAAATAAGGCAATAAAGCACACAATACGACATCGGGTGTTTAAACATCTCAAACAAACTGTCTGGTCGGTATTGACCAGATTCGGTAAATATCACATACCAATACCCATGTCGTGTCGTATCGACACGGGTACGACAGTTATAAACGAAAGGTCCAGGTAACATAGGATTGAACTAGAAACTTTAAATATGGATGGGTGAGGGAGATTCTAATTGTTTTTGTCTTCATGGTGCGATAATTAAATTTTCAATGACATATCTAAAAGTTCTGATATTTATAAGAGAAAGATTATACTAATTTTAAAATTGAGGGAGGGGAGAGGGCCAACTTGCGGCAGTCTCTCGCCTCCTTAAATCTCTCTATACTAGTATTTTTATAAAGTTTGTATTTGGACGTACTGAAAGTTTTAGTTCCGTTTATGATGGTGAGCAGGCGAGGACTCTCATACTCACGGGGATATTGGATGTGGGATTCTTGGTTGCAGCAATTTTATTTGCACATTTGTTGATGACGGGAGAGATGAGAATTAATGTTTTGTGTTCAGGCCTAATATCATCATGTATGGTTCTCCTCTTGCGTCCATGGTAAGGCTCCCTTTTCCAACTTCTTCACAAACTCATGTTGGTTTAATAATTTTACTCAGGACATTGCAAAACTTAAATAGGAAAATCCTACAAAAATATCTCTAACCATGTCTGATTAACTGTAAAATATCTCTAACCGGAAAATAACTCACCATTTTTTCTTTTATAATGTCGAGAGAGAATTCGGTAATTGAGATACATCCTAATTTGGTCCAAAATGAGATGAAATCAGTTTGCTATTATTAAATTCAGCTTGATCGAAATCAAATTTACTTTTTAATAATTTAATAATTTTATTATATAGTGCTATTTTGCTATTAATTTTTCATGGTTGAATCAAACGATGTCGAATTGATTGTTTCTATTATTGTTTTTGAATTTATTGTTTGTTTTGATTTTGGATTTGTCTCGGTGTTCAATTAGGTTTCTTGTGAAATCGGTCAATTCGGCAAAAAACCGAAGAGATATTGAAGGGTTATTATATTTGGTGATGGAATGGAATCTCTTTCCGGTGACTTCGGAATAATTTTTCCATTATAGTGTTTGGAAGGTAAAGGCATAATGGAATGTCCATTCTTATGTTGTGTTTGGTAAAACTATATTTTAATGTCAGAATAGAATGGAATTAAATAGAATATGACTTAAATGTCCTTTTAGCATATATTACTGATAAAACCTAATTAAACATTCATTACAAATTTTACTTGAATAACATTGACATTATATATATATATATATATATATATATATATTGATGAAACATAATTTTTATTAAAATGTCAACATAGTAATAAAAATATCTTTACTTTTAAAATTAAAAATATATTAAAACTACTACCAAGAAAAATAAATATTTATAAAATTACCATCTATGAAATTATACTAAGTGAAATAAAATATTTATGACTAAATATGAATACGTTGTTATGTAAAATGAACGTAATAATTAATTAAAATAGGGGTATAAATGTCAGTTACTATTTATTGATGATTTCAACTTCTTCTGTAAAGGCCATTCCATAGGTTTTGGTGTGGAATGACCTTTCCCACTTCTCATTGGAATCGTCATATCTGTGGAATGATCATTTTCACTTCAAATCGTTCAACTAAACATCAGAATGGAAAAGGAAATGGGAAAGGCCTTTCCATTCATTTTCATTTCTACGTACAAAACACGCACTTAGTACTAAGGAGTGCACGGCTTAACTACGATGTTGAATCAGTGTTGTGTTGCACGTGTTGCGACTCTTTTGATAGCAATGTGTTGTGAAATAAGCGTTTTTATAGGTTTTGACTACAATGTTGAACACGGGTTTTTTTAGCACGTGTTAAACCCCGTACAGGCATTGGATGAAGAGACTTTAGATCTGATAGGTGTTTTACGTCTGTTTGTCATAGGCGTTGTCCACATCCGATCTGTCTCACTCAATCCCTTAAATACCGCCATATTTTCACATATTCTCCGATATGGGCTTCTTTTTAGCCCTTTTCCCAACCGCCGCCGCCGCTATTATCAACAACAACCACCACCACCACACAAAAATTTCAGACTTCACCGTCTTCTTCTTTTCCGACTCCCCCACTCTTGCATTCACACTTTTGTAAATTATTGTCTATAACTTTTAAAGTCCATCCTCAAGTTAATTAAACTCTTTCTTTATTGGACATCGGTATGGACTTATTCTTTGTCCCGTTCTCTGTCTCATTAATAAAAAAAAATTATGTGTTAATTTTTTAATTAAAAAATTTATAATCTAACCGAAATAGTAGAACCCACAAAAAAAATTAACTTATAATAATTTATTATTAATGAGATAGATAACGGAACACAAAATGAGGATAGACAATTTTTTTTCCATCTGGAGTGGAACTCTAAAATTTCTAGCTAAAAAGGTGCTAGTATTTCTTAACAGATTTATATTATACATGTCATTGCAGTTTCCTACTACCGCGGTTAGTTTCATTCTCATTCTCAAAACAAAAAAGTTCGCTTTGGATCCCACATCTCCTTTTTCAAAAAGTTAACTTTTACGAGAACCAAGAGAAAACATTTCAAACAGTAACCTAAATGCACCTACATTTGAATTGATTGCGAGTCCGTCACCTTGTTGTAGGTTGCTTCAGTTTCAGAGGAAAGAGACCATCTGAAAAATGTTGTTAATGAATTGAGAAAGGAAAAGAATGCTGAGACAGGGAGTGGATCAGTGAGTTCAGGACTTGTTCTGGTATGTCATTCCATAAATTCCCTTCATAAGCTCAATTTTCAGGAATCTTCACATTTTTATTGTGTTTCTTTTATTATATGCGGTAAGTAGGATCCCTCCCTCCCTCCGTCCGTCTCAAATGTAACACCTTAATTTTTGCATTTTTTACATAGATAAAGTTTCAAGGAAATAAATACTATTTTCCTATTTCATCGTTAACTAATTCTTCTAAACATAATACTCCCTCCATTTCTAAATACTACTATTTATCGAAATTTTATGTGCATTTTGGAAAATTTTATGACAGGACCACCCAAGTTTTTTAAAAATACTACTATTTATCAAAATTTTATGTGCATTTTGGAAAAGTTTGAAAATTTTTATCAGTTTCGCCCCCAATAATTAATTGTTAGCCAAGAGGAACTTCATTTTTTTTTTTTTTTTTTTTGAGCGCCCGAAGGCGATTGCCCCCAAATGGGAAGAGCGGAGAGTACCCTAGATAGGGAAGATTGTAGCATGTCCCATGCCTGGGGAGGGAATTATAGCCTCATAAGGAGGAGAAATATTATTTGCCCCATTGCGGGGAAAAGGTGTCGAACTTGGGACCTTCAGGTCCCAAGCCAAAGACTGCCCCACTGGGCCAAACCCCTTGTTGACGAGGAACTTCATTTGAATAAGTGAATTTTATCTTTTACCCTTTATCAATATCCATAAGGATATCAAAGGTCCAATAGCCCAATGGGGCATTGGCCGGCTCGTGACCGAGAGGTCCCGGGTTCGATACCCTCCCCAAAACATAGGGTAAGCTTTAATTGTCTCCCTTCTAGGGTACTCTTCTCCTCTTATGAGGTGTTCTTCTTCGCTTTGCGGTTGACACCCTCCCCCACTTCCCTGTCTTCGTCCTGACCTTAGTGCCTATAAAAAACCCCACAAACTATCCATTTTCATCTCATCCCTTAACCAAAACTTTTCCATCAAAGCAAATATGGAAACCCAAAAAAAATATGGAAATCCTCAAATCAATTTCTCAAACCCTAGTTCTTGCTCTTATTGCACAATTAGTCCTTGTTCTTCCCTCTCATGCCCAAAATAGCCCTCAAGACTACGTAAACGCCCACAACCCGGCCCGTAGCAATGTCGGGGTAGGGCCAATGATATGGAACACAACCCTAGTTGCCTATGCACAAAGCTATGCAAATTCAAGAAAAGGTGATTGCAATCTGATACACTCAAATACTGATGATTACGGTGAAAATATTGCAAATGGTACTAGCCTAACAGGCGCGGCTGCAGTTAATTTGTAGATAGCTAAGAAACCCTATTATGATTATTACTCCAATGACTATGCTGGAGGAGAGTGATGGCATTATACTCAGGTGGTTTGGCGTAATTCGGTCAGAGTCGGGTGTGCTAGGGTTCAGTGCACCAATGGCTGGTGGTTCATTACTTGTAACTATGATCCTCCGGGCAACTATTACGGTCAACATCCTTACTAAAAAATTTACGTGTATGAATATTAAGATTTTATAATAATTTAACCACTGGAAACCCTAATAATAAAAACCCTAAATATATCTGGGGTGTAATTACTGACCTTATTTAATTATATATTTGATACAATTCTTCACCTTTTCCTTTTAATATTTCTTAATTATTTTTTGTGGAATATTCTTTATATACACAATCCATTGCATGGGTTTTTATTCTAGTATATATATCCATATTTATATTAAAGAGTATGTTTTCATATTTTTAGTTATATCATGCCACATTCATTTTCTTGATTTTTTTGTTTTTAATTAGTTATAAAACTTTTTTTGATGCAAAAAAATTAACTTATTGTATTTAAATTGGGGGAAGGTGGATTCGATCCCACGACATGCAGGTTAAATGCAACACGACATTGCCAACTACTCAGTCAGATATTTGACAACTATTTTATTTAATTCTTTTAATGGAATGCTAATTTAAGTAAATTTTTCCACGATTTCTAACAAATCAATACCCAATTTTCTTACAAAAGAAAAGAGAACGTTAAATTAGTAAAATAATTATACAAGAAGAGAACCATACCGTAATTTTACATTCACTAAATTCACCATACACGTTTTTCGATTTCACATTAAACAGGAATTAGTATAAAAATAAATAGATAAAGAATAATAAACACTACAAGAAAACTGTGTAACAGTGACGGACATTTCCGTCGCTAAACACCTATTAACGACCGAATGACATGGTCGTCTATTTTGCGTCGCTAAGAAAATTACCGACCTAATTCCGACGGAAAAGTTAGCGACCGAATATTGGGTCGCTACTTACCGACCGAATACAGACCGAATGGTCAATATTGTTGACTTTTGACTTTGACTGCTTAACGACCGAATACCGACGGAAAAGTTAGCGACCGAATATTGGGTCTCTATGTACCGACCGAATGGTCAACATTGTTGACTTTTGACTTTGGTAGTTAACGATCGAATACTGAAACGGAAAAGTTAGCGACCGAATATTGGGTCTCTATGTACCGACCGAATACCGACCGAATGGTCAACATTGTTGACTTTTGACTTTGACTGCTTAACAACCGAATACCGACGTAAAAGTTAGCGACCGAATATTGGGTCTCTATGTACCGACCGAATACCGACCGAATGGTCAACATTGTTGAATTTTGACTTTGGTCGATTAACGACCGAATACCGAGCGGAAAAGTAAGCGATCGAATATTCGGTCGGTAAGTAGCGACCGAATACCGACCGAATTCTCAACGCTGTTGACTTTTGACTTGTCCCAGAAACGACGGAATAACGACGGATAATTAGCAACGGAAAAGAGGGTCACCATATAGCGACCGAATACCGACGGTATGTCACCAGTCGCTAAATTGTTGTTATTTAAAAAAATAAAAAATTGAATTTAATTAAATCCCTATTACAGAACACAGCAGCAATAGCAGCAATAACCAAAATGCTAATAACCAAAATGCTCACAATCAAAATGCTCACAATCAATTCTCGTTACATTAAATACTCACAATCAAAGTGCAAAATTCTTATTACAACACTCACAATCAAAGTGCACATTTTGAATAACAACACTCACAATCATAGTGTGCACCTTACATTACAAGTCACAATCAAAGTGTACACATTACATTACAAAGCTCACATTCAAAGTGCACACTTTGAATTATTAAAACTCACAATCAAAGTGTGCACATTACATTGCAACACTCACGTTCAAAGTAATTTATTTTATTTATCAAAACTTACAATCAAAGTGTGCATTTCTCATAAACTCCTTGATGTCATTCATATGCATATCCTTGAAAATGCATGAGTTGCAATCTGCAAAATTTAAGAATCAAATTATTATGACAATAAAATTTCTACTTTGAATTATGTTAAAAAGTTATACAATATGACAATTAATTTATCGTAATAAAGTACAAAAAAAAACAAATATGACTCACTTTCAATATGTGGAATTCCAAGAGAAGCGAGAAATCTTAATCATTCTAAATCATCATCGGTCATTAATTCATCTTCTTCTTCAGAATTGTCATCTTCCGACATAATTTCATCATCGCCATCGTCATGATCTTCATAACCACGGCTCGTACCGGCCACAAGTACAACTTCAATTTCCCCTGACCGGTGTGCAAGTTGACCAACTTCAGTAATAGTTGGATCAATGCGATCGGGTCTCCTCCTCGCGTACTTCGTCCCCGATACGGTACTGGAACACCGGGGAACGTCAAATAGACGTGGTTTGGAACGACATACGACCCAACCAATCAGCTCCTAGATGATGTCTTACTACCCGGATAAGGTGTGTAGTAGACTTGTTGACATTGGGAAGCAAATACAAATGGATCGTAACCCTGGTAGGTTCTTTTCCTATGGATTTCTACAAGTTTATATTGAGGATGCACTCTTAAACCTCGATTTGGAGTAGAATCAAACCAGTCGCATTTGAAAAGAATAATTTTTTGGTCAGGTATTCCAGCAAGTTCAACCTCAATTACTTGCTTCAACTCATCGTAATAATCTCCTTTAACCCATACCCCGCTGTTTGTCGTTCCTTTTCCACCGCTGTGGGCTTTGGTGTGAAATCTATAACCGTTAACAAAGTAACCGGTGTATGACATCACTCTCCTTGACGGGCCCCAAGACAGATTTTTCAACAAAATTTCGGAATCTTCCTGAAGGCTATGTATCTATTGAGCAATAAAAGTTAAATTATTTTAATTATGCATTCTTATTACAAGTACATTTCTACACAATACCAACTTACATGAGTTCCAAACCATTTGGAAAAATCATTATAAACCCGACTTTGAAGTTCTTCCTCCATTATCTGCGGGGTTTGTTCATTTACTTGACTAACAAATTTCCTGAGTTACAAATTAAATGACTATTATTATTTGGCCACTTTTAATTATATAACAAAAATGAAACAAATAGATAAGTTTACTTACTGAAGATATGGTTCGACCTCTTCACAATTCATTAGGATATAATTCATTGCTATTTTATAATCTTTATCAGTTAATAAAATCCTTTCTTTTTTTTCCAAATGATCTTCCGGGTAAGTTGCAAATTGATAATACATCTGGTCCGCTAATCTCGTCTTCACCATCATTTCGCCCAATGGTTGTAACTCTCGTTTTCACGTGGGGTTCGAAATAATAGCTAAAAAATGTAGCAGCTTCTTCGACCAAGTATGCATTGCAAATTGACCCCTCAACTCTAGCCTTGTTCTTTATCTTCTTTTTCAGATGGTGCAAGTATCTAATTAAAACATATGTAGTTAATCACATTGTAAATACGTACATGAAAAATATAATACAAAGATGAGATAACTTAAGACAATGGTTGTTACCTCTCGAATGGGTACATCCACCTAAACTGTATCGGGCCACCAACCTTGGCTTCGTACGGAAGGTGAATCGGCAAGTGTTCCATCACATCAAAAAATCCCGGAGGAAATATTCTCTCTAACTTGCATAATAAAATAGCGATAGTGTCCTCCAATTCTTGCATATGTGCCACACTCAACTTTGGGGAACACAAATCTCTATAGAACAGACTAAGTTCAGCCAAGGGTCCCCAAACATTTGCCGGTAGGACTTCTCTAAGTGCTATAGGGATAAGTCTCTCCATGAATACATGAGAATCGTGACTCTACATTCCAGACATTTCAACTATTTCATATCAACGCATCGCGCCAAATTCGATGAATATCCATCTGGGAGCCTTAATTCTTTAACCCACTGCAAAACCATTTCTTTTTTAGGCTTGGTAAGAGTGAAACATGCCTTCGGAATATACTATGTTTTTTTCATTAATTCCAGACGTTTTTTTCATTATGCATGACATCAATGTTGTGTCTTATCAAAAGTGTCCGCCAATAAGGTAAGTCCCAAAATATACTACGTTTAGCCCAACTATGATCCCGCCCCCTGCCTTGCTCTTTACCGATCTCTTCAGCTGTATCGGTAATTTTTTGATAATCTCTAACTCTAAGGAACATTTCATGACCAGTAAGGCGAGTAGGCGGGTCCGCTTCTCTCTTGTCGCCGGTCCTTTCGGAATCCCTTTGCATCTCTTCTAAAAGGATGATCGAGTGACAAGAAGCATCTGTGGCAATCGAACCACGATTGTTTCCCTCCAGATCGCAAATGGAGCGCTTGTGTTTCCTCCATACAATATGGACAAGCGTGAATGCCAGCTGTACTCCATCCACTCAACATTCCATATCTTTGGGAAATCACTAATTGTCCAAAGTAATGAAGCCCTCAATTTAATTTTTTTTTGAGATATCATAAGTTTCCACTCCTTCGATCTACAGTTGATTCAATTCATCGATTAAAAGGCTGCAAGTACACATCGATCTTGTGCTTTGGATTTTGGGGTCGAGTACAATGATAGTTAAGAAGATTACATTGTTCTTCATACACATCGAGGGGAGATTATAAGGTGTTAGAAGAAGCTGGCCAAGAAGAATAGTTCTTCCCTGGCATGCCGAAAGGTGCAAAACCATCCGTGCATAACCCAAGCCTTACATTCCGAGGTTCATTTCGCAAAATCGAGTGTGTGTTCTATCAAAATGTTGCCAAGCTTCTCCATCCCAGTGGGTGATTCATTATTCCCTCTTCCCTCTCACTGTCATGAGTGCCATGTCATGTGCCTTGCAGTTTTCTCGAGATGCATACAATCTTTTGTAATCTTGGAGTAATCGGAAAATAATACATCTTTTTGCAAGCAATCTCTTTTAATCGTGTATTTTTTGATTTCTTTTTTCTTAATGTATCTAGCATGACCACAAAACTTGCATTCTCTACTCTCAACATCATCTTTCCAATACAACATACAACCGTTAACACAAACATCAATCTTTTGCACCCAGTAATCAAGGCCTTTAACCAATTTCTTCATTTTGTAAAAGTCGTCTAAAGCATTATTATTTGGAGGAAGTGCCTCTTTCATCAAGCTGCGCAAATTTATCTATTGTAGTTTCGAGATAAGTTGTCTTCGGACTTAATGCTCAACATCCCCGGCAGTCATTGAAAGTCGTGAATGGTTTGTACAACTATTGTACGAGTGGGCTATCAACAACTTTCTACATGTCATAGAATTTTTGTGCCTCTGGATTGGGAGGTTCTTCCACGTCCCCTATTTTCTTGCTCATTAAAACTTGGTCCCTGCAGCATCAATAATCATATCTCGATAATTGTTCGGTATCGTGTGTCTTTTATAATTATCCATTTCATGAACAAACGGGATTTGAGGCATGGGAATGAATGCCTCACCATGACATGTCCAATTATAACAGTTAGACACGAATCCGTTCATAACAAGGTGATACTTCACAGTATCAGGCATATGAAAATACTTATTCCTACAAACCCCACAAGGACACCTAATCCCATGTATTTGTACATTAGCAGACGAACTAACTGCGAAAGCCACAAATCGTTTCAATCCCGCTATAAATTCTTGACTATGACGAGGTCCACTATTCGAATCCATATACATCCAACTACGGTCTTCCATTACAAACACAATATCTGCAGTATACAAAGACTTAATAATTAAATGCATATTAACTTTGAATGTTATTTTGATGATTTGGCATCTTGTCTACTATTTTAAATGAATTTTTTTCAACTTTTTCGATTATTTTCAACATTAGATTGTTTGTTTGTTGCAATATAATACAAAGATATCAAATAATGAGAGATAATACAAAGACATAAAATCATGGGAGATAATACAAAGAAAAAAATGATGGGAGATAATACAAAGAAATAAAATCATGGGAGATAATACAAAGAAATAAAATCATTGGGATAATACAAAGAAGCATAAAATTTTGCCACTTTCATATCATCATTTAATATGCAAAAAATAAATGGTATGTTGTAAACCTAATAAAAGGTAAATTGCCCTAAAATTTGATTCTTTGTGAACAATTTGTGCTCTCAAGAATTTTTTTTCTCCCTTATACCACATTTTGATTAAGCTAAAGAATAAATGATATATAAGAGAACATAAATATTGACATTAATAACATTATAATAAATAGAGATGAAGAGATTCTCACCAAACACCCAACTAAAATTGGAGGTGTTGGGGAAGTCTTGCGGATGCCGGAGGTGGTGGCGCCGTCTTGGAGTTGCCGGAGGTGGTGGTGATGGGGGGAGGGTGGAGTTTCAAGGTAGATTTTGGAATAAATCACTAGAGGAGATGGTGGTAGAGTTAGAAATCGCGACTGCAGAATCTGTAAAGGGGAGGGTTGAAATAAAGATCCCACGCACTGGACAGACGACGCCATTTCGGCATTTAAATTTAGCGACCGAATAGCGACCGTATTGGCATATTCGGTCGCTATTCGGTCGCCCAAAAGAGAGTTTGAACACTTGTAAATTTTTGAAAATAAAGATCCCACGCACTGGACAGACGACGCCGTTTCGGCATTTAAGTTTAGCGACCGAATAGCGACCGTACTGGCACATTCGGTCGCTATGCGGTCGCCCATAAGAATGTCTGAATACCTATAAATTTTTGAAAATAAAGATTTCGCGCACTGGACAAGACGACGTCGTTTTGGCATTTAAAGATCGCGACCGAATAGCGACCGCCCTGTTCGGATCATCCGAGCATTCCTCGGATCGACAGAACCGAAACAGAGAGTTGTAGGTTTTGGTCGGATCAGCCGAGGTCCCAGTTCGGTCGACCTAAGCATATTCAGTCGCTTTCGGTCGCCCAAAGGAAAGTCTGAACACTTGCCAATTTTTGAAAATAAAGATCCGACGCACTGGACAAGACGACGCCGTTTCGGCATGACGTATAACGACCGAATAGCGACCGCCATGGTATATTCGGTCGCTATTCGGTCGCTCAGAAGAAAGTCTGAACACTTGCCAATTTTTGAAAATAAAGATCCGACGCACTGACAAGACGACGCCGTTTCGGCATGACGTATAACGACCGAATAGCGACCGCCATGGTATATTCGGTGGCTATTCGGTCGCTCAGAAGAAAATCTGAACACTTATAAATTTCTGAAAATAAAGATCCAACGCACTTGACAATACGACGCCGTTTCGGCATGACGTATAACGACCGAATAGCGACCGCCATGGTATATTCGGTCGCTATTCGGTCGCTCAGAAGAAAATCTGAACACTTATAAATTTCTGAAAATAAAGATCCAACGCACTTGACAATACGACGCCGTTTCGGCATTAACATTAGCGACCGAATAGCGATCCTTTGGGCATATTCGGTTGCTATTAGGTCGCTATTATTTTCCCGGATTCCGTTTTTTATAAGCGAGGTTTTTAAAGATATATAGTAACCTTTTGCCTATTTTATTTCATCATTAATGAGCATTTATTAAAATTTTAGTTACACTACTTAATAATTCACATAAATGTCAACACAAATGTTATACTTGAATTGTTCTGCTTCAGGTCTATACAGGTATTTTGTCAAAAGGTATAAGTTTACTTGTTTCACTATTCAGGTTAATATGTACATATGTATAAGTATACGTTTTACTTGAATCACTATTCAGGTTTTTATATATCTTTAAAAACCTTGCTATTTTATAAAAAAAAACGGAATCCGGGATAATTTCCCGACCGAAGTACGACCGGTATATATCCGTCACTGTATATAGCGACGGAATAGCGACGGCAAAGAATGGTTCGGTCGCCGTTCGGTCGCAATTAATCCTCGATCTAAATCCGTCGCTACTACGTCGATAAACCCTAACCCTAAACCCTAAGACGGTCGCTATTCGGTCGCCCGTCGGTCGGTATGAAGCCAATTTTTCCAGAATGCGAGCAGTGGGTCACTATATAATGCACTCCCTCGCACGTAGAAAACAATCAGCTCTATTCCATTTCAACAGAAAACATAAGCAAAAATGTAAATTCCAAAATAATCACAAAACTTATAATAAAAAAAAGCATTAAAAGCTAACAATAGTTACCAATTGATACAAAATTAACTAAATAGTCTATTGACTCCCCAAAACATCATCGACAGTTAAAGGGTCGTCGTCATAGTCTGATTCTAACTCATCGTCTAAGATGCTACTCAATTTGCCCTCTATCTCAGAGGCACTTAATACAACCTGGTCCCTATTTGATAAAATTTCAGCTAACATACTAGCTAGACCCTTGTTTCTCTTATTTTCCCTCATCTTGAATTCTCTTTTTTGGTCGGCTAGTTTTTTCTTAAAATCTTCTTCCATTTCGCTCCGCATTTGGACCATGTCTGACTGCGACACCGCCTGACTGCCTCGCTTCATTGTCTTTACCACATCACTAAAGGAACCGAGTCCTTGGACACGGCCCTTTCTTAGCCCACCCGCAGCCTCAGCAGACAACTCAATCTGCGTCGGCAAATCCGGAGGAGGCAATCCGACTTGAGTTGCTTTGTTGGCGGCGTCGTCATAAACCTCGTGGAACACCCGCTGTCAAAAAAATTGTCATTAGGATATTACATTAAATAACTAATATCAAAAAAGGAAAAACGGTAATTAAATACTTACAGACAACTCTCTAGAATCTACATCAACCCATTCGCCTTTCTTTGGCCCGAGATGGTGTTGATGAACATGATCGTAACTGGCCGAGAATGGGACTGCATGTCCGGCCTCCTTTTCCTGTTAAACAAATTCATTAAACACGAACAAAAAACACATACAATATAAGAATACGTAAATTAATAAAGATCCCGTACCAATCTCATGTGGTGCTCAATGTGGCTGAGCGAACCACCCGTGTGCTTCATCGGGCCTTTTCCACCCCTCCCTTCTTTCCGATTTTTTGCTGCTTGGGCGACTTGGCTTTAAATTCCGGAGTCTTCCAGTACTCTTCAAGTCGCGCCCAATCCGTCTCAGAAACCCATTTCGGTTTCTTATTTTTTTTTCCGAGCGTCGCTCATAAGGCCGCTTAGTCTCCTCGTCAGTATGGTACGCCAACCTGTCTTGACGCCATCCTCATGCTCAGGAGCCCAGCGATACTTTTTCTGCAATTTGAAATAATGTTAGATAACTAAATTCGAATACTTCTAAATTTAAAGACTTCTAAATCAAAAGACTTCTAAATTCAAACTTATTTTCTAATTTACTTACCTTGAACTCGTCCACCACAAATTTTCTTCTTCCCGGGGAACATCCTTGATGGTGCTATAAGCCCCCTTGAAACGATCTTGAAAAATTGAAGTAATTGCGGCGGAACAGCTGGATGCCAACCTGAAACTATAATAGCAAACAAAAAATTTGATTAGTTACTATAATAACGACAAGTAGTATAATTAGCTTAAAAGAAATAAATTAGTTACTTACGTGCCAAGGGTAGGCTGCAGGAGAATATGCGTATCTACTGTGGACGCAACTCCGCCAGAATCAGACGCTGCCTATGGGACAGTCGACTGGTGAGTCGCCGATCCTGCTACCGGCGTAGACTCAGTCGCGTGTACTGCCGCAAACACATCCCGAGATGTCTGTGCATCATCAGCCTGTGATGGAGGTGTCGTAACGGGCGCGGGAGCAGATCGCGGTGTCTCCACCAAATCTGGTGATAAACCAGGCTGGGAGGTGGAGGCTACTCGTATACCTTTCCTTGGCGGCATCTCTGAAATACACGGAAAGAATAAAAACTTAAGTGTTACAATATTACTATTAATACATAATTGGTCATAAGATCTATGATATGAAATGGCTAACTGTATACCTAAGAATCAAATTGAATGACTTCCATAATCGAAACCTAAGAACTATCTAGAAAGACTTATACAATTACAAGCAATCGAGACAAATCAGATATGACTTCCAAGTGCGATCGCTTTATTCAATTCAATGGTCCACAGGGCGATCGCTTTATTCAATTCAATGGATATATAAATATTATCCCATGCAATTTAGTATTAGTTGATTTGAAGTTTTGATCAACATCAAAACTGAGAAAAGAACGGCAAACTACCACCAAAATATAATACTAATAATCAAGCAAGTCTATTCAACTATGCATAGCACAAATTCAGACACAAGAAGAGGTCATCTACAACTATTTCAATATCCATCGCCACTCCTACTCGGATAAGCTTAACTCATAATCAAATTACACATCGAATCATACGAATTTAACATCAAATTTGAAATCCAAAATTAATTTAGTAAATTTAATCTCAAATGCTTCTAAGCTTAATTTACTACAAAATCAAGCAGCGAAAATAAGAAACAAAAAACTACAAATCATAATCAATTACACATCGAATCATACGAAGATTGAAGTACAACATATAGATTGAAGAGCAGTCCGGATCAAATATTGATTTCCAAGAAACAACAGGCAATTTCATGGCTAACTAATGATCATTGTAGAAGCATAGAGGGACAACCACCCTTAAGATATTCCAAGACCTTAAATCTTCAATACTAAACCAAGAAACCAGAAATGACCATTACTTAGCTTCTCTAATATCCAATGCATTTCTTCTTTCCAAAAATGCTAATCAAAACAGAAGCATGAAAACAAGAAAAGAAAACAGAAGCAAGAAAAGAAATAGAAAACAGAACAAGAAAAAGGAAAGAAACCGAGGCAGGCATAAAAAACAGAGAACAGGGGAATCCGAACAAGAATGAAGAGAAGAGCAAGCAGATACAAACAAGAATCCGTAAGAAATAAAGACTCGTTTGTTGCTCACGAGAGGTCGATGAAGTTTACTCGCATTTCGAGGTCCCGATATAGCTAAATTTGCAATTGCTTTAAGGGAGATTGGAACATACAAAGAAGTTCTCCGATCACAGGGTAGAAAGTTTGTAGTTAGCTTTGTCAGCAGTTAAGTTGGTTCTTCTTGATCATAGAAAGATTCAATTCTATGTTGCTTAGCAAGCTCATATCATCAAACAAATCAATTCTCGCTTCGATAAATATTATCGACTTACCACGAAGTTGTCCCTCCCATTTTATCTTATATTTATTCATGTAGCCGACCTCAATTACTTGGGATTAAGGCGGCGGCGTCATTATCTTGGTACTGCTGGATTCTTGGAGCTGACTGTACTTCTTTTATTTTTCTTGTTTAGGTAGAACACACATTGAATGAGAGATTATCGAATTTCGCTAACATTGAACCGCAAGACGTCAAGGTACTCGAATCTTTTAAGTCTTCTTTATGCTTTACCTTCTTTTTGGATTGAAGAGGTACTAAACCAGCAAAAGAGCTGCTGAACCTTTGAAATTTAAAGTCAAATGCTCAAGAAATAGTCATTCCATTATATCATATTACTGTTGTAATTTGTCTACAACTATCTATTGCTTAATTGTTTTTTTCTTCTCACTTTCCTCTCCCTTCTGTTATGCAAAACTATTACATTTTTATGAAGAAATCATGTAACTGCAGGAAGCTCGCAAGCGTTTCGACAAGATTAAACAGCATTACAAGACTACACAGAAATTAAAAATTAACAAGAATCCAATGAAAAAGCAAGAGGAAACTGAAACTAAAATCATGAAGGCAAAAATAAGCAAACTTTTAACTGAAACTGAAACTTTTACCAAGGTAAGAAAACCAGTACATTCACCAATGATCAACGGAAATGAGAATAAACAGATTCTAAACACAAAATGCCACACAAAAAATAGAAGATTTTGGGGACAAACCGAGATTTCAGGGAGGATTAAAGGCCAGGAATGGCGACGGCGATGATTAAAGATTTTTGGGACGGCGGTAGCTGGAGATGGCGACGGGGTATTGGAAGCTTCTGAGGAGGAGGAGGGATTTCGGAAGGAGAAATATTCAAAATTAGGGATTTGCTGATGGGGGAAGAAAATACATCGCGAATTATGAGACACACAAACGATCAAAACGACGTCGTTTTGAGCAGTCGGTCATTAATCCATCATTAACGTATTCGGTCGTTATTCGGTCGTTATTCCGTCGGTATATTTTCCGTCGGTAATCCGTCGTTAAATTCAGTCGGTAGTCGGTCGTTAACGAAAATAAAATGACGTCGTTTTGTGTCCTTCATTTATTACTATACAAATAAACATCGTTATTTATTCCGTCGGTATTCGGTCGTTAACTTCCGTCGGTATTCAGTCGTTATATAGTCCGTCGGTAAACGGTCGTTAATATCCGTCGGTATTCGGTCGTTAAGGGTGAACAAACCGACGACGTTTCAATTTGGTCAACGAGACCGATGTGAGCGACGGAATAACGACCGATTTGTTTTTGGTTTCTATTCGGTCGATATTCCATCGTTAAATTTATGACCGAAAATTTCGGTCGCTAAAGTCGGTCGCTATTTAACTGTTTTCTTGTAGTGAAAACAAACAATTAATAAATAAAAAATTAAGAAAAGAAAGGAGAACGGAAATAGAAATCTACAATTTGCAGGATAATAGAATGTGGCCTAATGTATATCATAAAAAAAACTCCAAAGCTAAAAATAAAACAAAAACAATAATAATAAAACATAAAATTTGAAAAAATTACCAAGATAGAAGAAGGTTAAATTGGTACAAAAAACTACAAGAGGAAAAGGATTAGTAGTTTTTGCTTAAAACATTTTTTTTAAATTAAACAAAAAATAATAAATCAAAAAATTACAACATAATATATAAATATGAATCAAAAAATTATAAGAGAAAATAAGGAAAAACCGCCTATTTTTTCAAATATGTTATTCGAGATTGAGCTTACCGTCCAATATGTTTAATTTGGAATTTTAAGGTATAATATGTTTTTACGACATATCATTTAAGGACTTCCGTCCATATTTTTGTCTCTTTTGCGTCCATGGGGACATTTTGTGGCAAAGAGAGTTAGAGAATCAATGCCATCTTCTGTACTCTGCAATTGGCAGGAGACAATTGCTGAAGCTTCCCTTGATCCAGATTTGGATTTGGAGACTGATAAAAAGCTCAATAGATTTAATATATAGAAGCACTCTTATATGAAGACTTGTGCTGCTGTTGACCATGAACTGGAGCATCAAAGGAAGTTTGATTCCTTCAACAGTGGAACCACTGCTTTGACAATTGTGAGACAGGTAGATTCATTGTCCCCCTTAATTGCAAATATAGGTGAATTTTAAGAAGAAAATGTTTTGCAACTTTTTGCATTTAAAAATTAAAAGATCATAAATGGTTGAATTATAAAAAGTGTATGGCGCGGCTCGGGTGGGATTGGATAGTGTTCAGTTCTTGCATTTGATCCCAAGAAACAGAATACTGTGCAAATACAAGTCTGTCCGGTCGTCTAGCAGGTTCTTTTCTACCTTTCTCCAATGGGAGTAAGACGATAAAACTATAAATCTTGCTTCTAATTATTGAGGTGTTTCTCAGGGTGAGCTTATTTTCATTGCAAATGTGGGTGACTCAAGAACTGTATTAGCTACAACGTCTGATGATGGCAACTTGGTAGCAGTTCAGCTTACTATTGATTTCAAGCCGAATCTCCCTCGTGAGTGTCCTCCCTATTTCCTTCTCTTCATCTCTAGCCTTCCGATGATTAAAGACTAAATACGAGCTCTTAACGTTATGTACAGAGGAGGCTGAACGTATACTTCAGTCAAGAGGTCGAGTGTTCTGTCTAGACGATGAACCTGGAGTTCACAGAGTTTGGCTCCCGGATGAAGAATGTCCTGGACTGGCAATGTCTAGAGCTTTTGGAGACTATCGTCTTAAAGATTTTGGACTTATTTCTGTTCCTGAAGTTACACAGAGACATATAACAAGTAAAGATCATTTTGTTGTCCTAGCGACAGATGGGGTATGCTTAATTTTCTCTTTTGCCTTACTTTTCATTATCTTTGCTGGTACTAATGTATTTGGATTAATTTCCGTCGCAAAAACTAATGCAAAATTCTCACCATGTCCCACTTCTTTCAGAAACAATTTACTTATAAACTAGTCTAAAAGAAACTCAAATGTTATAGATCCTAAGATTGATCAAAATTTGGTTGTCTAATGAAGGTTTGGGATGTGATATCCAACCAAGAAGCTGTGCAGATTGTATCATCTGCTACAGACAGGTCAAAGGCCGCGAAGCGGCTTGTTGAATGTGCAGTCCGTCCGGGCATGGAAACGGAAGAGAAGGGGCATTGTACTCTATTTTCATAATTCTCCTATCTGCCAACAGATCTATCCTGTAAATACAGTAAAATAATAATATAAGAAAATTATAACGAAACCCAACAATTCCCATGGGATTCTCCTTTTAAAAGAAAATAGATGCTAATAGTCTCCTTTCATTTCTCTTCTCATGATAAAATAGATGCTTCTATTCGGAAAAGTCTTATAACAGGAATTTATCACCAGACATATAAGGTTTCTCAAAAACAAAATTAAAGATAACATCAGATTCGATAACAGCAATCAGATTGCTAATTTATTCTACTCACAAATGAGGGGTATCTTAAACTTTTACTTATATTTTATCATCAAAATCATCAAACCTTAATATCCGTGCAGTTGTCAAATTGGACAGATAATTTAGGGCGAGGAGTACCATTGATGACTGCTGCATGTTCCTTCTTTCTCTGATTTGGATTCCAACACTCGTCTACGGAGAAGGGAACAACTATGGCTGTCAATTAGATTCAAGGACCCAGATCTAGACTCAGACTAACTAAATCCAAATTGGGTCTAAACATACTTTTCTATGATGATCACGATGGTGTTGAACATCCTATACACATTACTATATGATTCATCAAAAGGGGTACCATGTACACTTGACGATCCATGAACTCAGACTCCTGTGCATTTCTATCTTCTAATATAGTAATATCGTTTCGATGTCACTCGTACTTCTTTTTACGTGTCCAAAACACCGCAAACGATTTTCCTTAATCTTGTCTTCAATAATAGGTGTCACTACTATCTTATCTCGGATGATCTCATTTCTCACTTTATCCTTTCTAATATTTCCACACATTCATCGCAGCATACGCATATCTGTTACACTCATTTTCTGAATATGACATATTTTCACGGCACAACACTATGTACCATACAACAAAGCTGGTCTAATAGATGCTCTATAAAACATTCCCTTCAATTTCAACGGTTTATTACAATCGCATCAGAGAGTGGGGGAAGGCATGCATAATGAGCAAAGATCAACAAGAGCGCATAACATAATGAATATAAACCAAGATAGTGGAAGCAAAAGTATATCCATTCACAGTCATACAGCAAAGCCAATTCAATAAGTATATATATCAGCTAGTACAACCCAAACACATGTTTTTTTTTCAATTCAACATTCATGTCCACCTCTTCCTCATTGGTTCCAGTGACAGTTTGCAGAAGTGTACCTGTTATTTTATTTTCAGATCCAAATATGCTGAGGATTAGCAATTAGAAGCTGGGATGAACAATGGGGCATTCTTTAACCTGCAAAGTTTGGTCGTTTTTCAACGGAATGATATTAGACAAATGCACGCGAATCATAAATATTAAAATATGAGAAAACTAAGCAAGGCTGTGTTCACATACCAGTCTAGCATTTTTGGACAATCTCTTCGTGATCGAGAAAGAAAGAACAAACATGGGCTATCTTAGAGCGTTCTTCTGGATTACAAAGAACAGAATTCAATTTCGGACAATCTTTGACTATCAAGGTCTCAAGAGAAGCTGGAAGTACATCTTCAGAAGAAAATTGGAGCTGAGTACATTCAATAATTTCCAAGATATTCAGAGAATCTAGCTTCGAGAGGAATGGTAGAGTAAAAAGTTTTGGACAGTACTTCAGTTTTAATTCTAGCAGGCTCGGGAAGTCCCTATCTACTACACCAATCCACTCTGCTAGGTTCAACATGCCATCAAGTGTCAATTTCTCCAACTTTGGAAATGCCCGAGACTCTTGATCACCTCCATCACTTCCACAGAAACTGTGATCGATAATTCTAACCGCATTCATCTCATATATTTCAAGAAAGTTTAGTGAAGGCAGCATCCCAAGTGATGGTAACATAGAGGAATTTCCGCATTGGAAGAGACTAATGCTGACAATTTCAGTAAAAGATGAATCGCTGATCCATGTTGGCAGTTTTGTACCATTGAAATATAGTATATCCAACTCTTTTATACCAAAATGGGGCTGAAGGCATTCTAAGATGGCATTTTCAGCATCACTTCCGTTATGGTGCGGACCACCCCAACGCAACTGTATTTTAGTAAGATACTTCTTGTTACTTAGTTCAGCTTCCCTGGCCTCATCCGCGTTCCATACATTTTCCAACCGCGAAATGCAAAACGATCCGGTCAGGTTAACAAGATTCTTCAGCTCCGTGATACCACAACCATATTCTTTTCCTACTGGAAATGCTCCCAATGTTTGGAGTCTGGTTAGGCTCCCCAATCCTTTCGGCATAGAGCTTAATTGCCCAATAACATCGAGATCCAAGTGCCGTAGGCAAATCAAACGACGAGTGTACTTTGGTAAGCGCTGAAGTTCCAAGCATCCCTTCAGTTTCAGTGTTTCGAGCAAGTAAAGGGAATCCATTGATTCAGGCAAACTTTTAATAGGAGATCCAGATACGTCTAAATATCGCAAGGATTCAAGTTTCCTAATAGAACTGGGCAATTCATATATACTAAATTCATGTAAGTCTAAAGTTGTCAAGTGTTTTAGATAGAGGAAAAGATCATCAGGAAGCTGGTTAATTTTATTCGGGAGCTGACAAATTAATTTGAGAACGCGCAAATCTTTGAACTCTCTGAGAACCTGTGCAGTCCTAAGATCAAAATTTTCATAAATAATTGATAAATGTTTGGTCATTTTTGAAGTGCCTCCCAATTGATTTTCGAACACTAGCAAGTAATCACCATTGGAATGAGCAGTTATGTTCCTATTCAATCTGTACATTAACAAACCATAAACATTATCAAACCTGGAGGGCACTACAAATTCTACAGCCCTCGCACTGCGACACGAACCTATAATCCTATATTCAGCACATACAGAACATAATGACAACCAATAAATTATAAAAGTACGGGAAAACAGCCCCACTCGTCCCCAACTTATTTTTATTAATCTCGTGAATCCTTATTCAATTTTTTTTTTAGCATAAGAAATCCCTTTAAATTTTACGTTTCTCCCAAAGAGTCCAAAACACCCATTTTGCGGTGGTTTCCGGCGACTTAAGCACATGCACCGCACATGCACTTCAAAAACAATGGTAAAACATTCAATTCGTATTTATATAAAAATAAAAAAACACCACCGCCCAGCACCCCACCCCACCCCACCCGTCCCCTCCCTACAATTCCCCCTTCCCCTCTCTGCAATTCCCCCCGTCACCTCCACCACCGCCCCACATCCACCACAAAAAAGTCACATCCACCTCCCCAACTCCCCTCCCCTCCCCCACCCCAACCACTACCCCACAGCACCACCCGCCCCATCCCCCCTCATACCCAGAACCCCACCATCCCGTCTGCATCTACCCACCCCCTATTCTTTCCTCCATGACCGCCTCCGCCGCCGACCACAGCGAAGACGACGTCGTTTTCAGTGTCAAGAACGACCACCACCTCTGGCCACCACCGACACCAGCCACCACCTCCCTCATCCTCCTCTTTCTCATATACCCCACCCCACCCACCCCCCTTCTTCTCCCTCCCCCTTCCTCATATGAGGCTCAGATCTGTTGTTCAGAGAACAAAGAGAAGACGAGAAAAGACGAAATCGCCTTACTGAAGCAGAAACAATTGCAACTTTTGTCAAAAAGGCTAAGCTCCATGTTGTTCAATTGCTTTAGGTTCTAGGAAGCATCCAAAATGGATATTATCTTGAAAAGTTCATCTAGAACTCGATCCTCAACATTCTTGAATCTTTATTGGTAATAAACCTAGAACCTAGCTTTTTAATTGCTGAAGATATGAGATTATTGAAATTGTTGAACATTCCAATGAAGTCAGGCATGAAGGAGAAGAACAAAAATTGGGGTTTCTTCAATTTGGATTTTCTTCAACTTGGATGATTTGAGGGCTTCGGATGATAGATAGGGCTTCGAATTTGTGTTTTCTTCAGATTGGGCTTCGGAAGCGGGAGCGGTGGCTGTGGGCGGCAACGGCGGTGCGCGATTAGAGAAAGGGGGTGGAGTGGTGGATGTTTGGAGAAGAAGATTTTGTATTTTTTTAAAAAGTAAAATGTCAATTTATACCCCCATTCATTAGTGCACATGCTTAAGTCGACGGAAACCACCGCAAAATGGGTGTTTTGGACTCTTTGGGCGAAACGTAAAATTTAAAGGGATTCTTTATGCTGAAAAAATTTAATAAGGATTCACGAGGCTAATAGAAATAAGTTGGGGGACGAGTGGGGCTGTTTTCCCTAAAAGTACATATCTAAAGACACTTGACTCATATGCGGAATAGAGATTTATTTGAACGGCCCAGATTTGGAGAGAGAAAAATTGGAGCCAGGAATTTGTTTGAATGGCCCAGATTTGTCAACTTTTCTCTCTCCAAATGTGGGTCGTTCAAACTATCATCCGACTGCTGGGATTGTTCCGCACGTACAGATTGACTGCATCTAAAGACAGCAAAAATAACGCGGCCCAAAAAAAATTTCAAAGGTGCGCCACACCGAATCCGAAACTATTGAACAAAAACCTCAACGTCGTCATTCCAAACACGTGACTAAAACAGAATTTCCCCCAAATTGAAATCCTAAATCGCTATAAGGGCACATATCTATAACTGTAACCAAGATCCCTACCAATTCCATAACTATTACCCACGATCTGCCTCCCACGATTTCCCCCATTAATCCATCTCAGTTTGCTCCAATCATATAAAACCAAGCAGCAACCATTTTAAATAATTTTGTTTCTAGGTTTTATTTGTTTGATTCTTGATAGTTTTTATGATTAATTTGGATTTTGAATTGATGAGAAATTGAATGTGAGTTTATCTTAATTTAAAGATCTTAATTAGAAATTGCCTCCTTGTTGTTTTTATTCCTTGAAGATAATTCATATGGAACATTGAATTTATATTCTAGATTTAAAATTTTGATTTTGAAGATCTGGTAACTAGTGGATTGCAAAATGAACTAGAATGGGAAGAATTGAAGTTTGTTTATGGGTTTTATTATATTTGATTAATAATGGTTGTAATATGGGGTGTCTTATAACTATTAGCAATTTCTGGTAAAAGCATATAAATATAATTTTTTATAACCAATTATATATACACAATAGCTATTATTTACTATTAAAATCTAAGTAAATCGGTTACATAAGGGTGAGCACCGAATTCAAATTCGCCAATTCGGTCATTTGAATTCGTTTTTTTCATTTTTTTAGAACTAAAAAACCGACCTAATTCAGATTCGAATTCATAATTACCAAATTCAAATTGACCGAATTGGCGAATTCGGAATTCAGTTTTTGACGAATTGACCAATTTCACAAGAAACCTAATTGAACAAGACAAATTCAAAATCAAAACAAACAATAAATTCTGAAAAAATAATAGAAACAATAAATTCGTCATCGTTTTATTCAACTATAATTACACGGAAAATTAATAGTAAAATCGCCAAAATGACAATTTGTATGGTCTATATACTTTATATATTCACTATATAATAAAATTATTAAATTATTAAAAAATGAATTCGAATTCGGTCACACCGTATTCAATAATAGCCCAACCGATTTGGTCTCATTTTCGACCAAATCGATTTTGCATATCTCTAAATTACCGAATTTACACTGAAAATACCGAATTCGAATTGCTAAATTGCGAATTTGGTCTGTAATTCGGTAAAAACCGAATTTGCTCAACCATGCTGTTACTACTGAAAACCAATATATATATTTGTTAAAATGTATAAATCCAATATATACTTGTGTAAAAGTATAAGTATAATATGTGTAAACAAATAAAATCATACCTTATTAACACTTGTATTGTTTATATATAAGTTTTAAAAAAAAATTATGTTTACAATAACTATATTTCATATATATGATAACTGTAACTTATATGCACAATAGCTATTATTTACTATTACAATTTAAGTAAAGTTGTTACAATTGAAACCCAATATATACTTGTTAAAAACTATAAATCCAGTACAATGTCAGTGTAAATTTTGTTTAATCAGAGAAGAAGTTGTCAACTCTGGAACGTCTTCGATTAATAATGGCCTTCGCCCCCTGCTTGTGCAACGTCATCTGACTTTTGATTGAGTTTATCTTTCTTATAGTAGCGAACTCCGGGTTCTTATAACATACATCACCACCAAAAAGTTATTTTCTGATGACACGCCAGTACATCCTTAATTAGCTGTATAAAATATGCAATATTTATAAACTAATAAATAACACCGATAAACAATTCAGAAATAACATATGCTTTTCTATGCATGACTTTGGAATATTTAATTTAAGTCAACTAAATCCAACAATAGCATATAATTTTCTTTTTCTCTTAGAAAATGATGGGTAAAATAGCATATTTAGTCCTTTTCGTTTTTCGACGTTTAAGGTCATATTCATTTTATTTTGCATTTTTTGGTCCATAATATTTTTTCGACCTTCCATTAAAGGACTTCCGTCCAATTGTTTTGTCAAAATTCCGTCAAGCCAATCATGTGTCTCACATGTTAGTTACCTTTTAAGGGTAATTCAGACATTTCAACATATTTTATACAAAAACAATTGGGTACTAAATTGTTAAAAAAAATAACTATAAATACTCAATTAAAAATAACTAAAAATTCTAAACCAACTTTAGGGGTGGAATGAGTTGAGGGCAGCTCGCGATTCGATTCGATATTCGACTCGACGAGTTCAGCTCATGAGCTAAATGAGCGATACACGAGCCAAAATTTTAGCTCATCTAGAATATGAGTCGAGCTTGAGCTAGATAGAGTTCGACTCGTTTGGCTCATGAGTTTAGCTCAAATATATATATATATATATATATATATATATATATATATATATATATATATATAAAGTAGTCGCACATTTTCTCAAGGAATATAAACTAAGAACACCCAAAAAATCTCTTATAATCTTCTTTCTTGTTAAGGTGGAAGAGTTAATGATTAATATCAAGCTTCTTTAAATCCAAAAATAGTTAAAGCATTGATTTGTGGAGGAAATTGACTTCGAGTCACTTATAGCATTAAGAAGAAGCCCAAAGTATATTATTACTTGTCTTTTTATTACTAATGATCATAACATATTAGTCTACAAGCTAATTTTTTTATGACAATACTATATTTTCATCTTTTTAGGTGGGAGAACACTCCACGAAAATTAAATTGTTTATATAAGAAGGCTTCAACAATACTTTTACTATTTATTAATAAGGATTAGAATTTTTGGTAGCTAGACTTTTGTTGGTTTACATTGATATAATTTTATGTTTTGTTAAGATATTTTTTTCCAAAGTCTTTACATATTATAATTAGTAGAGAGATATTAAACATCTATTATATGTCATTGTGCTAAGAACATCTCTTGATTTATTTTGAATTAGTTGGATACTAAACGCATATTAAAAATCACTGTGTTTTTTCAAAAATATTTCTAGATAGATGAGCTAAGCTGCTCATGTACTACTGATGAGTTGAGCTTGGTAGCTCACATCAAATATGAGCTAAACTATTAGCTGAGAAAAATTAGTGTGAGCAGCTCATTTCCATCCCTAAGTTCCCACTTCATCCCCTCAAAGAAATCCATTGAATAATGATATGCAAAAAAAAAACTTTTCCTTTGGCTGCTTGTCATATGGATCATTTGCAGCCGTTATGTGGTGTTCTGATTGATGGATTGGTAATTGTAAGATTGAATTACAAAATTACTTGAGACCGTTATGAAATTGACAACTTTAGCTTGAAATTGACCAAATTCCTTATAGGCAAATCTTCTCCTTCTAGAGACAAGATGAACTTCCTTATCTTCTCCTTCAGCAAAAATAATACTCCCTCCGTTTTATAAAAACATTTATGTATAGTTTTGTAATACTCGGGACTTTTTGCTTACGTGTTATTTGACGTGTAATTAATTTTTGCGTGATTAAGTGTGTAAGCATAATCTATTCTATGTGATTGTGTGCTTACGTGTCTATTTATTTTTATAATATATTGCGTGTTATATTTGTTAAGTGACATTTTGCACGTGTATTATAGTTGAGGAATTTAGTTGTGATTCACTTAGATGAGTAGTCTAATTAGATGTGTAATTGAAAATTGAAATTAATTAAAAAAATTAATAGCATTGAGAGAGCACCATAATAAACAAATAAAATAGGAAAGGAAATAAAAATAAAAAGGAATGAAAATAAAAAGAGAGAAACATGGGATCGTAGGGAAAAGAAAGAGTGGGATTATATTTTTAAAAAAGGGAATATGCATGTTAGGGGAAAAAAGATGCTTTTCTCTGGATAGTTTTAATATGGACCATGTCTTTCAAAACTGGTTACATCACTATAAAATGAGGAAAGAGACAATTATATGATAACATGACTAATTCTGAATTACAGTCCTTATCAGAAAAATCCCTTTCCTATACATGACTTTGGTATATTTAATTTAAGTCAACTAAATCCAACAATAGCATATAATTTTCTTTTTCTCTTAGGAAAGGATGTTATTTTTTTTTCTTTTTGAGATGCACACGGCACATAAAACCAGTACTCTTTTTTTTTTTTTTGGGTAGAATAACAGGATATATATATTGATGTAACATATATTACATAATAATAGTAACCGAAAAACACATACAGAAAAGACAGAAAACAAAGACATAGCCGAAAAAAGAAAATAAAGACACACGTAGAGAGTAAAAACATAGCCGAAATATGTAAAACTACTAAGGTTTAGCTAATCTTAAACTATATTGCCCTAATTTGTCATACAGCCAAATTGAATATGCAAAATCTGGAATATGTTTAAAAAATCGACTTGCGTGACTGGATAGTATACTGCCATGTTTGGCCAAGCAATCAGCAATCTGGTTAGCTTGGCGAAATGCGTAATTGAAATTGTAAAGTGCGACATGTCTGGTTAGCCATCTACAATCATTCACAGTATTAGAATATTTGATATTACTAGTTGTATTAAACAAGGATAAGACAAATTGATACTCAAGTTCAATTTCAAATGTGGTAATATTGTAGTCTTTTGCCAATTGAAGACAAAAAAAAAAATACAGGTTGTAGTTCGCTTCATGATTTGTTGTGAGTGGTAGAACCAACCACCCAGTCACCATGAGCATTTCTTAAAATTCATCCTGCACCTCCTGGTCCTGACATAAAACCAGCACTATAAACATCAATAATTCAGCAAAAATAATACTCCCTCCGTTTTATAAAAAAAAATATTATGTATAGTTTTGTAATACTTGGGACTTTTTGCTTACATGTTATTTGACATATAACTAATTTTTGCGTGATTAAATGTGCAGACGTAATTTATTTCGTACTATTGTGTGTTTACATATCTATTTATTTTTATAACATGTTGCGTGTTATATTTGTGTACGTTTGTTGAGTGGCATTTTGCACGTGCATCGTATTTGGGGATTTAGTTGTGGTTCACTTAAAGGAGTAGTCTAATTAGATGTGTAATTGAAATTGAAATTAATTAGGAATTTTAATAGCATTGGAAGAGCACCATAATAAACAAATAAATAACAAAAAAAATAGGAATGAAAATTAAAAGAGAGAAACATGGGATCGTGGGGAAAAGAAAGAGAGAAACATGGGATCGTGGTAAAAAAATTATTCATAGTTTTGTAATACACGGAACTTATTGTTATTTGACGTATAATTAATTTCTGTTTAATTAGGTGCGTAGGCATAATTTATCGCGTGTAATTGTGTGTCTATGTGTCTATTTATTTTTATAACATGTTGCCTGTTATACTTGTTTACATTTGTTGAGTGACATTTTGCATGTGTATCGTACTTGAGGGATTTAGTTGTAATTCACTTAGAAAGTAGTCTAATTAAATGTGTAATTAGAAATTGGAATTAATTAAGAATCTTAAAAATATTGGGAGAGCACCCTAATAACCAAATAAAAAACAAATAAAATAGGAAAGGAAATAAAAAAAATGAATAAAAAAAGAGAGAAACATGGGATCGTAGGGAAAAGAAAGAGAGACGTGGGATTATATTTTTTAAAAAGGGAATATGCTTGTTAGGGGAAAAAAGATGCTACATAGTTTTGATATCAACCATATCTTCCAAATCTGGCTACATTACTATAGGATGAAGAGAGACACAATTATTTAATAATGTGACTAATTCTGAATTATAAAGTACATGTGAACCTGATCAATATCAGAAAAATCCCTTTTCTATGCACGACTTTGGAATATTTAATTTAAGTCAACTAAATCCAACAATAGCATATAATTTTCTTTTTCTCTTAGGAACGGATGTTATTTTTTTTTTCCTTTTTGAGATGCACACGGCACATAAAACCAGTATTAAAACATCGATAATTCAGCCAAAAATAATACTCCCTCCGTTTTATAAAAAAAAATTACATATAATTTTGTAATATTCGAGACTTTTTACTTACGTGTTATTTGACATATAACTAATTTTGAGTGATTTAATGCGCATGCGTAATTTATTTCGTATTATTGTGTGTTTACATGTCTATTTATTTTTATAACAAATTGGGTGTTATATTTGTATACGTTTGTTGATAGGCATTTTGCACGTGCATCGTATTTGGGGATTTAGTTGTGGTTCACTTAGAGTAATAGTCTAATTAGACGTGTAATTGAAAATTGAAATTAATTAGAAATTTCAATAGTATTGGGAGAGCACATAATAAACAAATAAAATAGGAAAGGAAATAAAAATTAAATTAAATTAAAAGGAATGAAAATTAAGAGAGAAACATGGGATCGTGGGGAAAAGAAAGAGAGACGTGGGATTATATTTATATAAAAAGGAAGTGGGGGGGGTTGTGTGAATATGCTGGGCATTCATTAGATTGACCATGATTTAGCAGAATGATCAAACCTTGGCACCCAAAATAGTTGGAGAGACATTTTTGGTTCCGTTCTGGATGATGTGGCAAATCCCAGACGCGCCTTGCCACGTCATCCAGAACGGAAGTGGGACTTCCGTTCTGTTTCGGGGCTTCTCCGCTCTTCTACGAGATAGTACGTGTGGCCATCTCTCGTTCGCATGGCGCTACCATGCTCTGTTGCGATGACTTCTACACCTACGGGGTCGATATATATCGGCTCCTCGGGGTAAACTGGTTGGAGCAGTAGAGTGTGATGCTGTGTCTGAGTAATGTCGAGGCTATACGATGGCGACCCACCAGAATAGACACCCGGATATGCCAATGTAGAGCGGCCCTCTTGAGAATGCCCCCCAGTATGAAGACCCTGAAATAAGTGAGTTTGGGCCTGAGTACGGAACTGAGTCTGGCCTGAGACTGCGTCAGACCTTCCTCGGGTTTAGCCGGTTCCGGTGTACCGCCACGTTACCCAAGTCGCCTAGCGGCCAAGTCCTCCTGAATGGCCTGCCGATTCCTGTGAGTACCTTGCCTCCCAACCAGAAACCTTCCTGGACCATACTCCTTCGGCTGTGTGGACGGTTGCAGAACTGAAGCTTCTGCTACATCGGTAGCGCGTGATCTGCATGACACTGTCTTCCCAGTCGCTGCAAATGCCTCTTTTATTGTTTTGGCAGCCCAGGCGATGAGAGTCTTGTACTGACTATTTGTTCGAGAGACAGGCTTCTCGAATTCTTCGAGCATCACTCTGTTAGATTCCTCCTACAACATAAATATTCAAATTAGTATATTTTAAATAAAAAGAATAATGTTGGGAACGGAACGAATAAAACTTACAAAAATAGCCTCAGATGTAGCGATGGGTTGAATGCCCATCGGAAGTGGTCCGGCATCCCTATTTTGCGGGTTCGTCAAAAGGTGGACAGTAATGCGATTGTACCAATCCATGTACTCACGGGAAGGTACAAAAACATTACCGTGAACGGGAGCAGCGTCCGCCAATGCATCGACGCGGGCGTCCCACAAAGCTATGTATGTGTGGTGTTGAGTTTCCCAATTCCGAGCCGCTCCCGCCTTGAAAGAGTGGAGGTCAATACCCTCTTGAGTACCTTCCTCCACCGGCGGGATTGGTACTACCTGCTGGAAGCCAAATTGCTTGGCAACCCTGTCAGGCATGTGGTACTCAACCATCTCGAATCAAACAAGTGGCGTACGGGCTCGACAGGTCGCCTGGAAGTCGTCATCCCGAGCCGCTCTCTCGGTAATTACGCAATCAGGGTAAGGTCTCCACATAAACTGCAAAAATAAATTCTAGTTATTGTAAAACACTTTATTTAATTTAAATAAAAAATACGAGATTACCGAAAATTACTTACCCCTTGTGCGTCCGTCAGCTGATCTAACTGATCACGAAACACCGTCAGTTGTGATTTCGGGGCGTTGCGGAAACTCCGGCCTGTATTCCCCCATCCCCCGTAAGCTCTCCCGTCAGCTGGAATATCGCTTTGAATCGGGCCTCAGTTCTCTAGACGGAGACATGATATTCGCTCCCACGTCCACAACTGTTAAAAACAAACAATTGAGCAGTTATTAAATATTCGAATTACATATTAACCATAAAACCGTATACAATTTAGACAAACCTAAATTAGCAAGCAGCAACCAGTCATGTCCTTCGAAACAACCTTTGAAGAGGTGCATATCTGGTGGTACAGATGTGCAAGGACACCACTAGCCCAAGAATGTTGGTCGTTTTCAAGGAAACCATCGCCGATTGTGAGGAGATAAAGCATGTCCCCCCGGGACCAGGACTTATTGGAAAAAGAAAAGTAGACACCAAAAGGAAAATCAAAGCCCTACCCCTTTGCTCTATCGCCAAGTCAGTAGGATCATCGCCTAAGGGCACACTAATGTGGGGCATAAACCACTTTCAACTCGAGGCGGTTTCCCGTAATTGAAGACTCTACGGGTCGGAATCCTAGAAGGTCGATCACCCGATAAATCCATTGATCTTTACTCATATTGTAGTCCTCATTCCACGAGACTACGTGACCCCTAGTAGGTAGTCCTAGAAGACATCTTACGTCCTCTAGTGTGATGGTCATCTCACCGCAACGTCGGTGAAAAATATGGGTCTCAGGGCCCCATCTCTCTACTAATGCAGTGACTAAGGCGTGATCTATCTTGATTTTTCCAATCCTACAACAACCCTCAAAACCTATATAGTCTATCAGTTGAATCACTCGCTGGTTGGTTTCATTTTGGTACGCAGCAAAAAAATTACCATAGTTACTAATAATCTTTAAATTTGTGTTAAGTTGAACATCCCCGCCCCATATTCTTAAAGATCTATGCTTTGTATGTTTGTTTAAAACACTAGGATCATATGGACCGGCATAAGATGAGCAAGAGTAGACATTTATACAAAAAAACAAAAAACATACAATTCATCAGGAAAAAACACACGTTAGATCACCAAATAAAAAAATGCCCCAAGTATAAAGTCACAAATTAACAATTCACAAAAACTCTCAATTCACAAAAACTCTAAATTGATAATTGACCTAAATTGATAAATGCCCTAAATTCACAAATTCACAAATTCACAAATACAAAAACTTCAAAAAATGAACAATTTACTCTAATTTACCAAATTCACAACTATTTATAAACATAATTTGTAGATTTGAATTTAAATTCAAAAAAAAGTTTATACCTTTGAGATTGAGAGATTGAGAGTTAGGTGGTGGAGATTATTGGTGGCGGCAGTAAGGGAAAAGAAAAGGAATTTGGGGGTTTTTAATCTAGGAGTTGAGAACGGAAGTCGGCGTGGCAATGCGCGTCTGGGATTGTGCCACATCATCCAGAACGGATCCCAGAACGTAAGTCCCACTTCTGTTCTGGCAAAAAATGTCTCTCCAACTATTTTGGGTGCCAGGGTTTGACCATTCTGCTAAATCATGTTCAGTCTAATGCATTGCCCGAATATGCTTGTTAGGGGACGAAAGATGCTTTTCTATGCATGACTTTGGAATATTTTGTTTAAGTCAACTAAAACCAACAATAGCATCTAATTCTCTTTTTCTCTTAGGAAAGGATGTTTTTTTTTTCCTTTTGAGATTCACACGGCACATAAAACCAGTACTAAAACATCAATAAATAAATCATTATTTTCATAAATAAAAAAGACATCAATAAATCAGCAAAAATATTATTCCCTTCGTTTTATAAAAATTTTATATATAGTTTTGTAATACGCGGAACTTCTTATTATTTGGAGTGTAATTAATTTTTGTGTGATTAAGTGCTAGACGTAATTTATCTCGTACAATTGTGTGTTTGCATATCTATTTATTTTTATAATATATTGCGTGTTATATTTGTGTACATTTGTTGAAGGCATTTTGCACGTACATCGTAGTAGAGGATTTATGTGTGTCACGACCCAAATCCGATCGGTGACATGGCAGTAAGACAAATCAATGACGAACTGAACACACTAATAGTTTATGAAAGGAAATGCATTACATAATCATAAAAGTGTTTAAAAGTCTTATAAGATAAAAACAAGTGTACTGAAAAGTAAATACTATATAAGTTCACTAAAGTAATGACATCCTATTACAGTTCATTAGGAATCACTCTTCATATGTCCCATCCCAGGTATCATCATAAGAAGGCTCAACTTCCGTATCATCTGCAAAATAACAAAGAGAAAGGATTGAGTTGAGAGGCTCAGTAAGAATCTCATACCCTTGAGATGAAGTACAAATAAGACCCAAAATACGTTTCTCATTTCCCAAAAACATGTTTTAGACTCAAACCAAACACATATAAGACCAAAGCGATAACAAATAAGACACCAATTAAGTCAACAACTACGTTATTCACATCCAAGCGTCAACACAACCGTATGCACTACAAGTACCATGCATTACTCATACGGAACACACGATTACTGATAAACTCATATTTTCTATATAAATTATACTACTTTCCACTTAGTTTTTACCTAAATAATATTATATTTCCATATTTTAGAGTCAATTTGATATTAAATGCTTAATATATTTATTTTGATTTGATATATGTATTTTAGGTATTTTTATATGATAAATAGAAACATAATATTAAGAATTTTTATTTTAAGATTATATTATATTTTCTTAGATTTAATTTTGTAGGAGAGTTATTAATTGAGAATAAAGTCAGAGATGGAATAGGAAATAAAGATCTCGTACCTTGGGCCACAAGAATTAGAAAGGGTTAACACCTCCTCACATCTCTATAAAAGGAGAGCATGAAACCCTAAAGAAGACACACCCCGAGACCCCGATCAGAAGGCGCATCAACCAGGGCCCCGATCAGCAGCAAAAGGAGCCGCAAGACCGAGGCCCCGATCATCATCTTGAACCGCAAGCAGCCGCGAAGAACAATCAAGGCAGCCGCAAAAAGTCAACAAAATCATCATTCTGCTTCTTACGAGAAATCATCATCACGCCAATCATCACATCATCATCATCACATCACCAACCACCAATCCATCATTTTTTCATATAATTTCGACATCAAGTTATAATCTAAACTCGTTTTTTTTATTATTTTCTTGATTCATAATTTTTCTCATGTTTAAATTAATTGCTATGGTTGGTTGCTATATGATGATTGGCTAAAATTTCTAGTTGATTAGGCTTGTGAAAATTTTGTTGGAACAATGATTTAGTTTATTAGTTTTCCCTTAATATTGTGTTCAATATTCCCTTAATCCCTCTTTTATTAATTATTATTATGGTATGTTTAATGCTTGTATTGATTTGATCACTCTACACATGATCTCATAATTTAATTGCGAAGGACCGGGAGGTGAAGTAATTAATTAGGAACTAAGTAATAATAACTCGTAGTAAAACTGACTAGGAATAGATTCGGTTTCTATTGAGCGGTTTCTAAAAGTAGATAACTACGGGGATTGAAATTGGGGAATTCCATAAATCGTTAATGCTGTCTCATTAATCAATTTCACATAGACATATGGTTTTTGTTAATTGAGATTAGGGGGTTTATTGCAAGGAATTGAATAAAACCTAGATTAGGGAATTTTACCGTTAATGAATTAGGATAAATTTAAGGGAATTTGACACATTAAAAAAGGGAATCTTTTAAACTAATCATTGGGAAAACAAGTTGGATCAATGTCATAATCAACATTTCTCTCATTATTTGATATTCTTTCTTATTTGTTTAATTTAATTGTTATTTAGTTTTAAACATTAGTTAGTAAACCTTTAAAAAATATTCGTAGGTCTAAATTAGATAATAAACAATTGTGGTACTTAGTTATAATCTCTGTGGGAACGACACTTGTCTTACTTATATACTCAACTGGACACTAGTTCACTTGCTAGGATTTTGTGCATCAATTACACTCTACTCTTAGACTTTAGAAACATAGTTATTGCTATGACTTAACTTCCCGAAATACGAGCTCAATCGTCTATTCACTCTTGACTGACAATGACTGTAACGACCCTAGCCTTTATTCCAAACTAGGACGGCCCCACGAAGTTCAACACATGGGTTTGATATACCCCAAACGACGGGTCCAGAGTTTAAGGATCCATCCTACATTGTGTCATCATCCATCACCATGGACTCCACAACACCGTTACAGTCCCAATGATATCATCATCGGGTTAAGGCCCAAGATTTTTCACACGTGAACACCCTCGTTCACCACAAACACATATCATATATCAGACGGATCTTGTTAGCCAATCGATTCTAGACAAGAGCACACAATGGGGCAACGACTCGGCCGACTCAACCAAATAATGACAACAATCCAAAGCATATAAAAGACTTCAAGCAGAATTTAATCAAATAAAATAAATATTAAAATAATATATGTTAAAACATTATACATACATTATATTATCATATTTATGTAACACAAAAGTCATTAATAAAAGATTGCACACTTGTACGTCACGGTAATTAAATTACACAATTTTAAGTGTACATAGTGATTTATGTTTTACATGTTTGACGCAATAAATAGTTACCCAACACAACCAGTATATTATTGTTGTATGCATTTATTAATTTTGTAGTCCAAATATATCTTTAAAGATCAAATCCTTCAGTATCTAATCAAGCTTAAGAAATGATGAATAGAAATAAAGATTCAAGGCAACAAAACTTGTACAGTAGAAATCTAAGGACAAATCCCCAAGATTCATTTTAACATATTATAATAGAGGTAGATCACATTAATAATAAAGAAAAAGACAAGACTTTTCCATATTGATCTTAATCAATCAAAAATTAAGGATCCCGTTGTTTTATTTTATTTTTCCTTTTAACATCAACTAAGGAGACAAACGTACTTGGCAAAAAAAAAAAAAACTAAGGAGACAAACGCATCATTCGAATTTCGAGACTGGAGGATATCATCAAGGTTTTGAAACGGAAAAGTTATTGGGTCACGGGTCACTGGTCGGATTGGTAGTTGGACCGTCATCGACCCGTTCATTAACCCGATGACGTCATAAATATTAAAAAAAATATATAATATATACTTATTAATAAAAAATAAAGTTAATGTAAATTTTTTCAAATAAACATCTTATTGATATAAACCTAAATATTAACATTTCTTATTCTTAGATATTTAACAAAATTCTATGTAAATTAATTTACATACAAAATTTCTTCAAAATGTGAATAGAATTACACTTATTGATCAAGAAAAAGAGGAAAACTTTCATGAAAATCACAAAGAAAAAATCAAATCCACTCCAACCTCCTCAATCCAAGCAAGAACAATATTTAACATTCCAAATAACCACAATATTAAGAATTCAATCACAGCTCATAAATCCTGATAATAAAAGTCAAAATAACAAAATCATCCATTTAGTCTACAACTCTAAATAACATCTCCAAACAAGCTAAAATCACAATCATATATATTTGGTCTTTTTTCCCTCTTTTTTTATATAGAAAAATTAAAAAAAAAATGCATTTTGTGACCCGGCCGGTTTTCCCAAAACCGTTCCGATTTCCGGGTCGATCGGTCCGACCGGCCGGGTCAAACGGGTCAATGAAATTAGAGCGGTTTTCAGCGTGAACGGATTTTATCACCTAACCGGACAGCTCGGAGGTCCAATCGACGGTCCGATCGATCGGTCCGGTCTGGGTTTCAAAACCATGGATATCATATTACTGACCTTGCAAGTCCAAAGCGGCCACGGTTAAAAAACATAACAAATATTTGTTTAAACAATAACTTTTATCTATACGATTATAGGAATAAAAATATACTACATGATCCTCCCGAATTTCATATTAAAAATATAATCTTTTGTAGAAAATTAGAGGAGTTCTATACTTACTCTAGATATACATAGAAGGTGCGAATTAAACTTGAAATGAATCATGTGATAATGACATTAATCACGATTATAAAATTTGGTTTGTTATAATCCGTTATATTAAAACATAATCATAAAATAGCAATTTAGCATAAATGAAACAATTTATAAACAACATAATCCAAAGAACATTGCAATGCAACACATCTATAACTTCATCCAATTTTGTTTAAAAACAGTTTATAATTGATAACCAAACTTAAAGTTATTGAAAACATGTAATTTAGAGTTCAAAAATCAAGGGGTAGGATCCTTACCTTATTGAATTCACAAATTAAAGAAAAGTATAGTAGAAATTCGTAGCAGAAAAATCAGCGATGTTCAAACAGCGATATCTCTCGGCTCGGGACTTGGAATACCTCCCCGTCAACGCTCACTCGTAGGAAATTTTGATATCTTACGGGTCGAAAGCGGATGTCATTAAGGTCTTCAAACACTAGGAAAATTTTCTGCCCAGTTTTTGTTCTTCTCTTTTTTGTCCTGCCCTTTCCTTTTCTTTTCTCTTCCCTTCTTGTAACCCCAGATTGGACAGTGAAGAATAAGCAGTTTCAGAATTAATTGCACAAGAGGTCCCTTAACTTTTCATGGTCAAACATTCAACCCTCAAACTTTCTAAATATGCATGTAACACATGAAACATGTTGTGAAAATAAAGTGCACATAACACGTAATCAAATTAAATATACATGATGACAAATAACAATAACATAAAACACGTAAGCAGAAAATCGGGTTCTCACAATGTGTGATTTAATTAGAAGAATAGTCTAATTAGATGTGTAATTAGAAATTGGAATTAATTAAGAATCATAATGGTACTGAGAGAGCACAATAATAAATAAATAAATAACAAATAAAATAAGAAAGGAAATAAAAATAAAATAAAAAGGAATGAAAATTAAGAGAGAAACATGGGATCGTGGCAGTCCGGCTCCTGTGCGGAACGGTATAAATTCCGTATGTGCGGGCCACGATCTGGGCAGTTGATTTCATTTTTTAAAGGCATCGACGGCTGTCATTTAAAAGAGGATTAAAATGGTACATATGTAATTTTACAAATAAATAATAATAATAACAACAAAAAGTAACACGCAACCGTCACATCGATTGGGTTACCGAGGAGAGAGAAAAGTTGCGGCTGAAAAGTCAAATGTACATTTCTACAAGAACACATGTTCTTCGTTAGAGAACACATGTTCTTGTATATTGTGAACACATGTTTTTATTAGAGAACACATGTTTTCTGTCAGTGAACACATATTTTTATTAGAGAACACATGTTTTTATTAGTGAACACATGTTCTTTGTCAGAGAACACATGTTTTTTATTAGTGAACACATGTTTTTTAAAAATTCGTTTTCCCGCCAAAAATATCTTCTCCCAGTTAAAAGTAAGAAAGAGAAAAAATAGCTCAAAGTTTATCTCTAAAATACCCTTTTTTGATACGGCCGTTGGATAAAAAAGTACAAAATCCATCGGCTGACAGCTTGTCCCGCACGTACGGAATTTAGGTTATTCAGCATAGGAGTCGTGGTGGGATCGTGGGGAAAAGAAAGAGAGACATGGATTATACTTTTTCTAAAAAATGAATATGCTTTTTAGGGGACTAAAGATGCTTTTCTATGCATGACTTTGAAATATTTAATGGACATTTTTAGAGAGTTAAAATTTAGCTAATTAATTGTCTAAATTGATGGCAAAATGGTAAATAATTGGGTGAATCTCTTATACTAACATGGGATGAATAGTGTTCAATTTAGAATTTTAATCAATTATAGCCAATTTTACTTGGCCGTTAAGCATTTTTCATATTTAATTTAAGTCAACTAAATCCAACAATAGCATATACTTTTCTTTTTCTCTTATAAAATGATGTGATTTTTTTTTTTCCGATAAACATTTTGATAGTAGAAATTAAGTTTCAGAATTCTGAGATACGAAACATAATATCATAGGATCCTCCTTCATGTGATGCATATTTTGTTTAATATTAACAAATAAATAAGATTTTGGAAAATTTCATATTTAATCTAGTATAATTAGGAGAGTACTGAATTAACTAATATTTTTCAAATTAAGTAGAATCTACTATCCGAATTAAGATTCCACCAGACTATTTTTCCCCAGAAGTTTTTTGTTAGTAGGTGAGTAAGTTTAAAATTTACATTCAAACCAATGAATACAATACATATAGGAAAGATAATTGAATTTTTGGCATACATATATTGCATTCATTAGGTTGGATGTAACTTTTAAACTTAGTCACCTACCAAAATAACATTTCTCATTTTTCCCGTGGGTTTTATTGGAATTTGGAAGACCATGAGAAGATAAAGACTATACATCTAGTAATGTAAGGCCATTAAAGAAAGACTTATCTTTCTGCAATTCTTCTTCTGCTTGCTTAGCAAAAAAAAAAAAAATTCTTCTGCTTTTCATCTCTTCTTCCATTGTTTTAGACACACGAGTTATGCAGGGTGATTTTCGAGCTGGCTTTGCATCTGCAACTTTGCAACCTCTATTTGAAAGATTTGCAAATTTTGCTACAAGGGAAATTTATATTATACTGGGTGCTGATAATGGTCTGAGGAAGCTGCAAAGAACTCTTTTGAGGATCAGAGGGTTACTTGACTATTTGGAGGATGGTCGTATGAGATTTCTCAATGAAACTACTAAGAAAGCTTTGGCGATGTGGATTGAAGATCTTAAAAAACTCTGTTATGATGCTGACGATATTCTCGACGATCTCTCTTTTCAGCTTCAAAACTTCAATGGGTCTGATCAGATAAGCGCTGACAATGTTCGTGAGCTCCTTTCTTCTCCTCGAAATTTATTAGTGCCTCGTAGAATTGAAGAAATCTGCAAAATGTTAGAAGATATTGCAGATGAAATGAACACTTTTTTCATTAATGAAATGGTTAAATTTGAAGGACATAAAAGCATGGCTGAGAATAATAATAAGACCACCTCATTTGTAGATCAAGGACTTATTGTTGGTAGAGAGGATGAGAAACAACGGATTATTGGTACTCTGACAGGGGCTCTATTTACAGGAGAAGCACAGATTGTTGATGTGATCCCAATTATGGGTATGGCTGGACTTGGCAAAACAACATTTGCACAATTTGTTTACAACAGTGAAGAAATGGGACAGTTCCAACTGAAAATGTGGGTTGTAGTTTCTATGCAATTTGTGTTAGTCCTTCTGTTACTAATATAAAAGTAAACAGAACTAAAATATAAACAGAAATGATTTCGGATTTAATCCTGGACGAGGCAGTAGTTAAACCAATTGCCCTTAAACTCTATTTGCTCGCCTATTTGCTTCAGGCCTACAAGAGCAACGAGTTCCCAAGGTACAACGCCCATACACTCTGCTTACCAGAAGCTTAGTAGCAGAACTTCGAACCTTTCTGTGTCAGAACTCTCTTAACTAGTATGTATGGAATGCAGAAATGTAGAAGGGAGAATTATTTCGTAGCAGTGAATTATGAGGGGGGAGACTTCCTTTTATAGCAGTCGGAACTGCAAGGTAGCCCTCTCTCCCTCACCTCGTAGTGGAGAACGTGCTCCCACTTCCCGTAGTGGGGTAATGTGGCAGTTCTCAAAACTGTTGGAGAAACCGTGGAAGGACTATTCTGCAATTACACATAAGTTATGTGACTCATTTACAGTTACTCAATACTTTAGGGACTATTACGGTAATTTTGTCCAAAAAGATATTACTGCCTTCCCGGCAGGGACACGCGCGACGCGACGCGACGAGGCGAGGCGTGGCGTGGCGTGGCGAGACAGACGGACGGACGGCGCGCGAGGGGTACCCCCTTACCCACTTGTTTAATATCACTAGTCTAGCTAGTGTTTATAAATAAGTTTTTAATCGATTCTCACAACCGATGTAGGGATATACCATCACACCTCCATCCATAACCTCTCCACTTTAACCAAATTTTTCATTCACACTGAGAATTAGTTTCCTCACGTGTTATATATCATCACGAAGCTCATGCAACCCACTACTGCGATGAATTCAAAACACTTTAAAAACTAAGCGGTGGAACACACAATTAAATTTGATCAAATTAGTCCACTTATTTAATTAATTCTCCAACAATCCCCCACATGAATGATATTTGGTAGGAATGATGCACGTGTAGCCTAAAATGCAATTTCGAGAGTTCAACGAGAAATCGTCGCTCTGAGATAGGTGGTTGTGAACCTTGAACCTTCCCTAGTGAAATACCATCGGGTACACTTGCTAACGAGTGGACGCGATGCCTTGAATCGTTCGACTTTTTATGTGTACCAAGACAACGATACTCACACAACGTTTTCTCACACAATTAGTCGGTTCTTTCGTTGTTGTCCATTTACGTACTGAGTTTGCCTTGGAAATATTCATTGAATGCTCTAGAGATTTAGCCCTCAAGTAATCTCATAGAAGTGGCCCCTTCACATTCAATATAGGTGATCTCTTATTAGAAGTATCCCGACATACTCACGTATTACGTATAAGGATCATTAAAAAGTTTAATACTTATCCTTCGATGGGACGAGTCTATCACTCTTTCATCACAGGGAATGGGGTGGGAATTCTTTTCCCAGAGTGCTTTGTTCGATTCCCCCACAATTCGGTTTTCCGTTGAACCCTGCAAATTGGGTTTTCCAATTCGAGTTGGGTTGCCATCATGAGTGGTAATCAATTTCACGGGCTTCAACCCCATTCCCCTCGATGAACTCTCTACTAAGTCTCTTGTTAGACCTTTCGTTAAAGGGTCCGCTATGTTTTCTTTCGCAATGAATATTGAATAAAAGATATTACTGCCTTCCCGGCAGGGACACGCGCGACGCGACGCGACGCGACGCGACGCGACGCGACGCGACGAGTCGAGACGAGACAGACGGACGGACGGCGCGCGAGGGGTACCCCCTTACCCACTTGTTTAATATCACTAGTCTAGCTAGTGTTTATAAATAAGTTTTAATCGATTCTCACAACCGATGTGGGATATACCATCACACCTCCATCCATAACCTCTCCACTTTAACCAAATTTTTCATTCACACCGAGAATTAGTTTCCTCACGTGTTATATATCATCACGAAGCTTGCGCAACCCACTACGCGATGAATTCAAAACACTTTAAAACTAAGCGGTGGAACACACAATTAAATTTGATCAAATTAGTCCACTTATTTAATTAATTCTCCAACAATTTGACCTTTTGAGAATTTCTAAATCAATTCTTGAGTCTGCTACCAATAGAAGTTGTGCATTGTCAAATCTAGACTTGGTTCAGAGAGAACTAAAAAGTGTTCTCGATGGAAGAAGCTTTTTGCTCGTTTTAGATGACTTCTGGAGTGAGAAACATGGAGATTGGGAGGCGTTGTCTGCGCCATTTAGATATTCCAGAATGGGAAGTAAAATTATAGTTACCACTAGAAGTGCGACTGTTTCATCAATAGTTGGCACTCTTCCTTTCCGTAGTCTAGAAATGCTATCTCAAGAGAATATATGGCAGATAATGAGACAAAGGGCTTTCTCAAACTGGAACGTAAACATCAGTGAGGATATGGAGCAAATAGGGATGGCTATAGCTGCGAAATGCAGCGGGTTACCTTTGGCAGCCAAGACAATTGGAAGTGTGTTGCACTCTAGATTTAGTGACAAAGGCTGGCGTTCAATCTTAGAAAGTGAGTTGTGGGATTTGCCACAAGAAAACAATGTTGTTGTCTCATCTCTAGCTCTCAGTTATTACCACCTCCCGGCACATTTAAAGAAATGTTTTGCTTATTGCTCCATATTCCCTCGGGGCTATGAGTTTGATGTTGACGACTTAATCTTGCGATGGATGGCCGAAGGATTCTTGGATTCCACAGTCCAGAGAAATATGGAAGAGATCGGCAGAGGTTACTTTATGGATCTAGTAAATATGTCTCTTTTCCTTTGTACAGAAGGTGATCTTTACAACCCGAAGAAATGCAAAATGCATGACTTAATTCATAGCATGGCTGAATTAGTTTCCACTGGTATATGCTTCCGAATGAAGGATGACACCTCTCATTGGTTTCCCTTATATAGAAACGTTCGACATCTATCTTTAAGTCATGAGGGTATGGAGTTGCTAGCACAAACAGCTTTTCCTAAATATCAAAGTTTGAGGACCTTCATATTGATGTGTACAAGTGGTAACAGCATTCAAATACCCCGATATGATCTTTTGTTGAAGTTCAGGTGCCTAAGAGTGTTAGACTTGAGTAATGCTGGGATTGTAGAATTGCCAGACTCTATCGATCACCTGAAACATTTGCGCTACCTTAACCTCTCGAGAAATCAATTCAAGAAGTTACCTAGAGGAATCACAAAGCTTTTAGGTATGCAGACATTCATCTTAAACAATTGTAACCAACTTCTCGAGCTGCCTTTGAATTTGATGAATTTGACCAACCTCAGACATCTATATTTTAATTCTTGGCACAATCTAAGCTCTATGCCACGAAATCTTGGAAGGTTGATTAATCTTCAGACTCTACCAGCATTTATAGTGGGAAGATATGAAGAATGTGGAATCGGGGAGCTGGAGAAAATGCAATTTGCCTCAGTAGCCTTGAAAATGTTAGAAATTTGGAAGAAGCACACAAGGCCAGCTTAGACAAGAAGCCATCTCTTGACAAGATCGAGTTGGTTTGGACTAATGGCGGCAGTAACAACAATAACCATGAAGAAGTACTTGGAGGTCTTCGACCTCATTTAAATGCAAGGGAACTCAAAATAATAAATTTCCGAGGCAGCCAACTTCCTGGTTGGCTAAGCGAACCAGATAGAAAATTTATAAGCATTCATTTGCAGAGTTGCAGTTCCTGCTTGGTCCTTCCAACTCTTGGGAAACTTCCACGTTTGAAAGTGCTTCATGTAGAAGATGCTTCTTCCTTGGTTCAAATTGATCGTCAATTTTGTTCGGTTGATAACTCTTTGGGGTTCCCCTCATTGGAGTCACTAACATTTCGAAACATGCCCCAGTGGACAGAGTGGAATGATTTAGAAGACAATGACATGCCTTTCCTCCGCGATCTCACCATTGAAGATTGCCCCGAACTACTTAGCTTGCCAGTCCTTCGCGGCCTTCAGTCCCTCCGGACGTTGAAAATCAAAAGCTGTTCGAGTCTTCAATCAATTCCAGACCACCTACCGCCTTTTCTTAGAAAAGTGATCATCTCAGAAGTTACTCAATTAATAGAATGGAACGGTTTAGAAGCCAACGTATTGCCTTCCCTCCATTCACTGACCATAGGAGATTGTCCCAGCCTTATTAACTTACCTTCTCTTCAATATCTGGTCTCTCTCGAGGAACTGAAACTAATAAGCTGTCCAAATCTTGAAGCATTGCCAGAACAACTCCCTGATTCTCTTGGAAATTTAATAATCATGGACAGTGATATCATAAAGCAAAGATGCAGGATTGGGGATGGTGAAGATTGGTTCAGGATAAGAAACATACAAAGGGTAGAGATCGATGGCGTGGAGATTCCAATGCAGGCTTAAGGGGCTTCAAATTCTTTGCCAAAACACACAGAGTTTGTTCCTTCTGTGCATGATCAGGTATTGCATCCTAGTGTCTCTGTCTTTCAAACAAGATCTCATGTTTAGTTCATTTGTCTTAAGGTTGATGTGTTCGCAAACGACTATAGTGCTGAACGTTTTAAATTCAGTATATATAAAATATTTTTTTGACTAGTGTTGCATATTTTTGGACAAAATGTTAAATCGCATACAACATGTTTTCTCTCTTTATGAATACATTCCAGGAAAAAAATAAGTTTATCGAAAATTAACAATATATTCTCAATGTAAAGCGGCAAAAAATCCTCATTCCCCATTCGTGTATGTCCCCCAACCAATCACAATTCACCATGTGTATATATAATTGAAACAAATATTTATATATTAAATTCTGATTGGTTAGGGACACGGGGACAGAGGATTTTCACCCATGTAAAGTTGTTCTAGGAAAAATATCGACAATTAACAATTGAGATCTATCATAGTGGCTAAATGATCGTAACCGGTTTTTTTTTTTTTTTTTAACTTGTAATTATTCAAGGGTCTCATTGGTGCATTAGGTTTTTAAGTTATCAGGGATTTGATCCGGGAGATTCATTATTTCTCAAACTTATATGTTTTCTTTCGCTATTCTCCTGAGTACTTAAAACTAAGAGTGTGTTTGGTTTCATGGAATTGGAGCCTTGAATTAGAATTGATTTTCTAATTCCAATTTTCTTGTTTGGTTGTTAACAAAATATTACTCCCTTCGTACCAAATTAACTGTCCACATTTTCTTATTTGATTGTCCCAAATTAACTGTCCACTTTCTAAATAAAGTATATATTAATGACAATTTTTCCAATTTTACCCTTCTTCCAACTCCTCATTGAATGCTCTTATTTAATTAAAATGATCACTTTCCAACAAATATTTAAGAGCTAGTTGGATGTTGTGTGAGAGGAATGAGAGAGAAAGACATAAATTTTAAATGAGATTAATAAAATTAATGAGGGGTGTTTTAGACTTTTATTTATATTTTATCATCAAAATCACCAAATTCTTAATACTCGTGCATTTGTCAAAGTGAACAGTTAATTTGGGAAGGAGGGAGTAGAATTGGAATTGAAATTATTTCATCTAAATATCGTCTCAATTTTTTATCAGTCTCATATCTAAAAAAAGAAGGGTAAGGCTGTGAAAACAAATTGCTGAAAGTATGAAGTCACGGGTCGCAACGGAAGGGTGCTTTCTCTATGATCTGGTAGTGTTTCAAGAGGATGAAGTCATAGTTGCAAAGAGGTTGATGCAATACTCTGGATTGCTGAAGGGTTCGAGATTTGGGATCAATAAATGTTTTGTTCATGATTTGATTGTCTGTACTTTACACTTTTCTGAACATGTAGAGATTTCAATTGTTGATTATTTCTTTATTTTGATCTTATTGATAACATTATGTAGTGTTTTTGCGATACTTGGCGTTTGTGGGTGATTTCCATGTTCCATCATCAATATTCAACCTTTCAATATTGGAGTTTCTTAGGTTGGAGACTTGTGGTGATTTACCAACGTTTATATGGAATATGACAAGTTTGAGATATTTACATCTATTTAGTACTTTCGAGGAACTCTGTGGTATAGACGAATCTCTTCAATTGGATAAATTAGAGATATTTTCTTTAGATTGTCTGTCACTCTTGTTTAAAACAAGTTCTCATGTGACGAATCAGAAGGATGCCAAATATTCGAAAGCTTCGTATCCAATCATGTTTCTCTATAGGGCTATTAATTATCCACTACGCATTTTTCATAAGATTTTTTTCAGATGAAGAATAGTTATCCACTACGCATTTCACCGGAAGTTAAATTCTATTCCAGCATGCTAAAATAGAATGAATTATAATCCCTTACCAGTTAGGATCAGTTTTCACCCAGAATGACTTCAGAATCCTCTTTATATTCCAGTGTTTGGAAGCCAAAGCTAGAATGGAATGTCGATTCCTCCTTTTCTGTGTTTGGTAAAACTATATTCCATAAGTTTTGGTGTGGAATATCTTTTCCCACTTCTTCCTAGAATCGTCATTCTCGTGGAATGATCTTTCCCACTTAAAATTGTCCAACAAAACACCGGAATGAAAAAAAAAGTGGAAAAGGCTTTCCTTTCCCGCGTACAAATACGCACTTCCATCTTCTTCTTCTAATGGAGCATGTGTGAAGATAAAAATACAAACTAATCTTTGCCCAGGAGCTGACTTCATTTAGATTGCAACAAACTTGAATGGAAAACTTCTCTATCTCATTTTATTGTATGGTCCTTCAATTTCTTTTTTGCTTTTGTACATTTTTATGTGAAACTCTATTTATGAATAATCTCCGTATATAAAAATATTTTTTTCCAGTGTTGAATATATTCCTATAATTAATTTTTTTTTACTATTCTTATCCTTCCTCCAAGCCATCTCTTTACAGTTATTTGGCTCAAAATGTATATCTATTAAATTCTACGATTAAGCTTATCATGTAAATGTAATTGAGATCAATGACTAATGCCAAGAAAAAGAACACCAAAAAAATGTGACACCAAATCTAGAAGCATTGTTGAATCAAAACAAGAAATACACAACATAGAGTCACCATTCCCTTATTCTCTGTTATAATAACCAAAAACTAATTGCAAATACTACTAATCAATGAAAATCAAAAAACGAAACTGAAATCAAATTGTGCCAAAGTTGAATTAACAAAAATTGAAATGAGAAGAAGACATCAGTACGATTGAAACAAAGGCTTAAATGTAAGATTAATTCATCATCTCTTGCATTTATTTGTTCATGCCAGTTGCATCTTTAATAGCATCAGCAGCTCCTTGTGACTTTTCCTTCATCTGTTGTCCGCCCTGCTGCATCAATTCTTTTGTAGATTGAGCAGCATTGCTTGCCTTATCCATCATTTGTCCGCCTTTTTCCTAATCCAATCGATAATTATCATCGAATAATACGCACATTCACAATATTTATATAGAATCTACGAGGAGGCGTGACACAAACTAATTATGCATGTAATCTAGCAATTTAGAAGATTTTGAAGAGTAATAATGAGTATGCAAAGTTTAATATATGAATAAGGAGTCAAAAGCTCACCTGGGCCTGTCCCTTAGCCTGGCCAGCTTGGTAACTCGCGTTCGAGAGTTATCCATAATCTTCTTCTAAAGTTAATTAACAATTAAAATGATGAAGATTGTAAGTATGTGTATGATTAATTGCGCTATTTGATAGTGAATGAAGATTAGGGTGTCCCAGGTGTATTATTTATAGTAACTCCCCAACATGAGTTTTAAGATCCAAAGGAATAGGTTAAATGATAAATCTCCTTGTAAATCGGTATTGTTATATATATATATATATATATATATATATATATATATATATATATATATATATATATTAAAAAATGAATTGGTAAAATTAACCGAAATAGTTTGTATCCTTTCTTAAATAAAATTTAGTAATAGGCAGATCCGTATTAGCTTCCATAGTTTTAGTTGCTTGACTAAACATAGAGGAAAACGAGATTATTGTGAAATACATATATACATGGAATAATAGTAGTTTTATTATGGTATTTTGCATTTACTTTTTTAGGGAAAAAAACTTTATTATATAATCAATAAAATTTTGCTCATTGTAATATATAATTCGTTTGAGGAAAAGAAATTGAAAATGTGAAAATACGTGTTTTTCAAAATCTGTATGCGTTTTTAAGTGAAAACTGAATGAATCATGTCGTTTAGTATTTCCTAAGTACGAGCTCAAATGGGGCGACAACTCAGTCAACCAAAATCAATTACGATGACACAGCACAACCAAGTATTGATGACTCCAATTAAGTAAAGAAATTACCAAATGGAAAATAGGACAGCAAGTAATTTAATTCACAATGGTAATTCACAATTCCACAATACAAAATTATCACTATCAATTGATAAATTACAATGAAATACACATTTTATGCTTTATTAATTTATAAGTAAAACAGTAATATAAATTCCAACAAAGAAAGTAGGGTAGGATCCATACCTTAAAAGTAAGCAAAGAAAGCAAAAATAACCAAAAGCAAGTGCAGAAAATTCCAGAAAACGGTCCTGCTCCCGGCATGAAAACTCTTCACTTCAAACTCTTATTGTGAACCCGCTTTCGTTCACTTGAAGCTAATCTCACTATGCTCGTTTTGATATATTATGCGTCCAAAATGGACAAGAATTACTCACTCAGTTGTTCTCTCAAACCTTATAATTTTTCCTCTATTTTCTTTATTATTTCTCTCTATTTTGGTAACCTGCCAAGTGCAGAAAATCCTGTAATAACTCCCTCATTCACATTCAATTTTAATTGCATTTTAGGTCCCCTCTCATCTCACAAATTGCCCTCATGCCCTCACGCACCCAAAATACATTTTGTACACATATAACACATCAAAAAGTCATTAAACACATAACATATAACAATTTATATCATGTTATCATTCTATAAAGCTCAAAATCATGCTATGACGTAATTTAAGCACATAATCACATAAGCAAAAAAGTCTCTGGGTATTACACTTCTTGACCCAAATCATAGTACGCGGCATGCGTTGATTGCGAAGTAGTAGTATTTTTTTTTACTGATGATACTGTGATGGGAGAGGAAGCAGAATCATATACTCTAATTTTCGACGATGGCTCCAGTGAGGAATGGGGTACTTCCACACGTGCGGAACTTCTCTCGTCCGTTGGATTAAAATTTGACGGTTAAGAATGATTTAAAACGAACACATGTTTTGTTTATACCGTGCGGAACACCTGTTCTGAGTTTGGTCGGATGTGTTTCGTATGTATTGAAAAACATTACTCCACATAGGATTCGAATTGCTAATTTTCTACACAGGTGAAAATGAAGATCTCTCTGGTGAGGATGAATTTCTTGAATAATGGTTTCGAAACACCAAGAAAAATCCATCACAAACTAACGACAAATGGTCAAAAATGACTATGGAGTTATCTAGATACAAGGATATTTTGGGGGGCCTTAGAAGAAGGCCTTAATCAATAAGGTGCTTGGTCGGAATATACCTTACAAGGTCCTAGAGCAAAGATTTCAAAGCCTATGGGGAACTCTCCCAAGAGTGTGAATTTATGCATCAGAAAGAGAATTCACTACTAGAAAAGCTGTCAACGGCCTCCACCAGAATAGTCGCAAAAATCCTTCGAGTGTTAGTGAAAACTTTCTTTGTATCAAAATCCATGCTTATTTAGTCAATGAAAAAAAATAGGGAAAAAACAACTTTCGATTATTTTTATGTACAAGTTTTGCAAACTTATTTGTGCAAGGAACTACAAAAACTGAAAGACAGTAAAACAGATGAGATGAATTGTGAGAATGGTAAAGAAATGCTTCACTTGAGACCTTTATTAACCTCTTAATGTGATGAAGTCCTTTGTAATCTTCTAAGGTGTAGCATCATGGACTTCAACACTTCAATGTCAAGAGCATACTTGATGATGAGATCTTCAATGTGATGTTGAGTGGCTCTTAACATTTGATCTTCCTTCTTGACTTTGAAATTACTTCCAATGCATTGTGGATATACTTCAAGTTTGTGTCATGGAGTCTTGCAAAATGTAGCTTCTTCTATGTTGTAGAATGATGTCTTCGATGTCCACAAGAAGCTATCTTACCATTTTCATCAATGTAAGTGTGAGTATAAATATCCTATCAATGAAACACGAGCTCACAAAAACATTAGAAATACTCAGTGGTTTGTTATCATCAAAACTAGATTGATCACATTAGCCTTTAGGGTTAAAATCTCCCTTTTTTTTATGATGACAAAATATTGATTAAAATGGGAATATAATAACAAAAGGATAAGGCAAATAAGCACAAAATATCAAAGAATGAGATAAGGATTCATATGATCAAGCCAAGTAGATGTTTTGAAAAATCATTCTATGTGCTCCCTCTTTTAAAGAATCTCTTATCTTTCCCATTTTGCAAAGTTCTTTACCTTTCTCCTTTTGGTAAAATCACTTTTCATGGCATATTTGCAATGCTAATTTTCTCCCCCTTTTTGGCAAAATAAAAAAGATTGATCAGAGTGCCAATATGAAAAATATTTTCTCCTCCTTTTTGATAAAAATAGAGATCCAAAGGATCAAAGATGAAAATATTTTAGGAGGATTTAATTTTGAAATTTTGTAGAAGCTTTTGTTGGTAAAATAGATTGAAAGAATGTAAGCCAAGGAAAACATATCTAAAAACCAAAGACGGAAATATTTAAAGCTAAGTAAGTACATTAGTTGTAAAAGGCCATTTAAAATGAAATATGAGTTGCCAAGAGATGATGCTTATCTTAAAATTTTGTAAGCTTTTAAAGAAGAGGTTTTGAGATTGGTTGATATCAAAATATAAAGAGAGCACATAATGACATGTAAAATCAAGGATAGTCATATGACTCAAAAATCAACAACCAAAGCTAAAACATAAGGAGATATATGAATAAAACCTTTAAAGCACAATCTCCCTTTTACTAAAAACAAAGTTAGCTATAACAAGATAGAAATCAAGTTGGAGTTCATAGCTAACAAGAAGATGGATGTGATACCATGTATAGGCATAATATGATGAGCATATATATCACAGTCCAAAAGTAAACAAGAAAAAGTGTAAGGTAATTAACACTTTATAGTCACATTCCTCTTCAAATAAATGGTTAGCCAAAGACATAAAACAACTAGGCATAGATCTAACCAAACCAAAATGAGATCAAAGGATATAAGAGAGAATGCACAAGATATCAAAGACATAAGAGAGGTGGATGCAAAAAATATAATTATGAAGATCGTACATCTCCCCTATAGAGTACACAAGTTGGCTATAATAGTTGAAAATATGAAGAGCAAAGCCAGTATTATGATGTGCTAATGTAAAAGCATGAACAAGTAAGCATACATCACATATATTGAGGGTGTTGATAGGAAAAATATAGAAAATTCCCCCTATGGTTGTGCCCATGTTAAAAGAAAATGAAAAACTGAAAAGATATAGAGATTAGAAGTTACAGTTTTGCTGAAACAAAGCAGTTCATGTGATCGTAATGTATCATTCGGCGTCTGAGCTTCTGCGGTCGACCGCAGATAAATGGCCAGTAGACCGGACTTATGGCAGAGTGCTAAGATACTTTCAATATTCATTCTTCACCTTTTGACATTTTCCTTATTAGTTGGTGAAGGAGATTTCTCGTTTTCTTTGTGTTTGGCTAATGAATTTTGCTCTGCTTTCAACATTGCTTCTTCTTTTCTCGAAATATGCAAAGATTAAATATAAAGCAACTCCAAACAACCACAAGTTTATACCAAACACATATCATCACCAAGAGAGATGATAAGAGAACTAAATATAGCAAAAAATCAAGTCTCTTCCTCAAGTAGTTGGTTAAGATTATAGTTCAAAGGTGAAATCAAACCAAACTACTAAGGTGATGTTAAAAGGTAAGATCAACAAGAAAAGAACATAAAACCAAATCTAAAGGGAATTGTTGAATCAATCAAAAGTGAGCACAAATTTCCCAAAGAATGGATGATCACAAGAGATGGAGATATTGGATCATTAAAAACATAAGCCATCAAAACTAGTGACACGTGAAAATAAGCATCAAGTAAGCTCGTATCACTATAGGAAGGAGGATAGATAAACATAGAGTTAAAAGCACAACCTTCCTTCAACATATGATTGAATGTGAAAAGAATGTAGCATGATATACAGGAAACTCAAAGAGACATGACAACCAAGATTAAGGTTATATAAAGCACATAGTCATGTAAATTTTCCAAGGAATGTTCTCATCAAGCACAAACTATCAACAAACTAATAGAGTAGATAAGAGATATATCATGATATTAAAAAAAAATCAAGGAAAACATGACTTCCAAGATGTAGGCACAATAAGGCATATTTGTCATGTAAAGGCTCCAAGGAATGTTCTTATCAAGTATACCCTATCAAAATGAGGCTCAAAAAGCATATAGCTTAAGCAATCTCCATCATCTCTAAACTCCCATATAAAAGGCACATATAAAAGATTTTTCTTTGAAGTGTAATGCATAAAGAATGTTTGAGAAATTCAAAGGAATAAAGTCTTTAAAGTAGCTCCCTCTTAAGTTGTGCCGATTTTGATTTAGATGTTTTGTAAATGGATATGGATTGTTTTAAGAAAATATTTGAAATGATTCCAACATCTAAGAAATTTGTAAATTAAACGATTAGAAGTGATATGTATAGAAAAACACCATTTTCAACTTTGAAGCAGGGCTTTGGTCAACCGGATGTGCACCTCAGTTGACTGAAGTCCATGCCCTTCGGTCAACCAGAATTCAACGGTCGGTCGACTGGGCTTATGGCAGAAATGTGTTTTCTGGTTTTTTAAATTATTTCAAAAGGCTTTTAAACGATTTTAAATCAATTCCAAAACATCATGAGTAATTTAAAATATTAAGAACAAATGTTTAACCTTATCAAAAACATCAAAGTGCTCAAAATCACACCTTAGGATCTTCGAAGATAAAAACAATGAAAAACATCCAAGATGATCATATTGTAAGGCGTTTTAGATAATGCCCAAATAGTTTTAAAACAATATAAAACATATAAAAACAAAGTCGTTGGCTCATATCATGACCTAAAAACAACAACTATATGAGATTATGGAAAGCTCAAGAATTTGCCAATAAAAGCTAAAAGCATACCATAAACCTCAACATAAGGTGCTCAAAGTGATATACCATACTTAGAATGAACAAATCAACCATATGACATAAGGTACTTCTATATCTCATTTTATTTTATGGTCCTTCAATTTTTTTTTTCTTTTGTTTATCATTTGTACTTTTTATGTGAGACTTTGTTTAAGAATCGTCTCCTTATATAATAATATTTTTGCATAGTGCTGAAGATATTCCTATAAGAAATTTTAACAATTCTTATCCTTCCTCAAGCCACCATTTTACAGTCATTTGGATCAAAATGTATATCTATTAAATGTTACGATTAAGCTTATCATGTAAATGCAATTGAGATCACGGACTAATACCAAGAAAAAGAACACCAAAGATCGTGACACCAAATTTTGAAACATTGTTGAATCAAAACAAGAAATATACAACATAGAGCCATCGTTCTCTTATTCTCTATTATAGTAACAAAAAAAAACTAATTGCAAATGCTAATAATCAATGAAAATCTAAAAAAGAAACCGGAATCAAATTGTGCCAAACTTGAATTAACAAAATTTGAAATGAGACTAAGACATCAGAACGATGGAAACAAAATACTTCAATGAAAGATTAATGCATCCTATCTTCCATTTATTTGTTCATGCCAGTGGAATCCTTAATAGCATCAACAGCTCCTTGTGACTTTTCCTTCAACTGTTGTCCGCCATGCTGCATCGATTCCTTTGTAGATTGAGCTGCATTGCTTGCCTTATCTATCATTTGTCCGCCTTTTTCCTAATCAAATCGATAATTATCATCGGATAATACGCACATTCACAATATTTATAAAGAATATATAAGGAGGCGTGACACATAAACTAATTACGCGTGCAATCTAGCAATTTAGACAATTTTTGAAGAATAAAATGAGAATGCAAAGTTTAATATATGAATTAGGAGTCAAAAGCTCACCTGGGCTTGTCCCTTAGTCTTGGCCAGCTTGGTAACTCGCGTTCTCAGAGTTATCCATGATCTTCTTCTAAAGTTAATTAACAATTAAAATGTTGAGGATTGTAAGTATGTGAGGATTAATTGAGCTATTTGATACTGAATGAAGATTAGAGTATCCTAGGTGTATTATTTATAGTAATTCTGCAACATGAGTTTTAAGATCCAAAGGAATAGGTAAAATGATAAATCTCCTTGTAAATCGGTATTGTTTTTATTTATTTTTTTTTGTGAAATGAATTGAAATAATTTGTATCCTTTCATAAATAAAACTTATTAAAGGAAGATCCGTATTAGCCTCCATAATTTTAGTTGCTTGACTAAAAAGAGAGGAAAACGAGATTATTGTGAAATACATATATACATGGAATAATGGAAGGTAGTTTTATTATGATATTTTTCCTTTACTTTTTTAGGGAAAAAACTTTATTATATAATCAATAAAATTTAAATTTTGCTCATTATAATATATAATTCGTTTGAGGAAATGAAACAAAAAATTGTGAAAATGCTTGTTTTTCAAAATATGTATATGTTTTTTAAGTGAAAACTGAATACATTCGTTGTCGAGTAAAATAGCATATCTAATTATAAGAGGGATAAAATTCATCCATATATTGTATTGAAAGAGACCAATGACATTAATTTCTAGCAAGCATGTGGGCAGTAGAGTTACACATGCGCCTTGCAAAATCAATAGAAGCATCTATGAAATTCAAAATAGACTTAGTAGGCTGAACTATATGTGACCTATAGAAGACATATCCTTATCATTATTATTTATTCATGATGGAAGCAATCAGACTTGCCAATCACTCTAATGATGAATCTAAAATAATTAAAACGTTGAGCAAAACGTGCCCTCCTCCAAGATAGCCAATGCTTCCACCTTCTCAGTGAAAGGAAAATTCTGATATAGACCTGAGTTATATGTGGGATTGTGGACCACTTGGTTCAGAATTAACCACATCACCTCTTTTGATTAAAAAAAAAAATTCTTATAAGGCCTCACCTGTTTTTATTATTTTAATCAAAACTGTGATGTGGCTGAATGTAGACTAAGTGGTACATGGCCACCTTGTGGCCCAGGTCCATGACAGAATCTGCCTCAGTGAAAGGGGGTTGAGTTACATATCTTCCCAAAGAAGCTTTAATATCCCCATTAAAAATATGTCATTCTTATTTGTCAAAAGCAAAAAAGAAAAGAAAATATGTCATTCTTCTACCTTTTCTGAAAATAAAATGTTCAGTAAACGGCAAATTTTTTTTGTTTAAAATGACAATCTTAAAAATAAAATCTATCATATTATGGAATTTTTGGTGAAAAGAAAAAATGACCTTACTAGACTAGTAGAATTATTAGATAGAAATTAAATAAAACTCAATTTGAGGGGTGAATTCCTTATACCAGCATGGGTGAATGGTATTAATTTAAATTTTAGTCAATTTTTATCCAATAATTCTAATAACAAATTATTTTCTAAGAAAAAAAAAATGGAAGGAAAAAAGAAACTTTGTTTGAGGAAAAAAATCCAAATGATAATGAGTCAGACTATATGAATGATTGATTTGATTGGGTATCGAGACTTGGACTAGGGATCACGGCGTGACTTTTGGGCTTTGGGCCTTTCTTAATCATTTTCATGCACCAAGGATTGGGCTTCTTAACCCAAATCAAAATACCGGTCAAATCCCACATGACGGAGCACAAGATGTACCGGTTACGAAGTCGGGTCAACCCTCAAACCCATGGGAAATAGATCTTTTGTTGATACTGTGATGGGAGAGGGAACAAAATCATATACTCCAATACTGGTGAAGATGAAGATCTCTCTGACGAAGATGAATTTCTTGAAGAATGGTTTCAAAACACCAAGAACAATTTACCGGAAGCTAACGACAAATGGCCAAAAATGACTATGGAATTATCTAGATAGAAGGATCTTTGGGAGCCTTGGAAGAGGGCCTTAATCTTTAAGGTACTTGAAAAGAATATACCTTACAAGATCCTAGAGTACAGTGACGGAGCCAACATTTAAGTTTAGGGGAGTCGTAGTAGAATAAAATGTATATCATATTCAGAATTTTGAAATAATAAAATCAATACATTATCTAAAGTGGTACCCCACCGGTGTTTTAGGAAGGCAAAATCATATAATATAAAGTTTGAACAAAAAAACTAATTGACATGATCAAATATATATGTTATCTAGAGTGGTACGCGTCGATCTTTCATGGAAGCAAAATAAGCTAATATAGAGTTTGAATCAAAAGTTTCGGCGATTTCCCTTTCAATGTAAACCACAAGACTATCAACAAGAAACTCGCCATCCATCTTGTTCCAAAGTCTTGTCTTAATAATCTTCATTGATGAAAATGCTCTTTCAGTAGTTGTCGTAGAAACTGGAAGAGTCAATATAAGTCGGATCAATCTATCAATAAGAAAATACACTTTATTCATCTCGGTCTCTGCTAATCGTTGGCATAAATCAGAAACCGTGGATAAATTCTTCAATTTCGGATGATTAAAAACATTAATCTTATAGTGTTGCAATTGGTACTTCAAGTTTATCTTCTCCTGCCCACTAAAATCGAGAGGATAATATTTTTCCACAAGACAACAAATGTTATTAATATTAAAAGATTTATTATATTCATCATTCGGATCCAAGGCCGAGCTAAGAGCAAGAAGACCCATTATTTACTCATTAAATCGACTATTTAACTCAGAGAGTTGAGAATCCATAGCAGCATTAAATATATCAACTCGATAATGATACTCCACATTGATGTCAAACTTTTTAGGAAAACAAAATGCAAGGAATATTTTTGAACCAAGATGATTGAAATCTTCTTGGATGCTTCTACTTTGAAAGCTGGTACTCAGTCAAATATGGTTTACGTGCCCCCATCTTTATATATGCTCATATGACTTCATCCCGCTTATTAACCGGATATTCTCATATTTGACGACGATCTACCGGATCCTGTGGCAAAATGGTAGTATCAAAATCTTCAAGAATAAATTCTCCATGACTACTTGGATATTTTTAGACTCAAGCTTTGGAGATTTAGAAGCCTTTTGGAAAAGTTACATTTTCTAAAGGACCACTATCACCACAAGTATCACTAGTTTTTCTCTTAAAAAAAAGCATCAATATGCTTTATTTTACTCATCTTTCACAAATAACCTGAAAATCGTTATAGAATTCATCAATCAAAGAATCACGGGAGCCACAAAGTCATCAATTTCAATTTCATCATAGCAGATTCATCATCAATCAAGGATTCATAGCATATTCATCATCAAAAATGAAAATCACCCATAATAGAGTACAATAAAATTGGATGAGAATTTTACCTTGGAGAATTTCTGAAACGATTAAGATATTAAATTAACGATTCCGCCATGAATTTGGATTCAAATTTTGGTGCAGAAATTTGTTGGGCCATAATGTTTTTCCCTCCTATGTGGGTCTTGAAAAAGACAAGGCCCAAGCCCAAGGGGATATAAAACCCTTGTCTTTCAGCTGGTCATAGAATTCATTCAAGAGAGAGAAGAGGCATTGAGTTTTTTTAGAGCAAAAAGGGGATTTTCGCAATCCAGTTTCAGTCTGCGCAGTTTTGGGATTTCTTCCGATCGGGCGGTCATTTGTTCTTGGAATTGTCTCAAATTTTAATTGGAGGTAGAAGACTGATAGGGCTACATTCTAGACGGTGGAGTTCGAATTTCTACACGCGAATTTTGAGTTATAGCTGTCAGAACAGTGCTCTGTTTTCAGGGGTGATTTTTCTCTATTCTCATCTATTTTGTATAGTAGATGAAGTTTTAGCTTCATTGTTGGTTTGAGTTTATACATATTGGTGTAGATACTCTCTTGTAACCTCCCTTGATTTATAGTGAAGCTTTTGGAGTGGACCCGAAGGTCTCGTGGTTTTTACTCTTCGATTCGAAGAGGTTTTCCACGTAAAATTCTTGGTGTTGTGTTTGTTGATTTATCTTTCATTTACTTGCTCCATTATTATTGTTTCGTTGCGTTCGTAATTGTCATCTAGGGGCTTTGGAAGTATTGTTTGGTGTCATACGTTTTTATTCAAGCTTGGGAGATATTGTGTCAAGCATATTTGATCTTGTTATTTGGTTTGCTTGGACTATATTGTGGTTTCTCCCCAACATAGTGGTATCAGAGCTTTGGTTGCTGTGTGATTATCTGCTTGTCTAAAATATGGAACTGAATATGAGCCAGATGACTCGTTTGAATGGTAAAAATTATCATGGTTGGAGTACTGAGATGGAAGATTTGTTATATGTTAAAGGTTTTCATGCTCCCATTTTTGGTTCGAAGCCTGATTCTAAATCTGATGCGGAATGGAATGTTGAACATCGCCAGGTCTGCGATTTTATTCGAAGTTGGGTTGACAAAAATGTTAAGAATGTGATTTTAAAGGAAACAGATGCCAAAAATTGTGGGAAAAGCTTGAGAATACATATGCCGCAAAATCTGGAAACAACAAGTTGTTTTGTATGAAGCGACTGATATATTTGAGATATAAAGAGGGCTCTCCTGTCAAGGATATGGAATGTCATTACTGTGGAAAGAAATGACACATCAAGAAACATTTCTTCAAGTGGAAGAAAGATAAGAAAAATGGTGGTAATACAGAAGTGAAAGATAACAGTGTTAATGTTGTTGCTACTGCTACTTCAGATGATTTCTTTGTTGTTTATGATGAGGATGTGATTAATTATGCATCTCATGACACCGACTAGGTAGTTGATAGTGGTGCTTCACTTCATGTTGCTAAAAAGAAAGAATTTTTCTGTTCCTACACTCCTGGAAACTTTGGAGCTCTTAGGATGGGCAATTAAGGCGTGCCACCGGTTGTTGGCATAGGTGATGTGTGTTTAAATACTAGTAATGGCAGTGAGTTACTTCTCAGAGGTGTCAAGCACTCTCCAGATATCCGGTTGAATTTGATCTCAGTTGGAAAACTTGATGATGATGGTTTTCGAAATGTGTTTGAAGGAGGAGAGTGGAAGTTATCTAAAGGTTCTTTGATTGTGGCTCGTGGAAACAAATTTGCTTCTAATTTGTATTTGATGCAAGCTGCGATTTCTGGTAGTGTCAATGTGGTGGACAACAAATCTCACATTATCTATGGCACAGGCGGCTGAGTCATATTAGTGAGAAAGGACTTAACCTTTTAATTAGAAAGAATGCCCTTTTTGGAGTTAGTACTGCAAAATTGGATAAGTGTGATCATTGCATGGTAGGAAAGCAGAACACAGTGTCTTTTAAGTCTAACCCTCCATACAAGAAATCAAGTTTGTTAGAGCTGATTCATTATGATGTGTGTGGTTCTATGAAGATACAATCACTTGGTGGTGCACCTTATTTTGTGACTTTCGTTGATGATTGTTCCAGGAAAATGTGGGTCTATGTTTTGAAGACTAAGAACCAAGTCCTGGATAAGTTTAAAGAATTTCAAGTTTCTGTTGAGAGACAGACTGGAAATAAAGTCAAGTGCATTCGGTCAGACAATGGTGGTGAGTATTGTGGGCCGTTTTATCAGTATTGCAGAGAGCAAGGTATCATACATCAGAAGACTCCTCCCAAGACTCCTCAGGTGAATGGTTTAGCAGAAAGGATGAACAGAACTTTAGTTGAGAGAGTTAGATGTTTACTTTCTGAGGCCAAGTTATCACAAGGCTTCTGGGGTGAAGCTTTATCTGTTGCAGTTCATGTAATTAATTTGTCTCCTGCAGTTGCTCTAAATGGAGATGTTCCAGGTAATGTTTGGTCAGGTAAGAAGTCTTCCTACAATCATTTGAGAGTCTTTGGTTGCAAGACCTTTGTTCATGTTCCAAAAGATGAAAGGTCTAAACTGGATACCAAGACTAGACAGTGTATCTTTCTGGGTTATGGCCAGGATGAGTTTGGATGTAGGTTGTATGATCCGGTTGGGAAGAAACTTATCAGAAGCAGAGATGTGGTATTCTATGAAGACCAGACTATCAAGAATGTTGAGAAAACTCCATAGACAGGGTCACAGGTTCAGGATCTTGTTGATGTGAACAGGGATATTCCTCATCAGACATAGATGGAACCGAATGCAGCTGATATTGAGATCCCAGATGATGATAATGTTGGTGATCATGTTCCAGCAGTTCCAGATGATGCTGATACAGATGATCATATTCCAGAAGTTCCAGATTTGCCAAAGGACCCACAAGTTGCACTACCTATGAGGTCTACCAGAGTCAGAAAGAATAATACTTTGTATCCTCTTGATCAGTATGTGTTGATGACTGATAGGGGAGAACCAGAGAGCTTTCAGGAGGCCTTGGGAAGTGAGTAGAAAGATCATTGGTTAAGTGCAATGGAAGATGAAATGAAGTCTCTCTATGACAATCACACCTTTGAGTTAGTAAAGTTGCCAAAGGGCAAGAAATTTTTGAAGAATATGTGGGTTTACAGATGGAAGTCGCAAGAGCTCTCCAGATCCACGTCCTAAAGCTAGAATTGTTGTCAAAGGGTTTGGTCAAAGAAATGGAGTAGACTTCTCAGAAATATTTTCTCCTGTTGTTAAAATGTCTTCTATCAGAACTGTGCTTAATTTGAATGCAAGCCTTGATTTAGAGGTTGAGCATATGGATGTGAAGACAGCTTTTCTTCATGGTGATCTTGAGGAGCAAATCTACATGGAACAACCTGAAGGTTTTCAGGTTAAAGGAAAAGAAGATCATGTCTGCAGATTGAATAAAAGTTTGTATGGTTTGAAACAAGCACCGAGACAATGGTACAAGAAGTTTGGGTCATTTATGATGAAGCATGGCTTCAAGAAGACTAATTCTGACCATTGTGTATTTGTGCAAAAGTTTTCTGATGATGATTTTATCATACTTTTTCTTTATGTTGATGATATGCTTATTGTTGGTAAGAATGCTTCCAGGATTGCAGATTTGAAGTAGGAATTGAGCAAGTATTTTTCCATGAAAGACTTGGGACCAGCAAAGCAGATTCTTGGAGTGAAGATCACTTGTGATAGGAATGCAAGGAAGATTTGGTTATCTCAAGAGAGCTACATTGAGAAGGTGCTCGAAAGATTCAGAATGGATAAAGCCAAAGCTGTTAGCACTCCACTTGCTAGTCACTTGAAATTGAGTGTCAAGCAATGCCCCTCTACTGATGATGAGAAGAAAGAGATGGAGAAAGTTCCTTATGCTTCAGCAGTTGGTAGTTTGATGTATGCTATGGTTTGCACGAGACCTGATATTGCTCATGCTGTTGGTGTTGTTAGTCGTTTTCTTTCAAAACCAGGAAGAGAACATTGGGAAATAGTGAAATGGATTTTGAGATATCTCCGTGGAAGTTCTAATCTGAGACTCGGTTTTGGCAATGAGAAATCTATTCTTGAAGGCTACACGGATTCAGATATGGCTGGGGATGTTGATACCAGGAAATCTACTTCCGGGCTACTTGATTACCTTTGCAGGGGGAGTTGTTTCATGGCAATCTCGATTGCAGAAATGTGTCGATTTTTCTACCACTGAAGCTGAGTTCATTGCAGCGACTGAAGGTTGTAAAGAGTTGCTTTGGATGAAGAAATTTCTCAAGGAAATTGGACACTCTCAATCTAAGTATGTGCTACTTTGTGATAGTCAAAGTGCAATTGATCTTGGTAAGAACTCAACTTTTCATTCTAAATCTAAACACATTGATGTGAGGTATCATTGGATACGTGAAGTGTGAGATGATAAGTTGTTGGAGCTTGAAAAGGTTCATACTGATGATAATGGGGCTGATATGATGACTAAGGCTTTGCCTATGTGGAAGTTTGATGTGTGTTGTTCTCTTGCCGGAATGGCAAGGAATTTGTGACTTTCACATAGTCGGGAAAAGGGGAGATTTGTTGAGTCATAATGTTTTTCCCTCCTATGTGGGTCTTGAAAAGAGCCCAAGGCCCAAGCCCAAGGGGATATAAAACCCTTGTCTTTCAGTTGGTCAAAGAATTCATTCAAGAGAGAGAAGAGGCAGTGAGTTTTTTTAGAGCAAAAAGGGGATTTTCGCAGCCCAGTTTCAGCATGCGCAGTTTTGAGATTTCTTCCGATCGGGCGGTCATTTGTTCTCGGAATGGTCTCAAATTTTAACTGGAGCTAGAAGACTAATAGGGTTACATTCTGGATGGTGGAGATCGAATTTCTACACGCGGATTTCGAGTTATAGTTGTCAGAACAGTGCTTTGTTTTCAGGGGTGATTTTTCTCTATTCTCATCTCTTTTGTATAGTAGATGAAGTTTTAGCTTCATTGTTGGTTTGAGTTTACACATATTGGTGTAGATAACCTCTCTTGATTTATAGTGAAGCTTTTGGAGTGGACCCGAAGGTCTCGTGGTTTTTACTCTTCGATTCGAAGAGGTTTTCCACGTAAAATTCTTGGTGTTGTGTTTGTTGATTTATCTTTCATTTACTTGCTCCATTATTATTGTTCCGCTGCGTTCGTAATCGTCATCTAGGGGCTTTGGAATTATTGTTTGGTGTCCTACGTTTTATTCAAGCTTGGGAGATATTGTGTCAAGCATATTTGATCTTGTTATTCGGTTTGCTTGGACTATATTGTGGTTTCTCCCCAACAAAATTGGGCCGGCCTTCACAACTTCACTCACTGGTTTCTCTGCGCAAAAGGGATTATGGGTAGGGGTGTCAACGGGTTCGGGCCGGCTCACATAGCTTGAAAAAGTGTGAGCGTGAGCTGAGGTGATGTGAGCGTGAGCTTAATATTCAAGCTCGCTTTTTATGTGAGCTTTACCCCGCTCAGCCCGAAAAAAGCACGAACCCGAATAAGATTAATATAATTAAAATATTATATATATCATAATAATACTAATTAAAAAATTATATAAATTATAATTATAATTATAAATGTTGATCAACTCAATAGTCAATACTTATTACCCACCGTCTAATTATTCTCTCTTCACAAAATCCTGTTCAGTATTCAGCGAGACCGACTCATCATCTTCCATCACCATCATCAATGAGATTGCCGAAATTGGAATTGCCACCAACAATGAAATTAAATCACTCTTTTAAAATTTGCAATTTTATCATTTGTTAGAATTTTAAGTGCATAGGTTCTCTTGTTTTTTTATATAAGACTCCTTTTATTTGCATATCAAACAATTCTGGAACTTTTTCTTATTTTGTTTTTTTCTATACAAGGCTTTTACAATTATGGGACTTCCGTTTCTTTTGTTATCTTTTTATTAATTTATCTTGCTACAAGAATTAAGTATCATTGATTGTATTATGTATATTTGTATTCTTATCCAAATTTAGTTTTAAGGCTCATTGTATTATACTATTTTTGAGACAGGATTTTCGTTTTTTTGGCTAATATGAAGCTCGTGAGCTAAGCTCAAGCTCGTGTTAAAATGTGAGTTGAGCGTGAGCTGAACTTTTCAATTTTTATGTGAGCTGAGCGTGAGCTATGCCAAGCTCAGCTCACATAACTCGATTGACACCCCTAATTATGGGCACGATTTTTGGGAGCCAGAAGATTGAATAACCTTCTAAAGGGTAGGTTCTGCTGTGTAACATATATGTTTCATGTGATTTGTAAACTGTCCTAATTTTTTAAAAAATCTCTCTTATTCTAAATTGTCGGATGATATATACCTAATATATATAAAAAAATTGAAATTCTTGGGGGCGGAATCGGATCAGGAAGACCATTACAATGTGGTCCGATTTTTCTGTGCACAGGATTCACTATTAGAAAAACTGCTAACGGAGACCGCTAGAAATGTCACAACAATCCTTCAAGTGTCAGTGAAAACTTTATTCGTTCGTTTGGATTCCATTAGTAATGAGGATTCGGAAAATGTTTATTTAGCAAATAAAAAAAAAAAAGTGGAAAGAGGAAAGATCAGCACCTGTGCATTATTTTTATGTAAACTTACTTGTTCAAGGAACTACAAAAACTGAGATTAAGGAAAACATATGAGATGAATTGTGAGAATGGCAAAGAAATGCTTCATTTCCACGTGGATATGATTAATTCGGATAGAAATTTTACATATAATCAGAGGCAGCTAATCGGGGCCCAAATTGTTTTTGTTATATATATAAAATTCGGTTTAATTCGGTTTTCGGTTATAACCGAATAATGAAAACTCCTACTTGTAATAACCATAATTCTTAATCTATACACATTCTATACTTGAAAAGTTTGCAAAGCAGAACACCGAACCAAACACCAAACTGTTAGATATTTATTTGTTTGAAATAGTCTTTGTGTTATATCATTAGTTGGTTAATGAAGTGCTAGTCTCTAGGAGGATCTATTCTTTATGAAGGATAGAGTTTGTTTGTTTTCACCACATGTTTAGCTATTTAGATGTGGTTTGTTATTTCTTGTTTTCTATTTATAGCCCATATTTCCTAATGAACAAATCATCACTATCCAGCTATTCCTTGTGTTATCAAAGTTTCTGAAAAACTAACATTTGGTATCAGAGTTGTGCAAGGGGCCAAATTGAGAGTGTGAAATTGAGAGTGTGAGTTAAACGGTGAAAGAACGAAATGTCAATCTCAGAGAAATTTGTGCAATCATCCATTCCGAAGTTCGACGACCATTATGATTATTGGTCAATAACGATGGAAAATTCTCTAAGGAGCAAGGAGATGTGGAGCCTGGTGGACGAAGGAATCCCTACAACGGCAGTTGGGACAACACCAGCGAGTGAAGCGCAGAGGAAGACTATGGAAGAGACCAAACTTAAGGATTTAAAGGTCAAGAATTTCTTGTTTCATGCAATTAATAGAGAAATCCTGAAAACAATTCTTGACAAGAGCACGTCAAAGGCAATTTGGGACTCAATGAAAAAGAAGTATCAAGGATCCACGAAGATGAAAAGTGCACAACTTTAGGCATTGAAAAGGGAATTTGAGATTTTTGTCATGAAAGAAGGAGAGAATGTAAGCAACTCCTTGGGGAGGACCTTGGTTGTGGTGAACAAGATGAAGATGAAGACAAATGATGAGACAATGGAGCAAAGTACAGTAGTTGGTAAGATACTTAGATAATTGACTATCAAATTTAATTATGTCGTTTGTTCAATAGAGGAGTCAAATGATTTAAGTACTATGAGCATTAATGAATTGCATGGGAGTCTGCTCGTCCATGAACAAATGATGCAGGGATACCAACAGGAGGAACATGTGTTAAAAGTAGCTCAGGATGATAGATCAAGCAGAGGAAGCATGTTTAAAGTAGGAGGTGGCAGAGGTAAAGAGAGACAACCTCTAAACAAAGTAATCATTAAATGTTTCAAATGCCACAAATTGGGACACTTTCAATATGAGTGTCCTGACTGGGAAAAGAAAGGTAATTATGTTGAATTAGAAGAAGAAGAAAAAGAGCTCTTGGTGATGTCCTATGTAGAGCTTCATCAAGAAAAGAGAGAAGAAATATGGTTCCTTGATTCAGGCTGCAATAATCACATGACGGGGAACAAAGAATGGTTCTCAGATTTGGAAAATATTTCAGTCGGACAGTGAAGCTTGGCAATGATACAAGAATGGTAGTGGTAGCAAAAGGAAGTATAAGGGTGCAAGTGAATTGCATAACCCATGTGTTAGCCCGAAGGGAAAAATATCCTATGTTGTTTTGATGATAACAAAACATTGATAGTTCTAATGTTTGTGTGAGCATGTTCTTTATAATAGGATTCTTAGCACTCACATCAACATTGATGAAAATGGTAAGTTAGCTTCTTGTGTAAACTAAGGTATGTATGTTACACACAAGAAAGCTACATATTATGGAAGGAATGAGGCAAGGAGGTTGGTTGGGAAATATGGCTCTTCAAAGAGTCCCTAATGCATATGGCATAAGAACTTAACATGCTAGTGCTTATGTTTCTCGTTCTATCTTGGTTTATCTTATAAGCACTTAGCTTTACACTTATTTGTTCTTATATCCTTTTGCCATGCTTCCTTGTACTTAAAATTAACCATATTCTATCTAATTGCATCAAAGTTTGCCATAATAAAAAAGGGGGAGATTGTAAGCCACAGAGGCGAGCGAACTTCGGTTTTTTATACTTTGGACAAACACTTGATGTTGTGTCTAATATTTTATATCTTTGTGATAGAATATCGGAACTTATAATGGAAGCTCTAAGTACTTCAATCAAGCCATGATCAAGATTCAAAGTCATATTATTCAAGGCTCATCTATCGAGATTGAAGATTGAAGACTTAGGTTTGGTTAGAATAGCTTTGTCTTTATAAGTCGTTATCTTATAAGCTCTAACCAATGCTCTCATGAACATAAGTTCTACACTCAAGTCTTGCATGTTTTTATAAACACGTTTTCAAAAGGCTAAAGTTTCAAAATGATCCTTACATGAGTTCGTATTTCAAAAGTCTTTGATTTCAAAGTATAAGTCCTTTAAAATGGTTTTCCAAATGTTCTTAGTTGTTACCTTTTGGGAAAACCTTTTAGACTTCAAAAGATTTCAAAACGTGTGAAAAATCAACAACTCTCACACTCAGGAAGTTCGGTCAACCGAGCTCAAGCTCGGATCAACCGAAGAGAAACTGAGAGGTCTGATGATTTGGTTCGGTCAACCAAAGGGGAGGTCGGTCGACCGACCTAGGCTCGGCTCAACCGAGGATGCTTTCGGTCATCCGAGGTGCTTTGTTCGGTCAACCGAACTCTGCGATTTCTAGCCGTATATGACCGTTAAAGAGTCGTTTTTCAGCATATTTTGAAATGTATAAATACTCCAAAGCTAGAGAATGACTCTAAGACTTGCACATACAATATAGATTGATTTCTTACCAAGTCTAAACACCTTCAAAGCAAAAACACTTCATTTCCATGATTTAAATCATTCAAAGGTGTTATTTCAAAAGCAAGACAAAGAGTGAACTTCATATGTTCAAAGAGCTATAATTGATGTACTTCAAAGGTATATATCTTTCACTTAGAAGAGTGAACAACATTGTTTATTTATCCATCTTATTCCCTTTCTTAGTGATTGGGTTAATCTTGTAAAAGTCCTACTTAGTGTGGGCAAGCTCTTAGTGTGTTTTTGTATTGTGGTTGTGTTTGTAAAACTCTTAGTGAGTTAGCCACAAGTGTAAAATCTTCTTAGTGAAGTTGTTGCAAATCCTTGGGTGCGGCTCAAGGTAGTGGATGTAGATTCTAAGTGAATCGAACCACTCTAAATCCTTTGTCTTGTTGTTGGGTTTTGCTTTAGCTTTTGTTCATCTTGTTCAAACTCTCACTAGCATTGAAAAGATTGGAAATAGTTTGCAAGATCGATTAAAACCCAATTCACCCCCCCCCCCCCCTCTTGTGTTTTACACCATGTAATATCTAATGTTTACTATATTCCTAAGCTTAAAAATAATTCATTAAGCATATGACAACTTCAAGAAAAGGGGTTAGCCATTTTAATTCGGGATGGAACTTGTAAAGTGTTTCATCCTAGGAGGGGATTGATTATGCAAACTGATATGAGTAGGAATAGAATGTTTTATCTATTAGCATCCATGCCACAAAAAATTTCTATGTGTTTTCAAACTGAAGATGTGTCGGAGAAATAAGCTCACATGTGGCACTGTCGATTTGGGCACTTGAACCACAAGGGATTGAGAACGTTGTCAAGATGGCGGTTGGCTTACCCTCTCTAAAATTTTCTAAGGAGATATGCACTACTTGTTTAACTGGGAAACAATACAGAGAATCCATACCAATGAGGAGTTTGTGGAGGGCATCAAAACAACTTCAGTTAGTGCATTCAGATATATGCGGTCCTATCAAACCAGCTTCACACAGTGACAATAGGTACATTCTATGTTTTATTGATGATTTTACCCTTAAAACTTGGATTTATTTCTTAAATGAAAGGTCAGAAGCTTTTGTTACATTAAAAAATTATAAAGCTAGTGTTGAGAAGGCGACAGGTGCATTCATAACTTGTTTGAGAACATATAGGGATGGTGAGGTCACCTCGCATGAGTTTGGAGACTTTTGTAGATCACAGGGCATCAACAGGCAATTGACGTCAGCCTATACACCTCAGCAGAACGGAGTTGCCAAGAGAAAGAATATGACGATTATGAATGTTGTTCGATCCATGTTAAATGAAAAGCAAGTCCCCAAAGCGTTTTGGTCCGAGACTGCGAGATAGTGTGTGAACATTCAGAATCGGAGTCCAACGGTAGCAGTTGAAATAGTCTTTGTGTTATGTCATTGGTTGGTTAATAAAGTTCTAGTCTCTAGGAGGATCTATTCTTTAGGAAGGATAGAGTTTGTTTTTTTTTCCACCACATGTTTAGTTGTTTAAGTATGGTTTTTTATTTCTTGTTTGCTATTTATAGCCCATATTTCCTAATGAATAAATCATCCCTTTCCAGCTATTCCTTGTTTTATCAAAATTTATGAAAAGCTAACACAAACAAATTTGGTTTATTTCGATCTTCGGTTATAACCGAATAATGAACACCCCTAATTACAATAACTAGAACCCTTAATAAATATATTTATTTTTTCTAAACTTGAAAGGTTTACAAAGGAAAATCCTTCTTGCAATAAGAAAAGCTCTTTCCCCTAAAACAAAAAATAAGAAAATCTCATAAAGTTTCAAAGAGGCATGTCCTAGTGATCTCTCACTAATTTTAACATGAATTCGACACCTACAGCGAAAACGCCAATGTGGTTTTTCATCTATTTACTCAAAAATAAAAATAAATAAAGTTTAATCAGAGATACATTACTCTTTTCACTTGGATTAAAATAAATAACATTGTATTTTTCACTCATTATTTTCTTTTATATCAATCAAGGCGATATAATAATACTAGAAGAGTAAATATTAAACGAAAAATATTACATGCATGTAAATATAACATAATATTTGAATATCGATTCCATTTAAACATTGTTCAACTATTTTTTCATTTCTTTCTATTGTGAATTCTTCTTCTCTGACAAAAAAAAATTTGAGAAAAATTGCAAAGTAATACACTTTAATAATTTGAGAAGAGTTTCCCCTCCTAGAACGTCTTATACTTGGAAGTTAAAGGATTATCATGGAAAAAATGAAAAATGAGAAAGGGATGATGAATGGTATCGAATCTCCTACGACATTTTGTGTAACACTTTATTTGATATTCATTTGGAAATAATAATTAAAAAATAGTTCAGTGATTGAGATTTTTCTTTTTTTCATGATGAGGTCTTGAGAACGATTCCTACTTCTCATTTTATTGCTTCCCTCCACCCCAACCACGCCCCCCCCCCAAATACACACACACACAAAAAAAAAGTTTAGGATATACTAATACAAATTTTTATGGAGTGCTTCATTGAGTATTACATCAAGTATATTGAATCATCTGTATCATTCTTTGTAATATTCTTAATTATATCTTATTCACATCTTAATTATATATTGTTTATTTCTATGATTTATCTTCTTTAATTTATGTTGTATAGATTAAAATTTCTATAATTAAAATATTGCAAACAAAAATACATAAAATAGTACCAAAAAAATACAGAATGGTGTACAGGATCCAAAACGGATGATTAATATGGGATAATAGATCAATAATAAAGGGTATAATGATTAGGTTGAGATAGGACCATCCTTTGTGGGATTGGTTATATAGTCCCCTTAAATGAATTAGGGGAGTCCACATCTACATATAGGACCCGCTCAATTCATGTGAGAGAATTGTGGTGCCAATCACAAAAGAAGGTACTAAAATTGAATTTTTTCTTTTCTTTTTTATTGGGTCATTGGATATTAAATGAAACAAGTATCATAATTTACATATAAATCAAAATGATTTTTGAGTCTCTCTTTTTTTATGCTTTGGGAATTGATGTGAGTGCACGATTATGTAGCAAAAGTGACGGTATAGAGGGACAACTCTTTCATTCCATTTCATTGGTATTCTGTGAGCAACAACTTTGTCACAGTCTTCAATCAATTTGTTTTAGTGGTATTCTTGCAACAACCACTTTTTTGCATTTATTGAAAAATATTGATCTGTCTACTATTAATCCCCGCTCATACACCCATTATTAGGGATTTAATGAGTTATGTTATTGTTATTGTTGGTCGGGTCATTGGATGCTTAATTACTAGTGTTCGTAATGCATTAGCTATGAAATTACTATACTTTGTTGAATATGAACAATGGGTTGCTGATCGTGTAGTTTTTTCTAGCTGAATTTCTTGAAATTCCCATCATATGCAAATATTCTTTCTTTTTTTCTTTTTATTTTGATGGATTTACCTTGTAAAATTTCAACTAATGGGCTTCTGATTTTCCCCCTTTTTTGGTTTTGATTTGATGTAAGATCTGTTAATTCTTGAAGTAGCAGCTATTGGGAAATTAAGAAATTTAGGGAGTAATATTAAGTTACTGTTGCTGCCTCTCGAAGTGAGTTGACAATTGGAAATGAGATTTTAATCTTTTTGCTATTATTTTCCCTTTTCAGAGGCATGGTATCTCCACTCCATAATATAAGTCGTTTAAAAGATGGTGACGAATATTATGTTGGTCCGGGAGTTGAAGAGTTTCTCGAACATCTTACTGTTAATGATCAACGCGTTCCACCACCAGCTTCAAGATCTTCCATTGACAACCTTTCTACTGTCAAGATCTCAAAGATTCCGTGATTAGAACAACGTAGTTCATGTCCAGTTTGTCGGCAAGAGTTGGCACCGGAGCAGGGTAAGCAAAATGAATAAGAAAATGGACATTCAATACTTCTATTTAGAATTTCAACTTTCGGCCTGTTAAGTAAGCTAAGGAAATGCAATTCTATTATAGTATACCCAAACCATTATCATATGCAATCATTATAACACAAATAGGATGTTATTACGCATAATCAAACAAGTCGTTAAAAGGCGAAAAAGAAAAAGAAAGAGTAAAACCAGAGTAACAACTTAAACCTCGAAAATACAGACAGCCGTTCCTCTCCGCGAATCGAACCTAATAAGTTTTCTAAGTTGTAAGCTCCATAATGGCAGAAACGATATCACCGTCTGCAGCCTTGAGAGCTTTAACAGCCTTGGCCCTAGAAACTCCAGCTTGGGTCATAACCAACTCTACATCCTTAGGTTCTACGCCAGTTTCGTCTACTTCTTCATCATCCTGTGCAACAGTTGATGGCTCGGGTTTTGATATAACGTTGCTGAGATTAGGCGCCTTGAACTGCTCAGCAGCTTGAGTCTGCAACTGTGAGCTCAAATCTTCAATCTTTGCCTCACCGAATATAACGTATGTCTCAGAAGTTGGGCTCTTGAAAACATCTGGCTTTGATATGACGAACAGTATCTGGGGAAGAAGAATCAACATGCATTTCAAAATGATGAATCGGCGGCTAATAAGTGAATGAAAATAACAAAATAAGCAGAAAGGACATCATCAGAAGAGATCTGAATGAACTGACATTCTTGCTCTTCTTAACAGTGACACGGCTGACCCCTGGGATGGGTTTCATTCCCAGCTTTAGCATAGCTTTCCTGCTCTTCTTTTCGCTTCTACTCTGTTTTGACCTTCCGCTTGCATCTCCAAGTCCTGCTCATGATAAGAACTATCATCATTCCCGAAATCTTGACAACTTCGGCAGCAATCACAGATTTATTAAATTACACAAGTTGCAGAGTGTATTATGAAGAATTGAGACTTTTTTATCGATAACTTAAGAGAGAACAAAACAGTAGAATCCTAGGGTGCATTTAGATTTGTTTACATTCGGCAAAACAATGCACTTTTTATACTTTTTTCGTCCTAGGTCCCACCTCCGTTCACAAAACCAATTCACTCTTTTCTCTCAAAAACAAATTCTTTCAAAAGAAAACCAGTCCAAATACAACCTTAGTCTTACATTACACGTCGTACAAGTTTCCGGAACATTTTTCTCCAGGAAGTGTTCCCCTTCCCTTTCAGTAGGTAAGGTAAGTTTCAAGCATTGACTCGTCATTTGTGTACATCAAGAGACAAAACGTTGAGTGACTTCGGAAAATAAGAAAAGTGTGAAAATAAGGACAAATCTTAAATACTTGGGAGAGATGGGGATGGGAAATGGACCGAGGACCGAACCCAAGGCCTATGGCTTGTCGAAGAGTTGTAGCGAGAAACATTTTACAAATAGTTTCCAGGTTATAATGCTGTGTGAGAAAACTGGGAAAGAATTCCTCCCAAGGATGTTGAGGCAAAGACAACAGCTCCCCCAACCCCCAACCCCACAGGGAATAAATTTTGAGGTGAGGTGGTCGATGGATCCCACCTCGAACCAAGATCACCAGAAGTGGCCACACAAGTCTATTTTACCAGACCTTCTATGTACAAAAGAAATGGTACAAGGCAACTCATCCGACATTAGCAGCCGTCCAAAGAAGGGGAAAGATGAGACAGCTACGACATAGGTTTTATCCTGCTGCTCAGGTATTGATGGAGAGGTAAAGTTGATGCACAAAGGTGGAGAAATCTTATTCAAAGCGACCCCGTTTTGATGCTAAACTTAACCTGGTGTTGATGGTAAAATCTGGAAAAATTTAATATAACATTCAATTCATTGGCATATCTGGAGGAGGAGATTTAGCTTGGGAGTTTCGGGTTGAGGGGGGGGGGGGGGGTTCAAAGTTTCTCCAAGAAGATGGCTTCTGGAAGTATGATAATTGTGGTTGTGTTGCCGTGGATGACAATGGTGGTGCCATGTGGGTTAGAAATGAGAGAAGTTGAAAATGGAAAAGCCTTTCCTGTCTGTTAATGTTGAATTTTAAGGAGGGAGGAGCAAAAAAACAAAACAAAGCGGAAAAAGGGACATGGCATCCTGAAAATGAATCCGGATTCCAATCCACAAGTGGAGAAAAGGGCCAGGTTCACCTAAGAGTTTCCCTCGTTCCGTACGTTCAAACAAAAAGAGTTTAGTTCAGAAACTGAATTAGTAACAGAAAAGGTACAAGTGCATAAATCAGGTAACGGAAATTTTAATGCATTAGGTAGATTTGTAGATTAACTCAAACCAAAAGCAACATCAAGAAGATCTATTGTAGTATATTACCTTTCAAAGTTCATTTATCAAAGCATTTATATTGAGCACGGTGATCTATGAAAAATGATTTAAATAATCAGTAGCATACAGAAAGAGTTGCTTATAGGCTTCATTCATTTCTACATCATGAACATGAGTAGGCACTATAATGATACAGTGCATCTACTTCACCATAACGCATCAATCAATGCATCAATGGATCAACTGAAATTTTCATGTACATCATGTTACCAGTTAAATATTACTTAAAAAACTATATATCTCTAAGAAATGTCTAAGTAAATACTGTAATTAGCAGTGTTGTCAATTGCGGCGGGATAGCGGCCCATAGCGGGATAGCGGAGCGGAGCGGCCTTTGGCCGCTATGAATCTTGAATAGCGTTGCGGATTTTGGGTGCGGACCATTGCGGCCGCTATTGCGGCTCAAATAGCGGAAATAGCGGCGCTATTTGGATCATCATTGAAAAGTCTTTTTTTCCAATTAAAATAAAATAAAATAGGGGCAAAATGATAATAACAACCTTAAAACCCCCTAAACCTAAACTACAGCAGCTTAAAGCAAATAAAAACCTTCTGCTCCTTTTTCTTCTCATCTATTCAACGCAGCAACAAAAAAAAAAAAAAACTTATGCTTCTCTTCTTCTCATGTATTCTCAAATATATATTTTTAATTATTTGCATAGAATTCCAAATAGCGCCGCTCCCGCTATCCGCTATCCCGCTATAGCGTTTTCGGGGTCGGCCGCTCCGCGCCGCTATCTGGGATTGATAACACTGGTAATTAGGAAAGAAATCAAAGTGTTATCAATATAGCGGAGCGGTCATATGCCGCTACAGACCCATCCAGAGCAGAGCGCATCAGTGTTGCGGGAATAGCGGCCGCTATTGCGGCTAAAATAGCAGGAATATTGGTGCAATAGTGGCGCTATTTGGATAAGAGCTTAAAACCCTCTATTGCCCTTTACAATTATAAAAAAAAACTTATGGGAATTGGGGATTGATTGAATTTAATGGATCCACTATCCCACTATAGCATTTTTAGGGTCGGCCGCTACGCGACGCAATCCAGGATTGACAATACACAAATTAATTTCCTTGTGGAAGATAATGAGAATCAGACAAAAAAGGGATCTCGAAGATATCAGCTTACACTTACCATCAACATCATCTTCGTCTTTGTCATCCTCATCATCATCGTCATCCTCATCATCATCATCCTCAATCACTGGCTCGTCATGCTGTAAGAGATGACGACAGATTGTCATTAAGAGAAACCCAGATCGCTAAAGAAATGAGCTCATCAACCGACAACAAAAAAATAATTGAAGTGCACAACCGAAAGATTAAGAAACACCATTCTCGAGCTATATAATTGATAAATAAGCATTTGAAAAGTAAATTTCAAAATACATAAAGATCTTGAACAGTTTGTAACGAAGGCCATCCGGTTAATAGGAACCTTACCCACCACATTCCTAATACTCTATGCAAAAAACTACTAAATTCATGTGAAAAACTAGACGATAACATAAACGATTTACTGAGAGATAAGTTGATTCCCTTTTATTAGTATACTAAAGAAGTGAAGCCCGAAACAGTAAAACTTCTTTAAAAGGGGTAGCATTTCCACGCCATAAATCCCACCGCAACCAGGAAAACTACAATATACTACTCCTAAAACTCCATTTCTGCTCATTTTCCTCCAGAAGGATACAAAAAGATTGAATCATTCCCTCTTTCAAACAAAACCCTTAAAACCCTGCTGGTTATTAAAGTGAATAACACATTTGCTCATCCCTCTTTCGCCTTTTTTTTTTTATCATTTACATATAAATTCTTGATAAATATTGTGAGAAATTCCTCAGAAACAAATCCCAGATAAACAAGGAACAAAACCCACTTTTTATTTTTCTTAATTAATCTATATCACAACTACTGAGCCAAAAATCCATTCTTGCATCCAGCTTAATTTAAAATAAAATAAAAAACCCATAAGAAAACAAATCACATAAACACGAAAAAATAAATGAATAAATTCAATAAAAAAATCCAATCACCAACAAAACCTATATCAATAGCTATTAAAAGAACAACTCTAGTTCGGAAATTTCAGTAAATAGCAGGAATGTAAACATAGAATTGGTTATTACATCGATTTTCTGCTCCTCGAGATGGGCGGCTAAGAGTTCTTCCTGGGACTGAGCAGTCATACTTGTTGTCTGTGAATTTCTATAGAGAGAAAGAAGGAGAAAGAGGTGATGAAGAAAAAGGTCTGAACCCTAGTCAAGAGAAGCTTATACCAAAGGAGATAATTGTTATTTCCACTTCAGTACCTTCAACTTCATGTATTTATCAATTAAATCTCTCTTACTTTTAATATTGTTACGGTTATAGTGTAGAATACCAAAATCTATAATATATAAAGCTAGGAAAAGTTGAGGTAGAAGTTTGAGGGAGTGACATGTGGCATATTGTGAGATGTGGACCAATAAAAAATTTACATGTGGCAATGTAGGCTCTCTAAAATGCAAAAGATGTTGTCTTTCCATTAACTAATAACTTAAGCTAAAGTCTTAAATTACTATTGAGATAAAAGATGAAGTAAGAAATTTTAGCTATAAGAAATTACCTCTTTATATAGTGTTTTTTTTTCTTGCCCTCTAAGATTAAAACATTAAATTCTTTAATTACATTAAGTTCAATGTATTGATGTAGAGAATTGAAAAGTCTCTTCTTCTTATGTTATTATTCTACTAATATTCATTATTTATATAAAACTATTATCCATATTTAATTAAGAGATTTTACATATTCTACACATATATGATTAGCTTTAGAAAATCTATTAATAATTACTATTTATATAACAGATATTATAATTATTTTATGAATTTACTAATTCAGAGTTAAAAACATGAGTAATAAATTATATATACAAGAAAATTTTCTATACAAATTATTGTGGAAGAGAAGTCAAAAATATTTTTTATGATGATTACACGCTAAAATGGTTGCAAAAGAAAATGAAAAGAATGTAAAACAACATAATGATTATTAAATAAAAACGAGGAAGAAACAAAATAACCTTATTGATGGAGAAAAAATATGAAAAAGCTAAGAATCAATATCTTAAATACATAAATAATCATAGTATATGTATTTAAGATAACAGTTATAATTATATAAGAAATTAAAAGAAAATGAAACTTGAAAAGAAAATTTGGATTTGATCAAATAAAAAAGAAAAATTAAATATCAGTTCCCAATACTTTTATTTCCCTAATGAAAGACTCTTGATATTCTATAACAATAAACTCTAATAGATAATATAAAAAAAAAAATTGGTTTCAAGAAACCATTCTTTTTTCAAAGAAACGACTTTTCATATTCTAAATAACAAACTATAATGACTATTTAAATAAAAAATAATCTTTTCAAAAAACGGTTCTTTGATTTCTCTAAGAAAGTGTTATTTATTTTCACAGAATAAAAGCCCTAATAACTCCACAATAAATATAACTTTCAAGAAATAGTTTAATTTCATAAAGTGACTTTTGACTTTCTCGAGAAACTAAAAAGTCTAAGAGTTTATATACTTATTTATTGTCATTATTATTATTATTATTATTATTATTATTATTATTATTATTATTATTATTATTATTATTATTATTGTTTTGTCGGTTAGGAAGTTCAAGAGTTTTTTTCTTCTTATAAATAGAGGAATGATATGAGCAAATATGACATGGTCTTCTTGGTCCATAGGTAAGAAATTGATTTTTTAAATGATAAAATTCATGTTTTCATTTGATATATTAATTTCTATGTTTATGAACAAACATCTAATAATTTTGTTTTAAAGACAATTTATTTTTCAAATACCAATATAAGAGAATATGTGTCTCAATTTTCATAACATGTTTTTGTTGATTGACGACAGAGAGCTTGCCACCTGAAAAACACGGGGTAAAAAAAAATCTCTAGACTTGATTCAATTCTTTTCTTGCCTCTTTTTTGGTTATTTTTCTATGTAATTATTTCTTTGATTTTTTTTTTTTTGGCTGTGTAATTATTTTCTTACTTTTATTTGCTTGAGAATGAGGATGGAGAACATAATACGTTATGAATGGTGAACATTTTTTTTTTCTTTGTGCAGGTATAATGGTTCTTAAAGGTTCCTAAAATAAGCTTCTTGATGAGGAGTAATTAGAGAATGGACGTAAGGGAGTTGACGGGAAAGGGGTGCTAAGCAGCTCTTTAGTGGCAGAAGGAAAAAAATGTAGGTTACACTTATTGGAGGATTTTTTTGGTATTTTGTTATGTTTATTTCATTTGAATACATATTTTATATAATATGTAGAACATTTATAAAATATAAAGGTTGTTTTGTTTTCTAGAAAAAAAATAATATTTATGATGGTTTTGTTCTTGGCAAATTGGTATAAATAGTCCCTAAACAATTTACCAGCAGAGCTAAAGTCCCGAAACATTTTTTCATGCTTTTAAAATCCTCAAACAATTTATATTTGGTGGTTAAGGTCCTTCCGTCAAACACTTTACAGTCAACATGAATTTATGGAAAAAAAGTTAGTCAAATAAAAATCTTGAAGGGGTAATTATAGTATTTTGCACATCATCTTCTTCTTCAACCTCTACCCTACCCTACCCCTGACCCAGCCCACCCCCACCCTGCCACCACCCCCAAAACAGCCCCTCTCCATGGCTCCACCACCAACAACCTCGATCTCCGGCCATCTCCGGCGACCCACCTCCATCTCTTCTTCCTCCCTCCCTCTTCCACCCCACCTTACTTCCCTATCTGACAAAACCCACCATACTTCCCTACCCCTGATTCAGCCCACCCCCACCCCGTCACCACCCCCAAAACATCTCCTCTCCATGGCTCCACCACCAACAACCCCTGATGCAGATTTTGGCCTTCCCCTTCCAAAAAATTGCAGAAAAAATGGCTCCTCGTTATCCGGCGTTGCAGCAGCACTCCCTTCCCGACGAATCCCCACCCCACCCCCTTCTTTTCCGACGAATCCTTACCCCAGAACTCCCTAATCTTCTCTTTTAATTGCATTGGAAAAATGGCGGATTGCTTCTTCGAAATTTCTGGCGGAGAGGGCGGCGTTGCCTTTGGCCTTTGCTTCTTTCAGCCCGCCACCACCCCCAAAACAGCCCCTCTCCATGGCTGTTCTTCTTTTTTCTTTCTTCTTCTTCTCCCTTATTCTTCTGTCATTCTTTCTCCCCTCATCGCCTCAGCTTCTCTTCTCAGAGAACGGCCGGCGCCGATTCTCGTCATCTCCGACCCGGCGTTCAGCGACCCCCCTCCATGGCCCTTCCTCCGCCATGTCCGCCACTATCCCAGGTATGGTTAGCATCTATTTCTTTAATTTTCCCCCAAATTTTCTAATTCCTATATCTCTAATTCAATTTTTCTTCCCCCAAATCTGATTGCCCTAATTTAATTTTTATCATCTTTCAATTTAATTTAATTTTTGGTGCCATTTGGGTGTTGGGGAAAGGAATCTTTCTTTAAGATGTAGTTTTCATTATTCATGGTATCTCCGACTGAAGGCGGCGGCGGCGGCGGAAATTCAAGGTTGGGGAGAGGGTGGGATTGGAAGGGTTTTGGAGTATGCAGAATTCCAAAAATACCCCTCCAATTTCCATGTTTGACTCACCTTTTTCTAACTGATTTAAGTTGACCCGTCAAAAAATAGACGGAGGGACCTTAACCACCAAATATAAATTGTTTGAGAATTTTAAAAGCAAAAAAAAAGTTTCGGGACTTTAGCTCTGCCGGTAAATTGTTTAGGGACTATTTATACCAATTTGCCTTTTGTTCTTAGATAAAAATAATGAATTAGCAAGTTTATGAATAAAAAAGTATAATTATTATATCTTATCTAAATTTATTTTGAGACATATTATTATGAAATTATTGAATAGAACAATAAAAACATTAAAAACTACAACAATCAAACTTGAAAAAATTCACAAAAACCTACAAAATTATTCTAGAAAACCTACATTAATACCCCTTCCACATGGACACCTTAATTCATCCACACAACAAAACCGCGCATCACACGTGGATGAAACCTAGTTTTAATATATATTGAAGGTTTTTTTCACAGATGTTACGTACTCTTGGACATGTGTTACATTTTACGTAATAGTGTTCTTTCCCGATTAACACTTGCTTTTAAGGCATGTAATATGTGTTACAAAATCATAATACATGTTCACTTCAAAAAAATGGACGGTCGAATTTTTTATCCGACAGCCAAAACACGTTTAGTATATACTGAATTTTTAGTGTTCAACACAATATAATATGCAAAGGATATATTTGGATTAGTGTTTTTTTTAATCACAATCTGAAATTATAAAAGTAAATTTATTTGTTAGATAAAAAAATTCAAAATGAGAATTTTATAAAAAAGATTGTGTGAAAAGAATATATATAAAAAAATACTACCCCAATTTCATTTTTGGCTGAAACATACTTGCATTTGCCAATTAGGTCTCCATAGCACTGGATTTTTGGGGAAACCCTGCATGTGTCCTATATGTTAGATTTCAATATGATGACCTTTTGGAAAAAAAAATTTGAAATTGAAATACTTGAATACCTAAAACTAATTATTTAAGAAAATATTAAAATGTTATTTACTTTTACTTTTTTTTATCTCAATACTATAAAATGAAACTTTGATTGAGAAATTTTTTTTTCTTTAGAATTGAGTTTAGGAATTTACAATGGAAGAAGACAAACATTTGGATTTCTTTGGTTTCTCCCAAAATAGAACAATATTTTATTCCATTTTTTTTCCGTTTTAGGATAATCATTTATGTCTAAGCAAAATTGACTAAAAATCAAAATTAAATATTATTCACCTTGGCATAAGAGATTCAATTAATTATTTACAATTTTGTCCCAATTTAACTAATTTAATGACTAAATGTTTAGCCATCTAGCATTACTCTTCGTTTTATGATAACTAATTTAATGACTAAATGTTTAGCCATCTACCATTACTCTTCGTTTTATTTCTTCTCATAAAACGAAGGGACTTAATTGACAAAATTAAAAAGTTCAAGATATAATAGTTGGAGTTAACTCGGAGAAAAATTATAACACAAAAAAACCATTTCTTTTATTTTCTCCATTACCTTTGGCGGGAAAGATAGAAGACGAACCTAACATTTGACAATAAATGCATAAATTGATTGCTTATAAAATACCAATTAAACAGATGGATCGAAGATTGATATAACATTTTATTAATACTGAAAAAATCACCCAACTATATGAGAAATGGTTTTCTCAGTGGTAGAATCAGCTTCTCCAAATTTCAGATTGATCCAATTAGCTCTAAGTTAATTTTCTCCTACACAAAAAAGCGATACCCACACCCGGAGAATCTAAGTTAACTTTCTGAACTCCAAGTCAAGTGGCTTCCTCAATTTCCCCCCTTTCCACACCTGCCAAAAAGATAGAGGAGAAAGTCTTGAATCTATCACAAGCAACAACAATACAGATTTCCCACCTAACAACCCACATCAACATTTATTTTAAAGGTTTTCAAGATCAGAATTTTGACTCAGAATAAAAAGGGTAAAAAAAAAAATCGTAAACACGGACCGAAATATTTTACAAAATTATTTAGACAATATTTCATATAAATTTATGTCAATAATAAGTAATTTACTGACAAAATCGATAAGGAATTTCATCTACCTGCTACAACTAAAATCGAGTAGGGGTTATTTTCATATTAAATCAATGTCAAAATAGTCATTGATAGTGAGAACAGAGGATAATAGGGGTCTGCGGAGTTACAGCTGAACTCAAAATTATTATTTTTTTCCATTCAACCGGATCTTTTTTAATTCAGTTTCCCAAACCGAACCGACCCAGTAGACCCGGTTGAATGGAGACAAAATCAGCGCACAGGATCATGCGATTCAACAATTCTATGAGTCAGATCATCGATCATACTCGATCCTCTCCTCCAGCGAGTTTTTATTGAATTTAACTCGATTTATGTCTTCCGGATCTCCGTCTCGCAATTTTGACAACCTAGTTTGTCCTAAATATCTCTCCAAAAAAAAAAGTCAAAAAGATAATGTGTGTAATGGAATTATTGGCACAGCGCATCTTTACCCCTATTGGATGGAATTATTGAAGCAACTAAGTCAAGCCACCAACTGCATTTGACAAAAATGACTATATACCATTATTCTTATTATCATCTATGAATTAGTACCATACATTTGCTTCCTCCTCATAAGTTTTTTCCAATCTTTAAGGTTTAGAGAGAACATATCTGCCTGATGGCCATGTCTTTACTAGAACCTATTGATTTTGCTGATTTAGAGAAAGTTAGCCTTATTGGAGAAGGAAATAGCAGGACTCCAGTTTACAAAGTTGTTCATCAGCCTACAGGACAATTCTATGCACTGAAGCAGCTAGCAATTAGCGACTCCTTGAGAAATCGAGATCCTAAAGTACCTGAATCACCCCAATATAATCACAATCTATCAAGTGTTTGAACACGATGGTGAAGTTTCAGTCTTGCTTGAATACATGGACTGCCAATCCCTCGAGGGCACTCACTTCACCAGTGAATTAGAGCTAGCGGAACTCGCCCGTCAAGTTCTGTTCAGCCTGGATTACCTTCATAAAAAGGGACTTTTCAACGCGAATATCAGACCTTCGAAGATCTTTATGAACTCCGAAAAGAAAGTTAAGGTGGCCTATTTGGGAAAAATACTGTCATCTTATGGTTCTGGTTCAATAGGATCCTACCAAAGTCCAGAATGCATAGCACAATTAGCTTTTGACAAGGAAACAATGTACAAGGCAGATATCTGGAGCCTCGGATTAACCATTCTCGAATTGTCGCTGGGTTCGTATCCATATGGTCATGCACTTCTGCAGATGCAAATTCTTTTCAAGATCGTGAATAACGATCCACCTGAAGCACCTATAACAGCATCTGCAGAGTTCAGGGACTTCATATCATGTTGTTTGCAAAAAGATCCAACAAAAAGATGTACCACTGAGCAACTTCTAAGCCATCCTTTTGTCTTACTAAACAAAAGTGAGAGGAACCTCCAGGTTAATTCTCTATTAAACACTGTATGATTCATATGTTGTGCCCCAAAATTTCCGGGGTGTTGGTCTTCATCAACAATAACAACAACAACAACAAAGCCTTAGTCCCAAGTAATTAGGGTCGGCTACATGAATAAATTATGGATTTCTGTGTGATCATTCGCACGAATACATTCCCTCCATTTTCTTCTATCAAACATCATACCCTCCTCTAAGTCTAACAAATCCATATCATTCTTGATGACTTCGGTCCAAACCTTCTTTGGTCTCCCCCTAACTCTTACAACCTTATGCCTCCATCTTTCAAGTTTTCGAAACGGAGCGTCACTCAGTATTCTTTTTATGTGTCCAAACCACCGCAAGCGATTTTCCCTCATCTTTTCTTCAATAGGTGCACCTCCTAGTTTCTCTCGGATAATCTCATTTCTCACTTTATCATTTCTAGTATGCCCACACATCCATCGCAACATACGCATCTCTGTTACACTCATTTTCTGATATGACATCTTTTCACGGCTACACTCTGTACCATACAACAACTCGGGTCTAACAACTGTTCTATAAAACTTCCACTTCAGTCTCAATTGTATATTACGGTAGCACAAGACACCCGTTGCACCCCTTTCATTTTAATCAACCAGCTTTAACTCGATGCGTCACATCCCATCAAGCTCTCCATCTTCATTCATGTTGAAAATTATTTAGATGCTTATGAGGTAATAAAATGAAATAAGTACTCGAAAACTGTCAACGGTTAGGTCTGTCTTTTATCCAAAGGTTATGTTATTGTTGTTGTTGTAAGTACCCGAAAAGATCTAGAAAGATATTCAGGTGGATTTTTCGTTATTGCATAATGTGAACGTATCATACTTGTTCCCAAGGATCTTCTTCAGATTTCTTAACTTGTTGTAAAAGACCTCTAGTAAGATTATCATAACCAATATTAAAATACTTACTCTCGGCTTTATATCACATTACCATTTTAACCAAAGATGAACATGCCTAATCAGTCTTTGCTTCTGAAATTGCAACAGACGCTGTTACCACCTCCACCACAACCTTCGGCTGCTTCTTCTTCTCCTACTGCTTCAACTAGGTGGAGTCCGACAGAAAACCAGTTGTTCGAGAGGGCTCTGAAGTTGTTCGATGAGGACTGCCCTGATCGCTGGGAAAAGGTAGCAGCTGTTGTTGGAGGTGGCAAGTCAGCTGAAGATGTCAAAAATCATGCAGGGGAACAAATACGGTACAAGCAAATACTGGAATTTAACAAACCTCGGAGAGATAGGGTCCGTTCAACTCTTCTTACTACAAGTACAACGAACTTCCGTGAGATGGTAAAGCTGTACACTGGATGTGCAGAAAAATCCGATGCATTGAAAATGAAAAGAACGGAAAACATAAAAAAGGGAAAAGAAACTTACAAGCTTGATCTGAGTGCAGAAAAATCCGATGCATTGAAAATGAAAAGAACGGAAAACATAAAAAAGGGAAAAGAAATTTACAAGCTTGATCCGAGTGCTGATACTGAACTTGAGAATCTACCAGAATACGTAAAGAAGTGTTTAATACATTGTTCCTTGTTTCCTCTTGCTTATGAATTTGATAAGGAAACATTGGTTCAATTATGGATTGCAGAAGAGCTCATTGATGCAAAAAGTAAAGATAAAATGGAAAATGTAGGTAGCGCCTGCTTCGATATTTTGGCCTATAAGGACTACATAATCCCTTCAAGATTTGACAATCTGGGTGCTCAGATGAAGTATAAGATTAATGAGTCTAAAGCTTCTTCCTGGCACTCTCAAAGTGGTTCATCTGGAGATAGCTACCTAAGAATTGAAGAAAGCAAGTTGGATAACAAGTTTAAAATGGTCTCGCATATATCTTGGTGCAGCGACAGGTTAGATCAAATTGACGTTGAGGCTCTCAAAAGTTGCAGAAGTATTCGTACACTTATGCTTCTAGGTGACGACGGCTCCTCAATCAAACAAATACCTGATCAGCTTTTCCTTTCCTTAAAGGGTTTAAGAACTTTGGATCTAAGCCAAACACACGTATCTGAATTGCCGTCTTCAGTAGGCTGTCTGCAGTCATTGCATTACCTTAACCTCTCTTACTCACCCATCCGAGTATTACCTGAATCAATTGATAATCTTCACAGTTTACAGACACTAAAACTCTGTGGTTGTTCCGTCCTACGTGCATTGCCTAAGGGAATGAGGAAGCTAATTAAGCTTAGACATTTGGACTTTGACATTGTCCGCCAATTGCATTCCATGCCTAAAGGGATGGGGAGTTTGGCAAACCTTCAAACACTGAAGGCGTTTTTAGTTGGAAAGAATCAGGGATGCAAAATTTCAGAACTCAAAAACATGAATAATATTTCTGGATCATTTTGCATTTCAAGGCTCGAAAATGTTGTAGACGCAGAAGAAGCTAAAAAAGCTGCTGTAAGTAATAAGCAGTACATAACAAAGCTTAAACTTCGATGGGGCGCTCAGAGAAACGACAATTCTTTGGCTGATGAAGTGGAAATCCTAGAATGTCTACAACCACATTTTAACCTCAAAGAGTTGGAAATACTCTTTTATAATGGTTCATCGCTTCCAAATTGGATTACGAAACCCATCCTTTACCGAGCTCATTAACATGACTATCTACAAGTGCAAGAATTGCTATTGCTTACCCTCTCTTGGAGAATTGCCATCATTGAGATTCCTCAAAATTGTTGAAATGAATAGGGTGAGAAATATCAATCATCTTTTCTGCAGGCACTCTGGAACTAAAGGCTCTAAGTTCTTCCCTAAGTTGGAAAAATTGACACTTGACTCCATGCTTAACCTTGAAGAATGGACTGGAGTAGAGGACAATGATTTCCCATGCCTACTCAAAATGTTTATACAGTACTGTCCAAAACTCTACGATCTTCCGACGCTTTCGCATTTCAAGGTACTTAAATATCTAGAGATAAGTTACTGTCCTGCTCTACCGTCTTTGCCTGAAGATGGACTACCAGCCTCGCTTGAAACCCTAATAATCAGAGATTGCCCAAAAATTAAAGAAAGGTGTCGTGCGGACCAAGGAGAAGACTGGTTGAAGATAGCTCGAGTACCTAGGATTTGGATTGATCATGAAGAAATTTCTTCTACTGAAGTGGAGGGAAGTATTTCTCAAAATGAAGAAACGAAAGAGGTTGAGGATCTCTCAGAGCAGTGAAAGGAAACACAAAAAGTTGAGAAGAACAATAAGCTTGTAGTATACAATAGCTTCATTAGTACTATTTCAGTTCTATTCGATACCAGATTCTATGCCATGACCAAACTTTCTTTTAAGAGGCCAAACATGAGATCCTTGCAAACCCATAACAACAAATGCTGCTTTGTTTCTCCCTTCAATTGAATACACCCAACAAGTACACACCCCTCTTTTATCAAGAAAGCAAGTACACCTATATATATATATACACTTACGCTGAAGGGTGAAACTGACATCACAATTCCTTCACGTTCTGCACTGGAAAAACTCTTCGATATATGCAACAATAGATCAGTCACATACATCAGATAAACACAGAGAAATTGCGTACCTGGGCTCGCCCCTAGGGAGGCTTCGCATTCTAATTCAACAAACTACTTTTAGATGTAAAATTGCACTGAACCACCACAGGTCCACAACAGCTATATCATAGTAATAGATTCATCACAACACCAAAGTCCAAAGTCAGTAATTTTCATCAATACTATTTCTTACGGTGTGAATAGGAGTCATGAAACTTTACACACAAGTGTCTCTCCCGTCTTCCAATAGTCTAAAAGTCATGGCAGAGATACAAGATTTATTAGAGATTAGTGTTGATCCAGCTCTTAACAACCAGGGTTTATTATCACAATTTCACCAAAAGTTTTAATGAATTCATTACTTTAATGCGTCCAAATAAACATAAAGATCAAAAGACATTAACAGCAAGGTATACTTTCCTTTTGTAAATAATAAAACTGGGAAACTTTTGAGTGACAGAACAATTCTATTACTAAAAAGTAGCAAATCTCATTTTAAAAAAAAAATGGGTTCAATAACACAATCATACTTCAACAACTCAACAACAACAACAACAATAACATAACTCATTAAATCCCCAACAATTGGGGGTAAGGGCAGGAGTTGGATAGGAGAGAGTCTAACCCTTGACAATAAATACACAAAGTGGTTGCTCCTAGAATACCACTAAAACATATGGATTGGAGACTGATCTAACCATGAATGCACAAAGTGATTGTTCACGGAATAATACTGAAATAGTAGTCCCATATAAAGTCACATTTGCTACGGAATAATTTGATGACATGCCAAATTGATTCAAGAAATTAGTAAAACTGCTGTGAGAATTGAATACCTACAACAGCCGCGATCATAGTTTCCCGGAAGCACGGCGTACTTGCCCACCACCGTCAGCTTCGTCAGAAATAGAATTGGTCCCCCCCCCCTACAACGCGTTTAACAATGCCGTCATCTTTAAACTTCACGTCTTCCTTTCTGGAATTTGTCGCCGGAAAATGTCTGTCAATTGAAAGCAGCTCCTACTTCTTTGGATATAATTTGTTGGCAATATGCAATGGCACCACGGTTCTAATGATTAATATATTTTTTCAGTGTATGACACAATTTTAGCCGTTATATATAAAATTTGACAGTTGAATTATTTATTAAAAAAAACACTCATCTATTGAAATTGTAATAACTGTACACTGATTGAGAGAATTTTTCAATGTCTTGTATGAACACAAATAATCAAAGTTATGTAAGAACTAGTGAGAAAGTTTTTTTTTTAAATTAAACTTTAGAATATTACTTTGTTGACAATTGCCTGTGGAAGCTCATCCCACCGTGTGTCCAGGAACACACCCGGACACCACTCCACCGTGTGTTCCTGGACACGCAACGACATTTTCCGGCCAAATTCTTCAAATTCATACAAGTTGCAAAAAAAATATAATTAAACAGATTTTATTTTTACTTGAAAATCATTGTTCTCCGCGCATGCACTAGAATCATTGTCCATACGAACGGAATCCGGGAGCCAACGGCTCCGGAATCCGAGGCAGTAGATAGGAATTGGCGGAATGTTTAGTGAGAAAATTGTGTTAAGGAAAAAATTTAATGTTACGCAAGAAATTTAGATTCAACTGATGCACCCTTAATGTTTTGGAATGACCATAGCCACTCCAACAAGGACGAAGACTATCAGGGGAGGGGGAAGGCAGCGGCCGCCCTAAGATTTTTGAAACTTTTTTACCAGCCACCACCTCCTCATCCACCACCACTTCCGCTACAACTGCCCCAACCACTGCTTCCACCAGTGCCTCCATCACCTTCCCAGCCACTGCCACCATCACCACCACCACCACTGTTCTTGCTGCCACTTCCGCCCCAACCACCAGCATCATTGCTCCCACCATCAGCGGCCCAACCGCTGCCACCGCCATCACTTGTACCACCAGCACCCCAACTACCAGGAAAAGCTTCCCTACCGGGTGAATTCTGAACTTTGGCACCTGGAAAGCTACCTCATCCATCCTCACCACCTTCCAAGGAACTCCACTTTTCAGAACCATGCTCTGAATCCTGCCTGTCATTGAAACCGCGATTTCCCCTGCCACGGCCACGGCCACCGTAGGGCCTAGGCCCATCTTGATTATCACTATTTCTGTAATCGCCTCTTCCTACAAACACCCAGAGAAATAAATTAATAGCTTGCATTTATGATCCTCTTGAAATAACCCCAGCGTACATGCTAAGTAGAACAAGTAATTGTCAAACGAACTCAAAAGGGGAAAAGGCCAAAAGTTCTAAAACAATATATACAAACATGAAATGAACCACTTGTTGATAGCCCGATAGATAATAAGTAAATCTCTTGTACTCACTAACTTAGAAATCAACCAAATTGGAAGACATGATAACTTAGCCAAGAAACTTGTGCACCTATAAATAACATAACCAAGTTTAAACTGTTCAGCACACCAAAGTGTAAGGTTTCCGTCAGTGTATAATCTATCTGGCATAGCATGTTCCTTCAGGGCTTCACCTTGAATCCAGAAGATCAAGCACAACAACACTCAGAACCGTGATCATGCAAAACATCAAACTTAATGCTACTGAAGTAGAAGAGACATGTTTCTTTAGATTTCCAATGCTGATTGGCAGTGAACCCTCAACTCTCATGACGTTTCTTGGTAAGCTACTTTGATAAATCACGTGGACAAGTGTAATAACTAGGGGTATGAGGTCCAGCAGAAAAGAAAGAAACAAGCCTATGAGGAATATTTCTCGGGGTTGCCACATGGGACTTTATGAGCAAACATTAGAAAGTATCAGCAGTCCATCCCATATTGAGTGTCCAGATACTTGCAGGAGAAAAAAAAAATTAAAAACAAGCATCCAGAAGCAGAAGAATCAAAAGCAAAAAGCACACAGCATTATATAATTGCCGACATAGCAATACCTGATCTTGGCCCTCTACCTCGCTCTGATGACTGGCCACCTTCATTTGATGAACTGATGAGACCATATTTTATCAACTTCTTAATATTATTTTCCCATTTAGATTATGTTTTATTGATATAAATTCTCGTGATTGTGATGGATTAACGTGAATTATATGCTTAAACAGTTTAACTGCCTAATCATTTTCTAATCTTATATGCAGGGGCATAATAGCAATTTCCATTAAAGAAAACAAACAAAACCGTGGTGATTACAGCAAGAAGAAAATAAAGAGAAATATACAACAGCTACTCTGGGCCCACATACACATATGCTTATATGAATTTGGAAGCAATTAAACCACGTGCAGATCATTATTTTAGGAAGGATCCCAAATCCTATATGGAATCAATAAAGAAGAGAATTTTGTGCTATGGTTACAAAGGACTTCAAGTCCTATTCGGATACAGATTAAAAGGGAGTCCTCTGCCTATATAAAGAAGACCATGCGGCCACTGAAAAATCATCCCTGTATGTACCACTCACATACCAAACATCCCGGGGCGAGCCTAGAAGAATCACTCGGCCATCCGAGGCCATCGTTGGAGTTGTGGATCAAAAAGACGAGCTTCTAGCTCGTAAATCGTTTTGTCATCACGCTACTTCTTTTATTATTTTTATTTATGTTTAGTTTTAGCTAATTTTGTTGAGACTAAGACCTTCTTTGAAGGTCGAAACTTTTATGGATATGTTTGATTTTTATTAATTTATTTATATCAACAATATGGTTAATTGTTATTATTTGATCTTAATGCTTGCGATTTTCTGATCAATTATTGCATGAATCTAAATTATTTGTAGAGGCTGAGAAGTTCTCTATTTAATTGGATCACGGATAATAACATGACGTAAAATTGACTAGAGATAGATTCGATTTCCTTGTGTGGTTTCTAGCGAGTAGGAAACAAAAGCTAGGGAAAGTCCACGGAGTTTTATGCGGTTTTAGATCTTAAAATCACGTAGAGATACGACTTATTTATTCTCTAAAGCTATGAGTTTTTCACCAAGAGATTGGGTCTAGCTTATATTCGGGAATTTCTACCATTAACCTAGTTGAGACTTAGATTAAGGAATCATTTATTTTCTATAAAAGGAGTAGACTGGATTAGAGGTGTCTTAGTCCATTAGTTACCTATATTTTTATCTCTTTTAAATGCATCTTTAATTTATTTTAATTGTTATTCATATTTAGGTTTATTTAATTCATTCATCCTTATTTTGGTTTAAGTTAGGCTTATTTTGGTTTAAGTTAGGTTATAAGTAAGATAATTTTTCAGTTAGATAAACAATCCTCGCTGGGAACGATCTTGTACTTACTATTTTATTACTTATTTGATATTTGTGCACTTGCAAATTTCGCATCATGAACCACCCCAGCCGCCGCCACCACCAAAACCAGAGGAACTGCCAGTTGCAGGGCTTCGCATAGGGACCATGGCAGCAACTGACCGTATAGATGGGGAGTCATGTGGATCATCAATATGCCTCTGAAAATACGCCACAAGACGATCAATGTCCTCAAAACATTCTTTTGCGGAACTTGAACCCTTTTGAATATAGTCCTATATATTCATGGTGTGGATTTGAACTTCTTATGTAAGGATAAATGTCCCTGGATGTTCATGAGATATACCAAAGATGTATACTATCCTCATTGGATTTTCAGACTTCTCAATTCTTAAGAGCTCATCAACTTCTGATTTAGTGCCCTTTCTGAATTTGCGGTAGTTCAGCATAGACTTCAAATGAGCTACTAATGGATCAACATAGTGATCCATCACCTATGTAAACAGAACAGCTACAAGTTACTGACACTAGTTAAATTGCTCAAGTCAAATTAAATAAAAATAAAAGATGAACTAATGCAACAAAGCTGTAGAATCATACAAATAACAAATACTAAATCTAAAAATTCTTGTGCACCTTTAAAAATGAAAGAACAATCTTTTAACAAATAGGAAAATAAAAGGCACAAACGATCCTCCTGAACCAAAATTTCTCTATATATACATAGACGGGGATCCGAGCTTATCAATCAGGGATCCCAGAATATCAAGCCAGCCCATGAAAAGACAACAGAAAGTTTAAAATGTCAATTCATTTCTTCTCCTACATCTTCTAATTTAGTTTCCGTAGATAGTGTAGCTTTGTGAATTAATACCAAAAGTGACTTGTCTAAATGAAACCCATTCAGTACACCTAAAATGCAAGCAAAGAGTCATCAGAACATTGGTAGTCAGAATGACAGAGAAACAAGCAGAAGACAAGAAAATTACAAGTTTGAAATGCCAAAAGCTTGTCCAGAAACAACAGAAATCATCCACTTAACCATAATACATACAAACTCAACGGACCTTCATGTTATCCAATAAACATGCATCATTCTAAAAGTGAAGCCTTGACAAATATTTCGAAGTTCTTACCAATATTCATCCACCTAAAATACAAGAACTAAAAAATCTCCAACAAATATATTTCAAAGTTCTTACCTCATCCAAATCCTCAAATGAGTCCTCCCCAATTTTCAATGTTTTTCCAATACGAAGTAAGCTGGTTATGTCCTTATGCTCCTTTCCAGCTTCAGCAATATCTTTATGGGCATAAACCCTATCATAAACTTTGAGGGTTAAAGTCAAATATGAAGGTCCACGGGAACTAGGCCGGACGATAATTTCACCCGACTCCTTGTCAGCCAAGAACTGCACCACCAAACAAAGAAAAGAATAAACCATTTCAGACAAATTATCATGTGAAGTAAACTCAAAGCTCATTTGAAGGTTCCTGTTTCCCACTATAAGAAACATACAACATTCGATCACGTATCAATTAATTTCAGATGACCTTCACTTGGTCTACTTGAGAAAAAACGATTGTATCAAAGGATCACTTTTGGACACACCATAATCAAATCAGACACTAACAATTGTCTCACAGGCGACAGAATTAACAAGAAATTCAGAATAGTATTTTGAACAGTTTCCCTCACCAGGAGAAAACAATCCAGGAAAAGGTTTGTATTCCTGAAGAAGCAATAGAGGTATTCATATTACATGACAGAGTGCCCAAGATGAATGAGAATCAAATGTTTCACTAATCCAATATGAGATTATATTTGCATAATGTATTGAAATTTATACACATCATACCTCCATTGCCTCGTCTGCTGTAATATTCCTGAAACGAGGATGAACTATCATCCTAGGTTTGAAATGCCTCTTAAGTTTAGTTTATTGTTTTATTCAGCTTGATAATAGGTGTGTAAGTAATTTAATAATTGCAATAGTTTTTAAGTTTCTGAATTTCAGTTCGACAAGTTAGGTTTAGGAGATGATCTTTCAAGTCTATAAATAGAGGAGTTCACTATTCAATATGTAATGCTAAGATTATTCAACAAAAGGAACCAACACAGTCTTTCAGGAAATCTGCATTTTCTCTTAGTGTAGTGTGTGATGCTAGAGAGCTTAGCTTCTACTTTTTCCTGCAGTTTGCATAATCTTCTAGCCTTACGTTAGAGCTCGTTCGTTTCTTTATGTAAGCTGCAGTTTCTAAGTTTTCTTACCTTAAGCGATAGCCTGTTTGTTACTTTAAGTTAGCAGGATTCTGGTGTTTTCTTGAGGGGCAGTTTTAATAAGTTTGTCCTGGATCAGATCGGCACCGGAACTGAAATTGAGAAAGTTAAAAACCTACTGAAACAATTAAATTACTTAAACACCTATAACCCTAGAACTCTCTTCAATAAAACAATAAACTCCCATAAAATAAAATTCCTAAGACTAAACTGAATAAGAAGTTAAGCATCACATGCAAATACGTTGGTAGCTGCAATGCTTAATTTGTTTCAAGATCAATGTCACATGGCTTGCAACAATATAATCACATTTATTAATTATCCCTCCCCCAACTTTGCACTAAAATAGTTGCAAGTCAATTTTTACCATATCTTTGTTCCAGTTGCTTTGCAAAAGAAATACGTGAGACCAGGAAATTTATCATCCTCATTTCTCAATAAACTTTGTAGCTGCAATCTAGCTCTGATTCTATCTGTGAACCCTATCTAACATTAAATACCATTTCTAAAATGATGAGATAAATATTTAAGTACAGAAAGGAAAATATGACAGACATTCCTCGTGTAAAGATTATGTCGATTTCAGAGATAGTGTAAAAGAAATATGACGAAACACCCTTCCGCTTGCATGTTAACCTTGAACAGGGTTATAAACTTATAACTTCAGGCCATAAAAGGGGATGATTCCATATTAGATAATGAGAAATGGACTCTCCCCATAAATTCATAGTCAAAATGAAGGAAATATATTAAGGACACCTGAACAACCTAGTCCATTTAACACATGCCAAACAAAAGGAAAGAGAAAAACAAAGCTGAAACACCACCAAAACAACTCTCATCAGCTAAACGTAGTGAAGGATTTTTACCTCATATATATATCCTCATTTAGCCTTGTACATGACAAATTCACTGCTCCTAGGACAACAACATGAGGTTGGTGTTCCATCATAAACTTGAGAACCCGCTGCTGATCGTTTTTCTTCCTTTGCTGATCATTAACATTTTGACCACGAAGACTAAGGGACCCTGCATATAACACATCCAAAACTTCACCAGATGAATCCAACATCACAAAGGTAGTGGCAGGTTTCCCAGGACCCCAACAACAAGCCATAACTCTGGGAGCAGTTTCTTCATCAGAGCCGTCATTTTCCTTCCTCTGATAGGGAGCCACAGAGACTTTCTCCCATAAAATCTTCCCGTATTCCACGGATAACCAGGCTTTTGCCCTAACAGTCAAGAAGGATCTTGCTTCCTTTTCCATTGAAGGCAAAAGAAAATTAAAAAAGGCATCCTGAATTATCAGTTTCCTCTGTTCAAGCAGAAGCTAGGTTACTCAGACTCTTCGTTTATGCTTGTCGTACCCGTGTCGACACGACATGACATGGGTATGGGTATGGCATACTTATCGGATCTGTTCAACACCGATAAGACACTTTATTTTAGATGTTCAAGTACCCGACACCTAAATACATACCCGTACCCGACACCCGCACACGAGTCCGAGTAACATAGAGCGGAAGACTACTTTGGAATCATACTACAACAAACGCTATCTTCGTGATTCCTCTTCATAGCGTTTGCTGTAGTATGATTCCATAGCAGTCTTCCGCTTCTGAAGAAGAAGCCACATTTTGTCCAGATCTTGAATGGCCCAAAGCACCTGCAGATACACACTTTAGTTAATCTGCACAATCCCAACCGACACTGTCACACCAGTATAACATAAAAGGAAAATTACATACCCTATTCCACCTTAGTGTAGGCTTTTCTTCAGAACTGTTATGGACATCATTCTCAGATGCATGCTGCTCTTGATACTTAAAGAGGCTCAGACACTCCTCCTTCCGGTACATAGCAATGAATGGAATCTAAATGTAAAGAAAGTAAGCTACTTTAGATTGTCAAACTAAAACAATCTGAGACCAATCCAACACTTGTTACAAAAATTACTCACATCTAATCGCTGCATGTGTTAGCTCCAAGAATCGAGAAATGTCATCCTTGCTAATCAAGAGCTCATTACCCTCATCATCTGTTGATGTGCCTCGTTTAGTAAATACAGGTAACGTGCTATTTGCTATCTGGTTATAAATCCAGGTGCTCTCCTCTTCTATATTAATATCACTTGTTGGTGGAGGACCAGTGCTCTCCTCTAATATCTATGAAAGATGAACAAGTACAATTTAAGTTTCCTACAAAGAGAATACACGTCTTTTTGGTACAAAGAAATTTATATGCAAAACTTGCTACAAACCCTGCATTCTTTCAGGGATATCTATTTCACGTATCCGGTCATCTTTCTCAGTCATATACTTCTCAGACAGAATTATTGGTTCAAACTCATGTTCAAGCCTCTTTTCCTTCCATTCACCATGTTCACTGGATCTTTCCAACCTTGCTAAGCCTTTCCTGCGCAACTCTAGAAGGTCATCAACATCACCAAATATCTCATTAGCTTCCTGGAGGGCAGATGAGGAAACTCCTGGAGCCTGCCTGGATTTCTTTTTGTTTATCTTCTTCCTTCTGCATCATGATTCGTCCATGTTTAGTTGGAATATTTACCTATGGAGAAAAATGTGTTTTACATCAAGTAAAATGACAAAAAGCTACCTAGGAACTCCATTTGCATCAATTTCTTCTTCATCTACAATGAAATCAGCCATATCATCATCTTCGCCAATCTCAACATCCTCTTCTTCTGGCTGTTCCTCCTCCTCAGCAATGTCCTCAAGATGTTCTCCTACAACGTTGGAAGAATTACAAGTAAATAAACAACTTAAATAGAACGTACCAAAGTAAATTGAGAAACTTTAAAAACTGATATTTACCATCAACATCACCAAACAAAGAATACTTGACTTTCTCCTCGGCAGTGGGTCCTCTCCTCCCTGTGTCATGAAATTCTTCCTCATCAGAGAACCCAGAGTGCTCTTCAGCTGTATCTCGTTGAGCTTTCTTCAACCACTTAATTTCTTGTCCTGATTGATTTACAAGCAAGAATAAGAAAATGAGACCAGGGCATTTTAATGGTTATAATAAGTAGGGAAGAGAAGACAACACTAACATTCTTTGGTCGATGGACTGTGATATTTTGCTCCTGAAGAAGCTCATAATCATCTTCATCAAGATCATTACTCTTCTCTGATTCTCTACAGTTAATAGGCAAAAACATGAAACCTTGTCATATTAGCTGCTTTATCCCATCCTCTGTTTTCTTCATATTTTTCTTTTTTTTTCCTGGGTGCGGGTGACAACTTATAAATGCTAACAAGAACCCAAAATGTTCACCTCTTTTTCCTTTTCTTCTTTTTGCGTCTCTCCTCATCACTGTCAGCTCTATCTTCTTCCTCCTCTTCCAGTTCTTCTTCATCAACATCGTCAACTATAAATCTATCTTTCTCGTATTCATCCTGCCCGTCCTCTGCAAGAAGAAACACCATAAAGCCCTTAAACAAATAAAAAAACTAACATTTAAACAGGAAACATTAGAGAACCCCTAGGCCCCATAAACTGGATTTTGTCAAATGTTATACCACGCAGTTATTTTCCCATTACATATTCAATCAACATGTAAACCTCTGCGGGAACTCCACTTAAGAATTTATACATGTATATAGATTGTCCGAGCACAAAATTACCCATCAAAGTCTGACTAAAGTCCTACAAACAAAAGCTCCATAAAATAACATTTTAATCAACCGTGAAAACAATACTATAGTAGAAGGTGTTAGTTTTCCAAATGTGACCTCATGCAAATGTTAAACCATGATCCAAGAACCTGCCATGACCAGGCCTTGAAAGGGTGTCTTCTGGCCAGCGACAGATCCAGAACTTAGACATTGAGGAGGCAAAACTAGTAAATTTCAAAAACTGTTTGGGTGGGGTGGGGTGGGGGTGGGATGGGGTTGGGGGGATGCAATTTTATGAAGGATTTTTCAGGATAAATAAAAATTTCCTATAGAAAATGTGGCATGTTGGGAGACGGCCGCCACTCCCGCCACCCTTAGATCCGCCATTACTCCAGACATAGGTTTAGAAGAACACAGAATCTAACCAGAAAAAACAACTATAAGGAGGACCATTTCCCACCAGAGTAAGACTACCAAAAAAGGGAACATTACTAGAGGTCATCAATTTATGCCTTGATTCATAATGGATCACAAAAATTAAGACTAAAATTAATCAAAACGAGGTTAAACAGCTCCTACACTTTCGAAACTACTGCAACAAAGAACCTATCGCTTCCGGTATACAGATTACCAACTAAGTTACCGTTTCTCATACATAAAGTCGTACCAACTAAGCTACTGTCTCGTCTCGTATCTACCATTTCTAGACCTGCTACAACATTCAAATAAATCCTAGTACCACAAAAACAATAAAAAAAGAGGGAAAAATCACTACCTTGAACAGAAAATTGAGTACTCTCGAGTTCAGAAAGTCCCGAGGGAAAAAACAAAATTTTCGATCAAAATACCAAAATAAATCTTCGAATTGAAGATTCTCCGTTGAAATTCGTAAGAAAATAAAAAATACGACAAAAAAACGATACCTTCTTCGTCAAAAATTACGACTTTCCCAACCATTCTTTCTCACCGTAAAGAAGAAACCCTAGAAAATAATCGCGCAGTGAGTGTGAAATGCGTGAGAGAGAAAAATTGTGAGGAATCTCAGAAACTGAGAAGAGCTAGCTCTTCTTTGATCTTCAGTCTTCACTGCTTCTCACACATGATGAATATATGAGAAAAGAGAAGAGAGAAGGTTAAATGTTCTTTTTACGTTTTCCTTTTTGGGTAATGGGTCGTATCGACCCGACTAATCTGGGATTCGCAAAGATATATTTGTTTGGATACCCTCGAGGGGTGCCCCGGTAAATTAGAGGTGTAGACAAATTTAGTTAAGTTGAACTTTTAGATAATCGAGTTGAGGTTCATCTTTAGCTGTCGAGTGATTTATTGTATTTGTGAAAATTCAAGGCAAAAACATCAATGTCGTCTAGAAAGATATTCTAAATTGAGAGTTTTGTCCTGTATGTAAAATTTTATCTTTTTAGATCCATTATGTTTTTACGACCTACCGTTATTATCCTTCCGTCCCCATTTTCTGTTAAAAAATCGTCAAGTCAGTCATGTGCCTCACATGTGAGGTACTTTTTAAGGGTATTTCGGACATTTCAAACCAATTCTCACAAGAAACAATTGTGTACTCAATTGTTAAATAAAATAACTATTGATACCCAATTTAATTTATTCAAAAAATCTTCTTCTTCTTCACTAAATCCTCCGGTAATCTCCCCACCATCTCCGGTGAGCTTCTTTCCCAAAATTAACCATCTCCGGCAAGCTCCATCACCAATACATCACTCCAAATTTCCAAGAAATCCTTAACTAGCTACTAATATTCCCTTATGATATCACAAAAGAATAAAACCCATTTCGATTTTTATGGTTTTGAGAGAAAATTTTCAATTTTTTTTGTGTGCATCTTTTAGTGGGGATTTATATTCAGATCCTTGACTATAATGGGTATAACCCGTGACCAAAAAATCAAAATGCCTAAAACCCATACAAAAAATCTAAAAAATTTGACGAATTTCTTTGGTGACTTACGAAAAATTTAGTAAGATTTTATATCCGCTTTTTGTGGAATATGGTGGTACAATCTTAGATTTAGTGGGTATTTTGTGTCTTGGTGCGTTTCAGAAAATAGGGGGGAAATGGGTCTTTCTGGTTTGCTGTTGTTCATGTTCCTTGCCTTTTCTGTTCATTTTTTGCTTAATCCGCTGATTTTCAATGCTCTTGAGCAGTTTTTGGTGTCTAATCTATCTAAAAACACCATCTTTTGGTGGATTTTGGTTCTGATTTTATAGGTTTTTGTTCTTGGATAATTATTACTGCTAATGTTTTGGTGTTTTTGGCCAAGGATCTGAATATAAATCTTCACTAAAAGATGCATACAAAAAAATTGAAAATTTTCTCTGAGTTGAACAAGGTCCTCTAGGAGGAGAACATATGGATCCAATTGGGTCGGAGGAAAAGGCCAAGCTTCTGGAACCACCAAACCTGATCATTAGTATTAATTTTTTTTTTTTTTAATTTGATGAACAGATTGTTGCTAAACATATAATGCTCACTGGTTTCACTTTTTAGTGGTTATTTTGATATCTTTGCCCCAATTACAATTTTATTCAAGAATTTTGTTTCTTAAATTCACTTGCAATAATATGTAAATACTAAGGTTATTGAATTTTGTTTCTCACCTAGCAAATTGCTTAAGATTCTTGCATATGAGTTCTCACTGTGGTTGATTTAAAATGGGTTTCCATAGTGGTTAATTAAAATTGGCTATCCATGGTTTTTCTTGTAGGAGGTAGTGGTGGTGGTGATGGAGAATGATGGGGTGGTGGATGAAGATGGAGGAATAGAAGAGATGAGTTTATGAATTGAGTATTCATAGTTAATTTTTTTAACAATTGAGTACCCAAGTTTTTTTTTTGTGAGAATTGGTTTGAAATGTCTGAAATACCCTTAAAAAGTGCCTCACATGACTGACTGGACGATTTTTTAACAGAAAATGAGACGGAAGGACAATAACGGCAGATCGTAAAAACATATTGGATCTAAAAAGATAAAAGTTTACATACAAGACAAAAACCTCAATTTAGAATATCTTTCCAGACGAAATCGGTGTTTTTGCCAAAATTCAAGCCGAACTTTTATGTATTCAGTTTGACGAGTTTAAGAACTTCAAATTTGAAAAAATCGAGACTTTATCGAGACGAGCCCAAAAAATTCGATAAGGGCTCGATTCTATTGTAGCCCTTGTGAGACCCACATTTTTTCTTAGAAATTAATAGGAAAGATTTACAATTATAAATTTGTGTGACGATTGTGTAATTAAATTTGTTTGGGGTTAAATTTATAATATATAAAGTTATATCAAGTTGAGTTAGAAGTTTAATGATGTGACATGTGGCATATCATGAGATGTGGTCCAATCATAAGCTTCCATATGGCAGCTTTGTCATTAATTTTCTTTTAAAAATAGTGTTTCATTAGCTATAATTTTCATCTTCATTCTAAAGTTACTATGAAGATGAATAGTTTAGCTATAATCTTCATCTTCATTCTAAAGTTACATATTTATAGTTATAGAAAAAGTATGTAGGATAAATGAATTGAATTTAAATGAATAAGTTGAATGGTTTTCTTTTTTAATGAAGAAGTTCATTGGTTCTTTTTAAATGAAGAAGTTGAATAGGTTTTTTTAAATAAAGAAGTGTAATAGTTTTCTTTTTTAATGAAGTAGATTTAATGTATGTATAAATTCTAAAAGGCTTCCATCATAAAATATATTTAATATTCTAAAAAAAACATGTTATGTAACATAAATTAATTGAATTTAAATGAAAAAGTTCAATGATTTTTTTTTCAATGAATAAATTGAATGATTTTCTTTTTAATGAAGAAGTTCAATGGTTCTTTTTAAATGGAGAAGTTCAATGGTTTTTTTTTCAATGAATAAGTTGCATGATTTTCTTTTTAATGAAGAAGTTCAATGGTTCTTTTAAATGAAGAATTTCAATAGTTTTCTTTTTTTTAATGAAGTAGATTTAATGTATATATAATTTCTAAAAGTCTTTCATCATAAAATAGATTTAATATTCTAAGAAAATAACATGTATATAGGAATTCTAAAAATCTATGTAACATAAGTGAATTGAATTTAAATGAAGAAGTTCAATGGTTTTTTTCAATGAATAAGTTGAATGATTTTCTTTTTTAATGAAGAAGTTCAATGGTTATTTTTAAATGAATAAGTTCAATTATAATTATAAATGGTTATTTTTAAATAGTTTTCTTTTTTAATGTATATATGAATTCTAAAAGTCGTCCATCATAAAGTACATTTCATAATCTAAGAAAATAACATGTGTATAGGAATTTTAAAAGGCTATTTAACATAAATGAATTGAATTTCAATGAAGAAGTTCAATGGGTTTTTTCAATGAAGACGTTCAATGGTATTTTTCAATGAATAAGTTGAATGGTTTTCTTTTTTAATGAAGAAGTTCATTGGTTCTTTAAATGAAGAAGTTGAATGAGGATTTTTAAATAAAGAAATTCAATTGTTTTTTTTAAATTAATATGTTCAATAGTTTTCTTTTTTAATTAAGTAGATTTAATGTATATGAGAATTCTAAAAGTCTTCCATCATAAAGTAGACAAGAAAATAACATGTGTATAGAAATTCTAAAAGGCTTACATAAAAAAATATGCATAATGAATTTTTGAATTCTTATTAATGCATATAGGAATTATAAAAGGCTTACATTAAGAAGTAAATTTAATGTTCCAAGAAAAAACGGAATTCTTATTCATGTATATAGTAATTCTAAAAGTCTTGCATCATAAGCAATTCTAAAAGTCTTGCATTATAAATTAGATTTAATATTTTCAGAAAATAACCGACTATATAAATTAAAATTAGTCATGCATTCCCTCACAATAAAAACAAAAGATACCATCAAAACAAACATTATGGGGAAATCAAGACTTCAGTACTCAATGAACTTGGAAAAGGCAAACAAGTAAAGAGTATTATTTCGAGTAACCAGATTATAAAACACTTTCAATGCCCAGAAACCTGACGATTTAATGAGTGTTTATTCTTTGTTCTAATTTATTTCGTTGTTGTAATCGTGATTATTCATTAGAAATATATCCGCGCATCGCGCGGTATGAAACCTAATAATAATAATAATAGAAAATAGAAATAGAGGCTGGCACATAGAATTCATCGAGTCGACTATGGTGCGGAATATATAGAATTCTGCATGTCCATAATGCATGGAGTCGTTGGATATTTGTCACAAGCATATGTAATTTAAAAATTGTCACAAATTCAACTTACTAACGTGTATAAATTACAATTTGTTTTTCAATATTACGGAATGACTTTTTTTTTATTAAGATTGAAATAAATGATTCTTTTGGAACACAAGGAATAATCATTGTAAATCTAAATTATGTCATAAGAAACTTACATGTTATAAAATAAATGAATGGAAAAAATTGGTTATATGGACATTTTCAGTACGATTTATCTCGAATTAGATGGTCTTGATTAATACCACAAATGTGGAAAACTATGGTTAATCTACGTTGTAATACCCGTAACTTTTGCTTACGTATTATTTTACGTGAGATTTATTTTTGTGTGACTTAGTGTGTAGTCGTAATTTATTTTGTACGATTATGTGTTTGCCTGTCTATTCATTTTTATAACATGTTACATGCAGTGGCGGAGCCAGAAATTTTTCCTTGGGGGGGCACAATTAATATTGACAAAATAAATTCTTAAAATCATATAAATATTGGCGGAGCCAAAAAAATTTTTTTGATGAAATCTTATAGACTTAGAGTTATTCATATTTTTTTCACCATTTTCACTCTACTGATCAGTACTTCATAAACCTCCAAGTCCTCTGGCTTCATATTGTGGACTTTTATAGTTTACAAGAGAGACCATTGTGGATTTTTTATTAGTAATTTTATTTTTTAGTCTCTTACACACTTAAGTTTGTTACCATTTTAACCAAAATTGTTAAAATATAAGTGGTGTCATTCCTATAATTCACAAACTAAATAATTTAATTTTAAATCGTAAAGTGATTCAAAATGGGTACAATAAATAATGTTCACGAGACGAAGTGTTACAAAAACAAAACTAAAACTAAAATAAACAAATAAATAATTTAATTTTAAATCGTAAAGTGATTTAAAATGGGTACAATAAACAATGTTTACGTGACGAGGTGTTACAAAAACTAAAACTAAAAAAAAAAATTTTTTTTTTTTTTTTTGGAAAAAACTGGTGGGGCACTTGCCCCACCATGCCCCACTGTGGCTCCGCCACTGGTTACATGTTACTTTTTGGGTATGTTTGTGAGGGCATTTCGTACACGTATCGTAATTAAGAGACTTAAATTGTGATTCACCTAGATTAGTAATTTAATTAGATGTTTGATTGTAATTGAATTAGGAATTAAGAAAAATGAAAAGCAAAACGTGTGTGTGTTGTGCAAGTTATCTGAGGTTGAGGGGATTAGGATACGGGTTATGGGGTCATGGGAATCATGGGGCTTTTAAAAGGGAAAAATAATAAAAAAAGGCAATTGAGGCATTATAGGGAGTCGTGGGTTACAGGGGAATCGTGGGGTTATATACATATATACTATATTATGGCTTTCCATAATTTTCTAAATCACCAAAACATTAGAGAACAAGAAAAGAGCAGCAGCGTGGGTAGCTTAAAGGCAGCAGCTAAATTGAGCCGTGAGGCAGTGAGGGTAAAACAGTGAGATTTTTTTGGTGAGTTCGATATTTTTGGTCAGACTTTGAGAGATCACTGAGGGATCTTTACTCGTCCGATTTTGACCCATAATATATCCACACGGCCGCATTCGAATAAGCTTCGAGTGAGCGCAAACAGTACGTCATTCTGAGTCCCGAGCAAAAAGTTATAGCTCCGCGAGTAGGACTGGGCAGTGCTGTCTCGGATTTTCTATTATCAATTGTCTTCATAAGAGGTAGGGACACCCCTACGTCATTTAATTCTCGCATTAATTACTGCACAGTAAAAGCGAATAAACTATTATATTTACAAAATATTTGCATGAATTGTGTGTATTTCTTTCGATATTGTATAAACTATTTTGGAATTGAATATCTGTCTTGGAATTGTTATGTTACCTAATGAGATATAATCTGAAATATTTTCACCGTTTATGTAAATTTTTTATATATCTAATTGTATACCTTTATAGTTATTCGTGAATTGTTAATTGATCAATTGATAAACTTGCCTAATTGTTTTATCGTTTTGGTCGTCTTAATTGATTAAATACTTTGAGTCGTCCTATTTAGTCATGTCGTCTTTAGTACTATGTGGTTTGGTCGACCGAGTCGTCGCCCTATTTTGAGCTCGTGTCTAGGATCTACTCAATGACAGGACTCGTTCGATTCGCAAGATTCCGAGGGTGGTCCTGCGGGTGCTCTTGGTGCGGATCCCGAGGGTCTTGCAATGTGAATGTGTGCGGATACCGAAGAATCCTGCGGGTACTCTTGGTGCAGATTCTGAGGGTCCTGCGATATGATTATGGGAAGATTCCGAGGGTGGTCCTCCGGATGTCCTTGGTGCGGATCCCGAAGGTCTTCCTACGTGAGTCTTACCCTGATGTGGACTATCATTGGGATTGCAACGATTTTGTGGAGTCCAAGGTTTTGGATGATGATACAATGTAGAATGAGTCCTTAAAATGTGAATCCGTCGTTCAGGGAGTGAAACTGAACCCATGTGATGAACTATTTGAGCCCTCCTAGTTTGGACTATAACTAGGGCCGTTGCAATTATTGTCGTAGAGTCGTGAATAGATACCTGAGCTCGAATGGTGGGAAGTCGTGTCATAGCGGTACTGATGTTCTTAGTGTTTAAACGGTGTTGTAATCGAGTGTAGTGTATGAGCAATGCGTGGTGCTTGTGGTGCACTCGGTTATGTAAGCGTTTAGATGCGACGAATATGGCTACTTAGCTTATTTGTTGTTTCATACTTGTTCGTTCTTTTTATTGGTCCCTACTGAGCATCGTAGCTCAGTCCATCCACTTTTACTGTGCAGATGATTTAGGGGACGAGCAACACTACGAAGATGATGGCATTTGGGATTGGGATTATGAAGAGTGATTCATAACCGGTTCAATTAAAGAATTTAGTTTACTTCATTATTAGTTTCGTTAAACAATTTCATTTGTAATAATTAGTTTCCGCTGTTAAACTCTTATTTCAGATTATTTCATAATTGAATTTCTTTTTAGTAACTCTGTTTGTCGGCTTTGGTGTTTCATTAACCAATGAGACACTGCCATGTCATCGACCCTGGTTACGGGGTGTGACATACGTCGTACGACTAAAAATAAGGATTCATGTGAAAAAAACTAGTCTAAAAACAAAAAGATTCTGAAATATATTAATTGTTGAATAAGAAACAAAAAGATAATCGAAAAAAAATACTCTAAATATGATCCATCCGACGGTTAATATTTGGAGAGTGAAAATTTCTAATAACTGTTAGATTTTTAAAATAAAAATAAAAATAGTCATTTTCTCATCAAAATATCCAACGATCTAACTAGTTTGCATTTGCAAAATAATTGTTAGTTCCAAATTGTAGCTATAAATAAATAAATAAAAAAATCTCATATAAAATCTTGTTTTAATCCACTACCAAAATCTATGTAACATAGGCTATTAATTGCCTCTAAAAAAATAGTAAAAATTCAAACCTCAACCGTTGAAAGAGGACAGCATGTGAAACATAACTAATGGCCACTGCCCAAGATCCACTAATGTCTTAGGTTGAATTCGATCTGGGGAGACCCGCTCCAATATTCATATTTTACATGTGTTGATTAGACATGTTCGGTTTATTTTAACTATTATAAAGTTCAACTTCTTATGAGAATACATTTCTCTATTCCATATCTAACTATAACACTTATAATGTAAGTGTAAGTGTACTTCTAATAGATAACAAATATACTCATTAGATTTATCTACTATAAATATCAGGTATCAATTACTGCTTTGATTATTTGGATTTACTTGTCTACTAGACATTGAGTTATTTATCCGTATCTCTTTCTATCTAAAAATTAACTTTAGTATCGGAGAGATGGTGGGAACATCCCACAATAACGCCATACCCGTTGGCTTGCTTAGATTGTGCATATACGAAATTGGAACTCGTCTGTGCGGTACACATCAATAACCAACAATTAGTACTGTCAAAATATGTATGCCCGCCCGCCCCGCCCCGTCATTGGCATACCTTAAATGGGGATGGGCGGGCATACCCGTTTTTTAATGGGCCATCAAAAAGGATGCCCATACCCGCCCGCCGAATGCCCGTGGGTAGATAGGCATGCCCGCGACCCTTATTATTAATTTTTTTTAAAAAATAGATAAATCCGAAAAAAACAATAAAAATATAATTTTTTCTCATTCACTTACAGTTTACAGTCTCATGAAGGGAACTAAAAATTTGAACTATAAAATAGTTCAAGAACAATCAAATCAAATTCCACAATATCCAAAATATTTAAAAAAAAGCAATAATCAAATCAAAATCCACAATTTCAAGAATAATTCAAGATCAACTGTCCAAAATTAACAAACATATCGTTGAAATCAAAGTAACAAAAAATCTATCTATTGATCTAGATCATGAACACTAGAAGTATTATTTGAATTCATTTTAGATAATGTTGATTCCTCCTCATCATCTTCACAAATAAAACACACATATTAAGAAGCTAAAGCATTATAAATGGAAAATGATAAATGATAAGTTGGAACATAAATTAGTTACTTTTAGAGAGGAAACAATGAATTCAAATACATATTTGAGCATATACATTTCTAGGAAGAAATGACTCATATATTTGGTAAGAAACTGTGCAAGAAGATAGTGAATATATAGAACTTTTGTTTAGTTTGGAAAAGAATGAATAGCCTTATTAATCCCTATCCAAAATTTTAAAAAAAAAACAAAATAAAGCAGGCATGCCCGGGGTGCAACCCGCCCATACCCGCATGGCCCGTTACTCGCACGGGTATGCTCGTTGATGCCCGCATTTAGATGGGTATGGAATTCATAACCTCATACCCGCCCATTAATTTTACGGAACGAGCATGCCCGCAAATAGGGCTGTTAACGAGCCGAATCGATCCGATTTTGGGCCAAATCGGTTCGGATCGTTAAGAAAACCGAATCGATCGTTAATCGGTTCGTTAGTCAACCGATTCGGTTGTTCAATTCGTAATCGGTTCGAAATAAAATCGTACAAAACCGGTTCGTTAATCGAACCGTATCAAATTGCTCAAAACCGGTTCGCTAATCGGATCGAAAATCGTAATTCGCATTAAATCGTAATTCGGTTCTTTAATCGGATCATACTATTACAAAACTAGGGCTGTTGGGGAACCGGTTAACTCGCAAATCGTTCGTTAATCAGTTCGCTAACTCGCTAAAACCGGTTAACTCGCAAATCGCTCGTTAATCGGTTCGTTAAAATCGGCTCTCTAACTCGCTAAAATTGGTAGAATTTTATTAACCGGTTTAACGAGCGATTTAAAATGATTTACGAGCCATTTTACCGAATCGTAACCGGTTCGTTAACAAGCCGAGCGAGTTAGCGAGCCAGTTTTAACGAACCGATTAACGAGCGATTTACGATTTAATCGGCTCGATAACAGCCCTACCCGCAAACATATACCCATTTTAACAGCTCTAGATCTACCAACAATACAAATAAAAGTTTTAAAAAAAAAAAATAAAAGAAACCAAAGGACGGAAAAGGGTAAATACGAATTTGTGCAAACACTCGGTGAAATAGAATGAAGGAACAAAATCTCATTTCAAAAGGCATACATATTTTGAAAAGATCATAGTCCAAACAAAAAGAGGCGGCTGCTTAAATTTTTATTAATATTTGATATATTTAAGTTTGATCTAATTGAAGGCTTGAAGTAGATGTATTTGATTATGGATAATACTTTCAGTTCAACACAAAAACTAACCCAAACAATTTAGTGTGTTTTGCGCAAAAAATTTGTTAATGAGATTAAGACAATATTTTTGTTTGAATGGTTTATGCTCAAAAAGAAATATCTGAGTTAGATTTATGAAATAGTTATACTGATTAATGGATTCGAACCAAAATTAAATTTTGGGCCTGCCTCTTCGAATGACACAAGACATACAAGTATACTAACAATTTTTTTAATCGATGTAAAATTTGATTTAAGACATTTTATGAAGGGAGTAATTATTTGTTTCTAACTTGTGCTACAAAAATATTTTTTCTAAGAATTGGTATATTTACATTGATTTTTGTGAAAAATAAGGGGTCTCTAGGAAAAAGGTGAAAACAAAAAATTAACTTATACAATTTTATCCCTAAATCAGAGGTTCCTTAGCTTAGTGGAGGCAAGGGCCTGCCCACGACCTTATGGTCGTGGGTTCGATACCCTCCCCATGCAATGGGCAAACTTTAATTGTCTCCCTTTCTAGGGCTATTTTCTCCTCTTGTGAGGTGCTTCTCTCTCACCTAATGGAGCAACCGTTCATGCGGACTTAAAAAAAAAACAATTTGATCCCTAACCATTCTGACATGTCGAGGCTTCATCCTTCCTAGCGATGGAAATGGGTTGAGTTAACCTACACTAAAGCTAGTTTAAGTTCAGCCCACTCAAATTTTTTCAGTTCATATTTCACATGAGTCAATTTTTTTAGCTCAAATTCAATTCATTCGTAGATCATAAACATTTCAGCTCATTTATCAATAAAATTATTAAAAGAAAAATATTAGTATGTAATATGAGTTCATATACAACAAATACCAAAAAATCAAGAAATTCTCCTAGCATATAGTGTGAGTTTAATATACCCGTACCAAACAAATATCAAAAAAATATAGAAATTCTTAGCTCAAATTCAATTCGTTTGTAGATCATGAATAACTCAACTCATTTTATAATTTTATAATAAAAAATATTAATAATTAAAAACAAGAAATCCTCCTAGCATATAGTATGAGTACTTTAATATACCTGTACCAACCAAATACCAAAAAAAATCAAGAATTTCTCCTAACATATAGAATGATTTTAATATACATGTACCAATCATATATGTTGAGACTCAAAAAGTTGGTTGCACTTGCAACTAATAACCAAAAAGGAAAAATAAAAAGATCTTAATAGGAGTTTAAACTAAAATCAATATCCTAATGTTTACTAATAAGAAATGAAAATCACTATAGCCTTACTTAGTAGAACATTCGCATAGACTGGTCTTTCTATCCCAAGCGTGATGACGTACGGCGCCTCGACCAGTAGCTAGCCAGCTTACGTCATTTTGTTCGCCTTTGTGTGTTTTAACGAAAACACCGAAAAAACCAAATTCAACTCTACGTAAGATAGCCAAAGTACAATTGAGCAATCAACATGATATATTTGCTCACATTCCAGGTGAAGGTCATAATTTGCAAGAACTTGCACAAGTTGCACCAGAAAAGCGAGTCATTACTTGCATTGGTGATGGTAGAGTACCTCTCCTTCGTCTAGTTCTTTCCTTTCGTTTGTGTTTGTAACGTGTAAACTCATCAGATTTGCATGCGACAGAGATCTCAATTCCGTGTATCCGGTTAAGCAAGCCCTACCCGCCAGTTTTCACCCAGACAAAAAAAGGTGAGCGCCTAGCGAGACTCATTGAATCTACTACCTGGTAAACTAAACGAATTAGCAAAGAATCTATTCCCTGAACTAGCACCCCAAAAACAAATCACTTTAACCTTCTTATATACTTCTTATATAAGTAATTTGATTTCTATGACATTTTTCTCCACATTAAAAAATGAAATATATTATATTATAAAAATAATATAGTAAATATAATAAGCGAGGTTTACCAATGACAAAACAAGTATGTGTGTGTGTATATATACTCCTCATAAGAAATCTTCAAATACTTAAAGAATTATTTTTACTAAACAAATTGTCAACTTTTATAGATTAGTGGAGTTGAAAGGAATTAATTTGCAAAAAATGGTCCTTCTGCAATTGACTCTACTTTACTATAATTAATCCAGATATACCAAGAACATAGCACCTCCCTCGTCGAATTCATATACTCACAATTGAATAATTGTTTTTTGCTATTGATTGTTCTCCACTCTAGTTATGCAACATTTGAGTGTCAAATGTTTACATCATAGATTCCCCCGCCTTATCCTTAAAATACATACATATTTTAAGACTTGGGTTATCATCATTCTAGTGAATGGTTGACTTATTCTTAAAAGTTGTGTCGACAAAATTAGGGAAGAAAAGTACAAATAATTAGACGAATTATCAGAATCGATCTTATGGGACGAAATTGTAGTGTCAACGACGAATATTGGATAGTGACGTCAGTTTAAAGGCACAACACCATCGGCAGAGGAGGGTTTTTTTTTTCTTCTGAAAAGATAACGAAGTGTTTTGAAAAGATGGATAAGTTTAGTGTTATGCAAAATTGAATCCTATGAAATTGAATATCTTGGTAAAGACGAATTTCTGAAATTCGAAATAATCAAAATGACACTATAAAAAAATGGTCTTTCTGATATTTAAAAACTCTAGGAAAGATTCATGTCATCACGTCCTCATTCCACCCATGAAGGAAGTAGGAAGATCAATAATTACTTGAATATTTTATATGAATGTTTTTGGTAGGATCTCTTAATAAAATATGTTATTAGCACTGCACAATTGTTATTAACATTTTATGTTAGTGTTTTTTTTTTTTTTAAAAAGTTACCCTCATCTCATTTTGAGTTTAATACTAAAATCTGTTTGAATCTTCTAATAAATTGTCTATAGTACATAAATAAAATTATTATATATGAAACAATGTAATTAGCTCAAACGCATGAAACCACTTTTATTCTAGTAATATTGCTACAAATTAAGTAATTTTATTGGTGTACTATATAATGTACTGAAAATGTAAAAGGAGATCTAGAAGTGCTCACGGCTCCTATGCGGAACAGGATTTTGTTCCGCATGTGCGGGACAAAATCCTGACCGTCAGATGAGATTTTTAACGGTCCAGATCAGGAGAGAGAAAAGTTGCGGCTAATTAAAAAAAATAATTATTTTTTTAAGTCTCTCTCCTGATCTGGGCCGTTCAAAATCTCATCTGACGGCTCCAGTTGTTCCGCACATGCGGAAAAAAAGCTGTTCCGCATAGGAACCGGACTGTCTAGAAGTAGTCTTTTTGATACTTTAGTGTTCTATCTAATTAGGAGGTTAATATTGTCAAATAAAGTTCAGTACAGTGTTAATAACAATTTGTGTAGAGCCAGTAGGGTAAGTTTACTTAATGTGAGTTAAATTTATTTTCTTTTGTGTTCCACTGAAATATTTCAATTGATTTTTGACGGGTCTGCTTGGATTGGGTTTGGTCTCAAAATGAGTGGAAAAATACAATTTTTGACTTAGAAAATTGGCAGGAGAATTTCAAATTCAAATTTTTTCGTTCAAATATTGGTTGAAATTGAAATTTTTGAAAGAAATAAATTGAATTTGAATTGCTCCCGTCAATTTTCTTTCAAAAATTTCAATTTCAACGAATATTTGAATTTGAAATCCTCCCGCCAATTTTCTAAGTCAAAAATTGTATTTTTCCACTCATTTTGAGACCAAATCCCAAACCAAACCCAATCCAAGCAGACCCGTAAAAGAAAAGATCGAGGTTTAGAAATTTAAAAAAAAAAATTGAAGAAAAAAAAGTAGAATTGCGTTTCGATTGAGCTGCAAAACTTTGATCACATCTAATAAACGATAATTCTATCAAATGTGTTCTAGTCCAGTGGGGCAGGCAGCCCACGACATTGTCCTGGGTTCGATACATCTATGCCTATGTGCGGTAAACTTTAATCTCCCTTTTTAGAGCTATCTCCTCCTTGTATGAGCAGTTCTCTTTCCCCTATATGGAGCAACCGCCCAATCGAGCTTAAAAAAAAACGATAATTCTATTACAAGGATCTTTCTCAAATACAAGCAAAACTGTTTTTTTTTATAGAAGAAAAATAAATAAAGACAGGCAAAGGAGAACATGTTTGAATCCGATCTCTAAGCAATTGTTTGAACTTGTTTCATGTTTTACTGTTTATGAGTGTTCGATTCTATCTGGACATCAACTATTATGGGATTTTTTTATGGTGGTAAGCTTCATGTAAAAAGAGTAGTATGTGTCATGCATTCCCCACTAAAAATTACGTTACAGACCAATTGCATGTCGAGTTCGGATTAATTATCATATTAACGGTGTACACCGAGTACCATCGAGGCGAACCAAACAAATAGGCACATGTTTGGACACCACATTGAAATTGAATTGATCACGGGAGGACACGGTGCGGCCCACACCAGTAATACCTTACCCCCATAGGACATCTTGTTTTAATTCCCCCGTGACTATCGCCCAAATTTGTAGAAGACCCATTGAATTCCATTTTTTTATGGGTAAAGAAGATATATATATATATATATATATATATATATATATATATATATATATATATATATATATATCCTCCGAATTTTTCTCGATTTTATTTTTTGACTCAAAATTTTAAAAAAAAATGTAAAGATATTAACCCTAAATTTTTTTGGAGTATTAATGTTGTCCCTTTCACTCATTTACACTGTTAAATTTGGACAAAATGAGACCACATAACTTTCACATTACCAAACTCAAGAATTTTGAGAAAAACAGGTTCTTACCCTAAATACAAACTAAAGATTGGAAAGATGTGAAAAACAGAAGGAAAAGAGAAAAATTTGTTATGCATGTGAAAGGTCGTTTCTTTATCTTATTTGTGCCTTTTTTAAAAGTAAAACCTATTTTTTTTTTCAAAATTTCTCTAAGTTTGGTCATACGATCATATTCCGTACCAGATTTAACAATAAAATTGGATAGAAATGATAACATTAAAACTTCATAAAAGTTTAGAATTAAGAACTTTGTATTTTTTATTTCAAGGTCAAAAATAAAAATTAAAAAAAATTTCAGGAGCGTAGGTACCTTTTAACTTTTTTTAAAAAATCTTTTTAATCATTTCAGAAACTTGCAATCTTTAAAAAACAAAAAAGACTTGCAATCCTTTGAACTTATCTTGAAATAATTCTTTCTTCTGGTTATAATATGCGTCATAAAATCATATGCATCAGTTAAGCATATAAAAGTTTTTTTTGTTAAAGAAAAAAACATTTTTTTAAAAGGAAAAGCCAACTAAAAATTCTTTTTGTGTAGGCTCTACATTAAAATACTTGAATTTCGAAGAAAGAACTTATCAAACACGTATAAGCATGTGACAACACATGATACATGCAACCGTGGAATATAATACGTTCCATAATATATATCGTTTACAAATGTAGGAAAAAATAAGAGAGCAAAAAAAAGATATTTTATTAGTTAAATTATCAATATTACTCTCTTATATATGCTTTAAATAGGATTTGTATATCACTAATTTTATTTAATAGAATAATATTAATATTTTAATTAAAAATACACCTTACTTTTTACTTATTTAATTTTTGCTTATATATTATAAACAGATTTATATTATGAAATAGGAAGTATACAATATTTCATAGATAAACTGGTCCAATAAAACATTGAAATGATGATAGAGAATGCCACGGAAATTCCTACAAGAGGCCACCTCGCTGCTTGCAGGTTTGTAGAAAATGGATTTGGGCCTAACTCATTCCCTCTAAAGGTACCTCAAGAGGGGGAGGATTACCCAATCCTTATAAAGAACAAATTTGCTCACTAGCTAGTCGATGTGGGATTCTCAACAAGGTTTAGGAAAGGTGAACGTAGTTAGTTTTCTTTTAATTTAAAATAATAGATTTTAATTTCAAAACTTACTTCGATAATAATATTTTTTATATAAAAAAACTCATAATTACAACTGTAAGTTATTCTTATTTTGATTTAGAAATTGTAAGCTAATCACTACTGCTCGACTGCATACTTGTTTATTACGTACAATTAACTATAACTCCAAAATGACAAGAAATGAAAATATAAAATTTTTCACATAAACTTCATTTGATCATAATTCATGAAATTTTAATAAGACTACTAAGTAAACTTATTAAATATTTAAATACGAGGAAATATATACAGTACACAGTAGGTAAGTTTCTTTGAATAAACTAACCCTAGAAGTGATACAAATTCGACGAGAGAGAAAGAGGGTTTATTATAAATCTTTCATTGCATTGTCTAATGAGATTGAACCTCAAGTTTTGCTCAGGTGTTTGAAGTTGTCGTATGTCTTATCGTTGGTGAATGTTTGATCTCTCAGTAGACATGGACTTTAGTGAGATTTTTTAGCAATTGTTCCGTGTAAACAGGGACGAAGACAGAGGGGGCAGAAGGTGGCAGTCGCCCCCTGAGATTTCTAAAAATACTATTAGATATAGTAAATTTTATATGTAGTTTAGAATATTTTATCAAATTCGCCCCAATATTTTTTTTGCAGCTTTTATATTTAGTTCAGCATACTGTTACAGTTTTCGCACTCCAACGCCACATTTCTGGCTTCATCCCTGCGTGTAAAGAGAAATATGAGTCAAACCCTCTCTTGTTTAACAATCACGCTACTGGTCAACCGTAACACCAAACTCAAACTGGTCACTACGTTGACATGGACTCTCGTGAGATTTTCTCGCAATTGTGAATTCCGTGTAAAGAGAAATATGAGTCGAACCCTCTCTTGTTTAACGGTAACGCTACTGGTCAACCGTAAGACCAAACTCAAATTAGTCACTACGTTGACAGTAAACACCAAGTTTCTCAAACTAGTAAAAGAAGAAGTAATGAGATTGATTCACATCACCAATATCAGTATTCTAGACCCATTAACTCTTATAGCATCGCCCTTTCAAGCCTGTCGGGCTTGGACACTGAATGAGGAAAAAAAACTCTTATAGCCGAAATAGAAAAAAAAAAAAAAAAAAGAAGACCATTAACACTTTTTTGTTCAATAATTTTATCAGATTAGTTAAGCCTGTCGGGCTTAGACACTGGATGGGAAACAAAAAAAAAAAAACTCTTATAGCCGACATAGAAAAAAAAATAAAAAAAATCTAAAGTCATGCTCATAACTCAAAGATAGGCTGCAATTCGTGATCAAAACTCAAGAGGCCGTTATGGCGGATTTGAGGGGGAAAAAACAAAAGGCCATACAAAAACAGTACTCTCTCTGTCCCAAATTAATTGTCAATATTTTTTTTTGTTACAAATTAATTGTTCACTTTTAAATAAAATATATACTAATGATAATTTTTCCAATTTTACCATTCTTTCAACTCCTCATTTAATATTCTTAATTGATTAAAATTATCACCTTACAACACATATCTAAGAGGTAGTTGAATGTTGTGTGAGAGTAAGGAGAGAGAAAGACATAAATTTTAAATGAGATTAATAAAATTAATGAGAGATATCTTAAACTTTTGCTTATATTTTACCATCAAAATCATCCAAACCTTACTACTCGTACATTTATCAAAGTTACAGATAATTTGGTATAGAGGGAGTAATTAATTGACTAATTTGGATAGAGTCAGTCCATCCAACTACCGTTCATATGGGATGGGTTTCACAGCCCCTCATATGAATTGATTGGAGTTTACATATGCAGGGTAAGTATCGCACAATTAATTTAAAAAATTATAAAATCAGTCCTATAAAAATAGTTTTAAAATTGAATTTTCCCATTTGGATCGGAAGCAAAATCAACCAAAAACACACTTCAAGGAGTGCTTTCACTATCAAATAAGATAAGAAAATCCCAAAAATATCTTGAAATTTCAAGCTATGAGTTCTCCAATTGGAACTGACCGACTTATTATGATGGGTGCAATATTATATTTCAAATAAGGATTCAAACCTCTTTCGATACGTGTAAATCTTTGGGGATTAGTCTGTTATAGTCTTCCAAAGATCGGAGCTAGCATTAGAACACCTTGTGAAAAGATTAAAAAAAAATTATATGCACTTTCAGTGGTTTGCAGGTTAATTATTTTTTATTTTTTCAAAATAAATTAGGAATTTTTATTTGAAAGGAATCTAATTAAAATTTAATAAAGACCTATTAAAAATATAAAAGTTTAAGCCACGTGGAAATTTTTCCACCTAGTACACATGAGTCCAAATCAAGTTCTACAAACTTGGCAGAACCCCATATAAATCTCCACCATTCATCAAGAAACTTGTCCTGTGCCAAATATTATGTATTCCACCTGTGAAATTCTGTCTTCTAATTTATTTAGTTGGCAGCATTTTATATATTTGGGTTGTTTGGAAATTTTCTTGTGGATGAGACAAAAAAAATATTCTCTACTCATTGTGTGTCTCGTTCCCTATTCACACGAATAGATGATTGATACGTCTTTTATGTTTTCCTACGAATTTCACTATGTTATTTAGTTTATAATTTTAATTAAAATTTAACACATGTAATATTTTTTTTATTAATGAAAAATATAATGAAATACCGAATGGGAATAGAATATTCGTACCGGTAGGCGAGTAGTGGTGGGAGAAAATTATTTATCCTACTAAAAAAATGAATCTTTCTTTTGTACTACTGCCTAAGAAATCGGAGGGATATCCAACTTATATATTGGTTAAGGTGAGATTCTGGTTTCAGTTTTTACCAATTTTAAATTCAAAAAAAAATTTTAAATTATTTAATATTTAAAAATTTATATTTGGACCTAATTTAAAGAGAGTTTGAACAAAAAATCAAATTCAAACCTAGCTATTTTAAAAACATTGTCGGGGCGAGGTGTTAATTCTTTTAAGAATTTTTCTAAAACAAATAAAATTTGTATACAAAAAACTGTGTTTTATCAAATGTTGGAGGTAGCCACCACTCGATGCCCGTAGATGTGCCATTACCTAAGAATATTTGGGAGATGAGTTCAGAAAATAAATCAAATACATATCTTCTTTAGAAAAAGAGGACCTAAACTAGCTTCTTGTTTTTTTTTATTAAAAAAAAAACTCGTTTCTTTAAATGAATGATAATCTCCATTGTAATAATGAGTAAACAAACTCAACAAAAGATGATTATTTTATTGATAATTGGGTTAAAATTAACTTTCAGATATACATATTGAATATATATATATATATATATATATATATATATATATAAATTGTTCATCAAAAAAAAAAAAGAATTATTATATATAAATACTCAGAAATTTAAAAAAATCCTTTTAGGGTAAAGTATGTATGGCTTTGGCTTTGGTCATATAAAAGTTTAAGAATTGTTTTAATTGCAATGAGTTTAAATGTTTTAATGTTAATGAATAATCAATTATTTTAGGTAAAAAATATATTATAGTGTCAAATTATGTGTAATAAAGTAGTCGTCCAATAAAGTCAGTCTAGCTGATCTCAAGGACATTCGAGTTGGGTGCAGATTCAAGTTCGAATCCCCAATCCCTATAATGGAAATTTCTGATATGGACTGAGCGTAGCAGTGAGGGCCTCAGTCCACTAGCTACAATGCTGCCACGTCGCCCTCTCTTTATCATCTCTCAAATCACGGTTAAAATACAAAAAAAATAGTCCTGATATGGATACAGTTAAAAGTACAAAAATATCTCTCTCCTCATTTTAAAAAAAAAATGAGGGGCGACGTGGCGTATTGTGAGCCAAGTGGACCAAGGCTATCAGAATTGTCCAAAAAAAAAATGTAATCAAGTAGAATACAACATAATGTGTTATTTATTGAAAAATAAAAAAGATTTTTTTTTCATGAACATAGGGCTTTGTGTGCCAATGAGTCTTGATGAAGTAAAAAAAAAGGTTTAGTTTTCTTGTTTCTAATTAATGTGGTTAAGACTTTCTCAATAATAGTATCATTAAGATTAAGATAATAATTAACTTGTTTAAATGATTAAATTTTTTTTGTAACGGATAATAATTCCGCTAATTCAACTACCTCTTAGATAATTAACTCTGTTCACGATGAGAAGGTCCGGTTCCCAAAGCTTTTCCTACGCCCTGGATACCTACCAAGGCCCATACCTTTTTCAGGGGACAAATAAAGAATATGAGAAAGAGAACCGCGCTTGGACAACATTAAATCGGAGCTTAACTCGAACTATAGAAGAAGAATTGTATGTGCTCCCAAGAAACATATGGTACTCTATTCCATGTAATGGATCGGATCGAAAAAGCAGACCCTTGGAATCCTTAGTAGAATACAACATAATGTGTTATTTTTTGAAATTTTTTTTCCATGAACATAGGACTTTGTGTGTCAATGAAGTCTTGATCAAGTAAAAAAAAAGGTTTAGTTTTCTTGTTTCCAATTAATGTGGTTAAGACTTTCTCAATAATAGTATCATTAAGATTAAGATAATAATTAACTTGTTTAAATGGATAAAACAAAATGATTGTTTTTTTTTGTAACGGATAATAATTCTGCTAATTCTCTATAATTGGTTTACCAACAATTATATTATGGTTAGGCTAACATTCTTCATCCGAAAAGGAATTCTAAGGTTGGTTGAGCGTCTCCTTCAAATATATATATAAAAGGTTAAAATAAAATACTCAGAAAGTTATTTTTTGGAGGTGAACGTTATAACAATGTTCCAAAAGAAAAATTGACAGTTTTCTTTCTATAGATTGCAAAACAAGAAAAGGCTATAGATGTAGCTTTTGATGATATGCTTATTTTGCTTGTCAATGTGGTTTTGAGGTTTTCTTCGAAGCATGCATTTCTTTTGGCTACAAATAAGTTATTAAAAATATTCTGAATCTTCTAGTATATTATTTTGTATTAAGCGTGTTAACATTATTGGTCCAAAATGAATGTAGGGGGTTTAAACCAATCATATTTTTTCATGTGTAATAATATTATTAGTGTATTAAAAGATTTGAAATCTATTAAAAGTAAGGTTGTCAAAATCGCCAGTCCGATTCTACAATTCGAAAGACATAAACCGAGTTCAATTCTATAAAAAATCGTTAGAGGAGAGACTCGGGTAGAATCGACGATCTAACATGTAAAATCGTTGGATCTGACGATCCAATGCACGCTGATTTTTGTTTATGTTTTGTTGGGTCAATAGTTCGAGTTGTTTCGGGTTCGGGAGAACTGAATTAAAAAAAAAATTGAAGATCCGGTTGAATGAAAAAAAATCTAATTTTGAGTTCAGTTCCAACTCCCAGTCCTCAATCATCCTCTATTCTCACAGCTGTCGACTATTTCGACATTAATTTGGTTTGAAAATAAGCCCTAGTCGATTTTGTGGTAGGAGGCAACTAAAATTTCTTATCGATTTTGTCAGTAGATCGAAATGCTATTGACATAAATTTATCATAAAATAGTTTTTAAATAGTTTTTGAGGATCTTCTGATTCGTGCTATAATCCTCGTTTTTACGAGATTTTTTGACCCCTTCCGCTTCGAGTCAAAATTCCAATCATTACAACCGTAATTAAAAGTAAAGTAAAATACTACATATGTAATACTTTGTTTCTCTTTTCTCCTACCACATGAAATACATGATATCACTTAAATATATACAATGATTTTTTCCGTTAAAAAAACAGGTTGTCACTGAAAAGACAACAAGTCTGAGAGCCATATAATTTCATTCATCTTACCAACACGATTAACTCCTTCAACTATTATGAATAAATCAATAAATTGATTATATAACTTTAAGAGATTAGATAAACCCTATTTCCTTCTTACTTCAGCTGTAAATCTCGAAGTATGCATGGCATAATATTAGTCTTTAATATGTTTTTTTAGGGGAATCATAAATATTTACATGATGAAAGAAATAAAAATACACACTAATCTTACCCTTCAAATATGAGTAAATTTACAAATGAAAGGATTAACCTGAAGATTATGATAACATTTTAATGATTTTGAATCTTCTAATACACTTTCTAATATATCAATAATGTTAAACTTTTGTGTAGCAATATTACTGGATTAAAAAAGAAAAAAAAATGTAGCAATGTTATTGAACTAAAAAGAATTCATGGGTTTAGACTAATCGCGCTCTAAATGTAATAATTTAATCGGTGTACTACAAACTATATTAGAAGAAAAATTGTATATTTGTTATTAAACTAAAAAGAATTCACGAGTTTAGATTAATCGCATTACTCCAAATGTAATAATTTAATCAGTGTACTAAATCGTATACTAAAAAATGTATTAGAAGATCCAGAGTTCTAAAATAAGAGTTCCCACTATAGAAAATTAATCACTTCTACCCCTATTGTGTGTTTGGTACGCGGGAATAGAAAAGAATGGAAAGACCTTTCTCACTTCTCTTTTCATTCCGGTGTTTGGTTGTACAATTTGAAGTGGGAATGATGATTCCAGGAAGAAGTAGGAAAGGTCATTCCACACCAAAAACATATGGAATGACCTTTCCAGGAGAAGCTGGAATCATCAATAAATAGTAACTGACATTTATACCCCTCTTCTATTTAATTATTAGTTTCATTTTATATAGCAAAGTATTCATATTTAGTCATAAATATTGTATTTCATTTAGTATAATTTCATAGATGGTAATTTTATAAATATTTCTTTTTCTTGGTAGTAGTTTTAATACATTTTTAAATTAAAAAGTAAAGATATTTTTATTACTATGTTGACATTTTAATAAAAAAGTATGTTTTAACAATATATATATACATATACATATATATATATATATATATATATATATAATGTTATTCAATTAAAATTTTGTGATGAATGTTTAATTATCTTTTATCACTAGTATATGCTGGAAGGGCATTTAGGTCATATTCTGTTTAATTCCATTACATTCTGACATTAAAATATAGTTTTACCAAACACAGAAAAGGAATCGACATTCCATTATGGCTTTGCCTTCCAAACACTGGAATGGAAAAAGGATTCCGAAGTCATTATGAGTAGAAAGGGATTCCATTCCATTCCATTTCAGCGTATTAAACGTGCTGCTAGTGCGTGTTTGGTACGCGGAAATGGAAAGGAATGGAAAGACATTTCCCACTTCTCTTTTCATTCCAGCGTTTGGTTGAGCAATTAGAAGTGGAATGATCATTCCAGGAAGAAGTGGGAAAGGTCATTCCACACCAAAACCTATGGAATGACCTTTCCAAGAGAAGATGGAATTATCAATAAATAGTAACTGGCATTTATACCCCTCTTTTAATTAATTATTACGTTCATTTTACATAGCAACCTATTCATATTTAGTCATAAATATTCTATTTCACTTAGTATAATTTCATAGAATGTAATTTTATAAATATTTCTTTTTCTTGGTAGTAGTTTTAATCTATTTTTAATTTTAAAAGTAAATATATTTTTGTTACTATGTTGACATTTTAATAAAAAATTATGTATATATATAATGTCAATGTTATTCAAGTAAGATTTTGTAATGAATGTTTAATTATGTTTTATCACTAGTTATGCTAAAAGGGCATTTAGGTCATATTCTGTTTAATTTCACTCCATTATGACATTAAAATATAGTTTTACCAAACACAGAAAATGAATCGACATTCCATTCTGTCTTTGTCTTCCAAACACTGGAATGGAAAGAGGATTTCGAAGTTATTCTGGGTGAAAATCGATTCTGCCTTGAAAGGGATTCCATTCCATTCCAGCGTACCAAACGTACTAGGGATAAGTTGGATATATGACTTTATCTTCAAAGTTATTTTAGTATTAGAAGATCCTAAATCTTAAAATACTCCATCCACTCCCATTTAATTATCGTTTAGGAGATATATATGTATCCAAATTAATTGTCATTTACATGTCTTTTATTAGGTGTCAACAATTTATTCCAATTATAGCCTCAATATATCTTTTATTGAAAAAGTGAAAGAGAAAGAGGAAGGAAGGGGTATTATTGGAATTGTGGTGGAAAGATTACTATTTGTTTTTCTTCATTTCTTTAGAGTTTTATAAACATCCTATATTGATGAATGGAGGGAGTATGAGTTTGCAAAATAGAAAATTAACCACCTCTAACCCCTAGGGGGCTAGGAATCCTCTATCTCCATTCGGTGTCTCATTCCCTGTCCCACTAATAAGAAAATGACATGTATTAATTTTTAGTTAAAAAATTATAACATAAAAGAAATAGTATAACCCACAGGGAAAAATATACACGTGGCAAATATCTATTCGTTGGGACACAGAACAGGGACAGATGATTTTTTGCCCCCCTAGGGCTAGGTCGGATCTATTACTTTCTCTTCAAAGTTGTTTTAATTTTAATTTTTTTTTGGGTAAAGGTGCCCACACCTCTTAAACTTTTCTTAATTTAAATTTTTAACCCTGAATTAAAAAACGCAAAGTCCTTGACCTTGAACTTGTCTAGAGTATTAATGTTTAACTTTCCGTCCAATTTCACCGTTAAATATAATAGAATAGTAACACGTGACTTTCATATGACATAACTTAAGGGCATTTTAGAAAAATTGGATATAACCTTAAAAAAAATCAAAATGCAATAACCATTTTGATTGTTCACGGCTTTGGATCTAAGAGATCTTATTTATAGACTTTGGGAACATAAGAGATCTAAGAGATAAAAAATCCAAGGCCGTGAACAATCAAAATGGTTATTGCATTTTGATTTTTTTTAAGGTTATATCCAATTTTTCCCAAAATACCCTTAACTTATATTATGTGAGAGTTAAATGTTGCTATTCTGTTATATTTAATAGTGAAATTGGATAAAAAGTTAAACATTAATACTCTAGACAATTTAAAGGACTTTGCATTTTTTAATTCAGAGTCAAAATGCAAAATTAAGAAAAGTTTAAAGGGTGCGGACACCTTTTACTTTTTTTTGCTAAAAAATGTTAGTTTCTGTTTTCTGTTTTGTTTTTGGAGGCAAAGTAACAAAGTTGACTAGGAGTAGAATTTACACTATTTCCTTATTTTAAGGAAACTATTAATAATCTCCACTATAAACGAGCAAAAAAAAATCTTCGGTCTGCATTCTTTATCCCATTCTCTATATTTGAATAGATAATTATCACGTAATTTTTTTTACGTATTTTATTATTTGTTTAAGTTATAAAATATTTAATTAAAAAATTAATACATTTAAATTTTTTATTAGTTGTAAAAAAAATTAAATATTGAACCGGTATAAAAGATTTCTACCGCTATAAACTACACAAACAATTCCAAAGCCTCCATATTCCACTTCAAATCACAAGCCCCTATTAAAACACTATGAATTTTCTATTCTCATTTTATGTTCCATTCTCTATATCACTAATAAGAAATTAACATGTATTATTTTTTTAATTAAAAAATTTATAACCTAAAAGAAAAATAAACACGTGACAATCATATATTAGTAGAAATAGAAAATAGAGCACATAATGAGAACTTTGCGTTAGATTAGCTAATGGGTTTTTAGCGAGAAAGATTTAACTATGACGTGATAAAAAATTAGAAGAAACAATTTTGTTCAGAACGAAAGTCCCGGTCTAAAATGGAAACTCAGGACTTCCGTTTTAGATCCAGGTGGACAAAATTATTTCCCCCAATTTTTTAATTACCATGGTTAACCCTTGTGCTAAATCATGATTAGTCTATTGTAAAGCCCCACATAATGAGTATTGATGATTTTTTGCCCTACTAAAATGTTCTCTATCATACTAACACACACTCTCTTTCTCTCTCTAGAAATAGGAGCAGTTAGTAGCAGAATTTACTCCATTCTTACATCACCCTTAAACAAATTCTTGAATAAAGCTCTATTTTTCTTTCTCTATATTTTTCACTCCACACAAAAACAAACAAGAACTAGAAAGAGAAAGTAAAGGCAAATGGGTTCTTCTCAATTCTTACCAAGCAACAACAGAAATGGAGAAGAAGACTAGAAGAAGAAGAAGAAATAGGGAAGTCCACATTGTTATTCCCAAATGGGGAAGATAGAGGAAGAACAGACTTTACCAATATCTATAATTGGTAGTGAAGCTCAAAGAAGAGCAGAACAAAATTGGTTTTGTATATTCAAGAAATTTGTTAGTTTTAGGTGTGTTTTTGCTTTGCTGTTTGGGTTGGCAGTTTTCCTCTCTGCTATTTTTTTGTTACCCATTTTTCCCAATGGAGATCAGAAGGATCTGGATCTGGATTCTCAGTATGCAGGTAAAGCTAAATTATTAATTCATCCGTCCCATAATATAAGCTGTTTAATACATTTAATGAAAATTAATAAAATAAAAAATAATGTATTTTATTAATTAAAATAACAATATTACTCTGTTAAATAGGGCTGTATACTACTAATTTTAGTTAAGAGAGTAATATTTATATTTTGATTTTAAAAAAACACATGTTTTTGCTTCTTTGAGTTTCGCTGGATGTCCTAAACGACTTATATTATGGAATGATGTAATATTTTGGACAGTAATTTCTTGGGTTTTTGGAGGTGGGATTTTCAGCTCTGTTTGATTTAGGTAGATCTGAGTGTGTTTTCTTACTGATTATGTGTGTTTGGGGATCTGGGTTCTGATGTAGTTTTTGAAAATTTCTTGTCGGTTTTGGATTTCTGGGTACTGTTTATTTGGGTGCATTTTCAAAATTGGATTTTTTCTGTAGTCTAATAATGAAACTAAATACTACCTCAATTCCTTAATATAGGACTTTTAGAACATGCAGCGAAAAATAAAAAAATAAAAATTAAGATATTTTTTAAATCAAAATATGAATATTAGTCTCGTAAATAGAATTAATGATATACAATTACTATTTTGGCTAGTTTGAATTTGAACTTGGTTGAGCATACACTGACAGTCTACTTGTCCTATTATATAAGTTATGCTGACATTTGAGATCAATTAAAATCCTCAAACGATGAATGAAAAGAAAAGATTGCTACTGCTATATGCTAAACTAGGTCCAGTTCTGTGAACTTTACTACTCCCTCCATTCCTAAATATAAGACTTTCATTAAATGTTGCGAAAAGTAAGGAAGCAAAAATTACGATGTTTTTGTAATTAAAATAACAATATTACTCTCTTAAATATGATTTGTATACCACTAATTCTATTTACGAGAGTAATATTAATATTTTGATTACAAAAATATCTTAATTTATGCTTCCTTAATTTTCGCAACATGTAATGAAAATCTTATATTTAGGAATGGAGGTAGTAATATTTAATCTGCATTCAGAGTTTCAAATGTTATGGCCTTTGGTGTTACCCCCTTTTTTAATTTATTTTTTTCTTTTTATGGTTTTCGTTGAAGTTAGCATTTAGTAGAGGTGCAGTTTCAGTTTTAATTGGCATAGATGATTCTGCTCGGTTCCGTTGATGCAAGCTATACATTGTATCATTGGGACCATATTATCCATCCTTTTTTGTCAGAAGTGGAGTTTGTTATGTGCAATGACTAAAGTGATCTTCTAAATCGGTTGCATGACGCCTACATTTTACGTTTTAATAGAAAATTTGTGCTATTTGTTGTTTTATGACATCAGTTATCTTCCATTAAATGACACGTCACACGTATACTTCTTGAACATACTGATGCCGCCAAGCAAGATCAGACCCTAATAGTTCAAGTGCTACGAGTGAGGGCTATACTGGCTGAGACGAGTTATTGATGTGTGGGACAATAATTGTGGGTAGTTTGCTAAATATGTCATTTTTGGGTAAAGAGGGGTATATTTGGTATCTTGGAGTCAATTTAATTCAAGCTTTATACTGATTAGGAGTTTATCTATTTTGGATTGTCCTTTATGAACTTCCCATCAGGAGAAAAATCACAAGCTTGTTTCTGCTTTAGCCATACGGTTTTTGAGTGGTTTCCATTAATTTTTAATCTCTTTCCTTTTGGGTTTTTGCCGTGAGTTCATAGCTTCACCACGCGTTGTTACCTGTGCTTGATGTGAAACATTTCAAATATGTTAATAGGCAAACTGAAATATTGAATTGTTCTGAGATGTAATGTGCGAACTCTTTTGCCGTTATTAGGGTGGCTTGTTGCTTTAAGATAGGATATGATCTAAATCTAATGATTAAACACTGTATTTTGGCTCCTCTTTTCCTGATTTACAAATGTCCTGTAAAAAAGACATTTGATTATGAAAAGCAGAATGATCTCGAAGTATGTCAGAACCCGCAATGCTTTTAAGGACATTGTGACGGATTCATTTTGGGCAGAGTGCAAAAAGTAGTAAGTGATAGCTAGATGATTGAAGAAAGCTTGTCTGTTGAAAACGACACGAAATTAAAAGGGATTATGACTTTCTAAGAAGGAATTATGGTCTTAGGTCTATTATTAGGAAGAAGAAAGGAACTTGACAACCCTTGACAAGGTAAGGAAACTGTTGTCTGATAAAGTGAGTTACAGGATAGGATTTTGTGGATTTACTTCTATGGTTATTCTGATTAGGATTTTCTGGTAATGACAGAGGTACAATGTTGTAAAAATCGGCCTAGTCAGCAAAAAATCGCTAGTCGGGGTAAAAAATCGGTTGACCAACTTAATCGGTTAAAGTCGGTCAAAAGTAGGTAAAAATCAGTCAAAGTCAGCCAAAATCGGTCAAATCGATTATTTTAGTATTTAAACTTGTTATTACTCCCTCCATTTCCTATTAATTGTCGTTTAGGAGATATCTAGGTATCCAAATTAATTGTCGTTTAAGGTTCTTTTATTAGTTGTCAACAATTTATTCCAATTATACCCTCAATATTTTCCTTTCTTTTCTTTATGACGTAAAAGTGAGAGAGAGGGAGAGTTGGGTAATATTGGAAGTTTAGGTGGAAATGACAACTTCCTTAATTTTCTCAAATTGTCTAAAGAGTCTTATATTTAGGAATGGAGGGAGTACTTATTATGGTAATGAATTTAATTATTATGGATAGACTTTGTATACTTTGATTTGACTAGTATTTGATTATTAATTTTTTATGGAATTTTGTTTGACTAGTATAATATACAGTATAAGGGAATTTTAAAAAATCTCTTTTAATCTAGGTAAGCCGACTAGTCGTCGACTACTCGTTAGTCGCCAATGTGGCGACCGACTAGCGAATTTTGCAACATTGCTGGTGACTGAATGACTGAATATTAGCGATCATGAACAGTGTTTTTCCTTTTCTGATAGCGAGCGCTAATGTGGAGTTTATTGTTTCTTCTTGAGTTTCCATCATTTAATCGGTTTTCTATGAAATTTGTCAGGTCATGCAATGGTAGCAAGCTTCATGGTTAATAAGCCAGCATCCTTTTTGGAAGACTACAGCTTGCAACTTGAGGGCGATATTTTTGATGAAATGAGCTTTCACTCAACTAAAGTACTTCTGTGCATTCTTATTTGACTTTCTGTTTCTTTTATCTCTTTTCATATTTTGATAAATCTCATTGCTTGTTTATCGTACGTAGGTGGAATTATTATCTTTAGAATCTTCAGATGGATCAAACACAACAAAAGTTGTTTTTGCAGTCGAATCTGATGCAATCACAAGAAGTATAATCAGGGATACTTTCGTATCTATTCTTATACATCAGTCTTCCCTTCGTTTGACAGCATCCTTGTTTGGTGATCCATTCGCTTTTGAAGTGTTGAAATTCCTTGGAGGGATTACAGTTATTCCTCAACAAAAGGCGTTTCTCATGCAAAAAGTGCACCTCAATTTCAATTTTACCCTCAACTTCTCAATTCAACAACTTCAAAATAATTTTGACGAATTGAGAGAGCAGCTCAAGTCGGGCATAGATCTTTCTCCTTATGAGGTAGGATAACATTTATCTCATACATAGTGTGTTTTTTATTCCTAGATTTAATATGCTGATTATGCTGCGTTCCTTTATCACACTCTTTGCGGTCTCTGTGAGGAAAAAAAAATCATGCTAATTTGATGAATACTTGTGCTTTGTTTCTAGTGATTTTACCGTGTGTCATAACCGTCCCTTCAAAAGATATATATATTATATATGTATTAGATTAGGTGAAATGAGGCTGAGGGGCTGGGAGTACCATTTGTTGCATGTTTTCTCCCTCTTATGCTCTTGACATCTATGTTTTGATATTTTGATATTGGAACGACGAAGACTCCTAAGATTTAATTCTGACCTAGAGACGCTTCTTTTCATTTCTATATTCATTATGTTTGTGAGAGTCCTGCCTAATATGCAAATGCAACTATAAGTAACTTGCGGCATTCATAAAAAAGAAAAGAAAAAAGTTCAGCCCCAAAGTTAAAAAAATCCACCTTACGGAATTATCCCTTCTTTCATATTACTGCTAATGTGAGTAAACATTGTTAACCTTTGTTGCTGAAGAGAAATTCTATGTACAACAGTGAATAAAATCATTTGTTTGCTGAAAGGAAAATAACTTGTAGTCACTAAACCACCCACCTATATGTTGTGTATCAACCTTCTTATGTACATCTTTTCTTCATGCAGAACTTGTACATAAGTTTTACGAATCTAAGAGGTTCATCGGTGGCTCCCCCGACTATTATTCAGTGCCAAGTTCTAATGGCAGTTGGACTTGATCCCCCAATGTCAAGGATAAAGCAATTGGCTCAGACGATTACTGATTCTCATGCAAAAAATCTTGGCCTGAATAACACTGTATTTGGAAGGGTTAAGCAAGTTCGTCTTTCATCTATCCTTGAGCATTCCCTGGGTCCCACAGGAGCACCGTCTCCAGCTCCTATGTCTCAACATCATCATCACCACCACCATCACCACCACCACCACCATCACCATCACCATCACCATCACCATCATCATGACTCCAACTTAGTTCCTGCAGTTTCACCTTCACCTCGAACTGAAAACGGTGGACACGTAGCTCACAAACGCTCGCTACCACCTTCAGTGGCGCCTACTCCTGCTCCCACTCGAGGAACGAGTCACAATGCAAAATCTCCTGGCTGTCATTCGAGGGAGAAAAATAGATATCCCAGGAATTCTAATCAACATTCTCATTTAACGCCCATTTTTCCACCAGCATTGGCTCCGAATATTGCTCCTTCACCAAAGCAGCAAAAGCATCCAGCTGTGCCACCTGTGCATCATCATGACGTTCCTGCCTCGACTCCATTGCCAAGTGTAGTTTTTGCTCGTGTTCATCCTCCGTCAGGGACAGGATCCGGTGCTGAGCCACCTGACATACCATCTTCAGTTTCACCTTCACCATCTTCATGTGAGTAATACTGACTTTGCTTTACATCTTTCAGAAATCATCAAATGGGTGGCCAATCGTTATTGTTCTTATTTCTTTGATGCTCGACCGATATCATCTTGCACATATCTCAATTCTAACATAGAGCTTCATATAAGTTTATCTCATTCTTTATAAGTTCTCGCGTATTAGTTGAAAACTGACCAGATCAATGTACTTCTTTTGCAGCTTCAGCAGTTAGTACCCCGTCCAAATTGTTGTCTCTTCTGCTATTTCTATCTATTGCTTTGTTCTTATAGCAGCAAAACAAAAATCAACTCCAGCCTTCAAATTTTGGACCAGCACTTTCTAAGTACCGCCGCTCAACGGACAGTCCACAAAAATGACAAAAAATCGCAAGACGGAGGAATGGTTCTAGTGAGAGTAATGCCCAAAAGTGTGAATATATATGTTTTTTTTTTGTATGTAAATATAGTTGAATCGAACTATTTAGCAGCTATATGCAGTTTCAGGTCAAAGTCACAGAAGTGACAGGCCCAGTGAAAATGGTGCATTTTTGCTAAGCTCTCATGTATAACAACACTGCCTTTTTTTGTTGCCAATTATATCCTTCTAAGTCCATTAGTTATCATCCTTGAACTGTGCATTCTGTGTCCATTTCTGTCAATTCTCTTGTGCACATCAATAATATTATATTGTTGAAAGAATCAACCCACCAATATAATTGTTACTCTCTCCATTCCTAATATAACACTTTCAAGACATGTAGTGGAAATTTAAAAAAAAACAAGGAAATTAAGGGGGAAAAAAATAAGGTACTTTGTTAGTAAAAATATCAATATTACTCTTTTAAATAGAACTTGTATATATCCCTAATTTTATTTAATAGAGTAATATTGATATTTTGATTACAAAAACATCTTAATTTTTTCTTCCTTAATGTCGTTACATGTACTGAAAGTCTTATATTTAGGAATGAAGGTAGTATTTGACAAAGTATAGCGCGATTGTTTAGAAGCACCTTTTACCCAAAGACAGGGTTCTTAGTTCAGATTACATTCCCGTCCCCTCAATGTATAAAATAAAAAAAAATTAATTACTTTCATTTTAGAAATATCTTCTAACACATTCTTGAGACTCAAGTGGGGTCAATTGTACTTATATTTTGGGTATATGGTGTTAGTTGGTTAAGACATGTTCGTATAGATAGAACTTTTATATGTCATTCTTATTTAAGTGAGTGAAAATTGCTCATTTGTGATTGTCTCAGAGTGATCGTATGACACATGCCAGACCCGACTCAGACTAAGGTAATATACTTTGGGTTCGCTCCTCAAATAATGATGGATGCCGATCCAGATTAGTAAATGGATCAAGAACTAGAGACCAAAGGATAGTAGATGTCTTGAGTATGGTGATTGTACTCTAAACCTAGACTCATTGACGAGTGTAACATATAAGAGTATTTTTTGTCAAATACACTAGTAGGAATTGAAGACATGCATTATACTAATACTGATCAAGGGTTCAACATCTTGTATGGAGATGGTTAAATGCTAAATGAACCTATTTGTTAGAAGGGGCATTTTGATCATTTCAGCACCCTTGAAAAATACATCTCTTGGTCCCTAGAATAACTCATAAAAGTCCAAGTAATAATACTACTGTAATTCTAGATCATCAAGTAGAAGGAAAAAGCCCTGAGAATTGACAATAATTAATTGAGCATTAATAATTAATTTGGGCTTTAGTTAGTTATTTAATTAATTTAGCCCAATGTCTCTTCCATCCAAGTTTGCTATTAAATCTAGACGGAATAGGACAATATGACCAAGCTCGAGGGTATTTTGAAAAAAAAATATGGTTTTGACCCTTAAAAAAAGCGCCAATGGAAAAAACCAATCTTCCACATACATAACATTTTTTTTTCTTCTTTTTGCTTTTTCACGTATTTCGCATATGCAACTTTTTTTGAGGGTCTGAACCTGTTTTTCTGAAAATTCTCTAAAATTGGTCATATGATCCCATTCTATCCAAATTTTACAGCAGAAGTGGATGAAAGGGAAAATATTAATACTCCAAAAAATTTAAGGGTAAATTTTTTTGCATTTTTTAATTTCTACTCAAAAATCAAAATCGAAAAAAGGTAACGTGAGAACTCTTATCCAAAATGAAAAAAGCATTTTACATGCTGATATTCTATACTTTACGTAGACGTTAAGCATGGGAATCGGGTAGCCCATATGGTAAGGCTATCCGAACACGGGCCAGATGTATCGTGTTCGATTCCCATATCTCCCCAAGTGGGACAAATAATTTCTCCTCCTTATGAGGCTAAATTCCCTCCCCAGGCATGGGACATACTACAATCCCTATATAGGGTACTCTCCGCTCTCTCCCCCTCGGGGGCAATCGCCCCAACGGGCGTAAAAAAAAAAAAAAAAATACGTAGACGTTAAGCATATAATTAAGCAGTAAGGAGCAAATAAAATATTAAAATAAAAAAGGCAAACAAACAAAGAAATAGGGGTTTTACTTCGAATAAAATTTGTGGGTTTTCGAACAATTGGGTTTCCTCTCTCTTCCATCAATATTCTCCCCTCTGCATCTCAGGTAACCTGACCGCTTCCCTCCTCTTTCATATGTTCTTCTGATGTCTCTGACAGTTTCTCTATTTTAGACAAGTTTTTCTAATGAATTACTTGAATTTATTGTTTTTGTGTGTGTTTGAAATTGGTTTTACATGAATATTAACAACGTATCCAATTTGTCAAATTGATCCTCTTCTTGAATTACTGTTGAATAATTTCTTTATTTTCCAGAAACAAATCTTGAATTTCTATGGTATTATTCAATAGAACAGCAGTGTATGAAATACGTTGAATTTCCTTTCTGGGGTTTTTTGTTTGTTGAAGCGAAAGCTAATACAACAATAACATAACCATTAAGTCTCCAAATAATTGGGGTAGGGGCTGGGTAGATAGGAAATAGACCTAGCATTTTGCAATAAATGCACAACGTGTCTCCTCCCATAATACCACTGAAACAGATGGATTGGAGACTGATCTAACATTTGACAATGAATGCATAAAGGGTTTGTTCATAGAGTACCATTGAAACAATAGTCCTCTTATACCGTCACGTTTGCTACGGAATCATGCCCTCAAATCAAAGTCAAAAGGCATCGTAGAAGACAGACTCAAGAACCATTTTGATTTAGTAGAAACTACAGGAAGGATATTCCTAGCATTGTAGATCTAGAAAATCCTGTGGAATATCAGCTAGCCCATTTCATTTATTTGAGCAATTTTTTTATTATTAAATCATATGATCATTATCTATTATCAGTACTATGCATAGCTCCACTTCTTTTTATCATTTTCCTTCTCTCATAGTCATATGTTTACATTTTAATGGTTTGAGGATGATAGGTCACATATATTCCTATTGTGTTATAAGTTCTTGCCAATGACCACGTCCATTGAGCGGACACATTGAACTAAAAGCCGATGCAAAATGAGCGTCTAGGAGAAAAAGAAATAGGCGTATAAGTTCACTTGAGACGAGGCGACTTGGTTCGGGTAGCATGGTGCTAACATAATCTCGGCCAATGATGTTTGATCTAACTGTTGGTAAATAACTATTCAAGAAAAGTTATTCAAGAACGACTATCAACTTACTTTAGTTGTTCAAGAATGACTATCGAAACTTAGCTGTATGATCAAACAAACCCGATGGCTGATATTGTATCAACACGTGTGGACAAAAAAACACATGTCGGCCCTCAAAACAAATTAGAGAGGAGTAGGTGTTTGGATGCGTATTACTATTGTATTTTACCTAGGGGTGGCTTCTCCTCCCCCCTTACCTAAATTTTCTTTCTAGTTACTGATGCTGTTATTTTTCTCTATGAATCTTCATTTAGAGTGATTTTTTCTATGAACTAGTGGCAAGAGAGCTGTAGCTTCAAGATTTGTTTTTGGGTAAATAGTTTCCTGCAACATTCAGCTTAGTAAGAATATGTTCATTGATACATCGCCTATTGCACAGGCTGTGGTTTTTCCCTGCCACAGCAACTAATGACATCCCAGACTTTGAGGAGAAGACTTCACCACGGAGATGTTGATGGAAGAAGACATGAGCATTTGGAGGATTCAGAAGTAGACAGTTTGAATGAACCATTACTTGGGAATAGAAAAGATGATGACGTAAGAGCTCTGAGGTTTCCTTAATTACTTTCTTGCTTCTCATTGTGCATTCGTTTTCTCATATGTCCATATTATTGACATAATGAACTGCTTCAGCTTCTGTGGACTAGTTAAAATGTGTTGTATGGAATTTTGTGTCTTATGGTTTTGGTATAAAGCCCATAAATGATTGAAAAGTTTAGTAAATGACACTTGTATTCTTCTGCAGTAAGAAACTATGAAGTTATAAATTGAACTACAGAGAAAAAAAAAGTGATAGGTTCTTAACTTTTAACTTTCATTGTCCTTTTGAGAATACATGACCGATCCTGGTTAAACAAATGTTGGCCCATCGGTAGTCAAGGCTGTAGTTGAGTGATTGTATTTTGTCTTTGATATATAGGATTATACACTTGCTGATCTTCTGGAAGATGGACGAAATAAAGAACATCTCCACTGGGCGCTACTCTTTTCTCAATTAATTGCACAGTGGGCGCAGTGGTTGGGTATGTAAACATACTATTTCCTTACAAGAGATTCTTTCTCTGATAATTCTTTTGCACTCCAATAGACATAAATTTCGCTGCAGAAGTTCTTGGTTGGATCTGTTTTTGTTTGTAGTCTTACTTGTTATTCAAATTCAAGACGACAAAATTTGGATAAGGAACTCTTTGAGGAAAGAAAGTCTTGGGAAAAAAAACAAACGAAAAGAGCTTGTTTGTGTTTGAATGATGGCTGTGTTTTACAATACACCTGTCAAGCTCTAACACAGGATAGAGTTTGAATATCACGTGAATGAGCACGGGCATATCCACAAATGCATGTATCTTGTAGGACGGATTTTCAAGAGTTTTAAGCTATTTATGAATTATTGTTACGTTGCTTGACATAATCATCAGGGAAAACAACAACAACAAAGCCTTAGTCCCAGAATATTGGGGTCGTCTACATGAACTAAAGAAAGAATTAAGTAGCATCATCCACATGAATGCATTCTCTCAATTTCTTTCGATCCAAAGAAGAACTCTTATCTAAATCTAGCAAATTCATATCCTCTTTTATTACTTCCGTCAAAGTCTTCTTCAGTCTCCCTCGGCCTCTTACGACTTCAATATTACCCAATCCTTCAAATTTTCTAACTGGAGCATCACATGACATTATTTTAATGTGTCAAAATCAATGCAAACGGTTATCTCTCATCTTGTCTTCAATAGGTGTTACACCCACCTTCTTCTGAATAGTCTCATTCCTCACTCTATCCATTCTCGCTTTCCCACACATTCATCTTAACATACGCATCTCCGCTACATGCATCTTCTGAGTATGACACCTCTTATTTGCCCAACATTCTATACCATATAACAAAGCAGGTCTAATGGCGGTTCTGTAAAACCTTTCCCTTCAATCTCAACAGTACATTACGGTCGTCGCACAAAACACCAGTTGCACTCTTCCATTCAGCCAACCAACTTTAAATTGTTGAGAGAACTCTGCCTTTGTTTATCAATGAGAGATGTTGATTCCGTACAAGTAGTTTTCCTTTCCAGAATTGGACTAACTTTACTTACATTGCTTGACAAAAGCTTAAGAGGGAAAAAAGGAAAAAAAGAAAAAAGAAAAAAAGAGAACTCTGCTTTTGTTTATCCATGAGAGATGTTTGTTCCGTGCAAATAGTTTTCCTTCCCGGACTTAGACCAACTTTACTGCTTCCTTCATCATGAGTTTTCCTTTGATCTGTGCAGCAAATATTGTTCTCGGATCTGGGTCATTTATTGGACGGCTCTTACCATTTTCTTTAGGCCCTCAAGATAGACTGTCAAGGAGGATTTTACCCCCTTTGCTGAGTCCTCTACAGGTATTTAAATCATTATATTGTGTTCATATCACACTGTCATCTTACAACAACTGTTTTCTTCTTGAAAAAGCACTCTGTAATTTAATGCTTGAAGAAGGTTGAAGGTGAACAAGTGTGGTTATCTGTCTTGCATATTCTTTTTCCTTTATAATGCTTGTCTTCTATTCTTGGTTGAGATTATGACAGGAAGCAAGGCTCAAGCATCTAAAGCAGCGGGTGGCTGTCCCTTTTGATGGATCTTTTTCGGAGCATCAAGTATGTAGTTGCCAAAATCTGTGTTTCAATAACACATTCTATCATCCTGAACATTTTATCAGTTTAGAATTATTTTTGTTTCAGTCAGTCAGTCTCTCTCTTCCCACTTAACTTTTCCTTGCGAAGGGGGTAGTGGTGATTGTTTGATACCGAATGAGGAAATACACGGCAGAAGTTTGTTCTGTAGGTTAATGTTTACAGTCATGTCTTAACTTTCTAGTTGAATCTTAGCTACATTGCTATGTGGAGTATGTTTGGATTCCAGCAGATTATAACACTTCTGCAAGGCAGTTTAAAAATATTGATTGTCCTCTTCTTGTTATAGGAAGTTTTTCTTAAGTTGCTGCATAGATGTGATTCGTATAATAAGCTTTTTCTACTTTTCGAAATGGCTAGCCTTGTGCTGAAAAAAGACTGCTGAATGCTATACTTGTTTTTAGAGGTAGCATTAGAAATTGATTGTTACTAGAAAAGGTACGAATGGACTTAATTGCTGAATAGTTGGTATATGGTTTTATCTTAAAACGAAAATGTTTGTGACTGCATGAACTATCTCTCTCTGAAGTCGAAAGACAAGTAGGATCCCGGAATCATCTGTGTTACATAAAAAATGATCTGCAGCAGAACAATTAGTTCATTGAGAGCTAGACAAGTGAAGGAATATGATGATGTACTCAGTTAGGACTTTGAATTAACATTCGTTCCATCAAGCTTTATTTAGGGTTTAAACATACATGTTTCACTTTTTCACTCTTATTCAGTTTTTTTTTGGGAGGGGGGGAGGCTCCTTTATAAGATGGAAAAAATTTCTACTATAACTGCTTGCTTCAAACCCAATACTCTGTGACTAATCATGAAGCCTATTGAAGTACAAGCCTCCTTTCTTCTATGAGAGTCTCTCTATGAATTTTTTTTCCCTAGGCTGATTTGAGTTGAGCAGTTGGGAACTTATTTAGGAGTTGGTGGCAGCAACGATTCTTTCAGGTAGGATGTGTGGAGGCAGATAGAGTTTGGGAGGGATGAGAAGGAAGAGAAGGGAGACTTAGATGGAAACTGAGAGCAGAGAGGAGGAAACGATAGAGGTTGTGAGAGAGATGGGTGTGGTTAATGCTCAGTGTCACTGCTGGCGAGAGAAGAGAGAGTTTACAGAATTAATGGTTCTTTTTTTCTGGATTTCTCTTTAATATTTAGGTTTTTTTGGTTACTAAGCTGAATGAGTGAGGATATGCAAGTCCAAAATTTCCAAGAAAAAAAACTAATGCCAAAAGCATTCCATGAGTTGTTTTAAGCTTCCAACCTTACAGTTTTTTTTTTCAAACTGTTCATCATAAATGATGTGGAAGCTCCGAAAGATGGAGATCGAGAGTAAACACATTTTGGATTATGTCCATTAGTTGACAATCAGTGGGGTGGAAAAATAAAACCATTTTACTTTACGTGCAAAATATTTTGTAGCATTCCAAAATAGTATGTATTGGTTATTTTTGATGTTTTAACCCCCGAAGATTGGTGGAGGCTGGAGATGTTTGTCTGATGATTAGGTAATGTGCCAAGTTTGGAATGAATCTCGAAATGACTTGTTTTCAATTAGTTATTCATAAAATTTAGAGTAGAAGGATGGCTGAAACTTTTAATGAGAAAGAAGTATTCAATGAAAATAAAGCATGAGAGATTCTTTACTAAATGATAACCCTTGTTCTTTTACCGTAAATTTTTCTCCTTTTTATGTTCTAAAAGTTTATGTGTCTAGAATTCTTGGTTTGGTCACCTTTTGTAGGTTGATTGTGTTTTTTAATAATCATAATGTTCTCTTTTGCTTCTCCCTATTGTGGTAGGATGCGCTTAGACAGCTCTGGAGGTTATCTTATCCAGATAGGGAACTCCCATCTCTTAAATCGGAACTGTGGAAAGATATGGGTTGGCAGGGAATTGATCCTTCAACAGACTTCAGGTACTTGGGAGGTATAATTACGTACAGCAGAATTATTCTGTAAATGTTTACTTACCTGAAGTTTATGAATGGATATTAGGGGCGGAGGATTTATATCATTGGAAAATATGATTTTCTTTGCAAAGACTTATCCGGTATGTATTTCTCTTTATATGGATGGCGTACTATTGAACTATGTTGAGTTTGCATCTTTTTATGCGACTCTTCTTTTTAGACTTCTTGTTACTAAGAAATTAATCGTAACAGATTATGTTTCAGTAGGCTATTTAATTTCCATTTTGTTAAAGTTTCACACCATGTTAATCGTTACTTCTTCCATTTCAAAATAAATGACCACCTGTCTGTCGCTTGGCACAAAACTTTAGCGAACATTGGGCCATTGCATCTTATGTTTTACCACTTTGTGAGTTATTATTTAGCCAATATAAGGAGGGTTCTACATGCTTTGTTTTTTAAGCAAAGGGTAATGGCACCCTTCAATGAAATAGACATCGATTTCATTGAAGGACACTTTGGAATTTAAATATAGTTGTGGAAATGAGTTTTAATTGTCGGTTAAGTCACGGGACTATGGTTTTGTTGACTTGCACAAGGATTAAGAAGAGTAGTTTGACCATGAATAAGTTACAACAATATCCTCAAACGTGTTAGCAGAGTTGAGGTGGGAGTTTAGGGAGAAAATACAGCTATTTGAAGAAAGTGGATATTCATTTTGGGACAAACTAAAATAGAAACTGGACATCAATTTGGGACGGAGGGAATATATAGAATTTCATCTTTGATATCAGGGTATTCCTCTGTTTCAAAATGAGATTAAGAAATTTTGAAACTTCGATCAGGATAACCTTATTCTAAATTCTCTTCTTTTACGGTCTTTTATTACAGGAAACTTTCCAGAACTTGTTGCATAAAAGAGTTGGAAACAGATCTGAATGGGAGTATCCCTTTGCTGTAGCCGGCATCAATATTTCCTTCATGTTGGTCCAGATGTTGGATCTTCAATCAGGTAAGGATTTTGTGGAGCTATTTGGACAATATTTCTGTGACTATGTTTTGCTGCAAATGATTTATTTTAGCTGAGGGCAGAAATGAACATGTAGATCACTATGTAGAATCCCTTCGATGATGCTGGGAGATAGAGAAATGGCACAACTAAGCTAAACTTCAAATGTTTTCTTCAAAATTTCGTCTAAGGCACCACTGGGATAGAAACTAAAAATAGGAATTATATATAAATTTTAAATCAAAGATGAAAAAGTAGATTTGGATAGACTCGAGGCCAATGTAAAACCAGATTGTCAACTAAAACTTGGCTAAAAAGGTGACATTTTTAAGTGCTACAGTAGCCGAATTAAAAAAAACTGTTGCTCTCTCTTTCACTCCCCTTTGCCCCTGCTCCGATATTCTCGTCTATGGCTAAAGGAGAGTAGAGAGTAGAGATTTATATAAACTGGGGAGTAAGTTTAGCTTATTAACGATTGAACTTCCAAAAATCTTCCTCTTGTTTTGATAGTTTAGTAAGGAAAAGAACTAACCAGAAGTGACATAAAAATTATGTGAATATTGTCGATTTTCATGGCTTCTGATGTCTATGATCTCTTCTCATTGAACTTAGTTAACATACATCCTCTGGCCCCTTTTGGCTTAACGTTTTCCTTCGTTAAAATTTGCACTTTTCTTATTTTGGGCTCTATCCAAGGGTAACGTAAGCTCCAATACTTGTTTAGAGTTACTTATCAAGAGACGGAAAAAAGAAAAAGAAAACATGTTTAAAGCTACCCAGTTTTACTTTGTGCTAAACATAAGTTCTCATAATAGTAGTGGGAGATACATTATGACCTTTCCCTGTATATTTATTTTTTTCAATAATTTTCTTTATTCCGTAGATACAACTGAAATTCCTTTGGCTTTCCAGATTTGTTGGTTCTTCCTTCTTTGATCAGAAATTTATTGAAATCCTTGTTATAGTCTATGTTACCTGGACTCGAGTACGATGGGCCGGATACGGGTACATATCTAGGTGTCAGGCACTTAGAGTAACGATACAAGGACACTTCTAAAAACCCGTTGGTTACGTGGATACGGCATTAATTTGGGGCATACGAGGAAATTAACGAATTAACTACCTTTTATAAAGGAAAATAGACCTATAATTTGGTGAATAAGCTTATAATATCCTCCTCACTATAGACAGGATAGGAAATATCACCATTGGAAATGCACCTAATCTCGGTCTAAGTACTCAATATATTTTGACCACGTCCAATAAGGATATCATACCTACACCAATATCGTATCGTGTCGACATAGGGTGCGAAGGCAAAACTAAAGAGTTCAGGTAACATAACTTATGAGTTGACTTAATTAATAGGGACAGATGGTGTTTGTAATGGTCCGGCCCACACTCCTCTCACATAATTTGAGCCAGGACCCACCTGCAGAGTAGGCCCCGCAGGCATTTATGTCTCACAAGGACCCATTGGGTCCGCCCCACAATGGGAATTTCCTTGTAATAGTCATTTATACCACAGCATTCTTCCTACTGGTGCTTGGGACTATATGGAACTTTGGTATATTAAAGAAAACCAATGTAATTATTGATATCCATAGCATTTCTAGTAGAATTCAGGTTTGTTTTTATCTTGAAATTTTTATTTTATTTTTCCTGAAAGAGCTGTTTTTAGTCTCCTAAATATTGCATAATTTAGACTTTTCCTAAAGTGAAATTATTTTCTTTCAGGGAAACCAAATACTTTAGCAGGAGTTCATTTTCTGGAGTTACTAACTGAAGATGATATGGCTTTTGACAACCTTTTCTGTATAGCCTTCCAACTCTTGGATGCTCAGTGGCTTGCTAAGCACGCTTCTTATATGGAATTCAACGTAAGCAACGCGTAACTTTGAGGCGATATAAATTGCATATTCTTATCTATTGTTATTGTCAATAAAATCTCCGATATCTTCTTTACAGAATGTTCTAAAGTTTACAAGAACTCAACTGGAACGCGAACTTGCTCTGGAAGATATCAGCAGTCTAAAAGACTTGCCTGCATATAATCTGTTGAGAAGATGAAGATCTTGAGTACAGTAAAACCTCCCAAGTAATTATATTGCTTGTATCATATATTCGATTATTCCATTTCCTCATCAATAAAAGTGATTTATTCTTCTTATTTTTTTGATTTTTTTTTTTTTTTTTAAGGTTGTGGCTTATGTGCATACATTTTTTTTTTTTGAAGTAATGCACATGGTTTACGTTATCTGCAACAAAAAAAGAAGAATAAGGAATTATACAGTTTCATTAGTTAACTGCTTGAAAATTAATGAAACAATAGGAAGTAGGAATAACTATCGAGATCGCTGACTAAATACTCGACACATTCTTCAGTTGATTTCTCCTAATTTCGTGCGTTTTGAAAGCTTGTAGGAAAAAATTCTGGCATATGTGGAAGACTTCTGGTTTGCTCGTGATTTTGATTTTGCTGTTTTAGTATTAGGGTCCGTTTGTAAGGTTATAGTAATTTAGAGAATCTCTATTCTCTAGGGTTTTTTTTATTATTACAAGTTATTGAAGTATTTGGCATTTTAAGAAGTTGGACCAAAATTAAAACATCAAATTAATTGCTAAATCCTAGGATGAATAAAAAGTTAGGAAAGTAATTGGTCCATAAGTAAAGTCCAAGATAGAATAGATCCATTCCTAATAGCATGTTTTATTTGGGTTTTTTTTTATATATTGTTCATTTTGTTTCTTTTATAATTTTCACCTGATTTTTGACTGATCAGAATAAATATTTGTAGACGGTTACTAAATAGGGGTGAAAATTCTCTGTCCCCAACCAAAAAAAAAAATATTTTGCCTTCTTCAAAGAAATATTTTTTTCCCAAAATGAATTTCTCCCACCCTTTAAGAGGAACCAATAAATGTTGGTTCCGTCCCTGGATGTAAATAATTTAGAATACTTTTTTTTATACAACATCAAGTTATTCAGCCAAGTCATCTCCCAAACATTAAACAACTTTAATGTTTATTATATCCGGATCACAATACCAACACAAGTTGGCTCAGTTGGTAAGAATTTGACACGTCCTTACAAAGGTCAAGTATTCAATTCCCGCTGCCGACGTGAGGGATGTTGTTGGTGGGTGATCTATAAGTACCCTTTTAAGCGACCTATGGTCCCTAGAACTTGCCTTGATCCGTGGTGGTGATCGAAATCGAACCCACCCGAACTTTTGTTTCCCAAAAAAAAAAAAAACCGGGCCACAATGGATACAATTATAATACAAAATGAAAAATAATACTTATCTCATCCTAAAATAAATATCTACTTATACTTTAATTTATCCTAAAATGAATATGGACAATTCGAGTATGGGACCGATCACACTGACGTACTGCAGTGCTAGATTTAGCACGTCACTGCATTTCGCTCTGCTCGCTCATTCTGCATTGATGTGGCAGAATCCCTGGGACTAGCATGGTCAGCGTGATGCGATCATATCAGAATTTTCCAATGAATATATACTTCTGACATCATCCATTAAGGGGATGATTGACACTTGTCTTGTTCCATTTCTATCTTGCTTTAATCATACATAAATGGGAATATTTAAAATATTCTTCATATGGAATAGAATGTTTATCCTTTTCTGTTTATTAATAAAAAAATGTCAACTGAGAATATATTCTATTTCTTTGGTGGACAAAAAAGTGTGGAGATTGTGACTAATTTTACCTTGCTGTCAAAAGCAAACTGCAAGGATCCATCATTTTCTTGACACCTATCAAAATTTGCTTTTTCTAATTCTTTTTTATACAATTTGAATTGAACCTCTGACCTTATCCTCTTATAAGAATTTTTTCTAACCATTTAAACTACCAAATAGTTTCAAATTTACTCCCAAGTGATTTGATAAAATTGAGATCATAAGTTTAAATCTTGGCTAGTACTACCAACTTTTAGGAATTATACTTGCTCCTTATTGGTGCTACTTTGACGGGGTCAATATTTACGCTGGTTGTTCAGTTAAATTTAATATATTTGCTAATAAACACGAAAATCCGAACATAAAATAGCGGGAGGTGTTGGTCACCATCATTTGCACCTTCTTTTTTGTTTAGCAAAAAAAATAAAATAAACTACCTAGTACCTAGTAAGGACGATAGGAATGGAGTACGATAATAGTACATAACACGTTTTTTTTAATAATAAAAAAATTCAACAATCCAATATTTTTTTCGGGACCGCTTGATATGATTTTCAAATACTTATTTTGTAAAACTGGTATTACATACCTAAGGACACGTGTTTGTATCTAAAGAATATGTTGCAAACTTATAACAGATGTCTGTGACGAAAGAACACCTATAAAATAAAATTTAACACATGTTCAAAAACATGCGACACCTGAAAAAAAAAAAGTGTCATATTTACTGAAGAAGAAAAATCCGTTCAACACCATAATAGTCTATAGTGAGCTTTGTGGATGCAGCAATTTCGATGAACAAACTTCAGAAAATTTATCAAGCTTCAATGCTAAAAGACACCGACTTAGGACCCAAAAAAAAATGCTAAAAGACACCGCACTCCCGACTCCGACAATAGATTCTACATAACAATCCGTTTCCGATAATAGTTTTTTTTAAATAAATAAATCAAAAGAAAAATGCAAACCAAAAAATCATTTTTTATTAAAGAATCTGCAGGATGAAAAATGGCCCGGCAGTCACTCACAAATATAAAATCACTCTCATATATAAATGTATCATCAGGAATAATAATACATGTCGATTATCTACAATAAGAAACACAATAACATAACCGATCAAGTCACCAATAATTGAATTTTACTTGCAAAAAAAAAAGTCACCAATAATTGGAGATATGAGCGGAAGACGAAATTGAGACATACCTAACCATTAGCAATAAATGCCCAAAATGGCTGCTCACAGAATACCACTGAACCAGATAGATTGGAGACTGACTTAACCTTTGACAATGAATACACAAAGTGAGTGCTCACAGAATACCATTAAAACAGTAGTCTACGGAATACATGTATGTAAGGTATCTACAAAAGAAACCTATAATAAGAGAAAAATCAAGCCTGTGAAATATGCCAAAGCCACTGGAAACAACTTCATGGAGGAAGAAGTAGTATCTATCTGAATGGTAAAATTACAATTTCCTTGAGATATATTCTGATCAGTCACCATAGCCAGACCTTGAAAATTACAGCTCAAATCTACTTGATTCTGTACCTGAAAGTACATATTAAATGCATACGAAACATTTCCGTTTGCATCCAAACCATTACATGAAGAACCATATCCAAGCGCGGTGCAATCTGCGAACCTGCAAGCATAATCGATATTCTCAGAAAGTTGACTCAAATTTATCGCGCCTGGATTGAACCTGCACCATTTCTTAGGAAGATATTGAACGTTACGCGCCCCGACAAGATATTTATCTTGCAACCGACCTGAAAGATCCATATGGAACTTGGGTTGGCCATCGTACTTAAAGATTCCCCAGTGACGTTCAAAGTAACCGGGATCAATGCTCTTCTGATCCTCATCTAAAAGTCCGAACAAGTAAATCTCTATATAACCAGGCCGAAGAGGGGTTCCTTTGTTGGCTGCAAGTCTCGGTAGGAGTCCTCTGTAGAACCTCGTAGCATGGTTTAGGTTGGCATTCTTGTCCCCGTCTGTAGGCCATCCAACTTCCCCAACCAAAATAGCCATGTTGCCGAACCCCGCTGCACTCAACGATGAGACCAAGGTATCAAAGTTGGCATCAAAGACATTTTGGTATGCAATCCCGTTATCCATAATAGGATTGCTCGTTCCATCAAAGAAGGCGTAGTCAATGGGGAAGTTGTCATTTCCATAAAGACTCAAGAAAGGGTAGATATTTATAGTAAAAGGGGCATTGTTCTGGTTCAAGAACTGAACAATCTGGGTCATCTCACTGAGGATATCGGTTCGGAACCTTCCAGCAGAGGGAACAGGATTGCTTTCAGGTGAGTTGTAGACATCGGCATTTAAGGGCACAGTTGCCTTTACAGTATCTCCAACCCCGGCATCATTTAGCGCAGTTTGGATGTTCCGAAGTGCTGGAAATGTCAAGTTCAGGAACGAATTATTGTATGCTGACAGGAAAGGCTCATTACCAACTGCCACATACCTGCACAAGAATTAACCTACTGATCAACGATGAACTCTTTGTTTTGGCTGCCGCACCCTAGTCCGACACGATACGACATGTGCGTGAGTGTGGGATCCTTATCAGATGCGGTAAAAAAATTATTGTGTACATTGTGGAAACTATGTGCATATTTAATGGTGATCTTCCTCATCCTGATAATAGTGAGGAGGATATCATAGATCAATTTCCCAAATTAAGGTCTGCTTCCCTTTATAAAAGTAGTTAATTTGTTAGTTTCCTTGTATGCCCTCGATTTATTTTCGTATTCACATATTTGTGTCCAAGTTCTTAGAAGTATCTTTGTGTTCTTACTTTTAGAGGTACAAGAACCTAACACTTAGATAGGTACCCGCATCCGACACTCGCACCCGAGTTCAGGTAACATAGAGAGACGTATCATGAAAATATAAATTTAGCAGGAACTCCAACAGAACTGAATATTAATTCACTGACCTAATTCAAGAAATACTACAGAATAAGCACAATATAAACTGTATAAGCAATTTCAGTCTGTCATTTTAGGAAGAACAAATTCCTAGTTGTTCAACACACTTATTTTTCAATAAGAAAAACATTCCCCAAATTTTCATTAGGTAAAACAAATAATTAAAGTATCAAAGAAAAACAGTATACATGTACATAAATTGTTTTTTCTTTTCTCTTTTTCGTCCCTAAACATTTTTCTCTAACTACTTCTTTTGTCAAATTAGTGCAAAACTGGTGCTTTTTGCCATTTTTAATCACGCGTGTTGCACATATCGCCAGTCTTAGTCTTAAAGGAATTACTGTTAATTTCAGTTCCCAAATCTCACAACATATGCCGAACCGAACACGTGATCAAAAGTGGCAGGAAATCACATAGCATTTTTCTCTTTTTGTTCTCAATTATCAAACACAAACTTTAGAACTAGCAAAAAAAGGGAAACTTAATATGAATTACTTTCATAACATCACAAGAAAAGGGAGTAAAAAGAAAAGAAAAACCCCTTACTTGATAATAACACCTCCATTGAAATTGTAAGCAGTGACATTAGTGCAAAACTGATATTTTCTGCCACTTTTTATCATGCGTGTTGCACATATTGCCAGTCTTAGAGGTATTTCTGTTAATTTAAGTTATTAAAACTAGCTACATGTGCCGAACAAGTGATCAAAAGAGACAGGAAATCAATGAGCACTTTTCTCTTTTTGTTCTAAATTATCAAACACAAACTTTAGAACTAGCCAAAAAAGAGAAACTTAATATGAACTACTTTCATAACATCACGAGAAAAATGAGAGAGAAAAAAACCCCTTACTTGATATTAACACCTCCATTGAAATTGTATGCAGTGACATTAAATTTAACCCAATCTTTAGCTCTATCAAAATCAGTCATAGTAGCAAGCTGATCATTAGGAATAGCAACCATAACTTCAAAATCAGTACCAGACAAAGCACTCATAGTGTATCTATCAGCATCAAACAGCTTCACTTTCTTAATTCCATTATCTTTTAGCATTTGTATCACTGCTCTTGGAGCCAATTTATGGCTTGCCTGTGTACCCCAGTTCACACCCAGAGCTTCAACGCACACACTATTATTACTCCAAAACCCCACAAAAATTAGTACAAACAATAAGCTAAATAAACACCTTATTCTTGACATTTGAATCCCAATATATCAAAATGATAAAATCCCCACTCAATATTTTGCTCCCACAAGTTTAAAAAAATGAATCATTTTCAGATTTGAGAGCAAATCATCTTTAAAAAGAATAAAGGGTTCCTCCCTTTTCTTACCAAAAAGATTATAAAGGGCAAAAACTGATATTCCAAGATTTTGGCTTTAGAAAGGGGAAAACAGATGTATAACTTTTTGATGAAAATGCTTATGAATAAAGGAAAGGTATGTGAATATATATGAAGGTATGAAAGTGCCAAAAAGGGGTGCTAGTCCAATTCAATTCCACCAACAATAGGGAATAAAAAACGAGTGGTATCTAAGCTCCCTCTCTCTATACTTTGCCACTTCTCAGTACTGTATCAAGAGAGAGAAACGCAGGAGGGAGAGAATTGCACGGAAAGTGCTTGATAAAATGCTTGTCGGCTGAGGAAGCAAACAAAAATTATCACCGATTCTCTTAAAAAGAAGCAAAAACTAGTCGGTAGAAGGGAAAGGGAAAGGGAAGGACGTGCGAGGTAATGAGACTAAGGGGGTTTATTTAATTAGTATTTTTAAAGATTATTTATAGATAAATAACTTCAGTGGATTTTAAAAGACTATCTAAGATTTTTTTTTTTTTTTTGAAAGAAAACTATCTAAAATTTTAAAAGAATGTAATGACTTATAAGATTTTTTTAAAAGATTTTTTTAAAGATTTTGTATACTTAGGATTCTTATTTTTTAGATTTTAAAGATTTATATCATAAGAATTTATAAGATTTGAAAGGATTACAAAGACTTTTTATTTGTACGATGCTAAGCAACCAACTTAGATGGATGATGAACAATGTCTAATTCAATGATGCACAAATTCTTCAGGAACAACTTTTACAACCCAAACTTTTCAAATAATGGTGGAATTTATCCTTCCCAAAAGGTTTTATGATAGGTATAAGGTTACTAGGTTGCGGACACTTTGTTCAAATAATGGAATGAAGCCATAAACATAAAGCTCAATAAAAGTCAATTGGTTAAAGTTGTGGGCACTTGCATCTAGGGGTGAGCAAATTCGGTTTTACCGAATTACCGACCGAATTCAAATTGAATTGAATTCGAAATTCGAATTCGATAATTTAGTGTAAATTCGGTAATTCGGTTACATCCCAATTCGATTTGGTAAAAAATGGGACGAAATCGGTTTGAGTATAATTGAATTCGGCCTAACCGAATTCAAATTCATTTTTTAATTTTATTATATAGTTAATATATATAAAGTAAATAGATCCTAAAAATTGTTATTTTGGCGATTTTGCTATTAATTTTCCTTGTAAATATGGTTGAATTAAACGATGACTAATTTATTATTTTGAATATTTTTTTCTGAATTTATTGTTTGTTTTTATTTTGGTTTTTTCTTGATGAGAGTTTTCTTGTGAAATCGGTCAATTCGGAAAAAAACGAATTCCGAATTCGCCAATTCGAATTCGGTAATTATGAATTCAAATCCAAATTGGGTCCATTTTTAGGTTCTAAAAAAGTTGAAAACCCCGAATTCAAATGACCGAATTGGCGAATTCGAATTCAGTGCTCACCACTACTTGCATTAGCAATAACATAAACGGGATCAAATGGAATGGAACAATAAATAAAAGCAAACATTCAAAGTAACAAGAGTCAATGAAAAAAATAACAAATAAATAAATCATGAAAATCCCACTAAAGAGTCTTATGGGTTAGGGTGGGATTTTTTTTAAAGGGTTTGGTATTTATACTTTTCACTAAAAAAATCCCATAAATTCCTAATTAAAAAAAAATCCATCAAAATTTGGAAGTTTTTGAATATTAAAAGACTTTTTGTTTCTTGTTTAAAGTCCTTATTGAATACCACTGGATTTGAAAATCATTTTAAAAAAATCCTAATAGTTCTGATTGAATACCACATGACTTATTTAGATTACTTAAAAGTCTTAATTGAATACCACAAGACTTATTTATCTCAAAATAGTATTTTAAAATCCCAATTGAATACACCCCCTATGTCAAAGCAATAATTTTAGCTGAATGGTTTAGGTTCAAGAAATATGTATCCGATTTATATTTGTGAAATAGCAATGCTTACTTATGGTCTCACATTAAGGTTAAATTTCGGGTCGAACTCTTTGCACGACTCAGAACGTATAAGCCTACTCGACAGAGAAAAATGTTCGGGGGAAGAAGGGTGGGTGATTCAATTAAGTCCAAGATAATAGTTTAGGTTGAATGATCTAGAATCAAGAAAGATATACTTGATTTATGTTCATGAAATAACATATTGGCTTATTGATTCAGTCTAAGGTCAAGCTCTAGGTCGACTTCTTCGCACAGCCAGGATGAACAAGCCTACTCTGACGGCCGAGATCATGCGCGTGGAAGCCCATTGGATGTATCGAGCTCAATGAACATTCTACAAAAATGCGGTAGCAAAACCGTAATAAAAGATATGATTTTTGCACCTCAGACCGTACAAAGTAATGAAATATTCTTTGGGCATTATTTCCTTATATAAATAATGTTAATTTGATCTCATTTACTCCATGTTCTACTAGCTCTAGAATATTACGATAAGTTTTTTCTCTCTAGAATCTGAACTAACTTAAGCATCGGAGCGTGGTTGAAATATTTCCTCGCCCCTCTCTAAATTTGTTTGTCTTAGCAGAGTGTTCATTCTTAGGTTTGGATTCAAGCTCACCATCCCAAGCTCTCCATTTAGTCAAATCCCTTGGCCTATCCCCGAGCTACTCGCTTCAGTTAGGTATCAAAGAGAATTTTGCCCCCTTTAGTCTGGGGACGCATAATTTGGCGCCCACCGTGGTAGTAAATGAACACTACAAACTTCAAAGTTCCAAGAACTCTCATTCCAATGGCAAATGATAACGAAACCCGAGAACTTAAAATGAAACAACTCCACTGCTACTCGGGGTCCCGCCTGAAACTGTGAGTCTCGCTACCTCGGGTACAAGTGACTTGAGTACAAATGTCATGAACATAGACGCTTCGGCAATACTTTGACACAGACATTTACTCCAGGTATTTCAGCAAACATCGCCCAATAAAACCCTGTTGAGACTCTTCGTCTACCGAGCAGACAAAGTCCGAGGAAACTGTTTGTTTTCCGGAGAGGAAAAATCCCGGGAAAACATTTCAGTTATTAAATTAGTGAATTTCAATCTGGTCCTTGAAAATATATGAGATTTTCAATTTTTTCCCTGAAATTGGCATCCAACAAGCTAATAGAGGGTTACTTTTAATTTAGTCCCTGTAGTTTTGTTTATTTTAAATTATGTCACTATAATTGGAAAAAATGGGCGGGTACAAGCAAACGGGCATGTGACTCGGGGCAAAGGAAAGGAAGCCCAACATCAAGTGGGCAAGGGTGGAGTCATGGAGGAGAAGGCTCAAATAGTTGAGGAAGTGGAAGCCCTCAAAGCAAAAGTCCAAGTTCTGCCAAAGTCCAATACAGTATCATTTGCAGGTATAGCCCATGAATGGGGAGAACAAAGTGGGCCAGGTGAGGCCCAATAGGACTAATACCAAAATACATACTAGAGCTTTAAAGCCCAAGATACCTATTAGTGCAAAAATCGGTACGACCCAACCAATGTTTTGAAACACGACACGGAAATCAGACCGAAAAAATTATTGGGTTAAAGATTAATAGTCGGACCTTTAAGGAGCCGTTATCGAACCGTTTATCATCTCGTAACATCGTCAAAGTCAACATTGATGTGAGTTCGGTCGCTATTCCGTCGGTAATTAGTGACCAAATATTTCGTCGGTAATCGTTCTTTACCCATCAAAGTCAAAGTCAACATTGATGTCCCTTTTGTCGCTAATTCGTCGGTAATTAGCGACCCAATATTCGGTCGCTAAATAAGCCTTGATAATTGGTCGCTATTCAGGGACGAAAAATATTTGACCACATGATTCGGTTTAGCGATGGATAAGTCTATCATTATTTAACTGTTTTCTTGTAGTAATCATCTCTGCCCATGGCTGCTGCTTAATTGGAGAATCATTATTTTTCTTCAGTGTTGCAAGTTTTGTTTGAGTGATTGGTTGTTCAATGTTGGGGTGAGAAGGAGTTGGCAGAAGTCTCGTTCACTACAAGAAAACAGTTAAATAGCGACCGAATTTAGTGACCGAAATTTTCGGTCACAAATTTAACGACGGAATACCGACCGCATAGAAACTGAGTTTAGCGACGGAAATGTCCGTCCCTATTACATAGTTTTCTGGTAGTGGTTGCAATGGAAGGAAATCACTCTTGGTTCTTTTGTTGAATTGGGATTTGGATGATCTTTTTGGAGCGGATAGGAAGAGCTGTAATACTGTTGGACTTGAAAAAAAAATACAGCTGAATTTATTATATCTTAATAATTTTACAAAAAAAAAAAAATGATTACAACCATCAAAGGCTTTTATTTGGGATCTTAGACTTCAGAAAATGGTTAGTGTTTGATATTGTTAAAGTGTATATCAGCATTTCTTTATTAAAGAAGCACTATGCTATTTACACCAAGACAGACTCCAAGAGGGAAGGGTCGAATCAATTAAAACGAGATTTAGGTGCATTAGCCGACTAGGAATTCTCTGTCCCCATTCGGTGTTCCACCAATAAGAACTTAATACAATAATTAAAAGTTAGTAGAACATATGGTAAATGAGGTGAAATAAACAGTATTTAATTATAGATTGCAATGCCCAAGGGATTTTATCAGCAAGTTGACTCAAATTTATCGCGCCTGGATTGAACCAAAATAGCCATGTTGCCGAACCCCACTGCCCTCAACGATGAGACCAAGGTATCAAAGTTGGCACCAAAGACATTTTGGTATGCAATCCCGTTATCCATAAACGGATTGCTCGTTCCATCAAAGAAGGCGTAGTCAATGGGGAAGTTGTCATATGCATAAAGACTCGAGAATGCCTTTACGGTATCTCCAACCCCGGCATCATTTAGCGCATTTTGTATGTTCCGAAGTGCTGGAAACGTCAAGTTCACGAACGAATTATTGTATGATGACAGGAAAGGCTCATTACCACCTGCACAAGAATTAACCTACTGATCAACGATGAACTTCCACATTCGAATGAATGATGAGCGTAGACATGCAAAATGCAGATTCTCGTATTAGTATAGGGCCACTTTCCCCCTCGCAGGACGCTTTAAAACTTGTTAAGAAAACATAATTGATGAAAGGTCATTCAAGAAATTCAAATTATAGACAACACGACATCTTTACAAGTAAAAACTAAACAGCATTGAACTTTTATAGAGCTACAATGGCATTAGTCATGCTACCAACATTAATTTCACAATTTTTTTAAGGTATACCAGGTACAATCATATTTAAGAAGAAAATACACCGTCTAAGCAAAGATGGCAGGACGAAACCAGGACTTTTAGGCTGGGGGCGAAAAACTGTAACAGTATGTCAAACTACGAATTAATAGCCAAAATCGTCCCTAAACTAGTTGCGGTTAGGCAATTTTATCCTTTTTCGATTTTTTAACTTCCTAGGCCCTCAATCAATTTACGGGCTGCCAGATACATCCTTCTGTCAAAAATTTTATCAAAAATCGTTAGTCTTGCTGACATGGCTTAACGTTGGAATCCTCTCTTTTTCATCCAAGGGCATTTTTGGAAACGAAAAAAAAAATCCATAAACATCTACCTGCGAATTGATAGGTTTTTCTAATTTATTCCCCAAATTCTTTTCGTTTTCCGGTGAATTATACAAAAAAAAATCAATTTCAGCCTTAACAAAAAGCAAATTCTTAGAGATAAAGAGAGATCTGAACTGTTAAGCTTACTTTCAGAGAGGTATTATTCTTCGGACTGTCATTGACGCGTCGACGTGGCGATTTACGCGTCGCCGGAGAACAACAATCCATAGGCGAGAGTACCGAAGAATCTGGAACATTCTTGTTTGATGAATTGGATCTCAACTTGCGTTTCTGAGGAGTTGAAACTCTGATCTCGGAAGTGAAGGACTTGTTATCGGATGGTAATTTATCTCTCGCGGCCGGTGGAAACCGGAGCATAACAACGGCCGAAAATGGTAGGCATTTAATTGGAAGAGTACTAATCTTTTTCATCTTCTCAATAATCATTGAGCACAAACTGGTTTGGCTATTTTCTTCCACCACCAAACAAGAATGCCAACAGTTTTTCGATAGTCTCGGGCAACAATGGGTTTTAAAGGAGAAAGTGATAATAAAGTGTTGAATTATAATGGGTTTGTGGATTTATGTAATTAGAGATGATATTTTTATAATTTTTTTGGTTCTTGATTAAAATTCTTAGTCCAGATTTATTGATCTCTGTCAAAATGGATCCATAGATACACATTCAAGAATTTTTCAGATTTGCCCGTGCTCTTCTTCTCCACGAGGTCAACCGCCGCAAAAGGGAATCGTCGGCGTCGAAACGAAGGATGAATGAGGATATGAGTCGTAGAAGAGGGGTGGGAATTGGTGGTGTGGCGCGATAAATGAGGGGTGAGAATGAAGGATGGTGGATCTGGTTTTGGTATGAAGGTGAGACGGCGGTGTGGAGAGAGATGTGACTATCGGCGGTGGAGTTCGGTGGTGACGGAATAATAGGTCTCTTCTCGAATAAGCAAAAGAAAATTAATAGGAATTTTCTGGGTTGTTTTTAGGGATTTTTGCTTTTATTTTCTTAATTTTTGACAAGACATTTTTTTGTTTCCAAAAATGCCCTTGGATGAGAGAGAGAAGAATGCCAACATTAGGTCATGTCAGCAAAACAAACGGTTTTTTCCCAATGTTTTGGACGGAAGGATGATTTTGGCAGCCCATAAATTCATTGGGGACCCAAAAAGTTAAAAAAAAGTGAAAAATGATGAAACTGGCTAAGCGCAACTTCTTTGAGGAAAAAATTGGCTATTAATTCGTCAAACTACATATTACAACTGCAAAAAAAATTATGGGGGTGAATTTTATCAAATATTTCAAACTACATATAAAATTTAGTATATCTAGTAGGATTTTTAAAAATCTTAGGGGCGACTTCCCTCGCCCCCTGTTTTCGTCACTGAAAGATGGAATGATATGCAGGAAAGAATAGAAGATATGAAAATAAGTTTGGAAGGATTTAAAAAGCCGAATACATACAAGCAAGCTGTTAGTCCCATTCCTATAATTCCAAAAAGCATTGAGATAAAAACAACCAAGAATAAGCTTATAGAAAAAGATGATGATGAAGATACTTCAATAGAAAAGAAAAAAGGAAAAATAAAAATAGTCAGAGAAGGAGAAGTATCTTTGTCCATTCAGAAAAGAACTAAATGGGAACAAGAGTTTCAAGGCATAGTAAATTGGGCATACACCATAATTGAAGAAGAAACCTATTACAGAGCTTCGGGAAAAAAAATATTTATCCAAGGATTATCTGTGTACAAGGATCTAATCCAGAAAAGGTCAAGATATTAGCAGACAACGGATTTATACTTATAATTTATCCGAGCAAAAGTTTGATAGAAATAGAAAAATTTGATATAATCTTCAAATCCACAATAAGTCAATTTGCACAAGGAAGAAATATTTTTATGAAGTTCTATTCAATTAGTCCCGAAGAAGATAATGAAGCTCAGCATCTCATAACAGTTGGATATAATATTCATGATCAAGAAATTGATCTAAATAAAAATTATACAAGAGTTCCAATAATTTCAGAAGATTGGATCATCCGAAGACGATCAAATGGAATAAAATCCATTAGCAGTTTGATAAGGAATTTTTACCAAAGATATTATAAAGTAATTGGTAAAAGTAATAATTGGATTCTAATTACCAGTCAAGATAGCAATGGAAATTGTCCAGTAAAATTTTAAGAGATAAGATTCAAGAAATGTAAGAGAAGAAATGGCCCCATGGTACTGATAAAGTATGGTAATTAACAGAGATAGAAGATTCAAGGACAACAATAAGTGGAGCAGTCAGATCAAGATAAGGCAGAACTACAATTATATATAGTTGTAAAATAGCAATAATTTAAATCAACTATAGAAAGTACAATAATGTAAAGCAACAGTCATTGATTACGATGTAACTTAATAAGAATAGTAAGAAATCTCTATATAAAGAGATTTTAGAGAAGAGAAGGGAAAGAGAAGAAAAACACATCAGAAAAATGTTAGAAAAACTCTCTTCAAATCCTTGTAATAGTTTTTTCCCTTGTAATGGTTTTTTTCCATATGAGAAAATAATTCTCTCATATCAGGAATAGTTCTTAATAATATTTCAAAGTTTATTCTAAAAATCCATATATTCTTTTCTTCAAATAAGAATCTTGTTCAAAATAAAGAGTAAGAGAACACAGTGAGGTAATCCGTTTGAAGCAAATCTTATTCCGCTAGGCGTTGAAGTACCGCAAGGCAGGAGGCTGTTAGGGAAAAGCCGATAGGAAGATATAATTTGCAGTAGGAAAATCAAAGGTCACTTCTTAAACTTTTATTTTTGAATTACATTCTTATTTAAAAGTTAAGATTATAGGTAGATATAGAATAAGGGTTGAAATTATTAAACAAGAATTATTTCTGAGCCGAGAAATTTTATGGAATTTATTACATTAAAAGTTATATTATCAAAACGCAATGAATTAGATATTTTTCATAAAAATGATTTGTTAGAAATAGGTCTAATAGAAAATAGACTAATTAAATATTTATGTGAATATTTAAATAAAGATCTATGTAGAAAAATATTCAAGATTGTATATAAAGAAACTATCCTTAATAATCAATATGATATGGATAATTATATAAGTCAATGGTTAGAAAATATAAATTTATATTTAGATTAAATAATGGATTTATTTATTTATAAAGAAATATTGTTAAATCAACTATATCTAGATAAAAATATGAGTAATAATTTAATAAATGATTTAATGGAAGTATGCATAACTAAAGTGATAATTCTATACATGTGCATATGATTTATTGTTTTATTTACTTTTTATACTGTGCAATGCGCTAACTATAGTAATATACCGGTAGGTATTTCAACTATTACGGTCCCAATCTGAAAATGATGGGCTAATCAGACTGTAGTAAATGTAAGGGATGGAGGTTGGTCTTTTCATGTTTGTACTGGTTTTTAGCTGTGGATTACTAGCTTGGGTAGTTGGAATTTACGATAGAAGGGGTATGAAGCCCTTATTGCTGTGCTTGAATTGGTTGTTCTAATAAAACCTTTGTAGCGTGAGTGAATAACTTCCACTCACATATGATAAATTTTTATTTATTAAAAAAAAAAAAATTCATAGATTCAGTCCAAACATTTCTTTTGTGGCAAAAATAACACACAAAATTAATGTTGTGGCAGAAAATGCACCTAAAAATATTTTATTGCAAAAATAGCACACGAAACTATTTTTTGGACAGAAATAGCTATTTGCTCTTAAAAATACCTTATGATGTTATCTCTTATTCATTAACAGATACTCATACTCAATCAAATGGGTAGTGATTATTGGATCAAAGATTTGGGATTAAATAAGAATCAAGAAGGTATAAAGTTATATCAAATTTTAATTATCATTTTCATTTGTACTATTTGATCTTTATCTAGGTCCCAAATTATATAAGAGTTCCAATAATTTCAGAAGATTGGTGTGATAACCGTAACTTTTGCGTACGTGATTTTTGACGTGTAATTTATTTTTCGCGAGTAACTGTGTAGACGTGATTTATTTCGTGTGATTATGGGACTACGTGTAAAATTATTTTTTTATAACATGTTACGTGTTATTTTTGTGTACGTTTTATTGAGGGAGTGTTTCGCTCACGTATCGTAGTTGGGGGTTTTAATTGTGTTATGAAGGGAGAAGACTGGTGGTTTAGAGGGATTCGATCTTGGTTTCTCTCTATTAAGAGCCTGGGTCGGGTCAAGAATACTCTCGCGGGTTAATGGGTCGATTACCTTTAACCATAAATAGAGAGATAGATATTTTCATTAACTACTTTTGGACATAATTGGCAGTTATAGTTTCTTCTTCTCTCTCGATTCTCTCTGAATTCTCTCTCGATTCTCTCTGAACTCTCTCTCGGATCTCTCTTCTCTTTCTTTCTCTCTATATTTCTGAGATAGTTAACACTTAGGAGGTAGAATATACTTGTAATTCGACCTCAATTGATCAATAAAGCTTGCTGCAATTGTTTGTAATTCTCATTACATAACAAATTGGTATCAGAGCTCGATTCTGGCATCAATGGTGACTACAAGGAATCAACATGGAGAATCGCATCTAGCGGTGCAACCGCCGCTTCTTCCAACACCGGAGGCAGCAGAATTTCGACTTACAGCTGAGCAACAGACTAGGAAGATCTTCGAATTGGATAGCTCAATAAGGAGTATCGATTCACAGCTTGATGAGTTCAGAATTACTCTTACATCTGTAAGTAAAGAAATTACTAATAACAAGAAGGATAGTGATGATAAATTTCACCAAATTATGGAACAATTGAATAGGTTGAATCAGAACTCAGGTGATAAAGGAATTCCGGTTGACATAAATAAAAATCAACCTAATTCTCCTGTGGTTAGGCATCTTAGAACTGAATTTGGTTCTAGTAGTGGCAATGTACCTTATCAGGCTGCTAGAACATTTCAGGAGCCTAGATTTAACTTTAATAATGATGAGAGATTAGGAATCAAGTTGCCAAAACTTGATTTTCCAAAATTTGATGGCAATAATCCTAGGGAATGGTTAATCCAATCCGAACAGTACTTCAAGTTACACAGGATACTTGATGTCTTGAAGTTAGATGTGGCATTAATGCATTTCAGAGGAGAAGCTTGCCTTTGGGGGCATAGCTTTGTGGCTGAGAATGGAGCTCATGACTGGCAAAGATTCATTGAATCTTTCTATGTTAGGTTTGATGCAAAATCTGTGTCTGGAGTGGTAGGGAGATTTTACCAAACTCAGACAGACTACAGATGTGCAAACCTATATGAAGCAATTTGAGTCTCTGAAGGCTATCTTCATGACTACTGGTACTAGAGCAACACCTGAGTACTATGTGTCAACTTTCTTGAGTGGACTCAAAGATGACATCAAATGAGTTGTCAGTATGCATAGGCCTGGGACATTGCTTGAGGCTTTCAGGTTATCAATGGAACAGGAATTGTACTTGTCACAATTCTCTAGATACATGTCAAAGGCCACACAATCTAGTTACTTACCTAAATCTGGTACAAGTACAACATCTGCTACAACAGCCTCTAGTAAACCTACAGTATTCCAAACTGTAGGTACCAGATCAATGAGCAAGGAACCTCTTAAGTTCAAGAGGTTAAGTAGTGAAGAAATGCAAAGGAGGAGGGAACTGAATTTATGCTTCAAGTGTGGAGATAAATACAGCCCTCAACATAGGTGTTCACTTGCTGAAAGTGAATATGCTATATCTTTGTGATTCCCCTGCTGAAAGTATGGGAGGAGCTGAGTTACAAGCAATACAGACATTATCAAGAAGAGGAAGAAGTAATTATGGGTGAAGAAGTGGCAGAGTTTGCTCATATCTCCTTGAATGCTATGTCAGGAACTGTTGGAGGCAGGATATTCAGGGTATCTGGAGTTATGGCTAAGAGTCAACCAATATCTATTTTGGTAGATCCTGGAAGTACCCACAGTTTTGTGGACCCTAAAGTGGCTAAACAAATTGGATTGGTGATTGAACAGACCAAGCCATTGTTAGTTATTTTGGGAAATGGGGAGCAAAGGTGGTATGAAGAATGTTGTAGGGAGGTAGCCTGGAAAATTGGGGAGCAGGACCATTGTCAAGACTTCTATGTGTTACCTCTAGGGGGCAGTGATGTGCTCTTGGGTGGTGATTGGTTGGAGAGGCATAGTCCTGTTACTTTGGACTATGCTAAACAAATGGTGAAATATATGAAGGGAGGACAAGAATGTATGGTTGTCAGTGGTGGCAATGAAGGAAAGATACAAGCTGTGTCAGCTGTTGCTTTGCTTAAAAGCATGGAAAGCATGAATGAGGTGTGGATAGGGCAGTTGAACTTCATGGGAGGAAGTGTGGAAGTGGGAGATACTTTTGAGGAGTTACCTGATGGAATAAGGGAAGTACTCAGCAGGTATGCTGATGTATTTAACATGCCTAAAGGGTTACCTTCCTGGAAGGCAACATGAGCACCAGATTGTACTTAAGGAAGGGGCTGAACCTGTTAAACTAAGGTCCTATAGAGTGCCCCATTACCAGAAAGCTGAAATTGAAAAACAAGTTAAAGAAATGCTTCAAGAAGGAATCATACAACCTAGTTGTAGTCCTTTTTCTTCTCCTATCATCTTGGTAAAGAAAAAGGATGGATCATGGAGATTTTGTGTGGATTATAGGCAATTAAATGCCTTGACAATCAAGGATAAATTCCCTATACCACTTGTGGATGATTTGATAGATGAATTACATGGGGCTAGGTATTTTTCTAAGATAGATTTAAGGTTTGGATACTTTCAGATTTTGATGAAGAAGGAGGATGTGCATAAGACTGCATTCAGTACCCATTTTGGTCACTTTGAGTTCAAGGTAATGCCATTTGGGTTGACTAATGGTCCAGCCACATTTCAGTCCCTGATGAACAAAGTATTTGGACCTTATCTGAGGAAATTTGTCTTGGTATTCTTTGATGATATATTAATTTACAGTCCAGATCTGATTTCTCATGCTAAGCATTTAGAGACTGTATTAATATTTCTAAGGCAGAATCAGTTGTATGGGAAGCAAAGCAAGTGCTCCTTTGCTCAAGAAGAAGTGGAATACTTGGGTCACTTGATCTCAGGAGAGAGGGTTAAAGCTGATCCAAGAAAGATTCAAGACATGCTGAATTGGCCTAGTCCTAAAACTATTAAGCAATTGAGAGGTTTTTTGGGGCTGTCTGGTTACTACAGGAGATTCATGAGGAATTATGGCCTCCTGAGTAAGCCCTTGACTGCTCTGTTAAAAAAGAACTGTTTTGGCTGGTCTGAGGCTGCTGAGGAAGCCTTTCAGACTATGAAAAAAATGCTGAGTGAACCTCCTGTGCTGGCTTTACCAGATTTTTCAAAAAAATTCATTGTTGAAGCTGATGCATGTGATTCAGGGATGGGAGAAGTCCTTATGCAGGAAGGAAGGCCTTTGGCCTATTTCAGCAAGGCATTGGGACCTAAGAATGCAGGTCTATCTACCTATGAGAAGGAACTCATGGCCCTCTCCACATCCATTCTGAAATGGAGACATTATTTGGAAGGTCAATCTTTCATTATTAAGACTGACCATCAGAGCTTGAGGTTCTTGTTGGAACAGAAAATTGGAAGTGTAGCTCAACAAAAGTGGATATCCAAGTTACTTGGATTTGACTTTGTGATTCAGTACAAGAAAGGCAAAGAGAATAAGGCAGCAGATGCACTATCCAGAGTATTTGAATGTAATGCTTTATCTGTGGTGGTTCCTGAGTGGGTGGAAGATGTGAAAAGGAGCTATGAAGGTGATAAGGAGGTACAAGAAGTGATTGCTCAATTATTGTTGCAAAAACAAGTTGAGAATTATAGTTATGATAATGAAGTACTAAGGTTCAAAGGAAAAATTGTTATTGGCAGTCAGGGAGAATGTAGGAAGAGTTTGATTGATTCTATTCATTCTTCTTTCCTTGGGGGACACTCAGGAGTTTTGGCTAGCTACAACAGGATGAGGAAAATCTTTTATTGGCCTAAGATGCATTCTCAGATACAAGATAGGGTCAAACTTTGTGATGTTTGTCAGAGATGCAAACATGAACTAGTTCCCTATCCTGGCTTATTGCAACCTTTAAAGGTTCCTGAAAAGCCTTTTTCACACTTGACCATGGATTTTATTGAAGGGTTGCCTAGGTCAGATGGCAGGGATACTATCATGGTCACCCTTTCACTGCTAAAAAAGTGGCTGAAGTCTTCTTAGAAAAGGTGTTTGGATTGCATGGATTACCTGAATGCATCATTAGTGATAGAGACAGCGGTTTTTACAAGTTTGTTTTGGAAGGAGTTATTTGCCAAATTGGGAGTGAAACTGAATCTCAGCTCAGCTTACCATCCTCAATCTGATGGCCAAACTGAGAGAGTTAATCAGTGTGTTGAAATGTACTTGAGATGTTTTACTTCAAGCAAACCCCAGTTGTGGTATAGATATCTGGCACTTGCAGCTTGGTGGTATAATTCCACTGTTCATTCTGCTATTCAGTTGTCACCTTTTGAAGCTTTATTTGGAGTGAAACCTCAAGGGTTTGGTGAAGGTATGCTATTGGATGATGTCAGACATGGGGGTGTTTCAGGAATGCTGGCAGAAAGGTTAAGGATCAATGCTGTCCTCAAGAATCACTTGACTGTTGCTGCCAATAGGATGAAGCAACAGCAAGACAAACATAGGACTGAGAGGCATTTTGCTGTTGGGGGACTATGTCTTTGTTAAATTACAGCCCTATAAACAGCATTCATTGGCTGTTAGGAGGAATCAGAAGCTTGGACCTAAATATTTAGGTCCTTATAAAATTTTGAAGAAATTGGGCACAGTTGCTTATGAGTTGGAACTGCCTACAACTGCTAAAATCCATCCCACCTTCCATGTCAGTCAACTGAAGTTGAGAGTGGGAGATAGTGCAGTGGTGTCTCAGGATTTACCTGTTCTACATGATGATGGAGAGTTAAGGGTAGAGCCAAGAACTTTGCTGGAAAGAAGGCTGGTTAAGTTGCACAACAAGCCTGCCATGCAATGGCTCATTTCTTGGAGCAACTTACCAGATGAAGATGCCACTTGGGAATATTCGGATGAGTTCATGAAGAAGTGGCCAAACTTCTCTTGGTCCACTTAACTTTGGCTGATGCAAGCTTGGGGGACAAGCTTTGGATAAGAAGAGGGGAATGTTATGAAGGGAGAAGACTGGTGGTTTAGAGGGATTCGATCTTGGTTTCTCTCTATTAAGAGCCTGGGTCGGGTCAAGAATACTCTCGCGGGTTAATGGGTCGATTACCTTTAACCATAAATAGAGAGATAGATATTTTCATTAACTACTTTTGGACATAATTGGCAGTTATAGTTTCTTCTTCTCTCTCGATTCTCTCTGAATTCTCTCTCGATTCTCTCTGAACTCTCTCTCGGATCTCTCTTCTCTTTCTTTCTCTCTATATTTCTGAGATAGTTAACACTTAGGAGGTAGAATATACTTGTAATTCGACCTCAATTGATCAATAAAGCTTGCTGCAATTGTTTGTAATTCTCATTACATAACAAATTGTTATTCACCTAAATAAATAATTGGAATGGAAATTAAATGAATTGAATAATAAATAAAATTTAAATTAAAAAGAAGTAGAGGGGTTCGTGGGTTACATGGGATTAAAAAGGAAGCTGCTTTCTCTCTGGAGCCGCAGCAAACAAGAAAAATAAAGAAAAGGGCACCAATCGTCAAGAGCCAATCACTGGCAATGCTTGGGGAAATTATTAGGCAAAAGTGGAGTTTTTTTTTTTGGTGAAACGAGCAGAAAGAAAAAAAAACAGAAGGCGGCGGCCCTTCTCTCCTTGGGAACCGTGCAGGAACAAAAGCAAAGAAAATAAGAACGGCTCCAGGCCGTAAGAAAAAGAGAGATTTGAGAGTTTATTTCTAGCAACTTTGAGTGAATTTTTGAGTGAGCAATTTTTGGCAGATTTCGACGAACTTTATTTGAAAATTGATCACGACGAAACATGCTACAAGGGCGTGGAAGCGGATTCATATTTCGAATTCGGAGTTGGAAGATATTGCGCTGGGAGCATGGCTGGTTTCCTGAATTTCAATTTCTGCACAGTCGCGGTAGAAACGTCGTACATGTAACATACGAACTCCAATCGGAGTAATTCTTTTTTATTTAAAAACTAGACTGATAGGGCTATAATCTGACCGGAGAGATCGTTATTTTAACCGTTAGATTTTCCGTAATATATGTTTGAAGTGGAAGGCAGAACCAGATTTTTGTACGATTAAATATATTCTGTCCAGAACTTCGACAGGACGATTGAGGATGCTATCGACCTCTATTTTCGACCCACAGCATATCGATTTTGAAGAGAATTGAAAGACCTTCGAGTGAGCGCAGACGGATCGTGAATCGGAGGTTCCAGCAGAAAGTTATCGCCCTCGGAGTAAGCTGCCAGGACTGATCTCGGATTTTTGTGTCTTATCGCGTTCGTAAGAGGTAGGGACCCCTACGTCATTTAATTCTCGCATGTTACTGCACAGTAAAAGCGGATAAACTATTTAATTTACGAAATAGATTCACGAATTGTGTTTACTACTTTCGATATTGCATAAACTGTTTTGTGCATGATTTAAATTCATTATAATTTGATTCGTAAATTGATTATTGCGCTCTTGTTATCGCCTTATGTAAATTGTCATAAATAACTGATAATTGTGAATTATGGATAATACTGATATACTGTTCTGGCTTGTTTTTATAGTATTTTGGGTATATTGAAAAGCATGAACTGCCTTGGAATAATTGTTGCGTGTTGGGTTTTTCGTTGGCTTAATTGAATTCCTGAATTGTTAGATGACCTGAGCATGTCTATATCTTAATTTCAATCGCTTTCATTAATTGCTAAAATGTTATAAACTGTCGTTGCACTGTATCTGTATATGTATCTGTTCTGTATCTGCTCTGTATCTGTTCTGTACTGGGGACCGTTGGGAGTCCTTTCTGTATTTGCCTCTATTAAGGTCGTCTTAATTGTTGTTATTGTTTGTCCTAACTGGTTTGGTCGACCGAGTCGTCGCCCCCTTGTGAGCTCTTATCTAGGATCACTAGTTAGCAGGTTCCGTCCGACTTCTGCTCTGCTCTATTCTGATATATGACCCCGAGAGGTCTTCTGCTCTGTTCTGATATATGACCCCGAGAGGTCTTCTACTCTATTCTGTACTGGGTCTTCATCTAGTGGGACCAATCATTAGATACGGTAGTGGTTTTGTGGAGTCCCTGATGGGGGATGATGAGACAATGTAATGGATTGAACCTTAAAATCTGTGCCTCGTCGTTTGGGGGGCAACCCGAACCCACGAGTTTTTCTTGAACCGATCCCTAGTTTGGTTTATAAGCTGGGACCACTACCCAGTTATTCTTTGAGTAGTAGTGAATAGATAACTGAGCTCATATGGTGGGATTGTGTGTCATAGCCTTAGCGATGTTCTAAGTATTTAAGACGAGTATGTGATTGGGTGTACCGGATGGGCAACGCGTGGTGCTTGTCGTACACTCGGTTATGGAATCGTTTAGGTGCAAAGAATGTTGTTAATTGCTTAATTGTTGCATAATATGTGTTCGTCCTTGTTTGTTTTATACTCGATTGTCTGACATAACTATTGGTTTGTAGTGCATGAGTAGTATGGGATGCTCATGTCATGAATTCCGATATGGGATGTCAGATTTGATAGGTATAGTCGAACATTTATTTTGGGTCTTTAATTGCTGTTTGCTTGGAATCTATTTGGTCGCATATGAGTTGGGATGATTGGGTATTGTGTAGTGCATTTTTGCACAAGTTTGCATCTCATTTTTCTGGAAACCGCAGTGGTGCAGTCCACTGTTCTGTTCTGTTCTGAACCATCTGTCTTGTTCGGATCTGTACTGTACTGCACTGCACTGCACTTCCCTGCACTGAGTTCTGAGTCTTGTGAGACTTGGATTGAGTCGTGTGCATATAATTCCATAAGGGTATTTTGGGAAACGGGCATCTGCATTAACTGTATCTGATTCTGTTGTATCTGTTCTGTTATGCCTATATATATTGCTATTGTTATTACTGTTTTTGGGTCCCTACTGAGCATCAGAGCTCAGTCCATCCGCTTCTTGTTGTGCAGGTGATTATGAGCAGTATGATGATGTTGTTGATGTTTGGGAAGGGGGCTACGAAGAGTGATCCTAACTGGATTAGTTCACATGTGTTATTTCATTTCATAGGTATTTGTTTTGGAACTTGTAGGTTCCTTCAGATGTAATAACTTAGAAACATTTCATTTTTAGAATAATGCTTCCGCTAGTGTTTTTATTACTATTTATGGTTTTTATAACTAGACTGCCTTAATTAGTAATCTCTGACTGTGGCTTAGGTGTTTCATTAACCAATGGGACACTGCCATGTCATCATTCCGGTTACGGGGTGTGACAGAAGTGGTATCAGAGCAGGTTGAACCTTAGGGATTAAAATCTGTAATGAACTTAGGATAACAAGAACACATAATGTGAGGTGTGTGATGGGTAGAGACCATGGACTAAAATGTTTCTATTTATCAAATGTTATATCCTGATGTTATATGATTTTACATGCATGTGATGGTTGCATTAACTGATTTGCATGTATATGTTGACCTGCTTATATATGAAATATGCTCAGTGATTTCTTGTATTATGCCATGCTTTATTTGTTAATGCCTCACATGTTTACTTGTTAATTGTTTATAACATATTTTAATTATTTTCTATATGTCATGCTTTAGTATTCTATATGCTATACCATGCCATGCTCTACATGTATTTACTTCACACGTTCAATAGTTAAGTGTTTTATCGGTTACCTTAACTTATCTGTTATAAACTTGTGGGGTTAAGATGGATTCGAGTGAAGGAAGCAGTGACGAATACACCCTACCAATCGCTCGCGTTATATGTGTTGTACTACGCCATTCATACGTATTATACCTGGTTATGCCCAACTCGTATTTCGTTTCAAATCAAATATGACTTCTTTATTTTCTCATTTATCCCCAACAACTCCATTATTATCATTTTCATTGATTGGTGTTAACACCTATAGGAGTTTGACGGCTTTTGAGTTCTTTTCATGTTGAAATTCTTCACAATATCTGTTTCATATCTGGTTGAGGGATGAATACCTCTTCTTTCCTTATTTCGATTTGTAATCCCTATAAGAATGTTAATTATCTTACCATACTCATTGCTTTAGCTGGTAAAGTGTCAACCTTGTTCATATCATTTGATTGTTGTTTCAAACAAAATATCACCAACTTGACTTGGCAAGATTTGAATTCTTTAATTCTTAATGAACATCTCCCTATCAACTCCACATCTTGTATGTCCATGCTTCAATAAGAACTCTGTTAGCTTCTCATACCAAACTCTCGAGTTTTGCTTCAGTTCGCAAATAGTCTTTTTCTTCAGTATCATAGAAAAACACTATACATGCACATAAATTGTTTTTACTTTACTCTTTGTTAGTGAATTTTTATTTTAACTCTTTTTATCTGTAAATTATGAAAAATTCTGATATGGATCAGGTTCACATTTACCTTGTTGTTTAGAATTAGTCACGTCATCACAAAATTATTTCTCTCGTCATTCTATATTGTTGTGGCCAGTTCTGGACCACATGGTTGAGGAAACCCAAGAGGGGGGGGGGGGGGGGGTGAATTGGGTTTATATAAAACTTGCAAACTATTTCCAATCTTTACTAGGTAAGTGCAAGTTTAACAAAAGCTAAAGCAAAACCCAATGCAAATCACAAGACAAGAGATTTAGAGTGGTTCGATTCACTAAGAATCTACCTCCACTACCTTGAGCCGCACCCAAGGATTTTGCCAACTTCACTAAGAAGAATGTGCCCACACAAAGTAGGACTTTACACTAGTGGCTAACTCACAAAGAGTTTTACAAACAACCACTTAACAAACTCACTAAGAGTCAATTGCCCACACTAAGTAGGACTTATACAATTGCCCTATCACTAAGAAAGGGGATAAGATGAATGATTAAGCACAATGTTGTTCACTCTTCTAAGTGAAAGATAATTACATTTGAAGCTCATCTTGTTGGCTCTTTGAACATAATAAGCTCACTCTTTGTCTTGCTTTGCAAATTCACCTTTGAATGCATTTAGATCATGACAATGAAGTGCATTTGCTTTCAAGGTGTTTAGACTTGATAAGGAATCAATAAGAATATGTTTTGCAAGTCTCTCAAAGTGTTAGAGTCATTCTAAAGCTTTGGAGTATTTATACAATTTGAAATCTTGCTGAAAAACGACTCTTTAACTGGTCGAAAACGGCTAGTTTAAAAGCAGAGTTCGGTTGACCGAACCCGGACACTTCGGATCCACTAGCCAAGCTTCGGTTGACCGAGCATCACTCGGTCGACCGAAGTACCCATTAGGTCGACCCGACCTCATATTTGAAACTCTCGGCTTTACGGTCGGGTTGATCCGACCTTAGTTCGACTGACCGACCTTCCCCGAGCATATTTTTCACACGTTTTGAAATCTTTTGAAGTCTAAAATGTTTTCTTAATATGTAACAAGTAAGAGCACTTTGGAAAACCATTTTACAAGACTTATACTTTGAAATCGAAGGCTTTTTGAAATACGAACACTATTTGAAACTTAGCCTTTCAAAAACGTGTTTATGAAAACATGCAATGCAAGACTATAGTGAAGAGCTTATGTTCAAGAGAGCGTTGGTTAGAGCTTAAGGATAAATACCATTTTCAACAAAGCTAATCTAACCAACCTAAGTCTTCAATCTTCAAGCTTGACGAAAAGTGTCTTGAATGATATCTTTGAAGCTTGATCAAGGCTTGATTGAAGTACTTAGAGCTTCCATATAGAATTCCAATATTCTATCACATAGATGAAAACATTAGACGCAAACATCAAGTGTTTGTCCATCATCAAAAACGAGTTCGTTTGCCCTCAAGGCTAACACGGAGGTCATCACAACCAATTTTGGTAGCGCCGTGCGTGTGAGAGATGGCAGTATTTACTTCCTGCGACCGGCCCCGAGACACACCCTTCCATACACACTTTTGGCGCCATAGATAGGTTTTCATTTACGTTGCTTACGTTTCGTTCATTGTAGTTACGAAGAATGTTAATTTTTTTCCTTTGTAAAATATTATTCCGATAATTCTGTTGCTTGTTTTTATATTAATATACAATTTATTAATTTTCTTGCTCAATTTTTAGTAACAATTGTGTTTTGGAAATATTTTTTTTGATTCTTGTAATACAAACACCTCAGAAAAATAACATTTGAAAAAGGCCGACCTCAGGAAAAAAAACTAAGTGTTTTCAGGCAAACACATCGCCCGATTCGAGCGGAAGTCCCAGCTCCAGTCACGGACACGTGACAACTTCAGCGTGGGAAAAACTGCCACATCATCCGGGACGGAAGTCCCACTTCCGTTATGGACCCAGGACGGAAGTGGGGACTTTCGCTCTGACAAAAAATGTTTGTCCCACCAATTTCGGGTCTACGTATACGTCTGTTGTGAAAAAAAGCGTCATGCCCATACAAAGCCCGAGTAATGGAGGAGAAGGCTTAAATAGTTGAGGAAGTGGAAGCCCTCAAAGCAAAAGTTCAAGTTCTGCCAAGGCCCGATATAGTAATATTTGCAGGTTCAGCCCATGAATGGGGAGAACAAAGTGGACCAAAGAAAAAGGTGAGGCCCAAAAGGACTAATACCAAAATACATACTAGAGCTTTAAAGCCCAAGATACCTATTAGTGCAAAAACCATGTACGACCCAAACCCAACCAATGTTTTGAAACATGACACGGAAATCAGACCGGAAAAATTATTGGGTTAATAGTCGGACATTTAAGCGAGCTGCTACCGAACCGTTTATCATCTCGTAACATTGTAAATATTTAAAATATTTAATATTTAATAATTTAATGATTTAGTCGGGTCGTTATCCAGTCAATGTCAAAGCCAACATTGATGTGAGTTCGGTCACTATTCCGTCAGTAATTAGTGACCAAATATTTTGTTGCTAAATTGTTTGTCGGTAATCATTCTTTACCCAGTCAAAGTCAAAGTCAACATTGATGTCTCTTTTGTCGCTAATTCGTTGATAATTAGCGACCCAATATTCGGTCGTTAAATAAGCCGTCAGTAATTAGTCGCTATTAAAGTACGAAAAATATTTGACCACATGATTCGATTTAGCGACGGATAAGTCTATCATTATTTAACTGTTTTCTTGTAGTAATCATCTCAGCCAATGGCTGCTGGTTGATTGGAGAATCATTATTTTTCTTCAGTGTTGCAAGTTTTGTTTGAGTGATTGGTTGTTCAATGTTGGGGTGAGAGGGAGTTGGCAGTAGTCTTCGTTGCAATAGAATGAAATCAATCTTGGTTCTTTTGTTGAATTGGGATTTGGATGATCTTTTCAGAGTGGACTGTAATATTGTTGGACTTCAAATAAAATACAGCTGAATTTCCTATTTCTTAATGATTTTACAAAAAAATGATTACAACCATCAATTGGGATCTTAGAATTCAGAAAATGGTTAGTGTTTGATATTTGCCACGTATATATTTTTTCTTTGTGGGTTCCACTATTTCTTTTAGGTTATAATTTTTTAATTAAAAATTTAATATATATTATTTTTTTATTGGTGGGACAGGGAAGGGAACACTGCCGAATGGGGACAGAGGATTCTTAGCCCCCCTTGTGTGATGATTTCTTTGAGTATATCCTTTTTTCTAGTAGTTAAATTCGGAAATTTAAGTTTTGAAGTAATGGGTTATCATTTGCTTATTATGCATTCAAGATTACTATAAAAGTGAATAGTTATGTATAACTAAAGATTAATTTGCTAGGCAAAAGAAACTGAAAATAACTATACTGATTGTAACTGGTATGCACATGGCTTCCACAGCCCAAAGATTCGGAACGTGCAAAGAGCTATACTCCGGTAGTAAACGTTAATCTGCATTCGTGATTCTCTCTCTTGTAGTTATCCTTTTCTTTTTTCCTGCTATTTGTATATTTGCTCACTTTAACCACCAATTATCTAAGGAAAATCACTTTTATCCGGTTATAAAGGTTCTTATTTTAAAATTTAGCACATGACCTTTAAATCTTATTATAGTGAACACATTTACGTTTTAATCTATCTCAAATTATCTGTCAATATTTACTTTTTAATTTGTCTCAAATTATTTGTTCATATTTCCTTTTTAATCTGTCCCAAATTATCTGACAACTTTCTAAATAAAGGGCTCATAGTTTTTCCAACCAAAACCCTTCTATTAAATGTTGGAGAGAGAAGGATATAGAGAGAAGATGAGGTGTAATTAATTTGAAGTATTATTCAATAGGGTTATGTTTGATATTTTACCATATTCCACTATAGAATTTGATGAAACATTAATTCCTGTGCAAAATATAAAGTGAACAGATAATTTGGGATAGAGGGAGTAATACTTTGTCGATTATTGTTAGTTCCTTTGCTTTAGAAAGAACATTGCAATATATATTTGTGGTAACAATTGTCCTTGTCTAAAACATGTTGTAAACACATAACTAAAAAACAATAATTATTTGCATTTCAATACAAACCTTCTATATTTTCTCATTTAATAAAGTGGAAATCTTTATTCAAAAACATGATTAAGACAATCATGAACACGAAACTTATGTATGATTACTAGCGAAAAACTAACAACCGTAAAAATCAAGAATACAAAATACTGGAAATCTTTATTGAATATTAAGATAAAAGTTTGGGGTCAACAATTAAGAACATGTTTGCGATATTCTCCCAATGCCCACAAAGGAAAACAAAACTTGTATGAAGCATAGTGTAATATGCAGTTCCCCATGGATGCCCCCGTTATGTCCTGCAGTGAAAGATGGGACTTTTTTAAAATTTATAACATTTTTTAAAAATATTTCCAAATTAATATTATAATGTTTTTTACCTGTTGGGGAAATCCTCCATTGTCCAGTTGTGAGTTGATTAGTAGCATTGCTGCCTTGTGCAAGGGTCTTGGGTCTATATTGGCCTGAAAAAAAATTGACAAAATTACTACGATTGACGACTTTTTTTCAAGTATATATGAAACATATTTTAGACATGACGTTTCCTACTTACAAATATCTGTTTTAAGACTTTACATGTGTTCTCTCAATATAAAAATATGTTCTTAGACATGTAACACTTATCTTACGTGACAAGTGTCTGAAAATCACAAGAAGTACCCCAAAAAAAATTTGAACTGTTAATTTATTTATCTAATGACAAAAAACGTCCGAAATGATTCCTTATATAATGAAAAAAATATGTCTATGTATCATAGTCATACTCCAATTATTGAAGTAGTTTTTCTTCAATATGGAAATGGAATAAACTCTTGAGCCGAGTTCTCAAGTTTTATACATGTATATAGGCCACACCAGTTTTCTTTTTCCTTTTATTATTATTAAATGTTCATGTTAATATAGTTGTGAGTTTGACACGATATTCTTAAATGCTACTCTCTCTATTTCTAAATATAATACTCTTTAGACAATTTTAAAAAATTAAAAAATTTATTATTTTCACCGAAAGTTCCAATATTACCCCCTTCCCCCTCACTTCTATAGCATAAGAAAAGAAAGGAAAAAATAAAGATGGCAGAGGCTGCAAATAAAAGAAATGTCGAGAGTATAATTGGAATAAATTGTTAACAACTAATAAAAGAACCTTAAACGACAATTAATTTGGATACCTATAGATCTCCTAAACGACAATTAAATGGGAATGGAGAGAGTAATATATATGATTTTTATAACCATTTAATTATTTTCTTTCTGGGTATAAATATAACCTGTCCTGCATGTATGAGAGCCATCAGTGCCCACGATGTCTGCACCAAATTAGTCTTTCCACCTTCCAACCTTATGTATTCCTGTTGCATATTTGAGCAACAAAGGTTAGAATCAGAATCACTTGACCTTAAACTCAATTTGCGGTAAAATGCACAATTAAATTTTATCAAATATGTCGACATCAAATTAATTATCCAACAATATGTATATGTTATTATCCATTTTTATGTTGTTATTTATCAGTATATTCTGAAACCACTACATTTGGGAATTACTCAATATAATTTACATTATCTAATAATTTTGAATCTTCTTATTTTCTTTTAAAAAAATTAAATTAAACGAATTTTTGTTCTAAATACAATTGTACAACCATTAAATTAGTAATTTGAAATTCAGTATTTCCATATATAGCACGGGTCATTACACTAGTGTATATATATGTGCGTGCTTTACATGAAAATGGAATACCTTCTTAGTACATGAAAGGTAGCTTTCTCCCCAACCGCCATCTTCTTCTTGATGCAATAACAAAAACTGACAGGCTTTACGAACTGTTTCGCTATTGGAATATGTTTTCCCACAAGCTGCTAAGGCTCCCAATACTGTCCAAGAGGCATAAGTGTAGCATACTTCCCAAAATGAATACCTATATATATATGTTGTTATTTCATGAAAATATGCATTATGATATTTCCATAAAATTGTCAATAATAAATGAATGAAATTATTACGAGAGGAGGAGCAATATAAATGATATTTACTTTTCTCTAATTACGTGTCTATTTGTAAATAAATTTCGCTAGTATACTAAACACTGTACTACGAGATGTATTATAAGATTCAGAATTCTACAAATTTTCTATGATAGAAAAATGTAAATTTTACATAATTTGTAAAAGGCAAAAAAAGTAAGTCTTTCTGAATTTTTAAATTTTATAAAAAATAAAAAAATTAAGTTTCCAAAATTTTAAAGGCGGAGTAGTACTCGGCCCCATATCTTCAGGGAAGCTAATGTTTGTGCAGACAGACTGACCAAGAACGGTGCACTGTTGCACACCTCGGAGATTATTACTTTTGAATCTAGTCCGCTTTTTGTAAGTCAAGTAGTGGTAGGGATGGCCCATGTGTCCATTTTTGTGAGATCGATTTTTTATTATATATATATAAATATATATTGGTAATTAACCAAAAAAAAAAAAAGTATCGGGATGACTTACCATGAGCCATCTTGATTTTGGCAGCCTTCAATAAATTTTATAGCCTTGTTCAAAGAAGTCTTAATTTCTTTGATTCGATATGCTGGATAAGAATGATTGAATAATGCAAGACTTTGTACAACAGTTGAAGTGACCTCAACATACCTGACGTACCAATTTAATGTTATCAATAATAATAAATCGGAAAAAATCGTGAATCCCTAATTGATGTATTTATACATATGTTAACAATTTCAAATCTTCAGTCATCATTATTCTAAAGATAAGAGAGAGTGGAGAGAAAAGAAACTAATTAACGAATGTGAATAATGACAACTGAAGAAGTGAAATTAAAGAAGTATTCACACTACAAAAATATGAGTGGCTAAGACATGTATAAAAACACTATTTAGGGACATACGATTTATTACCATAATAAAGTAATCAAAATAATTGAAATTATTATAAAGTTATTTTGGTTCTTACTCGTAATCACTGATAACATTCTCAAAAATTTCCGTCGGATTGAAAATCTGAGAAAAAAGGATAAAGAAACAAAGTTGCAAAAGTAAATAAATTGTAGTACTTTCACAAAATAAATTTCCAAAAAATATTTCAATTCTTGGGTCTTAGATTTTCAACAACAGTTGGTCTAAATTGATTAGATGAGTGTCATTCTATACCGCTAAACAGAGTTCAATATTTTCATGAGATATAAATATTTTGTGCAGCATACGATTAGATGGTATTGGTTAAAATATGACGAAAAAATTTAAACCAATACAGTCCAATATAATTTGAACCGAACCGATTAAAGTTTTAGATAGATTGGATTGGTTTAAAGTTTCAAAATTGAATTTTTTTTGAGTTGGAAAATAAAAAAATAAATCGTAAAAATTCATACCGTGAATCCCTATGTATTAAAAGGAAAAATATCGTGTGAAATATTATGGCAAATTTAGGAATGAAATTTAAATGAAATTATTATAATAAGGAACTGACCTCCAACCATGGCGAAAAAGTTGATGGCTCCCAAATAGTAAAACCACCATTTTTGCTCTATGAAAGACACAAAAGAAAGAAGACACATTAAATAGAAAAAAAAACTTATCTTAATTGTCCTCCAGTTGGGGAAAAATTATCTGTCAGTCACTGATGTTCACATTTCTGTCTCAAACACTCAGAATTCAGAACGTCAATATCCACTTCAATTTCAATTTTTTAACCGTAATAAATCAAGGTAAGATGACATCAATTGTGAATGACGATTTTTCCCTATTATGTAGTAAATTGGTTGAAAAATGTTATAACAAAATCAAATATCCTTACTTGCATGCTCAGCAAAAAATCAACAGCTTCATATAGTCTCTCAGCTTCAATCTTTTCGCCTACAATCTCTGGTGAGATTTTTGAAAATTTAAGTAATGCCTGGAAAGAAAGAGTAAAAACAAATATCATTCAAACTTATATTTCAAAAATCTAAAAAGTGTTACTACTTCCATTCCATAATATAAATCGTTTATGACATATAACGGAAATAAAAAAAAGTTACTTTATTAGTTAAAATATAAATGTTACTATTTAAAATAGAATTAGTGAAATACAAGTCCTATGTAGGAGAGTACTATTGATATTCTGATTAATTAATTACTTTTTTTTTTTACTTTCTTAATTTATTACTACATATTCTAACGGCTTTTTTTTTTTTGGACCTCACAAGAGGAGGGAGTCCAAATAGAGCGGATAGGAGACGGGCAAGCCGGTTGCCCCAAGAGGGGAATATAAGTGCCTCACACAAAGAGAACCAAAGAATTGGAAATTAAATCATACCACTTTGTGTGAGGAGGGTATCGAGAACCCTTGTGGGCAGGTCATAACCCCACTGAGCTATGAACCTTAAGATAAAAAACGACTTATATTATATATTATATAGTATGCATAAATAAATAATTGCAAATAGTATTTACCTTTAGGGCTTCACCAGTGCAGTCAGAGATTTGCCAACCATGATCTCGATCACTTATCATCCAAGCACCTTTGCATGGGTGACGATTCATACTACGAAAATCGCCCGATGGATTTTCTCGAATCTTAAATTTCAGAATAATATCGGTGAGAAATAAGAAAACTAAAGTTAACGTAACAACTCATGTATGTCTTTATTCGTTTATTAATAACTCATAATTCGCAATGTGTATATGTAATTGAAATTAATTTTTATAATAAAATTTGAATGATAAAAATATGTATGGTTATAGACAATTTCCGCCCGAGAGAAGATACCTGTGTTTCTTTAATAAAATGATTAGCTTTCTTCAAAGTTGTCCCAACTTCTTCTATTAGATTACTGGCCATTACTGCTTGAACAGTTAAAGCAGAATCCCATAATTGACAACTAATGCTCTGCAGGCAAGAAAACAAAATAATTATCTATTGACGTTTGCTTATTTATTATTACTCCTATAACTTATTCTTTTAAAAAAAAAGAAATAAAACCTATTTAAAACGGTCGAACTCTAAAAGATATGGTCCATCAATTAATTTACTTGCCACGTTGCAAATTTACATATAAGAACTGAAGGTTATTTTGAGACTAATTTTACAACCTTTTATATGAATTCGATGGAAACTATCTGCAGATGTGTATTCCGTTCAATTCACATGAGGGACTGTGAGATCAATCCCACAAGAACGGTTCTATAATTGAGTGACCCAAAATAAGCCAAATCGAAAAAAAAAACTAGAGGATCTATGATTTATCCAATTTGTTCCTAAAGTCAAATCTCTTATGGAAGTAGAACTCCCAAAAAGTATATGCAATTTTTTCATATAATGTTCTATATAATTAGAGAAATCCCTATTTATAGCCTTTATCTATTTGCGGATTTCGATAAATAGCACTATCTTTTTATTAGGCTAAAAATAGCAATATCAATTTACGGGTCACTATAAATGGTCAATTAGTGAATTCGGTCACTATTCAAGCCAAAAAGAGCACATGTGATCTGAGTTAAGGGTATAATTGTCCAAAATTAAACATACCCTGCTGGGGCAACCCGATATGAAAACCCGAATACTGAATACCCGCCTTCTTTATCTTCATCATCCTTTCCAATATAAACCCTAAAACTCTACCCATTATCATCTTCATGTAATCACCTAAATCATATTCTTGGCGGTTTTTATTTATCGAAATCCGTAATTAGATAAATGTTAGAAATAGGGGGTTTCTCTATATAATTATAAAAACAGCCAAGAATATGATTTAGGTGATTACATGAAGATGATAATGGGTAGAGTTTTAGGGTTTATATTGGAAGGGGTGATGAAGATAAAGAAGGTGGATTTTGGTATTCGGGTTTTCATATTGGGTTGTCCCATAGGGTATTTTAATATTGGACAATTATACCCTTAACTTAGATCAAATGTGTCAGTCACGTGTGCTTTTTTTTTGCCTGAATAGTGACCAGATTCACTAATTGGATATTTATAGTGGCCCGTAAATTGATGCTGCTATTTTTAACCTAATAAAAAGATAGTGCTATTTATCGAAATTCATAAATAGATAAATGTTAGAAATAGGGGATTTCTCTATATAATTATAAAAACAGCCAAAAATATGATTTAGGTGATTACATGAAGATGATAATGGGTAGAGTTTTAGGGTTTATATTGGAAGGGATGATGAAGATAAAGAAGGTGGATTTTGGTATTCGGGTTTTCATATTGGGTTGCCCCATAGGGTATTTTAATATTGGACAATTATACCCTTAACTTAGATCAAATGTGTCAGTCACGTGTGCTTTTTTTTTTGCCTGAATAGTGTGACCAGATTCACTAATTGGATATTTATAGTGGCCCGAATTGATGCTGCTATTTTTAGCCTAATAAAAAGATAGTGCTGTTTATCGAAATCCATAAATAGATAAATGTTAGAAATAGGGGATTTCTCTATATAATTATAAACCATAATATTTTTGATTAATATATAAAAAACTTGGTAATGAATATATATATATATATATATATATGTATGTATATATATACCTGGACTTTCATCCCATCCTCAGCTAACCATAAGTAATCAGGAATTCGTGCAAGATGATATTTTAAAGCATTTGAGTTAGGATTTGGATCCTCTGCCCAACAAGCCATCATGTGGAATATCTGCAAAATGTTACAACTTGTTCATCTTCATATTTTGGGGTGTCCAAACCTTAAAATATAGTGGCACTTTTTCCCGTAATAGGATTATTAAAACAAGCATCAGATAAAACATCATTACAAAGTTATATTTCTCCTTATTCTGTAGTAATAAGCATCAGAAAAAACATTATCACAAAATTGTCTTTCTCCTTATTCTGTTATATTTTCAATATGACATTTTTAGTTTAACTTTGTTTAAGGAGAAAGTTATAATGATTTATATCAGAAATATCCCTCTTGATAAATATATATATATATATATATATATATATATATATATATATATATATATATATAAAAAAGAAGAGCATTCACTTGTTTCCATGCCTACCTTTTGCACGGAAGCAAGGTTTACGTATCTGCTATTTTCATCTTCGTAGTGAATGTGTGTCATTATTTTCTTCAAAGCTTTTTCTCTAAGAATTGATAAGGGCCAAAGACTCTGAATTGGCTCCCCAATATGATATAAGATGTCATAAATCACATCTTGAACATATGAATGTGGCGAAACGACATCATCCTGCATTTTGCATTTTGATAAATCATGTTGTTTGATAATACACTTGTTAAAAAAAAAAACAATGAAATAAAATAAAAAATTACTACATTCATTCCATAATATAAGTCATTTAGAACACGTAGCAAAATTACGGAAAAAAGTAAGGTGTTTTTTAATCAAAATATCAATATTACTTTTTTAAATAAAATTAGTGGTATACAATTCTATTTAAGATAGTAATATTGATATTTTGACTAACAAGGTAACTTATCTTTTACTTCCTTAATTTTCGCTAAATTTCCTAAACGACTTTTATTATAGAATGAAGATAGTACGATAAATATATGTCTTTCTCCAATCACTATGTTCTTTTCAAGAGAAGGGAGAAAAAGAGGGAAAAATGGTATGTCCCAATCTGAGTCTTTATGCTTGCCCAACCACTTAAAATTGAATATCTCTTCAATTCTATTTTTAACAGTCATTATTTATATTTACGTGATAAATTATGTGTAGTTGAGATATATATGAAGATATCTGTTGGAGACAGACGAAGTTTTGCTGAAAAAAGTACAAAAGAGCCGATATTTTGAAACGGAGAGAGTGTGTAAAGGGATGAGAAAATGCACCTTCAATAAAGAATATCTAGCCTTCTTCCAATCGATTGTGTCATAAGGTTGATTGTAGAGTTCTTGTCTCAGAGACAAGATGAGATCTGTGACTGGTCCCACAAATTTTCTTCCCCATAGATATGCAAGGGGCAAGTATGTATCCCGCAAATAACACCAGAATTTTCCTTTGGGAAAAAAAAAACTTTTTGCTACTTGGATAAGCCAAAACATGTATAACACTTTTAAAATTGACTGTAAATATGTTGCAAGAGAAAAATTACTTAAACTATTTATTTAAATAAACTTTTATTTTAACTATTTTTGTTAAATTATTGTAAATTGATATTTTTATGCTACTTTTAAGCACGTGTTATTGACATATTTTCTAGTCTTAAAGGGCATTTTTTTCAATTTAAGTATTTTACACTGGAGATATATGCATATCAAGTGATTAAAAGTGAACGGAAATCACCAACTTTATACTAATTTGATAAAAGTAGAAGTTCAAAAATAATTTAGTTATAGAAAGATTAAAATAAAATTTTACTAAAAGAAAAAAACAGAAATAATTTATGTATATATAGGAAGCTTTTCTCTACGTAGAAATATTATTAATATATATATATATATATATATATATATATATATATATATATATATATATATATATATTTCTTTCTATTCACCTGTATGGACAGGAAAGTATGAAGGCAAAAGTATGAGTTCAGGCGGAACAGGGTTGCAGCCTGCCCATTCATACACTCCAAGAACCTGTTACATAAACAGTAAAACAATAATCAATGTCCTTATCTTTTTATTCTATGTGCTTTCTCAGCGTTAATATAAATTATTTATGATATTTTGTGAAAATTAAAAAGTAACAAAAAATGTATTTTTTTAATTAAAATATCAATATTATTTTATTAAATATAATTAATGGTATATTCGTCGGTTAACTGCAAGCATGCTGTTAAGTGAATTTATTTTTCTTCTTTTTTTATTTTTTCCACCTTTCTCCCGGAAAATTAATAGTGGTTCTCTACTTTCTCTTTAGCATGACTCAAACTTCCGATATACCGGTTAGAAGTGAAACGTCTTATCATTTGAATTGCGCTTCGTTGTCGTGTTAAGTGAAATTAACTATTTCTAGTGACGGGTGTTAAATATTGTAGAAAGAAAATAAAAGAAAAATTCCAAATTACTTCAAGAAAACATAAATTTAAATATGAGTTAATTACTATGATGAAATTACCGAAAGAGTCATCTTTCCCCAAGATGGAATCATTGTTAGGCCTCCATGATGAAGTATCCATTTCCGGGCTTCTGAGATAGAACTACCTTCACAATTTTCTCCAATTAAACGTAAGGTGATGTAGTTTAATGCAGTGCAGAGCATTGTGCTATGTGACTCTATATGAAATCCCCATCCACCATCATTGTTCTGCATTAAAAAAATAAATAAAAATAAATTGATTTATAAATTGATTTAGTTTTCAATTACAATAAATAAAGAATTCAAACTTATAATTTCTACGTCGATAAATTATTCAATTTCGCCCCTTACGTATTTTTGTATTGCCTTTTACGGTCCTTTATATTAATTTCAAACTAATTAGTTACATACATATTTACGAGCCTGCTAAAATTTAGACGGAATGACCGTTTTGGCAGAGTCGTAAATACGTATGTAACTAATTAGTTTGAAATTAATCGAAAAGAACTGTAAAGACAATACAAAAATACGTAGATAATGAAATTGACTAATTTGTCCCTCTACATCACTAAACTTTAGCATTAACCATTAAATCAATGCTTTGATTAGTAATATTTGTAATATTAAGAGCATGGGGAAACCATTTAATTACTTGGTGATTGTAGATATGACGAATAATCTCCTTTTTATGCTCTGCTGACAGAATCAGATTTACACTTCCACTAATGTAGAGTGCAATCACCTGCATGGCAATCCAAAAGAATAGTTAAAACATGCAAGTTTTAATTCTTTAAATGTAAATATACAAAAATTATGTACAATCTCAATTCAATAATATAAATAGTTTAGGACATGTTACGAAAATTAAGAAAGCAAAAAATAAGTATTTTGTTAGTCAAAACATCAACATTTTTCTCTTAAATAGAATTAGTATTACACAAGTCCGAATTAAGGGCAAAAAACCGTCTATCCTCATACATGTCTGTCCCTAACCACTCACAATTCTACACATGTATATAAAATTGGAAGAAATGTATGCATGTCGAATTTTGAGTGGCGGAGACATGCACGAAAATATGTATGTGGACAACCGATTTCTAGCCATATTTAAGAGAGTAATATTGATATTTTAACTAAAAAAATGTCTTAAAGCATGGATGCTCTTTAAGACATTTTTTTAGTTAAAAAAAATGTCTTAAAGCAAGGATGCTCATGGGAATCGGGTAGCCCAAGTGGTAAGGCTACCCGAACACGAGGCGGAGGTCCCGTGTTCGATTCCTATATCTCCCCATAATGGGACAAATAATTCTCCTCCTTATGAGGCTTATCTTCCCTCCCCAAGCATGGAGCATGCTTCAATCTTTCCTATCTAGGGTATTCTCCGCTCTTCCTCTTTGGGAGCAATCGCCTTCGGGCGCTCAAAAAGCATGGATGCTCTTAAATTCGGATTTAATTGGCAGGTCAAACCAGCCTGACAATTGAAAAAAGTCAGGCACCCAGTCCAAGTACAGGATAAAAATTTGCTACAGTGCAGAACACAAAATATTTCGGAAAGGAATAATTAATAGGTGTCGGATCAAAATTAAGACGGATGAAATTATTTGATTTAAAAAATTTATTATTTATAATATTTTAAACAAAATAATATCAGTCGTCTAATGCTTGATCCGACGATTATTAATTATTCCGCACGTTACAGAACATTTTATATATGGCACTATAGGCGGACTGATAAAATCGGCTTGTTTTGCCTTTGTACACCGAATTTGACCCGAAAACAATGACCCTGACCGGTAAGAGCTTTGTCCCAAGTTATTGGTTTTTTTTAATTTGACCCAAATTAACGGTTTACTATCTACATAAATAAATTGATCATTATTCATTATTTGTTCAATCTTATCATTTAAATTGAATATTATAGAAATAAATAGAAAATATAAAATTAAATAGATTAATATTTAACATTTACCATTTTTATTATACAATTTAATTTAACATTTATTTCCGTGCAAATAAAAAATTAACAGATAATTTGAGAGAGAAATTTTTATCATAATTTTAAAATTAATATTTAAAATTAACATATTTTATCATAATCTCCCTGATAATTTAATCTCTTTATTATTAAAATTTTCAAATTTACTTTAGAACCCTCATATTTTCTATTAGTGACAAATCAAATATTGAGAACTAGTACTACTCCCTCTGTTTAATAAAAGTCCTTATAGAGATAGTATATTATAGATTAAGAAAAGGGGAAATAAAAGACAATTTTACTCTTATACTCTTAAATATTTTAACTTATTTTCAAACATCGTTTTCTCTCCTTTTTCTCTAAGTAAAAGTAATATTAGAAAAAAATAAAATTGCAATATATATATATATATATATATATATATATATATATATATATATATATATATATATATATATATATATAGGACTAAAGAGGGAGGAATTACTTATGGGTGGAAATCGCCTGTCCCATACATGTACGCGCCATTCAAAATTTTTCATGTAGATATTTTTTTCCAATTATAAATGATTGATTATAAGAAATTAGGATATACACGGGAACACACAATTTTTTTCCATTACTTACAAGGAGGGGTGTGTAGAAAAGTGGACCAGACATTTCATTGGGCCAGTGTCCATCTTGAGCTTGAACAGCCATAGTGTATTGAAGGGCTTTCCTTAGAGCATTTGTGACAACTTCACCATTTATTTCCTCCATATTCTCAACCATCACTGTGGGCAATGACAGATTTGCCCCATTTTCTTTGAGGAGCTATCATTACAACCATAAGAAAATATATAAATTTGAGACTTTTCCTCAAAGAAATATATCTCAATGTGAATTTGAATATCCACATTTAACTTTTTTTCGTAATTAAAAAGAATAGTTGAACTAAAAGTAAATTACAAATAATTTTATCATTCAATGATATTAATGATAAGATTTATAAGTTACTCGAACTTGTATCTCTTAAATATATGAAGTTAGTTATAATAGTTATTAAGAAAAAATATACATATTTTGAGGAAAATGGACATTAATTTTGAGAAAATTAAAAATTCAATTTTGAAGGGAAAAAAAATAGTTAAAGTCACATAATTTTAAAAGTTGCACTCTTCAACATATAAGTTGTAATTGTAGTTTAGGCCCTCCAGTTGTAAGCAATGAGGACACTGCAAAAGACAAATTATGTTTGTTTAGGAAACGTAACTTGATGTTGGGGGTTTAAGGACCACTTAATTTTAGTACCGTCATTGTGAGATTAATTTTACACTCTTCTCACATGAATTGAGCGGAGGCCACATCTGCTGCAAGTAAGTTTCACAAGGACGAAATTAGGATTGAATTTTCCGGTTTAAGGTTTCCTTTTTTATTTTATTTTTTTATTACTCTAATGTTGGTTAAAGTGCTGGAGAAGAACTAAAAGAACATTTTCAAGATTTTTATATCTAGTTTATCTTTTGTTCGCAAAGAAAACAACATGTCTATAGATGTTTTGACAAAGTACGCTGTGAAGACCAGGGATGATTCCGCCGGGGGGGGGGGGGTAGAGCAGTCGCCCCGAAAATTTTAAAAATACTACTAGATATAGTACTTTTTATAAGTAGTTTGAAATTTTTTTTATCAAGTTCGCTCCCCAAATTATTTATTTATTTTTTGCTGTTTTTATAGGTAGGTCGACATACTGTTACAGCTTTTCGTCCCCAAAAGACAATTCATGGCTTCGTCCCTGGTGAAGACTAAATCCTCATCTTAATGATTTAGAGACTCGCCGAATTTTCTCTTACCACATTTAATCTCGGATATCATTTAATGATGTGTAAATAACTATTTTTTGTACAAAAGTAGTTATATGTACTAATTCTGTCACAAATAATTTTTGGGTGCATTTTCTGCCACAAAAATAATTTTATGTGCTATTTCTGTCACAAAAGATATTTTGCGTGCTATAATTTTATTTTGAAGAAGAAAAAAAAGGTGTTGGAGAAGATCTAAAAGAGAAAAACAAACACTTTGGTAAAATATTCACCTGCATGTCTTTGAGGATGTCGCTACAAGGTTTAGTTTGAAATCGGTTCGAATGATAATCAAATCGAGCTTTCTCAACAGCTGCTCGTTCTTCAGGAGTTCCATGATTAGGGTCAAATTCCCATGTCCTTCTCGCAAGGAAATTGTTAGTGCTAAAGAGCCATGGACCTTTCCCCTCTGAAACCTTTAGTTTCCACATCATGAAATAGCTGAAGAAAAATGTTTATGTACTTGATCTTGAGAATAAGCACAAGGAAAATCCATTTATATAGGCACTTCTATAAGGTTTGGATGGAAAACCATTTCACGTTATACCCTCCCTCCCCTGTCCCACTAATAATATTCTATATAAGGATCGAGAATCTTCTTTCCCTATTCAGTATTTCATTCTCTATTTATACTTGTATGAAATTGATATGTGTTCATTTTTAATTAAAAGAATTATAACCTAAAAAAAATAGTAGAATCCGTAGGGGAAAAGTAAACACGTGACAAACATCTATTCGTAAAACAGGAAAGGAGACACATAATGGGGACAAAAGATTTTTTTTTCCTTATGTAAATGTGTCATTTTTTCGGCTAGGAATCTTCTATCCCCGTTTGGTGATCCATTCCCTATTCCCACTAATAAGAATAAATTGACATGTGTTAATTTTTTAATTAGAAAATTATAATATAAAAGAAATAGTGGAACCGTAGGGAAAAAAGTGAATACGTGGCAAACATCTATTCATCTGATAGGGAACAAGGCACAAAATAGGGACATGATTTTTTGCTTACTTTTTCTATGGGTTCCACTATTTTTTAGGTTAAAGATTAAAAAATAAAAAATAAAAAATAAAACTGATACATAACACATTATTAATTATTATTAGTAGGACAAAAAATACGACACAAATTCGAAAACGTAAGATCTCTTGGATGATCTGTCATACTCAATTATATTATGTCAAAATTGTCACGTATCTCATTATGGGGACTTATTTTATCTTCTTGTGCATATATGCATACAAAGGTGAATAATGTGATGGTGCTGCCTCTTCTTTAGATCACAAATGTCTAAAAATAGATAATGGTTGCGTTTTCTTTTATTTTATCTTCTTGTGCATATTTGGCATATTTGCGTACAAAGGTGAACAAAACAATGTGAAGGTGCTGCCTCTTCTTTAGATCACACAAGTCTAAAAATAGATAATGGATGCGTTTGCTTTCGCTTATGTTTCAGATTGAAACACTTGAGTAAATTTTCTTTGTTGCGTGGCGCAGGAACGAAGACAGAGGGGGTGTGGGTGGCAGTCATCTGATATTTCTAAAAATATTATTAGATATAATAAATTTTATATGTACTTAGGATTTTTTTATCAAATTCGCCCCAATATTTTTTTTTACACTTTTTATACATAATTCGATATATTATTGCAGTTTTTGCACCCTAACGCCAAATTATTAACTTTGTCCCTGGTGTGGAGGTTTCTTATTGTGAAAAACAACGTTGATTTCATAAGTTATTGCGTTCAGGGCCGGTCCGGACATTTCGGGGGCCCTGTGCGAAAACTAAAAATGGGGTCTTTCGTATGAATATTAACATTTTCAACTTGTTACAATTTTTAAAATAAACGAAATATAACATTATAAAACTACAAAATATGCTTTCTTCGAGTATTGGTGGAGGCAAAATCGTTAATAATAGTTGGACTATTGGAGTAATGGACATGGATGGCAACATAGTTGCTTTGGATATATACTTGAAAAATTTGTGGCCCCTCTTGAGACGGGGCCCTGTGCGGTTGCACCACGTGGGCATGGGCTCGGGCCGGCCCTGATTGCGTTCAGTCTTTATTTCCCTTCGTGGTCTTGGCAAAAAAAAAAATCGTATGTCCCCATATACGTTTTTATGTATGTACCTGATCGCTTATAATTTGCCAAGTACATAGAATTACAAGAAATATTCACATGATGAATTTTTGAATGGTGGAAACATATACGGGGATATATGTGGGGAGAAACGATTTTCCCCATATCAACAAGTAAGAATCATCTATTCTCCTTCTGTGTCCCGTTTAATGTATCATCAATAAAAAATTGTAATGTTTTAATTAAAAAAAATATTACCTAACAGAAATAGTGGAAAGTGAGGGAAAGTTAAAGGCTAATTGGTGGAATTCGTCCCCAAACAATTTACGATTGGTGACTTGGGTCCTGAAATAATTTTTTATTTATTTTAGATACTCAAACAATTTGCGTATTTGTATAATGGGTCCTTCTGTTCAAAAAATTGTTAGTCAACGATTAATCAACATTTTTAAAAATATTTCACTCAAAATATCAGTGGTATTTTGCGTAATTCATATAGTAACCCACCTTTGCACCATATCCAATTGCCATCTGCAGCTCCGGCGACAACCACCACCACTATTCCTCTTGATTGCAAAGTGAACAGAACATCTTCATGTGAATTCAAGAAACAGAGGTCTTTTCGGTCAGACAGAAAGAATAGAGCCGCCACCGCCATGGCTGCAAATCACCAGTTGCATGTGGAAACGGAAGCACAAAGACCCCATTTACCACATACCATCCAAGTCGCCAGGCCAAGATACGGGTGGTCGGATTGATCACTCCATTTGCCAGAACTATGTCATCAGAAACAATGATACTAGGAAATGTCATCACCACCTCATGTTCATTGAAAGCAAGCAATCGAAGTCACCATCACGGTCTCTGCTCCCTCATTCTTCTTTCTGAGCATGGCGACTTTAGGCCAAATCCCAAATGTTGCTTCTTCTTTTTTTTTCCTGCTAAGTAAAATGTTATTTTTGTTGTTGTTCTTATATATTACTCCCTCCGATTCAAGTTGATTATGTTCAACAAAAGCTGCAACAGTTTTATTTAGGAAAAAGTGAAGAGATGAACGGTAGTGATGGTGGAGAGGTCGCGGCGGCAGCTCCTCCTCCGGTGGGCAAATTGGTGAAATTGGTTTAGGGGTGGGTTAGTATATGAATTACCCAAAATATCTCTGAGTGAAATAATTAAAAAAAATGTTGATTAACAGTTGACAAATAATTTTTTGAACAGAATAACCCATGATACAAATATGCAAATTATTTGAGTATCTAAAATAAATAAAAAAATTGTTTCGGAACCCAAGTCACCAATCATAAATTATTTGGGGACGAATTTCACCAATTAGCCAAAATTAAAACATCAATTTAGCGACAGACCAGTCGAGATCTTAGAAACATATTAACCACGTGTTAGTATTACATCAATTTAATTGTCAAAGCTTCTTGGGAACTTCAACACAGCTTGTTTTCCATCTCAGCTTCTTGGGTAATTAATAAACATGCCCACTATAGGGCCACCCTATAATTTGATTTTTAACACCTCTTATCCCCATTATTTTTTTTCCCTCTCTTGTTTTTCTCTCTCTCATAAATGCTCCCAACCCTCTCTTCCTCTTAAATATTCTGACGTACAACCGCCGGCCGCCGCTGCCAACCGCCGTTCGCCGCCGTCGTCGGAATTTTTTTTTTTAACTTCAACAGATTGTAAACGTTGTCCTCGTCAACTTTGTCTCTACACTCAACGTCAAAATAGCATCACAACTAACACAATGTGAGTTTTAATTTTTTAAAATTTGAATTTTAACTTAAACTATGTAGATCTACCAAAATAGAAGTTTATTTGTGATAAATATTACCAAATTTGCTTGAAAATACACTAAATTGGGGTATTTTTGCAAAAAACTGGACTAAAATTTTATTTTGGGACTGGGTGCGTGAGGCGCGTGTAGACCGGTGTAGCGTCGGCGCGTGGGGCGGGGGACGCGTGATGGGGCCGCCTGCTGACGTCAGCCGGCGGTAATAAATATTTTTATTTTTAAAATTGATACGGGCGTGTGTTATTATGCAGGCGGTTGGGGTCTCTACCGCGTGTGATTTTACACGCGGTGGATTAATTGAATTTTTTTTCAATTTTTTTTCAGTGACGATTTTTTTTTTTAAAATTGCATATTTTGATTTAATTTGCTATTTTAAATTAAATAATGTCTTTAATAAATATTTTTTTTGTTTTTTGTTTTTAAAATATTTTGTCAGAGTTATAATTATAACTTGTTGTTGAATTTGTAGATGGCAGATCGGAGAAGAGATATTGATCAGTTGGGCTCGATTAGGGACCGTGATGGTAGAGTAGCTGACAGGCCTGTGACTCAGTCTGCCAGATTGAGTCGAGAGCATCGCAGACAACGAACTCCCCCTGCGAGTAATATTCCCTCTACCCTTTATAATCCTATACCCTACCCCGCATATAACGAGCCCCACAAATGGATGGCAGGTAGTAGTTCACTCCCACCTCATTCAATTTTCGATATTCCTATGCAATCACAGGGGAGGGTTTCTGGTTTTGAAGAGGATTATTTTGAAGATTCTTCTACTGAGGAGGAGGAGGATTTCGTTGATGCTACCCCCCTGTCCAACCCATTGTAGGTGAAGGTGAATCACATAGGAGTCTAGGAATATTGAAGAAAGTATTTGGGAGATTTCGGCCATCGTCTAGCAGATCGTCTTCTAGTAGGCCTACCCCAATGGATGACCCAGTTGAACCGTCGGTTTCAAGAGGTACACCGTCGGTTTCCGGAGCTAGACCGTAAGTTTCCGGAGCTAGACAGTCGGTTTCCGATGCTAGACCTTCTGTTTTCGCTGCTAGACCTTCTATTTTTGGAGCTAGACATTCTTATCATGCCCCTACAGACGATGCAAGTGATGACCCACCGTATGTATCACAGAGTACTACCCAGAGTACCCAACCTCCGAGCTTTCCCATTCTTACTCAGGTGAAACCAATGATGATAGATTGGGAGCAGAGAACTCCAGCAAGTGGTGGACCGGAGATTCCAGATGAGATTCCGTCTTATTCTGGTCATGTAGCTGTTGATATCTGGAACGAGGTAGAGCGGGATTTTGTACAAATCACCACTCGGAAAGAAGCTGTAGCCCGGGAGTTGACAGGACTAGACCAAGATGCAAAGGCGTCCTCTATTTTATACGGAACCGGTTTAGGACACCTCCGTACTACCATGTTTCCGCATCACGATGATGCACTTATTTGTTCATTCGTAGAGCGGTGGCAACCGGATACTAACTCATTTCACATGCCTTGGGGGTGAAATGACGATCACACTTCATGATGTATTTTATATACTTCATATTCCTATTTCCGGTAATGCAATCTTTGACCCTCAACATATTAGAAAGAATATTATACTTGAGATTGCACAGTGTGTTCAAGTTGATGTTCATGCCCTGACTAAGGCAATTAATGAAAAAGGGTATTCCGAATAAAATTTTGGTCAACGCAATTAATGGTATACCTTTGACTTCTATTGTCCGAGCAAAGGTGTGCTTGCTGCATATGTTGGGGTCGACCCTGTTTGTCGATCGTTCTTGGGACAAGGTGAACTTCAGGATATGGGGAGCCTTAATGGTACCGGGCCAAGTGAATTCGTATTCCTGGGGTAGTGCAGCATTAGCAGCTCTGTATCGACAATTGGGTCAAGCGTCTAGGGCCGGATGCAAGTCAATTGGCGGATGTCTTACCTTACTAGAGGTACTTAATTAATTTTTAAAAATGTTAAATTTAGTTATTTTTCAGTTGTCACATGATTATTTATCTAATATTTCTAATGAATAATTTTTTTCAGGCATGGATATATTCATATTTCCCAGTATTTTTGAGTCAGGATAGGTTGAACATTAATTGGATTGCTACACAACCATTTGCCTCGAGATATTTGCCTGAGAAAGTTGATTTAAAGAGTATGAAGAGACTCAGAAGTTACCGAATGATGTTGGAAGATATGAGTGTCGAAGAGATATAAAATGTATTTTATTTTTAAAATTCACAATTAAAATTATTCTCTAGATTTACGTATACTGACTTAATTGTGTAGGTTAATTTCACACCGTTCGATAGATTCCCGTTGCAAAATCCTAGTTGCTGGATTTCTACATTTCATGGCACCATTAGGTTTGGCCATATTGTAGAACCGTACATGCCAGATCGTTGTTTGAGACAGTTTGGATATTTACAGGAGAAGCCTATCAATCGAATTTTGCCACAGGAACATTATCGTCCTAAGGAGACTCGAAAGTATAAGGCTGTGTATAGTTTTGTCGATGCATTTTGGCAAAGGGCGGAAGCACATTGTTTTTCCTTAGACTTATTGGGACGTACAACAGAACCTCCTTCAGCGGTGGCTTTAGGTTATCTTGAATGGTACATGCCACGTACTCACTTGAGAAATCATCCAGTTCGTGGGGTTCCTAAGGCAATAAGGAACCAACAGGTATTAATTATTAATTTTGTAACAAAAATATTAGTGTATATTTTTTGCGCGTTTAACAATTTGTTTGTTTGTTTTTCAGTTCGTCGATGCCATTAAAGCATTATATGAATCTTTACCAGATTCACAACATGCGGCATTCCCTAGGGATTATGATCATGTGCTTGTAGTACTAAAAGAAAATGTTCGTCAGGTGCAACCCTCTGGTCAATCGCATGCTAATTAAGACGTTTAGTTGTGTAATATTAAGAATTTAAATTTACATTTATTGGTGCTAATTGTGTGTTGCAAGTAATTGTATAATGACTTAGTAGTAAATTGTAATTTATGAAGACTTCTTATTTTAATAAAATTATGAAATATTTTTTCCGGGTACCCCTAAACCCTAAAAACAATTTTTTTAAAACCCTAAAAAAATTAATTTTACACATTACCCTAAAACCCTAAAAATTATTAATGAAAAACCCTAAAAACATTAATTAATTTGTCTGAAAAAAATTAAATTTTCTTGGGCCGCGTGCACATTTGCACGCGGGTTAGGGTTTGGGCCGTTTTAACAATTTCCCAATGTGTTGAAACAGCATTCTTGTTCACACATTTCCCAATGTGTCTCCTACACAATATGTGTTTGGCTTCGTGAAATACCTCAATACTTGCCTTAACAATTTGCATATCTTTATCAGTTACAACAACACTAAGGACTCGTTTGGGATCAAATAATCCCCTAATCATAGCAAGTGCCCATGCAAAATTTTCTTGTTTTTCTTGACGCAAGAATGCATATGCAATAGTGAAGTTTTGACCGGTGCATGTAAATCCAATTACAGCATGTAGAGGCATTTTGTATCTGCAATTATTTAAATCGGTAAATCTACAAAATCATAAACAATATAAATAATTCCAACACATCATAAATAAATTAAATAAAATAATACCGTTTGTTTTGTAGGTGCTGTCCATAAGGATAACGTAGGGAAAAACTCTGGCAAGTCTGATGGAGTCCGGATGAGCAAATAATAAGTCGCCAACATATTGTTGAGATTCGTCTACACCCATTCCGTCACTCTCACTATTTACATAACGACGACACTCTGCAACATAGCCAGCTTCGGTGAGACGATACATCAGATCTTGTAATTCGGTCCGGCCATTTTTATCAAGTTTCCTGATTCTTGCCCTCGCATTATATACTGTAGCTTTGCCACCATAAAAGTTAGGATTTTCCATTTTCAATGTGTTATATATTTCGTTTGCCCCAACGTTGCACTTCGTCAACTGCTCAACCAACTTATTATGCTCGTCATCCAACTTCCGTGCTGCAGCATGACCAAACTGATAGATTCCCACGAAGTGGTTATGTTTGCCCTGGCTAACCTTAAATCTCCATGACTCAATTTTAGTCATTTTCCCTACAATCTTGAATGAGCAATCTATCTTCTTAGTCCTCCTTGTTCGGTTAGCTTTCCTCCCTTCACCGCCCTTGCCAACTTCTGCCCCAACGTATATACCAGAACGCTCACATCTTAAATACACCTTGGGCGCACTATAATCTTGTCCCTCTCTTGACCGACTAATCACAATATACACTTTATGTTCTATCCCTTTTTGTTTAACCCAATGAACTAACCCATCATTGGTCTGGAAATCATATTCTTCATAGGGACTAAAGAATTCGCCTGTATCAGGAAAATTTTCCTCATTATCAGGAAATTCCTCTAGATCACTACTTGGTCCGTCTGAACTGTCAACCTACAATAAACGCAAAACATAAAATTGTCACTAATACCAAAAAATGTATTTTTGGTCACTGGAAAACAAATGAAAAAACATTAATTTTTTGGTCACTGAAAAAAAATTATTTTTCCCACCGCGTGTAAAATTACATGCGGTGGATATCCCCAACCGCCTGTTGACCACCACGCGCCATAAACCATTTTAAATTTCTCCGCCTGCTATCAGCCAGTCAACCGCCTGCTGATGTGTCCGCGGTTGACTGGCTGACCGTCAGCAGGCGGTCCATTTTTTCCAGACCCCTTTTCCGGTACTGTTTTCTCAGTTTCGGAGTGTTTTTTTCGCATTTTATCAGTTTAAACATGTATTTTTACCCAAAATTTTTTTTCCAGCACAACAAGAACAATATAATAATTATTATTTACCTCAAAATCAATGTCTTCTAAATAACTACAATCTTCGGAGTCCATTTTGCCGGAATCTTGTCGGAATTTGTTTTTGCTCCAAAATTTTTAAATTTGATATTTTGTGGTGGATCTAGTCTAATAAGTTCAAAAATGCAAATAAAAAAAAAAAAAAATTTCCGGAAACCGGAGCTCCGGTTGGTGTTTTGGCGGTGGCTTCGGTGAACAGTGACGGTTTTCCGGTAAGGAAGGGGGAGAGAAAAAATTTTGGAGAGAGGATTTTTTGGAAGGAGAGAGAAAAAAAATTAATTGTGAGTGTAGGGGTATGAAGAACCTATTAATAAGGTGGGTTTTTTACATGACCCTTAATAAACATGTTCCAGAAGTTACCACTGGATGTTTAAACTAAGGAAATTATTATTTATGTCCCAAATTATTTATCATACTAGTGTTAAAACCCGCGCGTTGCGCGGGATGTTTTAAACTGTTTTTCTATGTATTGATTTGGCTATATAGTTAAATAGGTGACTTTTTATAAAAGCATTTTTATTCTTGTAGTTAAAAAATACTAATCAATTGAAGGGAAATATGTTTATTATATATGAATTCCATGTACATAGATTATTTCGGAGTGCCAAGATTAATAAAATTGTAAACAATTCCTCTGACTTTTTGGAAGACGACGTAGTCATCTTTTTTTATCTGCGTGTCTTGACAAATGTGGCCTAACCATCATTCAGAATAGTAGTATCTTGTAGTTTGGTGATGTAGACACTGCATAATGTCCCTTTGTGGTTTGTGAGGAAGATCATTTCTGGGATATTGTCTTCGGCTCCAATGATTAATCTGTTTGGTATTTCCTAAAGACAAATAATGGGAATTTGGGAAAAATACTTATATATAATATATGAAAAAATTGTTCAAAATATAGAGCAAAGAAACAACATATTACCATGGCGATCAAATCGTTTGCATTTGTTATGGACTTGATGGATCCTTTCTCAAAATCTGCCATTTTTTTTGTGTTGGATTTTAAATTTCCTAGAGGTTTTTTTTTTGCCTTGCTTGGTTAGATGCTAAAGTATAAATAAGTTATTAAAGTTTTTTTTATGTTAGGTGTTTATATAGAGTTAAAATTTAATACATAGTATTTATTTAAATTTTTATTAAATGGCTTGTTTGGTGAAGTGCACTACACGTGTGGTAAGAGGAGGGAACGTTTTTTCCCCATTTATGCTGGTAACACGTGGGGACGCGTTCCCAAGATGCAAGGTTCATCTTCTCAAAAAAAAAAATTCCTTTAATTGTTCAATGTTTCTGGAGGAAAATTCCAGATCAATGGAAAATTATTTCTTCATGTGAGTTTTTTTTGGGGGAATAATTTTACCATATTTCCTCTATTTACATATTTATTTCAGTTAAAGTCCGTTTTCCATTTATGCGAATTGGGGGGTTTTCCCTGTGTATTGAAGATTAAAGGGATTTCATAATACAATTTTAAAACTCTATTATTGAAGAGATGTATTGGCGATAATCAGATTCAAGGTATCAACATAGAGGTATGTCGGTTGGTTTCTCAAATTTATTTGGCATAATTGAACATTAATGTTTGTTGGATAATTTATTTGTAATATTTATGATTTGATTCATGAATGTCTATGGCAATTTGCTTATCGGAAAAATCAAGAACCGATGAATTTGTAAGGTTTTTCCTTAGTCTTTATTTTATGTATTTATTATTTGATATGGATGTTTGCATTTTATTTAGAGTGTGGCTAATAAATGTATAATTAATTGTTTATCTGATTGATGATGAATGTTAAATGTTTTTAAATTAATTACAAATTCAATTTAAGAATTCGGGTATACAGACGTTTTTTATGATAGAACAGTTGGTTTTTTTTGTGTAGAATTGTGACCGTTCATATGGAATGGTTAGAATTTATTTTTATTGAGTGTTACCTTTCTGAATTAAACTCAGAATTAAACTTTACCAATTCCCATCTCAATGTCATAAGTTTTTGATATGTTTTAAGTTTTTTGAATTAATTTATGTTCCCCTGAGATGTTCTATAGTATTTCATGTTGTCTTACTAATAAATCACTGGTTAATTATATTTTTTCCAAGAAGATTCTGCTGCAATTTATTCTTTGTGTCAATTATGACATTGAGATGAGAATTGGTAATCTTGTTTAATGATGACACAGATCTCAAGTATCCTAAACAAATGTAAGGGGGTAAACAATGTATATTGGACAAACTTTGCAAAAAATGTTAGTTTTAATTTGTTTGATGCAATGTAAAATAAGTGAAACTTGTTGCCTGTGTGTGTGTGTGTGTGTGTGTGTCTATATATATATATATATATATAAATATATATATAATGTTGAATGGACCTTGTTTCAGCTGGTTACTTATAAAGTTATATATATTTATTGTTGGTAATTGCATTTTGGGAAGAAATTAACTTGAATTGGTCACATAAGCTGAATGAAAACTTAAAATGAAACTGTTTATCAATAATGTAATGGAATTATGAGTTTAAACTTTGTGTATTCAATGAATCTTGCTGAGACTGATTAATAGTACACATTCAATTTGTTTTGTTTTGGAATACAGGCAGGTGTATTGCAGATTTGAAACCTGTACTGTGCCCTTTATTGATTTTAAAATTTAATCAGATTGTGTATTATGCATTGGAATTTGTATTTTTTTAAACTGCAATTACATAGTGCTTTATAAATTTAAATAAAGTATAAAACCACACAAACATGTTCAATAAATCTTTCTTAGCCTGATTAATATTCCAATTTGCATTTGTTTTGTTTTGGAATACAGGCATAAATATTACATACTTGAAATCTGGTTTCTGCCTTTTTTATTTTATTTTGAACTTTCAGTAGATATTGTTTATCTAGTGGAATTGGCATATTTGTTAACTACAATTACATAGTGCATTATAAATTCAAGTAAATGATAAAACCACATAGGGAACTAAATTAAGTGTTTGAGCTGAGATGGAATTTGTTTTTAGTCAACTTTAATTTAAACATACTGTTTTTTTACAGGGTACATGTTCGGAGGGGAAGAATGGTTAAGAGACGACGGTGAATACATACTGCAAAAATAAGGTATATCTGAACAATAATTGAATATTAATGAAGACCAACTCCCCAAATGTTATTATGAATTCATATATAATGTGATTAAAATTAAAATGTTGAATTGATTTAATACAATGTGATTGCTTAACTCATATGAAATGATAATGAGTCATAATGTCTTGTAAACTTAGAAACCTTGAATGAATACAATAGTAAGGAAATTATACATTTGGAAAGGTAAATCCTTTATTGTCTGCATAGAATTGTTAGTGTAATCATACCTGTTTGTAAAAGCAAATGTGTGTGTGTGTGTGTATATATATATATATAATACTATCCTCATTCAAATCCTACTTAACTGGAACAATTTCATGAACAATTAACATGGTTTTGGTTAAAAAGTAAGAGAATGAAAGAGTTGGCATAGGGCAGTGAAAGGAGTTGCAAAAAGGGAGGCAGGATTCTTTGTATATATAGATAATTTGTAAAGGGGAAAAATATGCTTATTTGATTAGATAAGAGGGAACAATTAGAATATTCAATTGGAACTTTAAAAATTTGTAACAACTGCAAGGTCTAAAAAAATATAAATCTTTAATGAATACAATAGCAAGTAAACTATACCTTGGAATAGGAAGATGTTTGGTTGCCTGAAGAAAATAGTTACTGCAAGAATGGTCAAGGCTAATTTCTTTTGATTTTAGATAGTCTATATATTGTGTTTGAATAACACTCGAAGCTAATAATACATCACATACCAGATTTGTTGGTTAGCCAATGAAGTCGCAGCGAGCGCCGAGAGCTCCCTGTCCTCTGCGTTTCATTGGTTGAGCAGCAACCTGTGAGGAAACATAAAGTTAAGAAAATTTCTATATTTTGTTTTCAACAAAACAGTGATTTTGATTCTAATAACCCAAATGAATTCAATGTTAAAGACTGTCAATGATAAGAGTATGCTAGGTTAAATTTGTGTGGATATGTTGATCAAGGATGCTAAAATTGCATCCTTAAGTGTCTGTTTTGTTCAGAGGACTCATAATTTGGCAACTCTGCTGAAGTTAAAATCAGAATCATATCACTGCTTCCGCTGGAGTCAAACAGTATAAAAGTGTTAAATTTCATGAAGTTTCAGAGGAAAAAAACAGCAAAAGTGTTGTAAGCAGACCAAATTTACCTGCTGCCTTTTGATCCCAGCAAAATTCAGCGCTGAATGTCAAAGGAAATAATTGTATATAGAGTTACTCTGTAAAGAGGGCAAGTTAAACATTAAATAATTCAAAAGAAAAACAGTTGAAGAATTGAAATGGGAAAATATACCTTGAAAAATTGCAAGATTTGCTTGCCTGAGTGGAAGAAATTTATTTAAAATAAAAATAATTAATCAAAACATAATAGAAAGTGAACATGTTAATCCCCTAATACCTTTAGAAGGTGGCTTTGAGGAATCCGGAGAGAGTTAACCAATGTAAGGGGAGAACAACAAAATTTTATCTAAAATAAAATAACAACATCGAAATGTAAACTATATAAAATTGTCCAAATTCATCTAATGATCATTAATAGTATGAGACTATTGGTATGCTGCATTTTATCTGCAAGTAATGGATCAAAAGTAATGGGTTATGACTAAAACACCCTTAATTGCTCTATTAGCTATAGATATTAGTTTGAATGTATTGTATATTGATTTGGTAAAGAAGTTTCTAACTAATTTGCTAGAATAAAAAATAACTATTGTATATAAAAGTATTTTATAATGAGTTAGAAGAGATTCAGAATCTATTCAGCTTCTTGTTGTTAAATAAGCATTAAAATTGCATTTAAAAAATACATTGAACTTATTAATTGGAATTTAGATTCAAAGATTATGTTATCTACTTATATTAATAGCTACTTATTTCAGAAGCTCTTTAACTTCTTCTTATTCAATATTCATTAAGATTTAATTTAAAACATACATTGAACTGATTTTCTTAAAAATAGGTTCAAAGGTAATGTTATCTACTAATAACATTAGCTAATGCAGGTACATTTTCATAAATGCAAAACGCCCACATGGCAAAGTCTGATTCGCTAGTTACAATGGACACGCCACATGGCAAAGCTACAGTGTTCCATGCTTTGACTTATATATATATATATATATATATATATATATATATATATATATATATATATATATATATATATGCTAAGCACTTTTCGATTTGTATATATATCATGCCACGTGTCATTTTCTAGGATTTTTTATATTTTTAATTAGTTATAAAACTTTTGATTGGTGCAAAAAATTTGAACTATTTTATTCAATTTGGAGGAGGCAGGATTCGAACCCGCAACATGCACGTCAAATGCTATACCACATTGCCAGCTACTCGGCCATTTGACAACTATTTTCTTTAATTCTTTTAATGGAATGCTAATTTAAGTAAAATTTCAGTATTTTTGATTTTGATATAATAATCTACATTAAATATACTATACACATGTTTTCCTGTAGCTTTATTATAGACATTTTTTCCTATATTTTTGTTTATGTTTGATCTAGATTGTTGACGTCAGTGATAAAGAGGACGGAGGTCGAGTAGTGGTAGAACGAGTTCGAAATTGGTCGAAGATGAAGCTGAGAGTGAGAGCGAGGAACAATTCTCAAGATTTAAATGACTTTTCGTGTTTGTATATTTTTTCTTTTCTTATGTGAGAAAATTTAGGAGATGGTTATAAATTGATTTTCATATTACAATCTTATGCCTTTTACCCCATTTTTCAAATTATAGAAAATTATGAGATAGTTGGAATATTGTAATAAATTCCGTAAGAAAAAATTTGTTTCGTTTGAACTTTTATATTGCAATAATTTTTACATTAATCTATAAGCTACTTACCGACCTTACTGTTTTTGAGATTTTGTCGAATAAAGTATACAGAATGAGTTTTTGTCGAATAAAGTATACATAATGAGTTTTTGTCGAGTAAAATATGTCTATTATGAGTTTTTTTTTCTTTTCAGAATCACTAGAATTAAATTACTCATTTCCTAAAATAATAATATTTTTTTCATATAAACTTCCACTACTAACGTTCCTTAGTTTAAGCGTAATTTAAGGAGATTAAATTTCCTTAACTAATAATGTTAGAAGACAACTTTATTAAAAGTAAAATACTTTTATTAATTTTCATTTTAAGTCAAAGTGAAACATTAAATTCAAGATTGAAGCAATATTATATTTGTTAAAGTATATAGCCTAAATAATATTCGAGTTTCTGATAACTATGTATCATCATATTTCTTATGACCCTTGTGTTATTTTTCTAAATTTCTTTTATATTATTAGTAAAATTTTGCTTTTTTGCATTGATTTATGATAGCTGAAACTATTGATCATTGCTAGCCACTTTTAATTTTTTATTATGATTTTTCATTTAAATGTTTCGATTTATTGATTGCTGGGTACAAAGAATCCTAATTCTTGGTAACCTTTTCTGTTATATGTATTCATTTACGTATGTCCTAGAAGTCTTAAGTAAAAACTTAATTTGGACTTGATTTGTTAGTTTGGTTCTAAGAATTAAGTTTTTAAGTCATGCCCAACAGAGTTTTCTTAAAAGATATACTTTCAAAAATGACCAATTTTGCAAAAAATTATAAAGTTTATGAGGAACTTATTTGAGGAAATTTATTAGGAAGTTTCTGTGAAATTATGGGAATTTATGAGAATATTTTATTCTAATATTTACTCATCTCTTCATCCGTTTGATGTTCATGACTTTTGACGTTTAATTATTATTTATATCTATTTTGAATAATTTTTTATCCAATAAACATTATTATTAATAAATTCCCTTTAAATAATTTATTATTATATATTATTAGACTGATTTTATCATTCAGGGAATAAAAACATTGGATTGGGTCTGGTTTGGGTTTGGTCTGGTTTGAGACTCAAACTCAGACCCAAACCAACTTTGGATTGAGTTTGGGATTTGGTCTCGGGATGATTTAACACTTCAGATTTCATTCCCAGACTCAATCCAAAGCTGATTTGGGTCTGGGTTTGAGTCTCAAACCAAACCAAACCCAATCAAAGCACAATAAAATGGATCTTACAGCAATGCAAGTTTGGCGAAAAAAATTTGAGCAGAAAATTGCTCGCTCTCATAGAAGAAGATGGATTATCTCAAAATGTGGAGCACACAGTGTTGAAAAAACTTCATGAATTATATGGCTCCATAAGAAAAATGAAGTCACAATACGTAGTCTCATCATTTTTCTTAAAAGATTTGGTGATTAATATGTAATAGTAGTAGTGTAGTGATTATTGGACCAAAACATTGGATGAAACATTAATCGAAATAGTATAGGATTATGCTTAATTATTTTGCTTATATATTATTTGATCCAATATTTTTTATCCAATAATCATTCGGTGTTCACCCTTATATTTGTGAGTTACTCAATAAAAGTCATATTACAATAAAAGTCATATTACAATCATTCGGTGTTCAGTATTTCCGTGCATAGCACGGGTCATTTGCTAGTATATATAGATTTGAAAATTTTATTAAGATTAAAAAAATAACTGAAGAGAAATTAATATGATAAAAATATCTTAAATAGCTCTCAATTAATGAATGAAAAAGTAATTATTAGTGGTTAGATAGGTAGTAAATTATCAATACGACGGAAAAAAAGGATGCATCGATTTTTAAAACGTGACAAATAATTTGATATGTCTAAAATAGGCAAAATAGCTTATTTGGTCCTATATGTATTTACATATTGAGGATACGGTTCTGTATGTTTTATTTTGACTTTTAAGGTCTAGCATGTTTTTACGATCTGCCAATTAAGGACTTTCGTCCCATTTTCTGTCTGTTTTCAGTCTTACCTTCATTTCAATCAAATATTCCCTTTTACCAAAGGGGTATTTTTGTCTTTTTACCTTCTAAGCAAGTGAAAAACTATTTAAGGGTATTTCAGACATTTCATTATATTTCACTTCAGAAAACCACGTGAACTCAATTATTAAACAAAATATATATGGATACTCAATTTAAACTAACAAAAGATTTTAAACTCATCTTCATCCTCCACACTCTTATCTACCACTGCCACCCACCTCCACCAATAAATCAGCTCCAAAGAAAAATGGGTTTAATTTTTACTTCAAAGAAAAATGGTTTTGATAAAAAACAGAAAATAGAAAACATGTTTTCTCACATTTCAGCTTGTTCTTCCACCGTCACTTCTCTCTTCTGCAACCTCCGTTCCGCTCTATTTTCTTCTCCTTCTACCACCAAATTATTATTAAGACCTATTTAATTTCCATTTTCACCCCTCATTTTCCTTATTATCACCGCAACGCCACTCAGATTTCTCCCTCCGCCGCTCCTCCTCCGGCCACCACCACCGCTGCTGTAGATTCTGTCACCGATGATCTCCGAAACCAGACTTTGGACTCGAATTCTGCTGCTGAAAGTAGTAGCACGAAGCCAAAGCTGACACTGGTGATCCAAGGACTATGGGATCATAGTGTTAATACTAATACAATAGTAAGAAATATATTTTTAATTTGAGAATCGATTTATAAAACAAATTGAGAACAAAAAAAAAAATTGGAATAGAAGAAGAAACAATTTATATATACGAAAAGTTACAATACCGAGGCCTGTGTAGACACAGTTTCCTTAAAATAATTTTGTCCCCCTACCGTTCGTAATAGGATGTTTGTTTCCCAGGATACAACGGAAATCCGTAAGCGAACTTGAACTACTGCCTGAGCTATACCACCAAGAGAACAAAGGCTTCTAATATTCCAAAAACTCTTTGCTCATAATACTATTATAACCATTGAAGTAAATAAAACAATAGATTAGATGGATCTTAGAATCTTACGGGAGGAGCCTACTTATACTAGAAGAGATGTGGGAGATGTGGAAAGGTTATTCAATGACAGTAAATTAAGATAGATTAAGTGATCTTCCATTAGATGAAGTCTTCACTTAATACTTCTCATAACTCTCACATTACTCCTCACAATGTGAGAAATTCTAATTTTCTTCATCCGTTGCAAGCTTCATCTTGCAATCCAAGGAAAATGAATGAATTATCCAATCTTATTTTATTCAATTTCCATTCAATATCCTTTATCTTCCAACACATAGGTGGAAGGTATAAAAAGAAAAAAGGTAAAAAAAAAATAGACGGAAAGAGAAATACATAGAAAGAATGAAGTTCAGATCCTGCTAAAGAAACTAACATTTCAGACAAATATAAAAAGGTTCTTTAGAGGAAATTTTAAAATTAAATAAAACAAACTCAGTAACCATGATTCTCCATGACCAGGGACATCCACTTCTGCCATAACATTGATGCCTGCTTGAACAAAGAGAGTAACCAAAAAAGTAACAGATATCAGTAGAAAGATACCATATTTCTTCGTTATGCCTTGTTGAGTGCCTTGCTTAGTGTATATTTATTTTCTTTGGAGCTGATTTATTGGTGGAGGTGGGTGGCGGTGTGGTGGTGGTGGAGAAGAGTGTGGAGGATGAAGAGGGTTTTAAATTTTTTTGTTAGTTTAAATTAAGTATTCATAGATATTTTGTTTAACAACTGAGTCTGCATATTTTTCTTGTGTGAAATAGAATGAAATGTCTAAAATACCCTTAAATAGTGTCTCACGTGTGAGGCTCATACCTGTGTTGACTGAAAAGAGACAGAAAATAGGACGGAAGTCCTTATTTGGCAGGTCGTAAAAATATATTGGACGTTAAAAGTTGAAATAAAACATACTAGATCTTATCCTCAATCCGTAAATACATATAAGACGAAATAGGCTGTAAAAATTGAAACGTTGCAAACAATTTTGAAAGTACATGTTTCTGTCTTAATAATGGGTGCATTGCTCGACAGATGAAGGTTTCATTTTCCCAATATAACCTTAATTTTTGGATGGACAATTCATATTTGAATCACTGATTTTGATGTGGCAATTGGAAATCTTCCTTGATGTTATATGCTGCACAAATTACACTGGTCTTCTGTTCTAACATTTGTCCATTAAGTACTGATTTTATTAGTATAGGGTCATTTTAATCTCTTTCACGGGTTACTCGAGCATGGAGGCGCTCTTCTGTGACTAGTCTTGGACATAAAGTAATGAAGAGAATGTATTCATGTTAACGACCACACATAATTCTATCTTTGATCCATGTAGGCGACCTTAATTACTTTATATTAATACTTCGTTCCTGTTGTTGTTATATTTCGTTAATCATGTAAAATTGTTTCCCCGTGCATAGCACGGGTCCATCTGTTAGTGTTTGTGTACATATAGTGATTTTTGTCGGTTACTTGCATGCACGCTGTTAAGTGATTTTTTTCTTCTTTTTATTTTTTTATTTTTTCTACCTTAGTGGTTCCCACTTTTCTTTCAGAATGACTCAAACTCCCGACATACCGTTTAGAAGTGAAACGTCTTACCATTTGAACCACGTTTAGTTGTCGTGTTAGGTGAATTAACTATTTCCAGTGATGGGTGTTAATTATTGTAGAAACAGAATAAAATTAAAATTCCAAATTACTTAAAGAAAACATAATTTTTTTAAAAAAATATTTATTGAAATTTAAAGCAAAAAAGTTCATACATAGAGAGGGGATATAACCGCACCTCGAATATAAGGTGGAAACAAATGCACTATTACATCAGACTAAAGGTCCTAATAGTCTTGATGTTCCAAAGGAAACAATTTCAATCGTTAAAGCTAACGTTTTTTAAAGGGTTTATATCAAGTCTCCATGTGATGTTTAGTAGGATGTTGTTTTTGCCCTTGCGTGAGCGGACATGAATAAAATCGCCGTGCCCATCTTCTAGTTGAAAATACGTCAATGCTTCGACCTCTATATTTTGTGGTTCAAGTGGCGCACTTTCCTCTTTCTCATTTGTTTCAACAGGCCCTATTAAACTTGGCGCAATATTACGTTTACTGAAATCTCAAAAACTTGCAAATAATTCGTGACGTTCTGAAAAGAGAAGAGTCGTTGGTGCGTTTCGTTTGCCAGCAGAAAAGGTAAGGGGTTGACATCTTGTTTCGTAGGTCGGACCGACACTCGATAACACCACCGATGACAAGTCCGGACTCAACCTGAGACACTCTTCCACAACAAAAGCAGAGCCCGTGTTAACGGGACTAGAGTCCTTTAACACCAAAGCTGGTGGGCCAGTTTCATCCGAGCCTGGAGATGGTTCTTCGCGGGTCCTGGGCGGGTGGGTTGGACTCAGCATCATCCGCACCTGCTGTTTGCATGGCATATCCGGCATCTTGGGCCGACGAATCTGGGTTTGCCGAATCAATAAAATCTCGATTGTCTTGATCTTGAGGATCCTGAAGATCTAGAAATCCGAGATATTCCACTACCAACAACGTAATCTCCGGCGGGTAATATACCCCCAGGATTTCCACTCCCGATTGTTCAAGCGGCATCATAATCTGCGCCGACGCCGGTTCAGACTCATCAACTAGCCTAGCTACCATAGGCTGTTCAATTTATGGTGTTGAAGCATAAAAAAATTCTTGATCTTGAGGATCCAAAACTTGAGCCACCGTGAGGGCATCACCGTTCCCCTGATCCTCCATTGTGACCCCATTCGGATCCGAGTCTAAAGGCAAACACGTATCTGCTGCAACCGGGACTATTGTCCTGTTTCCTTCTCCGTAATGGCCGGCGTAATGACGCCGTCATCTTTTGAACGTGAGGTGGATGCTACCAACAATGGATTTTTCGGATTTTGATCCAGATTCACGAGCAGTGGTCGTATCCGTTGAAAAATCGAATATTTTTTCCCTTTATCCTGTTCCGCTCCCTTTCGTCCCTGAAAAACCATTGTGTCCCAAGGTTTTGGAATCTGCTCCTAACGGGGCTGCTGGGATTTCTTACAACTATCCACAGAATGGCCCCGAGTCATACATTCCGTACAATAATGGGGAAGATCATCATTCGTAATAGTTTGCCAAAACCCCTTCACCCGTCTTGGCGTGCCGAATCCATATTATGTTAGGCAATTCTTTGAGCAAATCTTGCTCAACACATACGCGAGCAACGCTTGGTCTCGTGAAATTGGCAGTTGGATCATCCAATGGTAGAGGCCTACCCACCTCCGAAGCCAACGAAAATAACTTTGATTTATGAAAAAGATGAAGAGGTAATCCCCAAAAACTAATCCATACCGGTACAATCGAAGGCTTTTCATGAACGCTAAAATCAAACGTCCATTTGAAAACCTGCATCCACACTACAAGAAAACAGTTAAATAGCGGCCAAAATTAGAGACCAAAAAGTTAGGTCACAAAAAGGGCGACGGACTAACGACCGAATGGAAACCGAAACCCTAACGGTCGTTATTCCGTCGCCACTCAGTCGGCCACATCGGTCCCGTTGACCAAATTGAAACGACATCGTTTTGTTCACCTTTAACGACCGTTTACCGACGGAACTTAACGATCGTTTACCGACTGCATATATAACGACCGAATACCGACCGAATTTAACGACCGTTTACAGAAGGAAAACATAACGGTCTATATTTATATAGTAATAAATGAAGGAAACAAAACGACGTCTTTTTGTTTACACTAACGACCGTTTACCGACGGAACTTAGCGACTGTTTACCGACGGGAAATATAACGACCGAATACCGACGGAAATAATAACGGTTTATATTTATATAGTAATAAATGAAGGACACAAAACGACGTCATTTTTTGTAGCTTAACGACAGAATACCGACGAAATACGTTAACAACGGAGTAACGACTGAATTCGCGAAACGAAGTCTTTTTGATCGTTTGTGTGTCTCCTAATTCGCGAAGTGTTTTCTTCCCCCGGTCGACCAAATCCCTAATTCTCTAATTTTGCAATCCCTCTCCTTCAAAATCCCCCCTCCCATTTCCCGTCGCCATCTCCAACCATCGCCGTCCCCAACGACGAACACCGCACCTCACACCGATGACCACCGCAACCTCCGTCACCTCCCAGCTTTTCTCAATCAATATCTCCGTCACCACCTCCGCCCACAAAAAAGGAAAAAACAAAATCCCTTATTCATTTCTCCTATTTTTTCGTTTACATACAAAGAGAGAGGCATAAGGGACTTGGGAATTCTCGCATCAGAAGGTAATTTTCTTTCCCCCATGAATTTCTTTGACTGATTTTTGGGCTTGTATGTTTATTGTGTTTCGTACTGATTTTTCCTTGATGAATTTCTTGAAATGAAATGTATTGGGTTCCATTTTTCGCATATGGTATACTATATTTGAAATGTATTTTTAGCTAATTTTGGCAGTATGACATTCTTCGCATGGCAGTAAGAATCACTGGCTTCTTTTTTTTTTCTGAAAAAAATGTAAATGCATAATCAGTTCAGTTCAGATGGCTTGTTTTTTGTAAGAAAATGTAAATGCATCATCATGAAAATGTATATATAAGAAAATGTAAATGCATCACTGGTTTGTTTTTTTCTGAAGAATCATTGGTTTGTTATTTTCAGTTCAGAAAATGTAAATCTTTTTTGTGGTCTTTTGTGATCTTTTTGTGCCATTGAAATTATTGTTGTCTTTGTCAAGGTTTAACTTATTTCCTGACGTGCAATCCAGAGGTTATCCTTTTTTGTACTCTCATTTTTCCCTAATTTCCTATAATTTTGACATAGCGTTTGAGCTACTTTTATGAAGAATTAAACATTGGCTTATGACTATAATAACCGATCTAAAGTGATCCAACTAGAATACGACCAACTCCTGAGACAACAAATGCAAGCATCAATGATCAAGTCTGCTTTGCTTCTTTTAACCCAAAAAAAAAGGCTCTGCTTTGCTTCTTTTAATCCAAAAAAAAAAAAAAAAAATAGTAATTTGAAGTGTAAATTTGACTGAATAGTTTAAGTCTAAACTGATTTTCATTATGGTTGAAATTAATGAACAATTTGTCTAGTTTCTTAAAGATAAATCCCCACTGATTTCTACATTATACACTTGTTTTATGTCCTATTTTTGTCTAGTTCCTTTTCTGTTTTTTGTTTAATTTTAAATCTGTTATTTTGGGAAGGCTGTTGTGTGTTGTTCTCTTTTGAATTCTCTTGGCATACTCTAGCCTTGGTTGTAGAGTTGTTGCTGGGATTGAACTTGGGAGAATGACATGTGTTGATCTTCTTTGAATTCTCTTTACTGGAAGTATTCTCTAATAAATATCAACCATGCAATTGCAATTTTTATTTTGTCTTCTAAAAATAGTATTCCTAAAAAATCTGAATATAATTAAAATGTTTACTTAATAGAATTTTACGTCATCTAAAATCCACTAAATTTCCTAAAACAGGATAAGAAATTGCCATAATGGTTATTTAAGTTTTGGCATAGGTCGAGACTTGAGAGTTACATTGAATCTCCTGTCATACTCTCCTGTCATGTATCTGGTCTGTCACTGATTGGGATTTTGATTGTGAATACGCAAAATTCTTATTCAAATAGAAAGAACGTTTTACGCATGAATTGATTGTTAGGCTTGTGTTCTTGAAGTTTCTTTATGTATAAACACGTTCTACAGCTTGGATTTTGCTTCTTTATGGGCTAAATTGCTATTTATCTTGCTCGACTTGTTTGTCATGTTCTTTAGGAAACTGCTCCTTTATGTGTTGATTGTGTCCTAACTTTTGAGCTTGTGGATGAATTTTTGTTTATTGTGTCCTTTAAAAGTCGGTATTTGATTGTGCTTGTGAATACTTTCCATATATTTCATAGATGCCTCCAAAGAAAAGTATTCGAGTTTCCTTACCATTTGGTTCGCCAGACACGTCTACTCCGACCTCCACCTTCCAGCCTGGTTCATCACCTGATTTGGTGTCGACACCGCCACATGCTCCCGTGCTTGGTATGACACCTCCATCACAGTCTGATGATGCACATACATCTCGGGATGCGTCTGCGTCAGTACCCGCCACTGAGTCTACGCCGATAGGAGGTTTGGCGACTCACCAGTCTACTGTCCCACAGACAGCGTCTGATACTGGTGGAGTTGCGGCTACAGTAGATACTCGTATTCTCCTACAGCGTTCCATTTGCAGTCTGGCGGGAAACAATCGTGGTTCGATTGCCACAAATGCTTTTTGTCACCTGATCATCCTTTTAGAAGAGATGCAAAGGGATTCCGAAATGACCGGCGACAAGAAAGAGCAGACCCGCCATCTCGCCTTACTGGTGATGAAATGTGGTTTAGAGTTAGAGATTATCCAAAAATTACCGATACAGCTGAAGAGATCGGTAAAGAGCAAGGCAGGGGTCGGGATCACAGTTGGGCCAAACGTAGCATATTTTGGGACTTACCTTATTGGCGGACACTTTTGATAAGACACAACATTGATGTCATGCATAATGAAAAAAATGTGTTTGATAATGTCTTTAACATCGTGTTGGACATGAAAGGTAAAACTAAAGACAATGTTAAAGTTAGAGCGGATGTTGAAAGGTATTGCAGTCGTCCGGAATTGAATATTAAACACGATGACCGAGGTAAAGCAACGAAACCGAAGGCACAAAAAGAGATGGTTTTGCAGTGAGTTCAAGAATTAAGGCTCCCAGATGGATATGCATCGAATTTGGGGCGATGCGTTGATATGAAAGAGTTGAAAATGTCTGGAATGAAAAGTCACGATTCTCATGTATTCATGGAGAGACTTATCCCTATAGCACTTAGAGAAATACTACCGGCAAATGTTTGGGGACCCTTGGCTGAACTTAGTCTGTTCTACAAATATTTGTGTTCCCTAAAGTTGAGTGTGGCACATATGCAAGAATTGGATGACACTATCGCTATTTTATTGTGCAAGTTAGAGAGAATATTTCCTCCAGGATTTTTTGATGTGATGGAACACTTGCCGATTCACCTTCCGTACGAAACCAAGGTTGGTGGCCCGGTACAGTTTAGGTGGATGTACCCGTTCGAGAGGTAACAACCAATGTCTTAAGTTATCTACTTCCTTTTTATTTTTCATATACGTATTTATAATGTGATTAACTACATATGCCTTAATTAGATACCTGCACCATCCTAAAAAGAAGATAAAGAAAAAGGCCAGAGTTGAGGGGTGAATTTGCAATGCATACTTGGTCGAAGAAGCTGCTACATTCTTTAGCTATTATTTCGAACCCCACGTGAAAACGAGAGTTACAACCATTGGGCGAAATGATGGTCAAGACGAGTTTAGTGGACCAGATGTATTGTCAATTTGCAACTTACAGGGAAGATCATTTGGAATAAAAGAAAAGATTTTATTATCTGATAAAGATTATAAAACAGCCATGAATTATATCCTGATGAATTGTGAAGAGGTCGAACCATATATTCAGTAAGTAAACCTATCTATTGCTTCATTTTTGTTATATAATTAAAAATGGCCAAATAATAATATTGTCATTTAATTTGTAACTCATGAAATTTGTCAGTGAAGTACATGACCAAACCTCGCAGATAACGGAGGGAGAACTTCAAAGCCGGGTTTATAATGATTTTTCCAAATGGTTTACAACTCATGTAAGTTGGTACTGTGTAGAAATGTACTTGTCTTAAGAATGCCAAAACTAATTTAATAAGATCTGTTCTCAACAGATACATAGCCTTCAGGAACATCCTGAAAGCTTGTTGAAAAATATGTCTTGGGGCCCGTCAAGGAGAGTGATGTCATACACCGGTTACTTTGTTAACAGTTATAGATTTCACACAAAAGCCCATAACAATGGAAAAGGAACGACAAACAGCGGGGTATGGGTTAAAAGAGATTATTACGGTGAGTTGAAACAAATAATTGAGGTTGAACTTGTTGGACTACCTGCCCAAAAAATAATTCTTTTCAAATGCGACTGGTTTGATTCTACTCCAAATCGAGGTTTAAGGGTGCATCCTCAATATAAACTTGAAGAAATCCATAGGAAAAGAACGTACCAGGGTTATGATCTATTTATATTTGCTTCCCAATGTCAACAAGTCTACTACACACCTTATCCGGGTAGTAAGACAACATCTAGGACTGATTGGTTGGCTGTTTGTCGTTTCAAACCCCGTCTAGTTGACGTTCCTGGTGTTTCGGTACCGTACCAGGAGGAAGTACACGAGGATGAGACCAGTCGCATTGATCCAACTATTACTGAAGTTGGTCAACTTGCACACCGGTCTAGGGAAATTGAAGTTGTACTTGTGTTTATGAAGATGATGATGATGATGAAATTATGTCGGGTAATGACAATTCTGAAGAAGATGATGAATTTATATTGGATGATGATTTAGAATGATTAGGCTCTTTCTCGCTTCTTGGAATTCCACATATTGAAAGTGAATAACATTTGTTGATTTTTTTTGGTACTCTAATACCATAAATTAATTGTCGTATTGTATAACTTTTTAATACAATTCAAAGTGGTAATTTTATTGTCATAAAATAATTTGATTCTTGAATTTTCAGATTGCAACTCATGCATTTCCAAGGATATACATATAAATGACATCAAAGAGTTTATGAGAAAGGTAAACTTTGATTGTGAGTGTTGTAATATAATAAGAAGTGCACACTTTGATTGTGAATTTTGATAATTCAAAGTGTGCACTTTGATTGTGAGTCTTGTAATGTAATGTGCATACTTTGATTGTGAGTGTTGTAATTCAAAGTGTGCACTTTGATTGTGAGTGTTATAATGTAATGAGAAGTGCACACTTTGATTGTGAGTGTTGTAATGTAAATTTGTGTTTTTAGTAAGATATTTGGTTATATAATGTTATTTTTGGGTTTGTTGATTAATTTTGCTATTTGGGATCTTATTAATACTGTTTATGATTTGTATTTCTGTGGGTATTGTTGTTTTTTTATAATAGGGATTTAATTAAATTTAATATTTATTTATTTTTAATAAAAACAATATAGCGACGACATGGCGACCGATATATCGGGTGCTAAAGTAGCCGTCGCTATTCGGTCGTTCATAGGTCAAAGTCAAACGTCAACAATGTTGACTATTCCGTCGGTATTCGGTCGCTATATAGCGACCCAATTTCGGTAGCTAAAATACCCGTCGGTATTCGGTCGTTAGTACGCCAAAGTCGAACGTCAATAATGTTGACCATTCCGTCGGTATTCGGTCGCGATATGGCGACCCTATGTTCGGTAGCTAAATGACCCGTCGGTATTCGGTCGTCATTAAGTCAAAGCCAAATGTCAACAATGTTGACCATTTCGTCGGCAGTCGGTCGCTATATGGCGACCATAAATTCAGTAGCTAAATAAGCCGTCGGCATTCGGTCGTTTGTAAGTCAAAGTCAAACGTCAACAACTGTTGACCATTCCGTCGGTATTCGGTCGCTATATACCGACCCAGTGTTCGGTAGCTACATTAGCCGTCGATGTACGGTCGGTAAATTTGTTAACGACGAAAAATACACGACCACATCTTCGGTCGTTAATCGGTCGCGAAACGTAATATAGCGACGGAATGGGCCGTCCCTGTTACACAGTTTTCTTGTAGTGCCATACATTGCAGAATCTCCATTTTCCCCTTCGCCAAAACTGACAATAGTCCTCTTCTTGTTGGAATCAGATGATAATATGGTTGCTATCAATCCAACCGACCCAAAAACCTCCTTTAAAGCCCACTCCGCCAAGATCTTTCTTGAAGACATCCAACAGAGGGCATCGTCGTCGGAATTTCCCTACACAAGCAAAATGTCATGGCGCCTCGAGAATCGAGTGCTCTTCTTCCGTAATAATCAAGCACGTTTCCCGTTGAATGAATCCAATGGAGAGATCGGCATTGGACTAGTGTAGTGTTTCCTTGTTTAGTTTGTAGTAAATCCGCGAAGGATTTTTTCCCCAAGATCAGCCCCCATCAGCCGAGGGGGAGGAACAACCATAGGCGGTGGCTACCTAGGGCTGCGTGTTCATCCGAGAATCGTGGAGAGTAGTTTTGGATATATAGAGAAAACATAAATTTAAATATGAGTTAATTACTATATTGTTATGATTAAATTACCGAAAGAGTCATCTTCCCCCAAGATGGAATAATTGTTAGGCCTCCATGATCAAGTATCCATTTCTGGGCTTCTGAAATAGAACTATCTTCGCAATTTTCTGCAATCAATCGTAAGGTTATGTAGTTTAATGCAGTGCAGAGCATTGTGCTATGTGACTCTATATGAAATCCCCAACCGCCATAAATGTTCTGCATTACAAAATAAATAAATTGACCTCTAAATTAATTTAGTTTTCAGTTAAAGGAAAAATACCTCTAAAATATTTATAATATGTTTTTTGAAATATTTTTTTATCGGGAAGGAGAACTATCTATTATGAGGGATTTAAACTCATAACCTTTACGTTGGCAAATTAGTTAATTTAGTCATTTACATATTTTTATATTTCCTTTACGATCTTTTTTTATTTAACTTCAAACTAATTAGTTATATACGTATTTATGACCATGTAAAATTTAGACGGAATGGACGTTTTGGTAGGTCATAAATACGTATGTAACTAATTAGTTTGAAATTAATCGAAGAGGGTCGTAAAAGCAATAAGAAAATACATAAGTGACGAAGTCATGATTATTGGGTTGGGGAGGGGGAGGGGGCAAAAAAGTAAAAGTCATGACTTCGTCCATGTCGCACAAAAAAAGTAAAATTAAGTGATAAAAAACATTAAACAAAATATGACAGAAAAATTATTATACTTTAACAAAATAGTTCATAATTTGTTTACATTGCACTGAATTTGGGATTTCTAAGTTGGATTCTTCGCTTTTTTTTTTATGATCAAAATCATCTATGATGGAATCCGTTTCAAAGTTGTTTACAACATCCTTCTAAATATAAAAGACTAAACGACTGTATAGAAAATCATCTCTTATTTTATTTCTCAATTTACTCTTGACAATTTTCTATAGCAGAAAATGAGCGCTCTCTAGATGTAGTAGATACCAGTAAAGTAAGCACAAGCCAAATTAACCTGTTAACAAGAGGATAAATCGCTCACTTTCTTTTTGCTGCCAAATGCTGGCATAATTCAGAGATGGTTGAGAACTGTCGAATGTTATTTTGATCCAGCTCACATTTAAAAAGTTCCAATTGAACTTTTAAATGTACCTTCTCATGTTCAGTAAAATCCATATGATTGAATTTGCTATCAAGGGAGAAAATATATTCAATATTGAAGACTTGTAATTATCTCTAGGATCTAAAGCACATATGAGAATAAGTAGCTCAACAACATTTTCTTTTTCCAACTCCTGAAATTGAATGTCAATAACAGTTAAAAAAAATCAAACTTGTAATGATGCTCAAAAGTGATTGCATTATTCCTTATACGAGAAGGTGCTTTTCCAATTTTGAAATTTGCATTCATGTCAGCATCTTAACAAACAAACAATCTCATCATTCCTCCCGCATTTGTTGAAGTCTTGCTTTGGTTATTGAAACCAAATGCATTGCATTTAAAATATCTTGAGACTTCAGTTGGAGAGCTTGACAAAGTATATTAGAAATTTCAAAAACATCTTTCAAAAGATGTAAATGAAATATGAAGTCAAATCAAGTAACCACATTAAAAATTCCATCAGCTTCTACCTTCAAATTAGAAGAAGTACTATCAAGAATAGTTTCTTCCACGGCAAAGAAAACACATTTATACAACTCCAATAAATTAGAAAGAGAACTAAACTGGGAACTCCATCTAGTATCTCCATGTCTACGTAAAGTGCGTACCTAATTTTTTTAGGTGCCAGTCTCAAGAAAACCATTAGAAATTAATTTTTGAAATTCATCTATCCTTGCATTTTTTAATTGTTCAGTGCGTTTGGTAGTGGAAGATGCATCATTAACAAGCTTGTGGAGATGCTAAAAAAATTGATACACAGACGTAACCCCTTAAGATGCAGAAACTAGAGTCAATTGGAGACGATGAGCAAAACAATGAACATAGTATGCAGAAGGAGACTCATTTGCTATCAAAGCTTGTACACCATTGAATGCTCCCCGCATATTACTTGCACCATCATATTCTTGGCCTCTAATATTTTGAATACTAAGTTCATGTTTAGAAAGAACAACACATATTTCCGTCTTTAAGTTCAAAGATGTAGTATCAAGGACATGCACTATCTCAAAAAATCTTTCTTGTATAAACCCTTTATTGTCAACTAATTGTAAAATAATACACATTTGCTCTTTTTTTTTATTCATCTTGAGCTTCATCCACAATTATGCAAAATTTAGAATCACCTATATTTTCACAAATCCTCTTTTGCATTCTTTTAGCAATTATAGATTAATATCTCCTTGTGTATATCAGATGAGTAATAATTAGCATTTCCATGAGCATTTTTTAATATAACTGAATCAACCTCTTTGTTGTAAGAGCCCAAATTTTTTAATAACTGAATGAAGTTACCTCGATTTTTAGATTCAATACTTTCATCCCCACCTCTAAAGTCATGACCTTGAACTGTGAGAAATCGGACAACATCAATTTAAGCTTTAAGTTGCAATCAATTTCTTGCAACTTGTTGAGAAGTTTTCTTTTCAATAACGATCTAAATATGTTGAAGAGAATTTAGTAGATCATTGCAACATTGGACAGCCTTCATATGCGGAGAACTAGGATGCCTTCCTACATGATTAAGAAAAGTACAATTTTCACCATTGTTTACCTTCTTCCAATTTCTGAATCCATTCACTGTGAAAGCATTTTGTTCAATACGATTAGACGGTTTGGTGAAAAGGAAGCATGCAAGGCAATAAGCACCATTATTGAATGTAGAAAATTCCAGCCAACCAAGAAACAATTTGTACAAAGATGGGAGAAATATACGACCTCTCTCAACCATATATTCTTTTTGTATTTGGAGGATCAAGTTGATATGTCCCTTCCATGAGACAAGCATGTGACGTCGAATCTCATCCATTTGTCCAACGGGATAGCTCCATATTGGTTTACGTTCTCCAGGATCACGAACTATAGATAATGTTTTATATTATTGTGATTCCAATCTCTGAGCTTTTGGCATAGGTTGATCATTACCAATATTGGCAGCTAACTGAGGAGATTCAATAGTGCTACGATATTGTTTTGAGTGATTTGTTTCTGTTCCATCTTGAATAAGTCTCTTCTTGAAGAGTGAGTGAAGTTGTCAAGATTTTATGATAGTTAAATAAGCAACCTGAAAATAAAATAAAATCGAAGAATAGTATCAATCCAAACATAAAACATCATCATTCACAATTTCACCAGCCAGAATGAAATATGATCAAAGTATTTTTTCTTATCTCATTCCATATTTTAATGCCCTAAATATTCAGATAAAAACTATGAAATCAAAACAAAATCTAATTATGCATAAAAAAAAAAAATCTAAAAGCTATTGATTAAAATTTAAAAATAAGAACAAACCTTGATGAATGCGATGTAAGGCGGCAAGGTGATGATAATTTGACTTTTGATGATCACTGATCAGGGGACTGTGAGGGGCGCATTGGCGGAGCTATCTGCGGGCAGGCGGGGGCCACGACCCCCTAAAATTTTCGTAACAAATTAGTACTAGTGTGTATTCTCATATCTACCTTTATATAAATTTTTAATACATGAAAATAGATAATAGGGTACTCATTATTTTTGTATCTATAAAATATTGCTCAAATACTTACAGAGTTCTTTATGATAAAAAAATGTATATTTAATTAAGTAATCATTCCATCTCAAATTAAATGTCTATTTTTTAATTTAGAATATTTAAAATGATTGTTCATTTTCTTAGAATGAATGTATTTTCTCTTGAAACTATCATAACTAACATTATATATTTAAGAAAAACAAATTTTACTAATATATGAATTCTACAATTAATTAACGTATGAATTCTACCATTAATTTCATTAATTAATGGATACTAAGATAACTTCTTCATGGTCAAACTACTTTTATTTTTTCTGCGCTAGTCAGATGTGTTTATTTAATTCGGGATGGAAGACGTATTTTATATAAAAACATATATTATTTATCTCTCATTCTATTCGGATTTGAATGTACAATTTTCATTTTTTGATTTCCAAAATTGAATGTCTCATTTCTAAAATAGAAAAAAAAAATCATTTGAACTTCCAATAGTAGTATCATTTAATTATAATTTTTTCTCTAAAAATATACATACATTTAATGAAATAATATTTTTATAACTTTCTCATGCTATTTTGAAATATGGTCCATGACATTGGCCTCTGTAAACTAACCGGTTTTTCATGTTTTATGTTTTTTTAGTATGGATCTTCAATTGATTTGCTCATAACATAGAGGTTATGAGTTCGATCACCCTCCCATTTTTTATATCCCCTTATGTTTTTTATATAGATATATTCTCCTCCCCGATTAATAATAAAAGCATTAAAAAATACATCTCTTTACCTCATTGGTAACTATGTGAAGGTATGTTTTCTGTTTTTTTTTTTGGTAGGAATTTTCAATTGGTTTTCCTTTGAATGGTCTGATTTAATTTCTCATCTTTCTAATTTATTTTTATTTTATTTTTGTATTTCAATACATTTCTTGCTTAATTTTCTACAAGGTAGATATTCATATTTGTATGTACTATTTTCATTCACTAATATAAGTGATTGGTAATATAGAATTTTCATATTTTCAATGACTTATAATATGGAATGTAGGGAGAGCTCTTTTTTATAAGTTGACTTTTTTTTCCCCTAACAATTGTTGTTGGCTGTTTTGAGTAGAAATATAGAAAGAGTAGGAGCCATTCCAAGTGGTGAAGAACTGCCATGGACAAAACACAACATATGATATTTTTTATGTAAAAGAAGGTATAAATCTATCACTATGTTAAAGAACTTAATTTCAGTTTTCTTCCAATTATTTCAGATACTTTCAATCACTCATGAAATTGACTCATGAAATTTTTTTTGATCCGTTCTTTTTTTGGTGTCCATCATTTTTCAAAATGTATTATTGTATTATACATATGTTGCCCATATTTGCCTTCTTATGTTTATTATATTTTTCCTTTTTGGGTAGTTCCATGTGGTAAATGGAGAGGACATGTCACACCCCATAACCAGGGTCGATGACATGGCAGTGTCTCATTGGTTAATGAAACACCAAAGCCGACAAACAGAGTTACTAAAAAGAAATTCAATTATAAAATAATCTGAAATAAAAGTTCAACAGCGGAAACTAATTATTACAAATGAAATTGTTTAACGAAACTAATAATGAAATAAACTAAATTCTTCAATTGAAACCGGTTATGAATCACTCTTCATAATCCCCATCCCAGATGCCATCATCTTCATAGTGTTGCTCGTCACCTAAATCATATGCACAGTAAAAGTGGGTGGATTGAGCTACGGTGCTCAGTAGGGACCAATAAAAAGGACGAACAAGTATGAAACAACAAATAAGCTAAGTAGCCATATTCGTCGCATCTAAACGCTTACATAACCGAGTGCACCACAAGCACCACACATTGCTCATACGCTACACTCGATTACAACACCGTTTAAACACTAAGAACATCACTACCGCTATTACACACAATCCCGCCACATGAGCTGACTCATCTATTCACTCCCAATCAACAATAACGGTAATGGCCCTAGCTATTATCCGAGCTAGGACGACTCAGAAAATGCAGGCGCGGGTTTGGTACGGTCCCCCAAACGACAGGCCCAGGGGTTTAAGGATCCATTCTTTTATTGTGTCATCACCCACCACAGTGGACTCAACAAAGTCATTAGCGTCCCAATGGTAACCTCACCGGGTGAGAGTTCAGAGACGCGTATATCCGAAGACCACTCGGGTCACAGAATCAGTATCAGAATGCAGTAGCGAACGAATCCTGCTAATTAGTCGTTCCTAGACAAGAGCTCAGTAGGGGCGACGACTCGGTCGACCAAAACCACATATGACTAAAATCATTGACTCCCAAATATGACGACCAAAGCGGTAACAATTATGCAAGTTCAATATAAGCCAAATTAATCCAAGATTCACAATTATCAATTAATTATGACAATTTACATAAGGCAATAACAAGAACGCATTAATCAACTTACGAATCAGATTATAATGAATTTAAATCATGCCCAAAACAGTTTATCCTCTTTTACTGTGCAATATATGCGATAATTAAATGACGTAGGGGGTCCCTACTTTATCAAAAACAATTAAAAATAATCAAACCCGAAAAAAGAAATTTTCCAGAAATTTGCCCCGCTCCCGGTGTGATATCTTTCCGCTCCGAACTCCGAATTGACTCCCGTCTGCGCTCACTCGTAGATATCGCGAACGGCGTTGTTTCGATATATTGTGCGTAAAAAACGGTGAAAAAACACTTACTCGGTGACCTTTCAAAGTTCTGGATAGAAAACTAAACTTAAAAAAAAAACTCACTGTTCTCTGCCTTGCGGCTCCCTGAGACAAGATTTTGTTTAATTTGTTTCTTTTACTTTTTTTTTTTCCTCCCTGCCTTCCACGAAGTCCAAGTATATACCTAGCTACAGTTTTCTATTTCTTTTGCTCACGTTCCCCATAATCCCACGAAACTCTCACTGTTTTCCTTTCTTCTATTAATTATTATTTTTCAGTTTGTTGGTCTTCCCATTTCCCCGAGGTAAAGGCCCTCTCTGCCCCATGATCTCTACAAACTGCTTTTCCTTTTAATTCTTTTTTTTTTTTTTCCTTTTAAATGCTCCATGATCCCAACCACTTCATCACATATATGTTATTTATTTCCTATAATAATTACGGTGACTTCTAATCACAATAAATTCCCTAATTAATTCCTATCCGTCATCTAAATGAAGCACAATTTAAGTCCCTTAATAAAATGTAAATATAATAAAACACGTAACATGTTATAAAAATAAATAGACACGTAAAAATATATACGTAATAAATCACACAAAAATAAATTAAATATAAAATATCACGTAAGCAAAAGTTACGGGTTTCACAGGACACCAAAGCAAGCTCCTGAGTAGGAGGCGAGGATATTTTCCATGTCCGCGAAGCTGTCATTCGAGAATGTATTTTAGGTAAGTTAAAGAAATAAAAGACATAGTGAAAGGAGGAAATGGGAATCGGGTAGCCCAAGTGCTAAGGTTACCCGGCCACGGGACGGAGGTCCCGTGGTCGATTCCCGTATCTCCCCTTGTGGGGCAATAAATTCTCCTCCTTGTGAGGCTAAGTTCCCTCCCCGGCTTGGGGAATGCTACAATCTCCCTATCTAGGGTATTCTCCGCTCTTCTCCTTCAGGGGGCAATCGCATTCGGGCGTCAAAAAGAGGAAAAATAAGTGTCTTTCTTCCAAAGGGTTGGGAAGATTGGTAATAGAAGTTTGTGATGGCTCGTACATGCACAAATGAGGTAATGAAATAAGTATTTTCTTGCGTTTCTATTCAATATCTTTTTTTATTTTCTTTTAAATTTTACTCACTTCATTTTTCTTTACACATGTGTTTTAATTTTTTCTATTTAGAGTTGAACCTGTATTAACGCTTCCAGCTTTTAAGGTGGAGAAATTTGCGATTTGATTTTCATGAAATCTCACGTGTTTGTTTCCATACCCATTTAGGGTGTTATATGTGTTACTTACTCGAAATTTTTCCCAATACCTTTTTCAGATTTTACTTATTTTTCTATGATAAATTTTATAATACACTACAAAAAAAATTACTTGTTAGGACAAACTTTTCGTGACGAAGTCATTTTTCGTTATGAAAGGTCTACTTTTCTTAACGAAATTCAGAATCGTTACGAAAATTTTCGTAATGAAAAAATATTCGTCACTAAAAGTAGTAGTTTCGTTACCACTACAAAAAAAAAGGTTTTTAGTGACGAAAATTTTCGTCGGGAAAAGTCACAAATTTCGTCACGAAAGGTCTTTAGTGACGATATTCTTGTCGGGAAAGGTTCGTCCTGGAAGCCCCGTCGGGAAAGGTTTTCCTGACGAATTTTGGGATTTCGTCACCAAAGGTCTTTCGTGACGAAATAATTGTCGTCAAGAAAAGTGAGCATTGGTGACAAATATTTCGTCACTAAAAGTGTCTAAATTCGTCACCAAAAGTTTTTCACTTTTCACCCACCTGAGCCGCATCGGAGCCGAGCCGCGTCGGAGCCGAGCCACTTTTCACCCACCTGAGCCGCGTCGGAGCCGAGCCACCAACCTGAGCCGAGCCGAGCCGAGCCTCTTGCGATAATGTTGAATAAATCCTCACATTTTGAAGGAGTTGGGAATTGAACTCTAGACCTCCCACATGTTTGTCAAGTGTCTTACCACTGAGCTACATTGATCATTTGTTAATCATTGTTCATATTATATTTATTATAATAGAGTTTTTTTGTATTTTGAACTTTTACTTATTTTAATTTCTCTTTGTGTTTTGATTTGTTTTTTTTTTTTTTATGAATTAAATTAAAATTAATACATTTTTTATCAACGTATTTGTGTATTAAATTTTTTATCAACGTATTTGTGTATTAAATTTTTATCAAAATATGAATAAAATTATTCTAGTTGGATACTATTTTTTAGTAATATAAAGACTAAACAAATATAAAAATTAAAATTATATTCTAAATTATAGCATACATATATACGTATATTTATAAAAAAAAAAATTAAAAAAAAATTATTTTAAGACTAAACTTTTCGTGACGAAAATATTTTTCGTCACTAAAGATGGACCTTTCGTGACGAAAAAAAGTTTCGTCACGAAAAGTTATACCTATCGTAACGAATAGTGTACTTCGTCACGAAAGGTCGACCTTTCGTGACGAAGCTAGTACTTTTCGTGACGAAATCTATATTTCGTCATGAAAGATATACTTTTCGTGACGAAGTTAATTTTCGTCACGAAATGTCCACTTTTCCTGACGAAAAATGGCTTCGTCGCGAAAAGTTCGTCGTAACAGGTATTTTTTTTTGTAGTGTACCTTTCGTAACAAAAAAACATTTTCGTCACGATAGGTATAACTTTTCGTGACAAACACCCTTTTCATTACGAAAGGTCAACCTTTCGTAACGAAACAAAAATTTGTCACGAAAAGTTTCGTCTTAAAATAATTTTTTTTTTAAGAATATACATATATAAGTATGATATAATTTAGAATATAATTTTAATTTTTATATTTTTTTAGTCTTTATATTAAAAATATTACTAAAAAATAGTATATATATGCAACTAGAATAATTTTATTCTTATTTTTTTATAACAACTTAATACACAAATACATTGACAAAAATGTATTAATTTTAATTTAATTCATAAAAAAAAAAATCACAACACAAAGAGAAATTAAAATAACTAAAGATTCAAAATATAAAACTTCATTATAATAAATATAATAGTTATAATAAGTAACAAATGACCAACGTAGCTCAGTGGGCAAGTGCATAACATACAAGTTGGAGGTCTTGAGTTCGATTCCCACTTCTATGAAAATGTGGAGACTTTATTCAACATTATTGTAGGGGGCTCGGCTCGGCTCGGCTCCGGCTTGGCTCCAGTGGGTGAACTGGGGCACTGCTCGGAACCGGCTCGGCTCCATGTCTTTAAATTTTTTGTAAAACTTTTAGTAACGAACTTTGATACTTTTAGTAACAAATATTTCGTCAAATTCGTTAGGAAAGACCTTTAGCGACGGGGCTCTCAGGACGAACTTGGTGACGAAGGTTTTTCGTTACTAAAGGTCTTTCGTAACGAATTTTTTGACCTTTCCTAACGAAAATTTTCGTTACTAAAAGTCTTTTTTTTGGCAGTGATAATAGAGCAATTTTATATTAAGAAATTTTTGTTAGGAGGCTATGAAGAAGAGAAACACGGTTCCTGTCCGCCAACTAGGAAAAAGGATCACTTTTGGAAATGTTAGAAACCACAAGTCCACCCAACTCCATCCCATATTTGTTTCTTCAAGAGTTCATGAAATCATGATACTCCCAAGTTCAATGGTGGGATAGTTAGTCTATGAACTTTAACATTTTTTTTCTTCTCATCCTTTTAAATTTTCTTTGTATACAACAACTGCTCAAGTCTTTTTTTTTTCTTCAAGAGGATTATTGTTCAAAGTGATTGGAATTTTAACATCGAGAAAAAAAAATGGATTAACCAATGCAACAACGATTAATGAAAATTCTATTTCCTTGAGCCCCTTCAAGGTATAATGTATCAATGTTTATCTCCTTCATGGTTGGAATGATTAATTGATCATTAATTATTTCTATTCAAAAAATTTGTAATAGAATAGTGTAACCATAGAACTGTTGGAAGGAGTGATAAGCAAACTCGATAATAACCTCTTTTACTAAAAGTGGAAAAAATTATTAAAAAGAAAAGAAACTCGTTCATTTTTTAAAAAGTATCTTTGGTTTCAAGGATGTTTTATGGTATTTAATATTAAATATTTGTTATTATCATCACACCCGTGCATAGAAGGGGTTATTTTGCTAGTATATACATATAGTAAAACCTTTATACATTAATATTCTATATAAGAAATAATCTCTTTATAGTAATAAAAAATTATGGTCCCAACTCGGGACCAGTCAAAAATTAGAATAAACTTCTATATTGTAATATTCCATGTTTTTTAAAGATCATCCTTACCTCCATATAGTAATAAAATAAGATTAAATTTTAAATATATTTATATATCTATATAAATTATTCAGAATTATTTAAACATGTTACATTAAACTTAAGCTTCGGATGATTGAAAACTTATCTGTGACAATGACTTAAGTTTTTGGATTAATGTCGTATACTTCAACTTTTAAATGTATAATTTGAAATGATACTGAAATTTACGATTATGTTAGCATTTATATAAACATAATAAAAAGAAAACAAACGAAAATAAATTTCGAACATACAACATACATGAGTGAATATTTTAAATGCATACATGATGTACATATATTTTTTTACATTTCCTAAATACTGTATTTATATGAATGAATCTTTTAAATCTGATATATACACAATTTAAATGTATGATGTACGTACATTTGTTTTTTTAAAACTCATTAATCATATATATATATATATCTTTCAAATTCATATTTTTTAAATATGAAGGGATACATTTCCATGTGTCGTATAATGTATATTAGTTATTTTTTAAATTATAATTTTTATATGTAAGTCTCTATTTAAGAATAATTTCCTTACAGTAATATTTTTCTACGGGTTCCGAGAGTATTACTGTATAAATGTTTTACTATATATATATATATATATATATATATAGAGAGAGAGAGAGAGAGAGAGAGAGAGAGAGAGAGAGAGACAATTTGATGAAAATGTAGAGGAATTACTTACAAGGAGGGGTGTGTAGAAAAGGGGGCCAGACATTTCATTGGGCCAGTGTCCATCTTGAGCTTTTTTTTTTTTTGAGCGCCCGAAGGCGATTGCCCCCGAAGGGGAAGAGCGGAGAGTACCCTAGATAGGGAAGATTGAAGCATGCCCCATGCCTGGGGAGGGAAGATAAGCCTCATAAGGAGGAGAATTATTTACCCCATTATGGGGAGATATAGGAATCGAAAACGGAACCTCCGCCCCGTGTTCGGGTAGCCTTACGGCCACTTGGGCTACCCGATTCCCATGTCCATCTTGAGCTTGAACAGCCATAGTGTATTGAAGGGCTTTCCTTAGAGCATTAGCAACCACTTCACCATTTATTTCCTCCATTTTTTCAGCCTTCATTGTGGGCAATGACAGATTTGCCCCATTTTCTTTGAGGAGCTATCATCACAACCATAAGAAAATATATAAATTTGGACTTTTCCTCAAAGCAATACATCTCAATGTGTTTTGACTTGAGACAATCAAATTTAAATATCCACATTTAACTTTTATCGTAATTAAAGAGAGTAATTGAATTAAAAGTAAATTATAAATATGTTTATTATTCACTGACACTAATGATAGCACTCATAGTTAGTCGAACTTGAAATAACTCAATCTAAAGACTGTTTTTATTAGACTAACCCCACAACTTTCTAACCTTAATTGAGCGGAGCTCAAATATGTAAATAGGCCCCGCAATTTCAAACTTATAAGTTGTAGATGTAGTTTAGCCCCTCTAGTTGTAAGCAATGAAGACACAGTGCAACAATCAAAGTATGCTTAGGAAACGTAACTTGATGTTAGGGGGTTCAAAGTTTCCTTTTCATTATTTTATTATTTTTTATTACTTTAATTTTGGGATTAGTATAGCCAATTTATATTTTATCTAAAAATAAAATAATTATTTTGCATATTTTTGACAAAGTAAGCTGTGAATACTAGATTATCATCTGAATGGTTTGAAGACCCACTGAGTTTCTTCTACCACATGTAATCTCTAATATCACTTAATGATATAAAAAAATTTAAAAAAAAAAAAAAAAAAAGTGTTGCAGATGTTAAAAATGTACTTGGGCCTAACTCAATCCCTCAAAAAGTACCTCAAGAGGGGAGGATTGCCCAAGCCATATAAGGAACAAATGTACACACAAATTAGTCGATGTGGGATCTTCAACACACCCCTTCATGATCAAGGCTGGACATATAGACCGTGAACAATAATAGGAGCCAGCCATATCAAATTATGTGGCTCTGATATCATATTAAAAATAGATTTAAGGCTAACTCAATCCCGCAAAAGATACCATAAGAGGAGGATTGCCCAAGAGGAGCAAATATACATAAAAACTACACTACAAAAAATTAATGCCTGTTGGGACGAAACTTTTCTTGATGAAATCATTTTTGTCACGAAAGGTACACATTTCTTGACGAAAACGACTTCGCCATGAAAAAATATGACATTTTGTGACAAAAACCGCACTTCATCACGAAATTTCGAATGAAGACCAGCTTTCGTCACGATAGGTACGACCTTTCGTGACGAAAAATGTATTTATCACGAAAAGTTTCGTCATAATTTTATTTATTTAATTTTATAAATATGCAATAATTTAAAATATAATTTTTTTATTACATATGTTTAGTCTTAGATTAAAGGTATTACTAAAAAATAGTATCCAGATAGAATAATTTTATTCATATTTTGATAACAATTTATATACAAACACATTGATGAGAATGTATAATTTTAATTTTATTCATAAAAGAAAATCAAAACACAAAAAGAAATTAAAATAAATAAATGTTCAAAATAAAAAACTCTATTATAATAAATATAATATGAACAATAAGTAACACAAAATCAATATTGCACAGTGGTCAACTGCACGACAGCGGGAGATATTGGGTTCAATTCCCATCCTCTTGAGGAGGGAGAAATTTTATTCTGCATTATTCAAAGGGGACTTGGCTTGGCTCTGGCTCAACTCGGCGGGATGAAGGGGGGAGATCGTCTTGGCCTTCGGCTTGGCTCGCTAACATGGCTTTAAATTTTTAATTTTTAGAAAAAGGTGTTTGTACTTGACCTTGAGAATAAGCACAAGGAAAATTCATTTAAGATAATCGGGTAGCCGACGCATTAAGTAGAAAGAGTTTGGGGAAATCTGTCATGTTTTATTGCCAAACAAGCAAGTTTGATATCACATTTTGAGAAGCTAAATTTAGAGGTCGTTGAGTCAAACTAGAACGTGTTGGAAGCATTGACAACTCAACCAACACTCCGGGGTCGAATTTAAGAAGGGCAGAAAACAAATTCAGATTTGGAGATGGAACGAAATCTGGTACAGTCGGGGAACATTCTGATTTCGGGATACATAAAGATGATCGTTTGTGTGTACCTTTTGATTTGGGGTTGAGAACGAAAATTCTGCAAGAAGCTCACATTTCTATGTTGTCAATACATCCCGGGGCTACAAAGATGATCGGAACCTCCGGGGGAACTTTTGGTAGAAATGTATGAAACAGGACATAGAAGGGTTTGTAGCTAAGTGTCTAGTGAGCCAACAAGCAAAGGCGGAACACAAAAGACCTGCCGGTTTACCTAAGCCTTTAAAATTCTCATTTGGAAGTGGGAACATATCACTATGGACTTTGTTGCCGGGTTGCCTAATGATAACTCGTAAAATTATATATATTCTTCTACTTTAATAGTAATTTTGAGCTTCAAAAAGTAGTTACATATCGATTTTTGAGTTTAGAATGGTATAATTCTCAATTTTCTGTGTTTGCACTTGTAGGGGCAAAATAGTCTTTTGAAAGGTAAAAGTGAACCGAACTTGCAGAATAAGAAAGAAGCTGTTGGAATTGGAAAGATGTCTTTACAGACTAGAAGAGAAGATATGGCAACTACTTTAAAGGATGTTGATGAGTTTTGGTTTATGGCAACTACTTTAAAGAATCTTAAAGAGTTGTATTTTATGTCAACTACTTTAAAGGAGGTTGGAGAGTTTTGATTAATGTCAGTTACCTTAAGCTAGTAGGGTTATATTGCTATAAATACTTTTTACTAGTATGAGGAGAGATATTCAGACATTATTAGATTACTCTAGGTTTTAGTTTTTCTCTAGAATTATTCTAGGGTTAATCTTTATAGTTCTTTTATTTACAAATTTCGTAGACAAGATTGAAGCTTTCATTGTTTTCGCACCTTTGAAGATTATTTTAATTTCAAGTTCGAGACCTTATTCGAATTCATGGATGTTTTCCTATATTCTCTCTTCTAATTTGTTAATGAATTTCTTATCTAGTATGAACTAAATATTTATTCCAAGGCCATGATGTAGCTAGATTAATTTTATATATTATTCTTGTGATTTTGTTATTCAATAGGTGTTGTGAAATTAATTTATTATTATTATTCTTAATGCTTTTGTGTGATTAGCTACCACTCAAACTGTCTTTACATTAACTTGGAAAATTTGCGACAGTTGACCTTGTTAATTAGGTTAAATAATCTGAACATAAATTGCATGCAAGATAGACATATACTTGTATGGTTTGTGCAATCTATATGATTTCATATGTCTAATGCATTTTTATGGGTTAAAATCAACATAGACATATAATTGGTTTATTCATGAGAATATGTTTGATAAGTCTTGAAAGAGGTTATTAGATATAATTGGAAATCGATCGATTAATGAAACTCACTCTAGAATAACATATCATTAGGAAAATATATTGGTTAATTTAATGAATTCATGTGCCTTAGATCTTTCTCTTATCAAACTTCTTGTGTAAGTTATTTGTTTTATGTTAGTTAATTAATTTAGTGTAATTAAATCATCATCAACCATCATATTTATTTTACTTGCTTTTGATCATTGTAGAATTATTTACTTAGAAATTAATTAATCATTATTTTCTGTGGGATCGACCTTGACTACTGCAACCTTGACTTAGTACACTTGCTAGTATATAGATTTTGCGTATCATCTAAGGACAAAACTGGAAAAGACACGATTTGGGTAATCGTTGATCAACTCACATAATCTGCCCACTTTTTGCCTATGAAAATCACAGTTTCTATGGATACTTTGGTGCATATGTATATGAATGAAATAGTCTGACTTCACGGGGTTCTGGTAGGTATAATTTCAGACTGGGACTCACGTTTTGTGTCGTAGTTTTTGTCACAACCTGAACCCGGGTGATGATTTGGTAGTGTCACATTGGTCGATGAGACACCAAAGCCCACGACAGAGTTACTAAAACGGAAATTTATTTATGAAATAATCCAAAATAAGAGTTAAAGAGCGGAATTAATGTACTACAAATGAAATAATTCTAAGTATTATATTACTGAAATAAGTTCTAAGGGTAAAGAAATAAATGAATAATCTAAAATCTCTAAATCATAGCCGGTTATGGATCATTCTTCATGTTCCCCTTCCCAAGCATCGTCATCATATATAGGATCAACATCTACATCACCTGCATAATAGAAAACGGATGGACTGAGCTCCGTGGCTCAGTAAGGACAAATATAATTACATAAATAAATAACAAATCGATAGACACTAAACAGTTTCCCTTTTCCTAAAATAACCCCTTTGAAAACATAACCTTGACTTAGTACACTTGCTAGTATAGATTTTGTGTATCAAGTTTTTGGCGCCGTTGCCAAGGAATAGTTGATTAATTTTATTTCTTTGTGATTTTAATTTTACTTTGGTCTTTATTTAATTTAAAAAAAAATTTAGGCATGGCAACAACATTCGAGGTGGTTTCCAAATTGGATGAATTGACAAATCAAGTTAGCCTCTTCATGAATCAAAGAGGCAACCAAAACAATTTTGGATATCCACCATACCAGGAAGCATATTATATGGGAGCTGAGAGACAATGCATGTCTCAATGGAATGATCCTTACTCCAACACTTATAATCCGGGGTGGAGGCAACACTCAAATTTTTCGTGGATGGATTAAGATACTCAACAGCAATATATGGCTCTTCTACAACAACCTCCTACAACACAATAAATGACACATCAACATGAGAAAACTTTGATTCAATACTTACAAAAGTTTGAGGCTAAGATAGACATATTTGCTCATACAAGTCAAGCTTCTATCAATGACTTGGAGGTTCAATTTGGTCAATGTGCTAGAAAATTAAAATATATAGCTTCAGAGATACTTACAAGTGACATAGAGAAAAATCTCGTGGAGCGAGTTCATGCAGTGACCATCAGGAGTGGAAATCAAATCCAATCAGTGGAAAAGCCTAAAGAAGCTGAAAAGGAAAGGAATGAGGGCGACAAAACAATAGATTATTCGAAGGAGGATAAGCCAAAAGAGGGAGAATCTAAATCTTATATTCCTCCCCCACCTTATGTTCCTCCTATTCCCTTTCCCCAAAGACTTAAAAAGAAAAATATCGATAAACAATTCTTTAAGTTTTTGGATGTATTTAAAAAGTTGCATATTAACATTCCTTTTACAGAGGCTTTGGAGCAAATGCCGAGGTAAACGAAATTCATGAAGGAGATGCTAATAAACAAGCGTAAGCTCGACGATTGTGAGACAGTAATGCTTACAGAAGAGTGCTCTGCAGTTCTGAAAAGAAAGTTGCCCCAGAAATTAAAAGATTCAGGGAGTTTCTCTATTCCTTGTACTATTGGGCAATTAAACTTTGATAATGTATTATGTGATCTAGGTGCTATCATTAATTTAATGCCTTTGTCTATTTCTAAAAAGTTGGGACTAGGCAAGGTGAAATCTACTAACATGACATTGCAACTAGCAGATAGGTCTATAATTTATCTGTGTGGTATAATTGACGATGTTCTTGTTAAAGTGGATAAATTTATTTTTTCTGTTGATTTTGTTGTAGTGGATATTGATGAGGATAGTGAGGTTCCCCTCATTCTTGGTAGACCTTTCCTTGCTACTAGTAGATCTTTGATAGATGTTCAACTAGGAAAGGTTACTCTTAGGGTTGAAGACGAGGAGGTTGTTTTTAATATGTATAAGACGATGAAAGTTTCTACAGAGAGTGATTCTTGCTATCTTGTTAATTCTAATAGTTCTCTTGCACATGATTTTAAAGATAATTTGACTGATAAGCCTCTTGAGTTTATTCTACAGGAAGGGATTGGAAAAGAAGAAAGTAAGGAGGATACAATGGAGAACGTTTCTCATCCTAATACACATCCTCCTTATTCGTCTTGTAAAAATGAGCAATTTGAGGAGTTAGGGAAAAACTTACAGAGACCGGTGTCATCTACTGAGAAGCCACCGCCATTTGATTTCAATTTGATTCCTTCTCAATCTCAATTTAAATATGCTTGTTTTGAAGGTTCATTTGATTTTCCTTACTTAATTCTTCATATTTTTCAGGTGTAATAAAAACCATGGAGTTGAGTGAGTTTGGTGGACTTCCAATTGGAACTCACGAGAACGGCGATCAAAAGTCTAAAAAGGGGATGAAATTGCTCCATGACAAGAGGATTCATAATGAGCATCGAATCAGACATAAATTTGGAGAATAATTTGACAATTTTAAAGTGTCCTACAATCTTTGGCATCCTCCCTAAGTTCCTTTTTAGGTAATGCGTCAATAAATAAAAAGTGGATGATGCTACTCCATAAGAACGATAATTTTTATTATCTTTCTTGGTTTGCATTCAAATGGACGTGTGGCAATCTCACGTTAAAAGAGAAATCATGTTTATTTTTATTATTGAATTTTTTTTCTTTCTTTTTCTTAAGGAAATTAAAAAAATGATAAAAAATCGAAAAAAAATTTCGAAACCAGGGCTAGATCCTTGGACCAGCCCTGGCATCTCGTTCAATATTAAGTACTCCCTCCATTCCTAAATATAAGACTCTTTAGACAATTTGAGAAAATTAAGGAAGTTGTCATTTTTACCTAAACTTTCAATATTATCCCCCACCCTCCCTCTCTCTCACTTCTTTGTCATAAAGAAAGGAAAATGTTGAGGATATAATTGGAATAAATTGTTGACAACTAATAAAACAACCTTAAACGACAATTAATTTGGATACCTAGATATCTCCTAAACGACAATTAATAGGGAATTGAGGGAGTATACTTCTAGGAAGTAGCTAATCAATTTAGTTCCACCCCTGGAACTATCAATCCATTCATCGATTTCAAAAAAAAAAAAGTGACATTGAACAGAGAATTGCCTGCACAGGCACATCACAAAAATCCTGCGGAGGCGTGCATCATTTTTAGACTTTTTTTTTAAAAAAAAATTATAAATACCAAAATGCTAAACCACACCTGATCCATTTCCTTTTTTTCTTACAGTGTGAGCCGTCAGCTCTTTGTTTCTCTCTCATCTCAAATCCATTTTTCTTTTCCTTTTCCTTTTCAACACCCAATCCCTCCTTTATTTTATTTTTTTTTTTCCTTCTTTTATATATATATATATATATATATATATATATATTTCCTTTTTATTTTTTATTTTCTCTTTTACCAAAATCCGTTAACTATTGAAGATTCACACTCAAAAGGCGAAAACGAGCTAGATGGTCGCGGGAGTCGCACTACAAAAAAAAAGACCTTTGGTAACGAAAATTTTCGTTAGGAAAGGTCAAAAAATTCGTTACTAAAGACCTTTAGTAACGAAAATCGTTTGTCACCAAGTTCGTCCTGAGAGCCCCGTCGCTAAAGGTCTTTCCTAACGAATAATGATATTCGTTACTAAAGGTCTTTAGTAACAACCGAGTTTCGTTAGGAAAGGTGACCTTTAGTGACGAAATATTTCGTTACTAAAAGTTTTACAAAAAATTTAAAATTTAAAGCCATGGAGCTGGTTCCGAGCCGTGCAACTGTTCACCCATTGGAGCCGAGCCGAGCCGGAGCCCCCTCTACAATAATGTGGAATAAAGTCTCCACATTTTCATAGAAGTGGGAATCGAACTCAAGACCTCCAACTTGTACGTCATGCACTTAATTAACCACTGAGCTACGTTGGTCATTTGTTACTTATTGTTCCTATTATATTTCTTATAATGAAGTTTTGTATTTTGAACCTTTAATTATTTTAATTTCTCTTTGTTTGGTGATTTTTCTTTTTATAAATAAAATTAAAATTAATACATTTTCGTCAATGTATTTGTGTATTAAGTTGTTATAAAAAATCAGAATAAAATTATTCTAGTTGCAAATATACTATTTTTTAGTAATACTTTTAATATAAAGACTAAACAAATATAAAAATTAAAATTATATTCTAAATTATATCATACTTATATATGTATATTCTTAAAAATTTAAGACGAAACTTTTCGTGACAACTTTTTGTTTCGTTAGAAAAGGTTGACCTTTCGTAACTAAAAAGGTTTTGTCACGAAAAGTTATACCTATCGTGACGAAAATGTGTTTTCATAAACCTTTCGTAACGAAACTACTACTTTTAGTAACGAATATTTTTTTCGTTACGAAAGGTCAACTTTTCGTAACGATTCCAAATTTCGTTACGAAAAGTATACCTTTCGTAACGAAAAATGACTTCGTCACGAAAGGTTCGTCATAACAGGTAGTTTTTTTTGTAGTGACGTCATGGCCCTAAGGAGCCTTGAGGCCACTTTTTCTCCTCGTTCCCACTTTAACCAGGGCAGTATTATTTTCTTCCTTTTATCTTTTGCTCTTTATTTTCACATTGAGGACAATGTTCGATTTAAGTTAGGGGGAATTAAGTTGTGGATTGTTTATGTTTACCTTTAGTGTTTTATTTTATTTGTTTTCGTAGGTCTATTTTATATTTTTAGTAGTTTTTCATATTATTAGAAAATTAAAAAATAAAAAAAAATCATAAAAAAAAGTATACTAAAAATCCGTTGATACGTTAATTTTAACAATTTTAAGCATTATTCTCCATGATTTCCAATCTTTGACTCGTGCCACCAGAAAAATTGGAAAATTAAAGGAAAAAAAAATATGTTTTTGAGTGATTATATTGTGTCTATGTATATGTGACAGAACTTGTATTTGGAATTAGACTTTGAGACCTTTTAAGATCACCCTTGTTTTGTTGTTGATTCGATTTACGGTTACCCAATACACTACACAACTCTTGACTCTGAATATATAGCTATAAAGGATCACTAGGTAATTCTTTTAATTCAAAAAAAAAATGCGAAAAAATGTCGAATGTTTGTTTTCGGGGCTCTACTCTGCTGCTCTTGGTTATAAAAAAGTTGAAAAAGAAAAAAAAAACACAATCAACACACTAAGAGTGTGAGTATACGAAATGAGCACACCATTAAGCGAGTGATAAGAAAAGTCGCACTCCTTGGTGCCCGCAATAAAAATTGAAGAGTATGAGTATGCGAAATTAGCACGCCAGTAAGCGAGTGATAAGAAAGTTCACACTCCTTGGTGCACTATGAGCCCAATAGAAACTTTGAATGTGGTAAAGAAATTGAAATGATCTTGCTCAGTCTTACTTTAATTCTATATATTCGTGAGTCAAAATAAAAGCACATTGCACAAGGGTACTTATGTATTTAATTGTAGCAAAAAGAGGTGTGAAAGATAAAGGTATGTTTGTCTAGTTCTTAATACAAGCTTCTTGAATGCATACTTTTCATGAAAGAATAATGAGAGATTGAGTGAATTGCCTTATAATATATCATTACTCGTATTTGTGGCACTTGTTATGTTGGAATGATTGGAGATTAATATTTGAGTTGTTAAACTTGTTGATTCCATGGTTTCTTTCTACTTGTTCTTGAGAAGTTTTGTCTGCCGGTCTTACCTTGTGTCTAAATTGCTTGAGGACAAGCAAATGCTTAAGTTGGGGGGAATTTGATAACTCGTAAAATTATATATATTTTCTTCTATTTTAATAGTAATTTTGAGCTTCAAAAAGTATTTACATATCGAGTTTTGAGTTTAGAATGGTATAATTCTCACTTTTCTGTGTTTGCACTTGTAGGGGCAAAATAGTCTTTTGAAAGGTAAAAGTGAACCGAACTTGCAGAATAAGCAAGAAGCTGTTGGAATTGGAAAGATGTCTTTACAGACAAGAAGAGAAGATATGGCAACTACTTTAAAGGATGTTGATGAGTTTTGGTTTATGACAACTACTTTTTGCTAAGTTATGGCAACTACTTTAAAGAATCTTGAAGAGTTGTATTTTATGTCAACTACTTTAAAGGAGGTTGGAGAGTTTTGATTTATGTCAGTTACCTTAAGCTAGTAGGGTTATATTGCTATAAATACTCTTTACTAGTATGAGGAGAGATATTCAGACATTATTAGATTATTTTAGGTTTTAGTTTTTCTCTAGAATTAACCCTCTTCTAGGGTTAATCTTTATAGTTCTTTTATTTACAAATTTCGTAGACAAGATTGAAGCTTTCATTGTTGTCGGACCTTTGAAGATTATTTTAATTTCAAGTTCGAGACCTTATTCGAATTCATGGATGTTTTCCTATATTCTCTCTTCTAATTTGTTATTGAATTTCTTCTCTAGTATTAACTAAATATTTATTCCAAGGCCATGATGTAGCTAGATTAATTTTATATATTATTCTTGTGATTTTGTTATTCAATAGGTGTTGTGAAATTAATTTATTATTATTATTTTTAATGCTTTTGAGTGATTAGCTACCACTCAAACTGTCTTTACATTAACTTGGAAAATTTGCTACAACTGACCTTGTTAATTAGGTTAAATAATTTGAACATAAATTGCATGCAAAATAGACATATACTTGTATGGTTTGTGCGATCTTTATGATTTCATACGTCTAATGCATTTTTATGGGTTAAAATCAACATAGACATATAGTTGGTTTATTCATGAGAATATGTTTGATAAGCCTTGAAAGAGGTTATTAGATATAATTGGAAATCGATCGATTAATGAAACTCACTCCAGAATAACATATCATTAGGATAATATATTGGTTAATTTTGTGATTTCACGTGCCTTAGATCTTTCTCTTATCAAACTTCTTGTGTAAGTTATTTGTTTTATGTTAGTTAATTAATTTAGTGTAATTAAATCATCATCAACCATCAGATTTATTTTACTTACTTTTGATCATTGTAGAATTATTTACTTAGAAATTAATTAATCATTATTTTCTGTGGGATCGACCTTGACTACTGCAACCATGACCTAGTACACTTGCTAGTATAGATTTTGCGTATCACTTAAGGACAAAATTGGAAAAGACACGATTTGGGTAATCGTTGATCAACTCACATAATCTGCCCACTTTTTGCCTATGAAAATCACAGCTTCTATGGATACTTTGTGCATATGTATCTGAATGAAATAGTCTGACTTCACGGGTTTCTGGTAGGTATAATATCAGACTGGGACTCACGTTTTGTGTCGTTGTTTTTGTCACACCCTGAACCCGGGTGATGATTTGGCAGTGTCACATTGGTCGATGAGACACCAAAGTCCATCCAAAATAAGAGTTAAACATCGGAATTAATGTAGTACAAATAATTCTAAGTATTATATTATTGAAATAAGTTCTAAGGGTAAAGAAATAAAAGAATTATCTAAAATCTCTAAATCATAGCCTGTTATGGATCATTCTTCATGTTCCCCTTCCCAAGCATCGTCATCATATATAGGATCAACATCTACATCACCTACATAATAGAAAACGGATGGACTGAGCTCCAGGGCTCAGTAAGGACCAATATAATTATAGAAAAAAATAACAAATCGATAGACACAAAATAGTTTCCTTTTTCCTAAAATACCCATTTGAAAACATATTTTTGACACGACACAACACAACACAACACACACTATGAACACACTATAAATAAACTGACACTACACTGCACAAGTCGCACATGACACTGAACACTGAACATAACAATACATAAAACCTCACAACACAACCCCGCGGATGAAGCAATTGCCAGCAGTATCATCCGTGGGTACCTACGGACGAAAGGATCATCCGTGGTAAGACAGTAGCTAATTGTGCTTTTGCGAAAGATTCCTAGGACGAATTAATCGTCCGCGACCTGCGAAAAACAGAAAAATAAGTGCACACATGCACCAATTCTACACTAATACTTCCCAAACCCAAAAGTGACCAATTAGACTCTTTACCAAATAACAATTATGACAAAAAAATAAAAACAAACAAGTTAAAAACAACAATTAAGCGAAATAGCCATACTTTTCATGTCTAAACGCTTACACAATTGAATTTACGACAAACACCATGCTCTGCCCATACGGTACACACGATTCTACACTTGCTTAGACACTACGAGCATAGCTACTGTTGTGACTCGACTTCCCACAGTTTGAGCTCAAGTATCAAGTCACGACTCTACGACAATAACTGTAATGGTCCTGGGTATAATTAAAATCAAGAAGGCCCACAAATTCTAACACATGGGTTCAGTTTCACCCCTGAACGAACATGTTCACAATTTAATGACTCATCCTACATTGTATCATCATCCAACACCTTGGACTCCACAAAACCGTTGAAGTCTCAATGATATACTCATCATGTTAAGGCCCACAAAGTCCACATCACCAGATCTCTCGGGATCTACACATTCACGTTTTCATGTTCACTACAAGAAAACTGTGTAACAGGGACGGACATTTCCGTCGCTAAACAGAAACGACCGAATTACGTGGTCGTGTATTTTTTGTCGCTAAGAAAATTACTGAACGAATACCGATGGAAGATCTAGCGACGGACTATTCCGTCTCTGATTAACGACCGCATACTGACCGAATGGTCAATATTGTTGACTTTCTACTTTGGTTATTTACCGACCGAATACCGACGCACATTCTAGCGACGGAATTATCCGTCTCTGTCTAACGACCGAATACCGACCGAATGGTCCATATTGCTGTCCTTTGACTTTGACTGTATGACGACCGAATACCGACCGAATGATCCATATTGTTTACCTTTGACTTTGACTGCCTAACGACCGAATACCGACCGAATGGTCAATATTGTTGACTTTCGACTTTGGCTATTAACGGACCGAATACCGACGGACATTCTAGCGACGAAATATTCCGTCTCTGAATAACGACCGAATACCGACCGAATGGTCCATATTGTTGACCTTTGACTTTGACTTTCTAACAACCAAATACCGACGGTAGTCTAGCGACGAAATATTCCGTCTCTAGTTACCGACTGAATACCGACCGAACGGTCAACATTGTTGACTTTGTCTTTGACTCGTGCAGTCGTTATTCCGTCGCTAAATTGTTTTAAATTTAAAAAAACAAATCTGAAATTTAATTAAATCCCTATTATAAAAAAACAACAATACGCCAAAAAATACAAACCAGAAACAGTATCATTAATAAGATCCCAAATAGCAAAAATAATCAATAAACCCAAAAATAAAATTACATAGCCAATTATCTTACTAAAACCACAAGTTTACACTTCTCATTTACATTACAACACTCACAATCAAAGTGTCCCACTTCTCATTAGATTACAACACTCACAATCAAGTCCACACTTTGCATTACATTACAACACTCACAATCAAAGTGCAAACTTCGAATTACAACACTCAAAATCAAAGTGCACACTTTGAATTACAACATTCACAATCAAAGTGTGCACATTACATTACAACACTCACAATCAAAGTGTCCACTTCTCATTAGATTACAACACTCACAATCAAGTCCACACTTTGCATTACAAAACTCACAATCCAAATGCACACTTCTCATTACATTAAATACTCACAATCAAAGTGCAAACATCGAATTACAACATTCACAATCAAAGTGTGCAAATTACATTACAACACTCACAATCAAAGTGCACACATTGAATTATCAAAACTCACAATCAAAGTGTGAACTTCTCATAAACTCCTTGATGTCATTCATATGTATATCCTTGGAAATGCATGAGTAGCAATCTGAAAATTCAAGAATCAAATTATTTTATGACAATAAAATTACTACTTTGAATTATGTTAAAAAGTTATACAATATGACAATTAATTTATGTTAATAAAGTACAAAAAAACCAACAAATATTACTCACCTGCAATATGTGGAATTCCAAGAAGCGAGAAAAGCTTAATCATTCTAAATCATAATCCGACATAAATTAATCCTCTTCTTCAGAATTGTCATCACCCGACATATCCTCATCATTATCATCATCGTCATCATCTTCATGAACACGGCTCGTACCGGCCACAAGTACAACTTCACTTTCCCTTGACCGGTGTGCAAGTTGACCAACTTCAGTAATAGTTGGATCAATGCGACTCGTCTCCTCCCCGCGTACTTCGTCCTGATACGGTACCGGAACACCAGGAAAGTCAAATAGACGTGGTTTGGAACGACATACAACCAACCAATCATCCCTAGATGTTGTCTTACTTCCCGGATAAGGTGTGTAGTAGACTTGTTGACATTGGGAAGCAAATACAAATGGATCGTAACCCTGGTAGGTTCTTTTCCTATGGATTTCTACAAGTTTATATTGAGGATGCACTCTTAAACCTCGATTTGGAGTTGAATCAAACCAGTCGCATTTGAAAAGAATTATTTTTTGGTCAGGTAGTCCAGCAAGTTGAACCTCAATTACTTGCTTCAACTCACCGTAATAATCTCCTTTAACCTATACCCCGCTGTTTGTCGTTCCTTTTCCATCGTTGTGGGCTTTTGTGTGAAATCTATAACCGTTAACAATGTAACCGGTGTATGACATCACTCTCCTTGACGGGCCCCAAGACAGATTTTTCAACAAACTTTCGGAATGTTCCTGAAGGCTATGTATCTGTTGAGAACAACAAAAGTTAAATTACTTTAATTATGCATTCTTAAGACAAGTATATTTCTAAACAATACCAACTTACATGAGTTCCAAACCATTTGGAAAAATCATTATAAACCCGACTTTGAAGTTCTGCCTCCGTTATCTGCGAGGTTTGATCATGTATTTCACTGACAAATTTCCTGAGTTACAAATTAAATGACAATATTATTATTTGGCCACTTTTAATTATATTAAAAAATTGAAGCAATAGATAGGTTTACTTACTGAAGATATGGTTCGACCTCTTCACAATTCATTAGGATATAATTCATGGTTGTTTTATAATCTTTATCAGATAATAGAATATTTTCTTTTTTTTCCAAATGATATTCCGAGTAAGTTGCAAATTGATAATACATCTGGTCCGCTAATCTTGTCTTCACCATCATTTCTCCCAATGATTGTAACTCTCGTTTTCACGTGGGGTTCGAAATAATAGCTAAAGAATGTAGCAGCTTCTTCAACCATGTATGCATTGCAAATTGACACTTCAACTCTGGCCTTGTTCTTTATCTCCTTTTTCAGATGGTTCAGGTATCTAATTAAAGCATATGTAGTTAATCACATTGTAAATACGTACATGGAAAATAAAATGAAGTTGAGATACCTTCAGACATTGGTTGTTACCTCTTGAACGGGTACATCCACCTAAACTGTACCGGCTACCAACCTTGGCTTCGTACGGAAGGTGAATCGACAAGTGTTCCATCACATCAAAAAATCCCGGAGGAAAAATTCTCTCTAACTTGCACAATAAAACAGCGATAGTGTCATCCAATTCTTGCATATTCGCCACACTCAACTTTGGGGAACACAAATCTCTATAGAACAGACTAAGTTCAGCCAAGGGACCCCAAACATTTGTCGGTAGTACTTCTCTAAGTGCTATAGGGATAAGTCTCTCCATGAATACATGAGAATCGTGACTCTTCATTCCAGACATTTTCAACTCTTTCATATCAACGCATCGCGCCAAATTCGATGCATATCCATCTGGGAGCCTTAATTCTTTAACCCACTGCAAAACCATCTCTTTTTGTGCCTTGGTTAGAGTGAAACATGCCTTCGGTTTCGTTGCTTTACCTCGGCCATCGTGTTTAATATTCAATTCCGGACGACTGCAATACCTTTCAACATCCGCTCTAGCTTTAACATTGTCTTTAGTTTTACCTTTCATGTCCAACACCGTGTTAAAGACATTATCAAACACATTTTTTCATTATGCATGACATCAATGTTGTGTCTTATCAAAAGTGTCTGCCAATAAGGACACAATCAAATAACATACTAAGCAAATGCCATCAAAGTCTAATGAATAATGCCGAAGATAAAGCTGAATGTATATGCAATTATTGCAAAAACAAGTTTCAGATGTGCTAGCAAATGTGGAACCACCCACTTGAATCGACATATCAAAGACGAAATTTGCCCCATGTACAAGAACAATCAACATAAAGAACTAGAACAAGAAAACAAAAGTAATTCAGAAACACGACACCATCAAGACGTGATTATTAAGTAAAGACAAAATCTCTAAGAGGAGCAAGATCGGAGACATACATATTTTTACCTTCAAATTTATACTTTAACTATATATTATTTTTTTTGAGAATTCAACCTTCCCGTAATTGCAAAAGATCTCCCATAGTGCCAAATATCTTGAAAAGAACAGTCTTTGATGAAAAGATGTAAAAAACAAGGCTAATGTTTAGGGTACTTTTTCAAGTGAGCTAGAACAAATACACTATTATGCTCAGATAGTATGTGATCTCGCATTGCCTCATCAATTACGCCTATGTGCTTCATCTAAAATTTCAATGAATTAGAATGCATTGTTGATTTCACCCAGAAAACATCATGTGAACAACACTTTCTTCCCTTAGAGGAATCGTAAAAGATCTCTCAGTCCCAAATATCTCCAAAAGAACAGATTTTGATTAAAGTTATCAAAACCAATTCAAGAAACTAGAACAAAATACAAAGTTTTCAAATCCAAGCATGTAAGAGAACAATAAACCATAATGTCTGTTCTATTAATCAGTAGAATCAAGCATTCATATGACAAATAAGAAATAATCAGCCACAGCTGAAATCATTCAAACTTCATACAAAACCTAAACGTCAAATTCTATTATTAACTTATCATAAGAACTAAACAAAACAAAGACATTTATTCCCCCACTAGCTCCTCCCTGATCTTCAAATCCATGAATCAGATACAGTTCTCCAATTCACAGGCCAATCACATTAAGAATTAAGTACCAAAGCACATAAAAATCACATCCAATAACAAATTAATTACTTTCCGTAACAAATTCCTTAACAAGAAGACAAAATAATTGTAGTACAAATTTAATAGGAGGAAGAAAAAAAGGCAGACTATAGCCATACCCCAAATCCTGAGATTTTTTTTTTACCAAAATGTCAAGAAATACATTAACACAAAAATCCCACAACAAAAATCCCAGAATAGTCCAAGATAAAAAATCTGCACAAACAAAACACAAAAAAATAATAATAATAATAATAAAAACTGAAAAAAAAAATAGTACCTTTGAATGAAGAAATATCTGAGGAAAAGAGGAGATTTCGATGTGCCTGACAATGTGAATAAGAAAGTTAATGTACATTTAAACTATTATTAATTTCAGGAAAAAAAAATTAAAATGAAGGAAATCACTTACTCTGGGGTGAAGAAGGAGATGGTGGCGTCGGAGATGCTAGGCGGTGGCGAAGTGGAGGGATGGCAGTGGCGAGGTGGAGGGATGGAGGTGGCAGAAGAATTCCGTCGTGAATGTGAAGAGTATTTTAGGGATTTCTGCTCAAGCCGTGGAAGAAGAAGATTCTTCTGCCTTCATTTTATATTTTTTTTGAGAAACCAGTCTACAAAACGACGTCGTTTTAACACTGTTATAACTTCCGTTGGTATTCGGTCGTTAAATTCCGTCGGTATACACACAAAACGACGTTGTGTTGTGTCCTTCATTTATTACTTTCAGAATATAACTGCTATACTTTCCGTCGGTATTCGGTCGTTAAATTACGTCGGTATTCGGTCGGTAAAACACACAAAACGACGCTGTTTTGTGTTCTTCATTTATTACTTAAAAAATATAACCGTTATACTGTCCGTCGATATTTGGTCGGTAATTTCCGTCGGTATTCGGTCGGTAAAACAAACAAAACGACGCCGTGTTGTGTCCGTCATTTATTACTTTAAAAATATAACCGTTATATATTCCGTTGGTAATCGGTCGTTATTTTCCGTCTGTAGTCGGTCGTTAAGGTATGTAAAAAGACGTCGTTTTATGTCCTTCATTTATTATTACACCGTTATGTATTCCGTCGGTATTCGGTCATTATATTCAGTCGGTCGTTACTTGTGAACAAAACGACGGCGTTTCAATTTTGTCAACGGGACCGATGTGGCCTACAGAGGGGCGACGAAATAGCGACTGTTTATTTTCGGTTTCTAGGAGGTCGGTATTCGGTCGTTAAAGTTGTTACCTAAAATTTCGATCGCTAAATTCGGTCGCTATTTAACTGTTTTTTTGTAGTGGTTTATATCCTTCGAACAAGTCTTGTCATTTAGTAGATCGTAGACACAAGCTCAAAATGGGGCGACGACTCCACCAACCAAAATCACATAAGACTGAAGACGACATGACCAAATAGGACGACACAAGTATTGTCAATCAATTCAACAATAATCAATTCAGACGACCGAATCGATAACCAAATAAACAAGCTCGACACTCATAACTATCATGCGGTTATAATTTCCCGTCCTCTACTAAAAAACAAATTACATTAAGTTTTTTCTAACTAGTTGTACTCTTTTCACTTATTTTGAATAAAATATCTTTTTAATTGTTAAGATTTAACTCTAATTTCTAATCTAACTGCAGTTCTATCACTAGATTATTGTGTATTTTCCTTTTAAAAAAATAACATACATAATTAATCTGCAAGTTTTAAGTTTGCTTTTGGCTAATTGGTGAAATTTGTCCCAAAACAATTTATGATTGGTGACTTGGGTCCTCAATCAATTTTTTATTTATTTTAGGTCCTCAAACAATTTGCGGGTTTGCACCATGGGTCCTTCTGTTCAAAAACCCGCTAGTCAACGGTTAGTCAAGAAAAATTTGAAAAATTTCACATTAATAACGAAGGGTAATTTGGAGATTTTAAGTAGCGACCCACATTACCGCCTCATTCAAATTACCGCCTCATTCTATAAATTAATATGTTTGAATTAATAGGAATTGAACTAATTCACTCTTCCATAGAGAAGATAGTTACGGCTTCAATTTTGAGCTTTGAAAGATTTGAAGATCTAGCACCAGAATGAAGGAAAATTTGAGGGAAGAGGAGGGGGGCCTGAAGCTGAGTCATCATCTTGTTGATTTTTCAGCTTCCTCTGTTTCCCCAACATACGCATTGGATGATGATACCTCACTGTAAGGTTTTTTTTAATCAATCATCTTTTATATAATAATTTGTGTTTGATCATTTTTGTATAATCATCTTTTATATAATCCTCCGCCGCCGCAGGTAGAAATACGAATGAAAATGGCGGCAGTGACGATGTTTTGGCGAGGAGTTGAAGAGACCGAGGTTAGTTTTGACACCGCAATTGCAAACGGTTCGTTGATGTGGTGGCGTACTTAAGGATTACGCGGGTCGGATGTGTCGGGTAGGTGGTCGGTTAGGAATTAGGATAAAAACTGGGTTAGAAGGAGTGAAAATACTATGACAATATTACCCCTTAATTCGGAATTCGGAGACATGTGCACGGCACATGCAAATTTTTCCCTGAAATTTTAACAAACAGGGAAGGCGCGTAAAAATGTTGTGTTATTTAAAATTTAATTTAAAGTTTATGATATTTAGAGAAAAAACAAAATTAGTTGATGTAGTGATTTTCTCTATATAATTGTTTTCATTTTATTTTAATTATATTTTGGTAACTCTACCAATACTAATAAACTTCTAATTATTTTTAATTCTCAATTACAAATCTAATTAACCACTTTTTTCTAGGTGAATCACAATTAAATCTCTCAATTACGATTTTTTTTTATTTTTTATTTTTAGGTCAGCACCTTAATTCCTAGGAATTTTATTTGCCTCACGTAGGAGGCGGGTGTCGAACCTGGGACCTCCAGGTCGCAGGTCAAGGCTTGCCCCACTGGGCCACGGCCTTCTTGACTCTCTCAACTACGATACACGTGCAAAATGCCCTCGACAATCGTACACATAAATAACACTTAACATGTTATTAAAAGTTAAATAGACATGTAATCAAGTAATGACACGAAATAAATTACGCTTACGCAATTAATCACATAAAAATTTTACACATAAATAACACGTAAGAAAAAAATTTCGGGTATCACAGTTTTGGAGGAGTTTCAACGAGGCAATGAAAACTAAGTTGTCCTTAAAACAACTAGGGGCTTGTGTATTGAATTTCAAAGGTAGCTTGGTGGATCATCTAACTTTGGTTGAATTCGCCTAAAACAACAGTTTCCAAACAAGCATCGGAATGGTGCTTTATGAGGAATTGTGTGGCAAAAATGTCAATCAACGGTATGTTGTGATGATATTGGGGAGAAGACGGTAACAAGATCGGAATTAATACAAGTGACTAGCATTAGTAAACTTATAGCTAAAAGTATTAGGAGTTCACCTAATTAATTATTAATTATCTAATTATTAAAGCTTAACCTAATTTGTAATCTTTAAAATAATGAGTAGATATGTGCAAAAACCCGACATGTAAATCATCAACACGCTTTATAATAGGTATAGATTAAATTTTGTAATTCCACCTTAGTGTTTCTTCCTACACAAAAAAGCGATACCCACGCCCCCAGGACCTATACCTCCCGATCAGACATGAATTGTTTCTTTGCACACTATAAAGACGTTCAATCTGTCAAAGTAAAAGCATAAAAAACAAAAAATGGAAATTGCAGTCCAATACCTTGTTGCTCTTCTTCTCTTCCCACTCTCTCTAGTTCTCATCTTTCTCTTTAAGAAATGCAGTTCATAGAGTTTGGCGTTTTAGGCGCTGAGAAATTCGTAAATGATAGAATGAAGAAATACTCTCAAGAGGTATTTCAAACCTCAATTGTTGGGTGAAAAGGTTGTAATATTTTGTGGAGACAAAGGTAACAAACATGTCTTTACTAATGAAAACAAACTTTTTAGTTCATGGTTACCACAATCTATTACAAAGACTATAATGTCCCCAGACTATGCTCAAAGTTCAACCAAGAAATTACTAAAGCAATATGTGCCTGTTATGGATGAATTAGCTCGAGAACATATCGAAAAAGAATGGGCACCACATGACCAGGTCAAAGTGTATCCACTTACGAAGAAATACACGTTCGACTTGGCTTGTCGATTATTCATGAGTGTAGTTGATCCTATTGAAATAAAAAAGTTGGCTGATTTATTCCACCTTCTAACCAAAGGAATGATTTCCGTGCTAATCGATTTTCCTGGCACGGATTATAATAGCGCAATTAAAGAAGATAAAATGGTCTGCAAACAACTTTATAGGATTATTAAAGAAAGGAAAAAGGAGTTGATAATGGAAAACAAAGAAATAGACGAAAGAGATCTTTTGTCGCGAATTCTTAGTTTAATGGGTGAAGAGGGGCAATTCATGAGTGAAATGGACATCTCTAACTACATGGTTGGATTACTTATTCCTAGACATGACACTCCAAGTTCCACAATCACATGTGTCTTCAAACACCTTGCTGAGCTTCCCCACATTTACAATGAGGTTCTCAAAGGTAACAATAATATATTATTATCTTCAGAAATTAACTACTCCCTCTGTCTCAAAGTATCTGTTTGTATTTTTTTTAATCAGTCTCAAATTAACTGTTAGCTTTCTAAATAAATGACACATTAATGATGATTTTTCCAATCTTACCCCTTATATTGAATGTGAAAGAGAGAAGACTACAAGGTCCCAAGAATTTTAATAATTCGTAGTATTCCAATAATATCTGAAAAAACTTATCATTTGTATGATCTTGGCCAAAATATCTTATCCAAAATTCAAAAAGACGCATTTTAGAAATCCGTTTTAACACAACTATGTCCGAAAAGCTTATCAGAAAATCCAATCCACAACCTATTACATAAACTAGCCGAAGAGCTCAATACCAATTGCCTCACAACATCTCTCTACTACTAATATAACCATCCACATTACTCTAAAATAAAATACAATTAACAACATGGTATTTGCATTCGAAGAGTATTTTAAACACAGTTTTAAAGTTTATTTCACATCTAATACAACTGAAAGAATGTTATAACTTATCAAACAATAAATTTGAGGACTAATATGAATACTTGGAAAGTTTAAAGTGCAACGTAAAGAAACAAGAAAAAAATATAGGCTTTATATTTTAATAACTATCAAATAGAAAGAAGGTGTAAATGCAAATTGGAGAAATACAGGAGATGTAATGATACATATTGCTTAGGTTAATTAGATGATTATAAAATGTCAACTATGAAGGTCGGTTGTAGAGATCTCGTAAATTGTTCACGGTAAATTAATTTATTATTTATGATCATGGGAGAAAATCAAATTTGGGATCTCTTGATTTTATAAAGAGCGTGTCATCAATGAGAAAATCTTCAGTACAATTGTTATAATATAATTAGTGTAAAGTAAATTGTTCACGGTGAATTAATTTATTATTTATGCTCATGGGAGAAAATCAAATTTGAGATCTCTTGATTTTATAAAGAGTGTGTCATCAACGAGAAAATCTTCAATACAATTGTTATAATATAGTTAGTGTAAAATGGTACAGCAGACTAAGAATTATTTAACCGTAAATATTGATTTTCCGCATAAAAAAGTAAACAATTTTAGGAATTAGTAAACAATTTCCGCCATCAACAGATTTGTCTATCTTCACGGCGTCATTCATGACACCAACGCTTTTTATTTTAAGTTTCATATGTTTCTGACTTTGACTTGAATTCATATTGTGATATCAATAATGCAAAAATGTCAAGTTAATTAAGATCAATGATAATGAAGGGGCAAAGACTCTTCTGATTTGACTAATACCTCGTCATTAATTTTTTAGTGAAGGAATATAAATTAGATAAGGTCATTTCAATTATTTTGGAGGCCAAAATATTAAATAGCTTTATCGTTTTTATTAGAAATACACATATCGCTAACAAAAAAATTAGCGTATTAACGATTGAATCCGAGAAGCCCAAATTCAAAAAGATTACATATATTTTTTTTAATGGAAACACATACTACATTTGAGACCCCCCAATATTTGGAGGTCATGTTTAGTCGAGCATACCGAACTTGCTAATAGCCAACCGTGAAATTAAGTAATAAAATTATCAATGAGCAACCCAATAAGATAGGATCGGCCAATTTAACTATGACCCAGCCAAGTGTCCAATCCGAATTTATCTTAACATCTGGAAGTTAATTGGACCTGTCAACATTGGCAAAACTCGGGTCAGACCGAGGTTGGACCATGAACTCTGTTAACCCAAACCAAATTTTATTATAAATAAATTTTGGACAGAAACAAAATTTGTAACGTTTTAGCATCTGATTTTGCCACGTGAAAATATGTCTCCTATCTTCTCACGTTTCTTTAATCTTCAATTTTTAACTGCAGACCAATTTCTCCTCTTCCTCGATCGATTCCAATTTCAATTTTACCTCTATTTTTTTTATCTCCAACTTCTTCCTCTGCCATCGACTAAAACTACGAAAAGGTAATTCAAAATAATCAATTAAGTTATTGAATCAAATAATCAATGTTATAGAAATTTAGATTACTCTAGTTCGCCGATGTTCGTGTATATTTGCACACTATAAAGACGTTCAATCTGTCAAAGTAAAAGCATAAATGGAAATCGCAGTCCAATACCTTGTTGCTCTTCTTCTCTTCCCACTCTCTCTAGTTCTCATCTTTCTCTTTAGGAAATGCAGTTCAGGGCGTTTGAATCTTCCACCGGGGCAACCCGGATGGCCGATAATCGGAGAGAACATTGAGTTTGGCGTTTTAGGCGGTGAGAAATTCGTAAAAGATAGAATGAAGAAATACTCTCAAGAAGTATTTCAAACCTCATTGTTAGGTGAAAAGGTTGTAATATTTTGTGGAGACAAAGGTAACAAACATGTCTTTACTAATGAAAACAAACTTTTTAGTCCATGGACACCAAAGTCCATAAGAAAGACTACAAGGTCCCAAGAATTTTCATCAAATGATGAGTTACTTTTGGGTCTCAGACGTCGATTTCTTCGTGACATTCTCAAGCTTGATGCTCTCAAGCAATACATTCCAGTTATGGATGAATTGGCTAGAGAACATATCGAAAAAGAATGGGTACCACACGATCAGGTCAAAGTCCATACTCTTACAAAGAAGTACACATTCGACTTAGCTTGTCGATTGTTCTTTAGTGTAATTGATCCTAAAGAAACTAAAAAGTTGGCTCATTTAATTGACCTTATTACCAAAGGGATGATCTCATTGCCAATCGATTTTCCGGGTACGGTTTATAATGGTGCAATCAAAGGAGGCAAAATGGTGCGTGAAGAACTATCGAAGATTGTTAGGGAGAGGAAAAAGGAGATGATCGAGACAAAAGAAACAACCGATAGAGACATTTTATCGCGAATTCTTGTTGTGACGGTTGAAGACGGGCAGTTCATGAGTGAAATGGAGATCTCTAACTACATGTCTGGCTTATTGATTCCCACACATGATACTACTAGTGCTGCAATCGCATTTGTCTTCAAACACCTTGCTGAGTTTCCCCAGATTTACAGTGAGGTTTTGAAAGGTAAATATTACTACTCCCTCCGTACTAAATTATTTGTCCACTTTGTGTTTTTTGCACAGTAATTAAGATTTTATCAAATTTTATAGTTGATTATGGTAAAACGGAAAACATGATCATATTTAATATTACTCGCAATTCAATTCTACATTCTTCTCTCTTCCCTTCCCAACATTAATGGTGGTCGAATACCTGACTCGTAATTTAAAAAGGCACAATTCATTCCTGTATATTAGACGTTTAAGACCATTTAAAAAATTAAAGCTATATTTTCAGTCAAGAAAAGTTTCAGTATTATTTTCTCTCTCACTTTTCCAGCATAAAGATAAGAACCGATAAAGAATACTAATATTAAAAGAGTATTCTTTATAGAGTTGGTCAAGTAACCTAATAATGCTAATATTAGCTTAATAATCAAACACGAATCGGTAGAAGGCCTATAAAGTGGGATAGAAGAGGCTGCAAATAAAATAAATATTGATGATATAATTGGAATAAATTGTTGATAACTAATAAAATATTATTAAATGATAATTAATTTAAATATTTTTATATCTCATATACGAAAATTAAATGGGAATGAAAGAATAACAAATTAGAAGAAAAAAAAACGTTGGCTGAAATTCCACCTTATGCTCCATACTTATGTAGATCAAAATCCTATCGGGTTTAGAACCTTGACCCAGATAACGGTCCTAATAGGAGCTTGAACTTTGACTTAGTCTCCTTTGGCGTCTGCGGGACTAGCTTAATTAATTGTTGCGCCATCTAAGCATATGGACCCCTTAATTAATATTATATACTTTTCCGTCCCAAATTATCTATTCACTTTATATTTTATAGGAGAATTAAAATTTTATCAAATTCTATAATGAAATGTGATAAAATGTCAAATATAAACATATTTAATGTTACTCCCAATTTAATTTACTTTCTTTTCTCTCTTTATTTCTCTCTCTCCAATATTTAATGAAAAGAGTAAGATTGAAAAATTTATTATTAATGAACTATTTATTTAGAAAGTAGACAAATAATTTGAGACAGATTAAAAAAGAAAATATGAATAGATAATTTGTGACTAGATTATTTGGACAATCACAAATTAGTGACTTCCATCCTCGAGAAATGACAGAGAATCTCTATCTATATGAGTATATATTTGTAAACTGACACTAGATGCACAACGTACAAGTGTAATTGATGTCATGGACGGAATTATTATATGTTAAATTTAACGTATGTCAAATACTCCCAAATTATAAGATGAGTAGCATACTCACTGACTCTTACTTGGGGACTTATTATGATATTTATCCAATGAAATTACCCATCATTAAGAATAATATTATCGTATATTAATCGAATCACCTATGTCTAACAATGGGAATATAAGCCAAAAACATAGGCTATAATTAATATACCAGGTCTTATATATTATTATATAATGTTATCCATTGCATGTAAAGCTTATACCTTTCCCAATATTTGCACCCTTTATTCAATGGAAACATCTTCTTTTTTTGGGGGGCATAAATTCTAAAAAAGAGGTCAATTATTAAAAATAAAATATTAATTAAAAATAAAACATAATTAAAAATCAGACACCCAATTAGAATACATGGTTAATTTAAAAAATAACGGAAAATGATAACTTTAGAGGCCTATTTGTAATTAATTTTAAAATTTTCTTTTTTTTAAATTTTTTACCCTTCAAAACCACTATCTTGGGCTGTGTTGGGGAGGTTTAATTGGGCACATCGTAAAATGTTGTTTGGCATAAATAATCGGAAAAAAAAAAAAAACAAAAAGATTTCATGTGAGTTTAGCACCCGAATTAGTTGAATGACAAAAATAGCTAATTTCTTTATTACATTTTGCATAAAATATTATTTTTCAACCTAAAAACATTTAAACCTAATTTATATTCTATTCATTCTCAAACATTTGTACTTTTTCAGTTTATAATAATTTGTCACTTCAAACAACTAAAAGAGTATTAAATACTTTTTTTTCCATTAATTAATTAAATCAACAAATAATCTAAATCTTCTCAATTTGATCATTGTATTAATTGAAGGGTATAGATGTTTATGTTGCTCTGAATTTATTAATTTGAATCATTTACTTACTCCGAGTGTATTGTCTTAAAGTGACGAGTATAATTGTGAACGCAGAGAAGAATATATTATATTTTTCTTCACATAAAAATAAAGAAAAAATAATGCATATGAAGGTTTTGCATGACATTGATAATTTTTTGGCTATATATTTACAGAGCAAATAGAGATTGAAAATACAAAAGGACCAAATGATTTACTGACGTGGAAAGATATTCAGAAGATGAAGTACTCCTGGAATGTGATTTGTGAAACAATGCGAATCATGCCACCAGCACTTGGAGCTTTTAGAGAAACAGTAACTGAATTTACGTATGCAGGTTTTACCATTCCTAAAGGATGGAAGGTAAATATTTCACCCTCACAAAAAAACACATATTCTTTAACATATTTTTATCTGGATCCACTAGGGTCCAAAATGTTGTGTCTGGATCCAGACTCACCGAATGGAGACCCAAGTTGGGTCATTATTGCATTGAATATGAGCCTGTTTAATTAGAGTCTTGACTCAATCATATTGAGTCTCAGATCTCATATGAAAATTATAAATCTTAGTTGGGTTTTTGAGTACTTGAGTCTCTTGAGTCTACACAAATATAGTTTAGAATTACTACTCTTGGATGCTATTTTTATCTGAATCCATACGCATTTGATTCCCTACACAATTTGGATCTGGATATAAAAAAGATATATCTAAATTCAGATTGTGTGAATTGAATCTGTGTCTGGATCTAAATCTTTAAATCCAATTGACAGTTTCATTGGTACCCCACTGGAATGGTACCAGGAGAAAGTTTTCCCTTCTACGACTTGTAAATATTATTAATTATTGTGCAGACATTTTGGACACCGTATACAACACACAAGAATCCCGACTACTTCCCTGAGCCTGAAAAGTTTGATCCATCAAGATTTGAAGGAACTGGTCCCTCGCCATACGCGTATGTGCCCTTTGGTAGAGGGCCTAGAATGTGCCCTGGAAAAGACTATGCAAAACTGATATCTCTTGTTTACCTGCACAATGTTGTGAGAAGATTTAGGCTTGAAAAGTTAAATCCAAATGAGAAGATTGTTCACCATTCATCTCCTGAGCCTGCAGAAGGCCTCCCAGTTCGCCTCCATCCTCATAATAAGAAATAATTTTCATCTTTTCTTTCTTGTTGAATACATAATTTTTATATTTGATGTAAAAAACTAGCTACTTGTGATATTAATCATATGCAATAAAAGTATCTTGTATGAGCGAGAATTATTTGCATTGGTTTGGGTACATTAAAAGAAGGTCAAGTGATGTTCAGGTTAGGAGAGAATTGAAGGATTAGGTAATATTGAGGCCATAAGAGGCAGAGAGAGGCCGATAAACACTTGGACGGAAATGATAAAAAGGATGTGAATTTGTTAAATTTAGATAAGAATGTATTAATGTGGATGACCTTACGCAATTTTTATTTAGTTCATGTAGCTGACGCAAACTTTTGTTATTAACGCTCGGTTGTTATTGTAATAAAAAAATATTTTCTTCGTTATTATATTCCCCATCATTTCCTATACCAAAGCAGCCACTTGCACCACCCCTACACTACCACCTGCACCACCAATACCACCTCCAGCTCCACTACCAAAGCCTATCAACTAATTCATCATCACCATCAAATGATTTCTTTTTCTTTTTCTGTGTTTTCTCCTCCGATTTTGCAGAAGCAGAGGAGGTAGATGTTTTTGAGATATCCATTTCAAATAATCAAAAGAGTTCCAGGAAAAAAAAATAATAATAATAAATGAATTAGGGTTAACAAAATTTCATATCGTTTAGGGGGTGTATTCGATTGGGATTTAAAAGATTATTTTGAGATAAATAAGTCTTGTGGTATTCAATCAAAACTCTTAAGTAATCTAAATAAGTCATGTGGTATTCAATCAGGACTATTAGGATTTTTTAAAAGTGATTTTCAAATCCAGTGATATTCAATCAGGACTTCTAACAAGTAACAAAAACTTCCAAATTTCGATAGATTTTTTTTTTTAAATTAGGAATTTGTGAGATTTTTTAGTGAAAAGTATAAATACCAAACCCTTTAAAAAATCTCACCCTAACCCATAAGACTTTTTAGTGGATTTTCATGATTTGTTTATTTGTTACATTTTTCATTGACTCTTGTAACTTTGAAGGTTTGCTTTTATTTTTATTGTTCCATTCCATTTGATATCGTTTGTGTTATTGCTAATGTAAGTAGTGGTGATCACCGAATTCGAATTCCCCAATTCGGTCATTTCAATTCGGAGCAACTTTTTAGAACCTAAAAACGGACCCAATTTGGATTCGAATTCAGAATTACCGAATTCGAATTGACCGAATTGGCGAATTTGGAATTCGTTTTTTGCCGAATTGACCGATTTCACAAGAAAACTCTAAGGACGGAATTCCCACTTCCGTTTTGGACAAAAAATTTGTTCCAAAAAAAAGAGCATGCCATGGTATGACCATTCTGCTCAAATAGTGTCAGTGTAATGCAAACTCCCATTTCCGCGCCATACGCGTATGTGCCCTTTGGTAGAGGGCCTAGAATGTGCCCTGGAAAAGACTGTGCAAAACTGATATCTCTTGTTTATATGCACAATGTTGTGAGAAGATTTAGGCTTCAAAAGTTAAGTCCGAATGAGAAGATTGTTCTCCATTCATCTCCTGAGCCTGCAGAAGGCCTACCAGTTTGCCTCCATCCTCATAAGAAATAAATTTCATCTTTTCTTTCTTGTTGAATACATAATTTTTATATTTGATGGAAAAAAAATACTACTTGTGACATTAATTATATGCAATAAAAGTATCTTGTCTGAGCGAGAATTGTTTGCGTTGGTTTGAACACATTAAAAAAGGGTTGAGTGATGATCAGGAGATTTGAAGGGTTAGGTAATATTGAGGTCGTAAGAGAAAAAGGCAGACCGAGGAAGACTTGAATGAAAGTGATAAAATTAATATGAATTTAATAAATTTAGATAAGAGTTCTATTTTAAATCGAAAGAAATTAAGAGAATGTATTAATGTGAATAACCTTACGCAATTTTCCTATGATTCATGAAGCTGGCGCAAACTTTTGCAAACATTTGAGAAAAGGTGAATGTTTTCGAGTTTCGGGAGATTTCGCCGTATCCTTTGGTGCAAACATCTTCCCCTTTCCTTTTAGCATATACTTGATTCTGTCAAAATTTGGCAAAAATTGTCCTCTTCCAGCTGATCCTGAGGATGATGAATAAACATTATTGTATTAGGCAGCACAGATTAGAGCAAGATTTGCAACCTCTGGTGTCTGACATTTCTCTTCAAAAATAGTCTGATTCCGATTTCACCATATATGTCATCCAATGTATGAGAAATGAGTTGAAAACTGCTCACTATCAGGATAAGTATCAAGCAGTAGAGAAAAATATTTTTTCAATAAGGCTTTTATATCAAAGCTTGTATGATTCCATACCTCCATAGCCATTGGGCATATGAAAAGAGCGCGTACGGAAGTTTGGACCTCCTCATTACATATAAGGAATTGAGGTTTTATAGCATTAACTCAGTTTGATAAGTTTTGGCAAGTAGGCAGAACACGCTGGAAAATCTTCCAAATGAAGGCTTGTAGCGTAGGAGGGATGACCAGTTTCCAAATGTCCTTCCAGTGGTCAAAAGTGTTTCGCTTGGAGGTCGAAGGACTTTCTTACTTTCCGCTCTTAATGTCGACTTGCATTTGATATCCAGACTTCATAGAGTATAATCCATTTTTCGTATATCCCCAAACAAGGCGATCGGGTGGCCAAGCATCACAAAGTGGCACTTCGAGCATTTCTTAAATCTCATATGATGAAAAGTATTGCCTCAGTATATCCATGTTCCATGTTACATGTTTCATGTTCCATGTACCTCTTTGGTGGTCAATGAGCCTCGAAACAACCATTATCTTTTGTGATAGATTCATATCTGACGGGGCTAGTAGTTTAAAAGTACTCGGGGTAGTTAGCAACTTATTTCCCAAACATTAACCCGCGAGCCATCACCAATCCTCCATCTTAATCCTGCTTGGAGAAGTTCCCGACCTTTAAGGATTCCTTACCAAACTATAAAGGTTCACCCCTAAGTGGCACGGTTAGGAATCTTCCTTGGGGGAAGTATTTTGACTGTAGCACTATGGAGCAAAGAGAAAAAGGTTGGTGAATAGTGCATCACCCTTACTTTGCCACTAAAGCATTGTTAAAAGCTTCTAAATCGCGAAAGTTAAGCCCTCCATGATCATTTGGTTTGCATAATTCAGTCCAAGCACTCAAACAGATCTTCATGTGATTCTCATATCTACCCCATAAGACAGTTTGGATCATGCTTGTGATGGACTCTATTATATATTTGGGGAGAATAAAACATGACATTACATATGTGAGAATTGCTTGAACCACCGATTTTATTTTTCAGTGGGGTCACATGATCCTACTAAACACCATGAGGCCCCACCATATTAGTATTTATATTAGTTTATTCTACATGTTATAAACTATTTATATTAATTAAGAAATGAGTACTTTATAAAATAATCAAAGTATAAGTATCTAATACTAAATTTTATTTTTTTAGTGAGATCATCAACTATACGGCAAAGCCACCTGATGTTTAGTGAGATCACGTGATCTCACTACGTGATGTCACTAAACATCAGGTGGCTTTGCCCTATTTGTAGTTGATGCTTCAAATTTTCTAATACATCCATACTTTCCATAGCTGATGGAGACTTAAGGAATTAAAAAATTTCTAGGTGTAACTGATTTTCGTTCATTCAATCAAACTTCACAGCTCTGACATCGGACAATTTTTTTTACTCTTTGCAACACTTTCTAGTTATATCACACGTTTATGTTCTTGGGGCAAAACTGATAAAATACTATGACTACATATAAAATTTATTATACCTAAGTAATATTTTTAAAAATCTCGCCCCCGCCCCTCGTCTTCGTCCCTGCTAATCATGAAGTTCCAATAATCTTTAGGAAAATTCTGTGTGGACCTGGGTTATTTGTGGGTTCATGAACCACTTGATCCACATTGAGTCACATCACCCCGTTTATTAAAAAAAAAAAAATACGCCTCTTTATTTGCACTATTAAATCCAAAAGGGGGAATATTTGTTTTTTTAAATAAAAGAGTGATGTGACTCAATGGGGACCAAGTGGTCTAGGTTCACAAAAGAATTATTCTAATCGGCTTTATGGGGGTATTATTAATATTATTGTTTTTTTTTAATGAGGAAAAGCAACTAATAATTTAATTCCAAGAAAATGCATTGAACCTGAAAGCTAAAGGATGGAAGCAAAAACGAAGCTTACTGAGTTGTTTGGATCATAGCCAATGCATTGAATTGACTTTGCTCTACTTCCATGAATGATGTCGAGACGATTTAGACAATTGGTAACCAGAAGAAAAGTCATGGTGTCACACTCTGTGGCTGCGATTCCAAGCGTGATTCAAGTAGAGACGAAGGTACGTAGAACTTTCATTTTGAGGCAAAAAATTGTAATAATATACCAAAATTACATATAAAAATTGTAAAAATGTTGGGGCGAACTTGATCAAATATTTTGAAATACATATAAAACTTACTAAATGTAATAAGATTTTTAAAAATCTCGAGACTGTCTTCGTCTATGAATTTAAGGGCATGAGAGTATTCACGTTACCTATCTAGAAATCATTTTCACGATGTCCAAATGAATATATCAATGTGATATGACACATGGATTCATGAGTATATAGCATACAATATTTCTTTATACTTATTTCATGTGGGGTGAAATTGATACATGAACATTTATATATCTCTCAACTCTCATCATATCCCGAAGTTACCTAAGAGGGGACCCTTAACTGTGATTAATTCTTCTCAATTTTCTCCAGATGTGATTCACTTCATCTAACTTCTCGTGTTGGATTCTCTAATATAATCTAATTTTTTTTCATTAAAAAAGTTAATGAGGAAACTACTCTAAAAGCAGAAGGGTTGTCGATCTTTAAAGATTTTGAAAATAACATATTTTATCTTTAAATGTCTTTTAGAGAAAAAATAAATCTTTGAGAAAACCTTTCTATATATACATAAATAATTTTTCTTTTTCTTTTTTTGTTAGTAAACTTTTACTTTAACTCTTTCGGTACATAAATTATTTTCGAACTACTATTATTGTCAAATTAGTGTAAAATTTGTGATTTTAAGCCATTTTGAGCAGGTGTTCTGTACATATTTGCCAGTCTTAAAGGTATTTTTTTCAATTTAAGTCCTTAACATTGGAAATATGCGTAGAACAAGTGAGCAAAAGTAGTAAGAAACCACTAATTTTATACTAGTTTGACAAAAATATTAGTTTGAAAATAGTTTATGTACAATAAGGGACAAAATAAAAGTTTACAAAGAAAAAAAAATGAAAAATTGTTTAAGTATATGTAGAGAGCTCTTCACAAAAAACATTTAATATTGAGTTTCGCTACTAAAGAAATATTTATTGAAACTTTTTTATATGGACTTGTACTGTATGTCTTTTGCAAGCTGGACACACAAAGTCTAAAATTTGAATTTCAACGAATATTTGGAAAAAAAAATTGAATTTGATTTTCTCCCTCCAATTTTAGAGGCCAAAAATTGAATTTCAACGAATATTTGAAAAATAATAATTTGAATTTGAATTTCTCCCCCCGAATTTTAGATGCCAAAACTTGAATTTCTCCCACCAAAAGTGAGACCAAACTAAGCCAAACCCAAACCAAACCTTATCCAAGTACACCCTTAACTAACAAAGTTGATTTTTTTACCATCTTGATTGTTTCTATAGTGTCAGTCAATTTTGGACAGGCAAAATTGAAGTTTAATTAATAAAATTGACAATTTACTACCTTAATTTTCTCTATATTGCCAGTCAATTTTGGACAGACAAAATTGAAGTTTAACTAACAAAATTGACAATTTACTATCTTAATTATTTCTGATTGAGTATTTTTGTCTTCTTTACAAGTCAATGTTTTTGCCAGACATTTTCAATTGAATTATCTATACATCCTTATGGAGCTAATCATTCTCTTTTCTGCTTTCTTCCTCTTGTGCTTCATACTACTAAAACAAGCCAAGAAACCCACAAGTCTCAAACTGCCGCCTGGACCTCGGCCTCTTCCCATAATAGGGAACGTGCATCAGCTTTACGGTGGCCTAGCCCACCGCAAGCTAAGGGATTTGTCCGAGACATATGGACCCCTGATGCACTTGCAACTTGGCGAAGTTTTAACTATTGTTATCTCTTCGCCTGAAGTTGCAAAAGAAGTTTTTAAAACACATGATGTCCTTTTTTCCCAAAGACCTTCGTATTTCGAATCATTGAGGAGCATGACTTATGATTTTACCGACATTGTATTCTCTCCATACGGGAGTTACTGGAGAGCATTGCGTAAAATCTGCACGATGGAACTTCTGAATCAAAAGCGAGTGCAAACATATAGATTCATTAGGGAAGAGGAGACTTCGAATCTCATGAGATCGATTTCTTCGAAGGAGGGATCAATTGTGAATCTTAGCCAAATGATTTTCTCATTGACTTATTGCATCACCTCTAGGATTGTCAATGGAATGGAACATAAGCTAGAGATAGCAATGAAGGTTTTTGATGAAATACTAGAAAACATTCTTAATGAACACAAAGAGGAAATGATGATTGAAAAGGGAGTGTCAAAGTGGAGAAGCAAAGGCGGACTTAGTTGATGTTCTTCTAAAAGTTCAGAAAAGTGGAGATTTTGAAGTTTCATTGACTGACAATAACATTAAAGCAGTTATCTCGGTAAGCTGATTCTCCATCTCTTCTTTAATAGAAGTCGTTTTAGTCTTCATATTTTATCCAAATAACGAACCTTTTTAAACTTTTAATGTTGTTTTATCAACATCTCGTACTATTTGTTAAGAAAATAAAAGAAAAAAAGAAGATATTAAAAATATATGAAGATTAAGACATATAATTGAAAAGTCACAAATTAGTATAGTGTGCATATTTTAAGACATTTCTTGTAGATTGGAAAAGATTATTTCTATTCAATTTTAATGGAACTGCTTTCAAATATGCAGAACATTTTCGGAGCAGGGAGTGATACATCATCAGCAACTCTGGAATGGGCAATCTCCGAAACATTAAAAAATCCAAAAATACTCAAAAGAGCACAATATGAGGTAAGAAATGCCTATAATGAGTTAGGAAATGTTGACGAATCAAGAATCGATAAACTAAAATACATACAAGCAATTGTTAAGGAAACCCTGAGGCTACATCCACCGGGACCTCTTTTAGTTCCAAGAGAATGTCGCGAACAGTGTAACATCTTCGGATACGACATACCTTCTAAGGCCAAGATTATTGTGAACGCTTGGGCGATAGCGACGGATCCCAAGTATTGGAATGACGCTAAGATATTCGACCCTGAAAGATTTCTTGATTCTCCAGTAGATTTTAAAGGAAATAATTTTGAATATATCCCTTTCGGTGCTGGAAGAAGAATATGTCCTGGTATACATTATGCTCTTCCTAACATTGTGTTACCATTAGCCCAGTTGTTATTTCATTTTGATTGGAAACTTGATGGTAATTTGACACTTGAAGAATTGGACATGACTGAATGCATGGGCATTGTGGTCAGAAAAAAGAATGATCTAAATCTGATTCCACTACTTAATCAATGTTCATCTTTGAAAAAATTAATTTAGGTGAAATGCTATTACTGTGTTCATGCCATACCAATAATAATGCGTAATGAAGGTGTTCCATAGTAATATATTACATGTGAGAAGTTTTATGTTTTTAAGTTTTGTGATATAAATGTAATAAGTATCATAAGAGTTATGGCATTTGTCCGGTTGCTTTATTTCTCTGTTGTAATTTCGTGACACTTATTGGCAGTTATTTATGAAAAATATTGTTTGTCCATAATTAGTCTTTATGTGTTTATCTCATTATTCAGAATTCACTATGCAGATATCCGTTTAATTTCATTTTTTTGGCTTTCATTTTATACATCCGTTAATTAGCATCCATCCAAATTTAATCACAATTTAATAACTGCTGAGAGAAGTGGAATTGCATGGATATTCACGTGAGAACTTCTAAATGGTTGGGACAAACACCGGATGTTAATTAATGTTGAGAACTCGAGAAACACATCATGAATAATAATAAAGAAGGAAAATTTCCGCTATCAGCAGATTTGTATATCTTTACGACGTCATTGATGTTTCTGACTTTGCTTTGATTTTTTATTTATATTTTATGTCATTGGCAAAAGATTTAGATTCATATTGTGGTATCAATAATGAAAATAAGTGAAGTTAATTAAGTTCAATGATAATAAAGGGCCAAAGACTCTTACGATTTGACTAATACATCGTCATTAATTTTTTTTTTTTTGAGGGATCGTCATTAATTGTTGAGTGAAGAAATATAAATTAGGCAGGGTCATCTCAATCATTTTTTGAGCTTCGTGTTAAATTTTAAACTAAGATCCTAAATAATCAAAAAATACATTCTTATGAGAAATATATATATATATATATATTTTTGTAAAATTGAGAAACACGTTCAATTTCAACAAAAACAAAATCCAATTTTAATAAATAAATTAAACAAAAATATTATAAATCAGTGTATCGAGTATTGATCTCCGGAAGGTCGAATCCAATAAGATTATATATAGCTTTATGTTTTTATTAGAAATACACAAATATCGCTAACAAAAAGTTAGTGTATTTAAATATTTAATCTGAAAAGCCTAAATCCAAAAATATTACATATACTTTTTTTTTTAATGAAAACACATGTATAAACAAAAACAAAAAAAAAAAGATTTGGATCTAGATGCAAAAGAGTTGAGAGTGCATATAGTGATATACTATAATAATATGTTATTCAATCAACTAACCAATAATTACATAAGTGATGTAATTGAAAAACGTTTACTACCTAAATAACAATGTATTGGGTGATTAGCAAAAGCTAACTCAGGTAGAAGTAAAATATGCATCTTGGCCTACTAAAAAATTTCGAACTTTCCAAATGAACATGGTTGTTCATTTAAAGAAAATAGTTGGAGAGTCATTTAATAGAGTTCTATTAATGAATTTTTAAAGCATGATACTTAAAACCTTTTAAAGCATGAACTTAAAACTTTTGAGTTTTTTTTCTTCTTCATCGTTTCTTTATAATTGTGACATGCTGAAAATAATTAATTGTGGTGGTCCGTATGTTCCACTACCAAACTTAAAATTTGTATATCCTCATTCATGTCCTTAACCAATTAGAAACTTCCTTTATTTACTCTTATGTTTTTAATATTTTTAGAGATCCAACATATCATGAAAAACTATGAACTATGGTTAGTTTTCACCATGTCATAACATAAAAATTCTCTCGATCGTTAATTTTCAGTAGTGAATTCAGACAGCGAGATTCATGAATATGGTTAGGTTCATAACAAAATTTTGTGCGATCTTTTGTTTTAATTTTAAAAAATTATCACGTGTATTATAAGCTGTCTTCTTTTTTTATTATTATTTATAGGAATTACGGTTGAAAAAAAAAACAAAGAAAAGTTAGACATGTGGTAGTATGAAATAAAAAGATACGGTCTTTTCTATAGTTGAATTTATATTTAAATTAATAAATTAACTCCAAAACCCAAAATGAACTTGTAAAATATCTGAAGAAGATTTTGAACTAATCCCTTACAACTAGATGCCAAGCTCATGGATAATATAGATATGATTCAATTGATTTTGACACATTATTATTAAGATGATCATATAACTATTAGCTTCATTACATAATATAAGTCGTTTAAACATATAATATAAATTGTCTAGGATATAAACCCTAAATTTCTTGTTAAATATTTTGGAGTATAAAATCTACAATTGGGTGGGCTATATGTATCAAGTATAAAGACAAGGTGACCTAATTGATTTGTCTAAACTTCTTCTTAAAATTACAAAATAATTGTGTTTTGTATTTTAAAATTAGTTTAACATTAAATAATTATTGAAAACCAAACATAGATGAGACCAAACAAACCCTTTAAAAAAAAAAAAAAAAAAGACCAAACAAACCCTCTAGCTGACCATTGTTTCCTTCGAAATGTATCAAGACAAGTTTTGGCAAGTTGAATGTATGAATCTGGAGGTTCCGTTCTCACCTCGAGGATGGAAGTGAGACTTTCGTTTTGGGCTGATGTTGCGACGCACATCTGAAACGTGTCACGTCAGTCTAGTGTGTTAAACCATAGTTATTCTAATGCAAATCCCAATGTCTTCACTCTTGTAGTGTTAGGACAAATAACTAACTGCATTAATTTCCTAACCAAAGCCTAACTAATCTGACTAACAATAGTTATAGAAAAGTACAAGACTATATACACTACATACAACACGGGTTCTGCCCGTTTCCTCCAAGACCCCGCGAGTTTCCTTTTTGGACCCAATTTGCATGTTGTGTTCGAATCCTTCTTTTCTCCATCTGGGAATATTTTCTTTTTCATTCTTGATCAACCAATGTTGCACTTCATTTTCTTTCTTTTGCGTCTTACATAATCTTCCAAATTTTGACAGAATCAAGTATATGCTAAAAGGAAAAGGGGGAGATGTCTACACCAAAAGATATTGCGAAATCTCCCAAAACTCGAAAACATTCACCTTTTCTCAAATGGACGTTTGATAAAAGCGTTGGTACACAAACGTCGCAAAAATGTGTTTTTGTTGTAGTGTATCCACGTGGAAACTTCTAAATGGTTGGGACAAACACGGGATGTTAATTAATGTTGAGAACTCGAGAAACACACCATGAACGATAATAAAGAAGGAAAAGTGAGAACATGATAAAAAGATAGATAAAACTAGATTCGTTGAAAATTTACAACAAAAAGTAGTACATAGTTTGAATAACTGAACTACTTAGACCCTGCCCGTTGACGAAAAAACAACAATAACTGTCTTTTACGACATTTTGTACCAATTTTTTTTCAAACGTCGTTTAAAACTAAAAGGAGTAAGTTAAAGTAATATTTTTTTTGCAAACGTCGCTATATTTGTATTTTATACGATGTTCTATAGTGACGGTTATAGTAATTGTTGTTCATTCTGCAATTTTTATGTTGGTTAGCGATATATACATTAAATTTTTGTTATATATTATTATTTTTTATGACTCATATAATGACATTTATATATTACGTTGTTAGATCTTCTGATTTTTCAGATAAACATCACTATATTTGAATTTTATACGACGCCACTTATTTTGGGATAAAAACTTAGTATTGTGATGAGTTTGACTTCTACCAGTTAAAGAAATCAAGTTAGTGGAACCCGAAGGAGCGGATCCTTGTGGGAAAGTGAAGGTAGGCAAGTTGCCGAAACAATATAATTCTTGGTGTTCTTTATCTTCCTTTCCTTTATTCTTCCGGTTCTTTCTTTATCAAATTGTTCTCTAAAATAAAACATCTTCAAAAGAATAATTTCTTTGAGCAATGACAAGTATGACCTGAAAGTATACCGAAAGATAGTGTGTAAGTGATACTTAAATTATAAAATAGCATTAATAAGTAAGATCTCAACTAACTTATTACTGTTTAGAAATAGTTTGAGAAACTAAGAAAGCGTTTTTCTCAGTCTACTTTAAACAATGTCTGTTGGAATGAACACTTCTGATATGGACCGGGTCCACTGGACCATGCGATCCAGATTTGGCCACATCACTGTATTTTCTTCTCTCTCCTCATTCTGCAGGGATGTGGCCAAATCTGTACCACATGGTCCACATGGACCCGGTTCATATCAGAATTTTCCCTGTTGGAATAGCTTGATATCACTCTTGTCAGGTAGTGTAAAAAAAAAATTTAAAAGACCAATTGACCCCTCGTGGAATGTAACTGGAACATACATATAGATTGTTAGGTCTTACCAACTGCCATGATCAAGTTATTTGTAGAACTATGATTATCTCTCCATATAATCGATTTAGCAAACCTTGTAGATATTATACCTTTGGCTAGTCTCTCCAATGATCGATTTAGCATCATTTAGTTATTTTAAACTCAATTCCACCCCAATTTACTCGCTTTTATTTTAATGAAATTGTTTAACAAATCTATCTATGTGGGTTCGACATTGACCATCACTATCTCATTCTCTGATTGCACAAGTTGTATAGAGCCCTGCAGAAACACCTTTAGACTTTGACCGGGCCGTTTTTAAGGAGCCCAAAACTCCTTACCAATCGCAAATTTAGTCCCAAAATATTTTATGACTTGTGGGTTAAGTTAATTTTTTTAATTTTTTAATTTTTAGATACTGTAACATTTTACGATTAGCGGATTAGGTCATTATGTTTAATTTTCTACCAGTCAATGGTTACTTAAGAGGTAATTTAGGAAGATCAAATAATCTATCATATTCTCCCTATTATTAAAAAGCAAATTCATATAATTAGTCCCAAAATATTTTACGACTAGCGGATTAGGTTCTTTTCCCAATTTCATCTCTCTCATCGACCCGACCCGCCACAATTTCCTCTTTCTTCCTCACCCCAATTTCAGCATTATTCTTCATCCCTCCATATCTTCAATACCCAAATCAATCAATCCATTCATGGAAATTCATACTCCTAATGTAAAAGATGGAAGCAAAAACGAAGCTTACTGAGTTGTTTGGATCATAGTCAATGCATTGAATTGACTTTTCTCTACCTCCATGAATGATGTCGAGACGAATCAGACAATTGGTAACCAGAAGAAAAGTCATGGTGTCACTGGGAAAATTCTTGTATGGGACTGTCCCAATGAGACATGTGAGACATAAATGCAGGCGGGACATACAATACAGGTGGGTGTGGAGCCGGTCACATGAGACCGTCCCATGCCAGACTCACCCCACACTCTGTGCCTGCGATTCCAAGCGTGATTCAAGTAGAGACGAAGGTAGAACATTTATTTTGGGTAAAAAACTGTAATAATATACCAAAATTACATAAAAAAACTGCACCCAAAAAAAAATGTTTGGGGCGAACTTGATCAAATATTTAGGATAGAGTTTTATTGTAACATGACTTCGAGTGGAAGATTGTGAGCGAACATTCTGTTCGTATATGGCGTGGTCGCTGACCAACTACTCTACGCGATTTTTAGCAGATCTCCCCGGCCTAATTTTACGTGTTTAAAAGTTTGCAGACAAGAACTCTGAAAGTTCTGAAAGGCCTCTGGTTTGGGTGTGACCTCGGTTTTGCTATTGCTTTTTTAGTAATAGTGTTTAGTTATACAATCATAGAATTTTGTACTATAGGACACTTATTCTTTAGATTTTTCCGCGAGTCTTGTAATGTTCTGTCAATAGATATTATTTTCTTTTAAAAAAAAAAAAATAATTAATTCCAAGAAAATGCGTGCATGCTTACGTACGTATCTCATTCTGAGCCTGAAAGGTAAAAGATGGAAGCCAAAACGAAGCTTACTGAATTGTTTGGATCATAGTCAATGCATTGAATTGACTTTGCTCTACCTCCATGAATGATGTCGAGACGATTCAGACAATTGGTAACCAGAAAAAAAGTCATGGTGTCGCACTCTGTGCCTGCGATTCCAAGCGTGATTCATGTAGAGACGAAGGTAGAACTTTTATTTTGGGGTAAAAAACTGTAACAATATACTAAAATTGCATATAAAAATTGCACCCAAAAAAAAATGTTGGGGGCGAACTTGATCAAATATTCTGAAATACATATAAAATTTACTAAATATAGTAGGATTTTTTAAAAATCTCGGGACTGTCTTCGTCTATGAATTTAAGGGCATGAGAGTATTCACTTACCTATCTAGAAATCGTTCTCACGATGTCCAAATGAATATATCAATGTGATATGACCCATGGATTCATGAGTATATAGCATACAATAATTCTTTATTCTTATCTCATGTGGGGTGAAATTGATACATGAACATTTATATAACTATCAACTCTCATCATATCCCGAAGCTACCTAAGAGGGGACCCTTAACTGTGATTAATTCTTCTCAATTTTCTCCAGATGTGATTCACTGCATCTAGCTTCTCGTGTTGGATTCTCTAATATAATCTACTTTTTTTCCTTAAAATAATTAATGAGGAAACTACTCTAAAAACAGAAAGGTTGTCGATCTTGAAAATAACATATTTTATCTTTAAATATTTTTTTTAAAAATATCTTTTAAAATATTAAGTTTCGCTACTAAATAATTATTTATTGAAACTTTTTCATAAGGACTTGTAATGTATGTCTTTTGCAAGCTAGACACAAAAAGACAAAGTTTAACTAAAAAAGTTGATTTTTTTACTAGGGTAAATGGTGTATTTCCTGAAACAATTATCGCTTGACAAGTTTGGTCCCTAAAGATTGTTTGCAGCTTTTTAGATCCTCAAACAATTTTCGCTTGGTAAGGTTGGTCCTAAACGATTGTTTGCATATTTTTAGGTCCTTTTGTATTTGTTAGTCAAGTGTACATAGGTATAATAGGAATTCCACATATTTTTTAGATAACTAATATCATTTGTACTCAATTGTAAATATAATGAAATATATATATACCTAATTATAAAACTAAAAAATAAAACCATCATCCAATTCCAGCCGGAATGGAGGAGCAGCAGAGGGAGAAGGGAGAAGGGAGAAGGGAGGAGGGAGAATGAGGGAGGAGGGAAAAGAAGGGAGGAGGCGGTTGGAGGGGGCTGGAGGGAGGAGGGAGGAGGAAGAAGAAGGGAGGAGGGGGAGGCGGCTGGAAGGAGGAAGGAGAAGAGGAGGCGGCGACTGGAAGAAGGGGGGAGGATGGACTGAGCTTCGGTGCTCAGTAGGGACCAACAAGAAGAACAAACAAGTATATATAAAAAAAAACAAATAAGCTAAGTAGTCATATTCGTCGCATCTAAACGTTTACATAACCGAGTGCACAACAAGCACCACGCGTTGCTCATACACTACACTCGATTACAACACCGTTTAAACACTAAGAACATCACTACCGCTATGACACACAATCCTGCCACATGAGCTGACTCATCTATTCACTTCCAATCAACAATAACGGTAATGGCCCTAGCTATTATCCGAGCTAGGACGACTCAGAAAATGCAGGCGCGGGTTTGGTACGGTCCCCCAAACGACGGGCCTAGGGTTTAAGGATCCATTCTTTTTATTGTGTCATTACCCACCACAATGGACTCAACAAAGCCATTACCGTCCCAATGATAACCTCATCAGGTGAGGGTACAGAGACGCGTATATCAGAAGACCTCTCGGGTCACAGAATTAGTATCAGAATGCAGTAGCGAACGAATCTTGCTAATTAGTCGTTCCTACACAAGAGCTCAGTAGGGGCGACGACTCGGTCGACCAAACCACATATGACTAAAATCAACGACTCTCAAATATAACGACCAAAGCGGTAACATTTATGCAAGTTCAATATAAGCCCAATTAAATCCAAGATTCACAATTATCAGATAATTATGACCATTTACATAAAGCAATATCAAGAACGCATTAATCAATAAACGAATTAGATTATAATGCAATTAAATGAAATCTAAAACATTTTATACAATATCGAAATAAAAGGCCAATTCACCCCTCGTGAAATATTACTGGAACATACATATAGATTTTTAAGTCTTACCAACAGCCATAATCAAGTTATTTGTAGAACTATGATTATCTCTCCATATAATCGATTTAGCAAACCTTGTAGATATTATACCTTTGGCTAGTCTCTCCAATAATCGATTTAGCATCATTTAGTTATTTTAAACTCAATTCCACCCCAATTTACTCGCTTTTATTTTAATGAAATTGTTTAACAAATCTATCTATGTGGGTTCGACATTGACCATCACTATCTCATTCTCTGATTGCACAAGTTTTATAGAGCCCAGCAGAAACACCTTTAGACTTTGGCCGGGCCGTTTTTAAGGAGCCCAAAACTCCTAACCAATCGCAAATTTAGTCCCAAAACATTTTATGACTTGTGGGTTAAGTTAATTTTCATTATTTTTTAATTTTTAGATACTGTAACATTTTACGATTAGCGGATTAGGTCATTATGTTTAATTTTCTACCAGTCAATGGTTACTTAAGGGGTAATTTAGGAAGATCAAATAAAATCTATCATATTCTCCCTATTATTAAAAAGCAAATTCATATAATTAGTCCCAAAATATTTTACGACTAGCGGATTAGGTTCTTTTCCCAATTTCATCTCTCTCATCGACCCGACCCGCCACAATTTCCTCTTTCTTCCTCACTCCAATTTCAGCATTATTCTTCATCCCTCCGTATCTTCCATACCCAAATCAATCAATCCATTCATGGAAATTCATACTCCTAATGTATTGAGGCATGCCCAAAATTAAGGCATATATTTCCAATTGGGTTGAACCAAACAAGTTATCATGAATTGCAAAAAGTTCACCAATGAGTTACCTTTTCTCAACTCATCAAAGATGAAAATTTACATTTTAATTGTTGTGGCTAAAATGAATATTAGAATAGTTTTAAGTTATTTTAAGTATGGAAGATTGATTTAAGTATGGAAGATTTGAGAAATAAAACAATGAGATTTTTGGATTTTGGAGAAGAAGAATATGGGATTTTGGGAAAGTAGGATAAGATGAAGGGAAGGAAGGATTTTGGGGGAGAAGGAGAAGATGGGTCAGGTGGGTGGGAAAGAAGATATATATATATATATATATATATATATATATATATATATATATATATAATTGGGAAAAGGACCTAATCCGCTAGTCGTAACATGTTTTGAGACTAATTATATGAATTATCTTTTTAATAAAAGGGGGAGTATAATAGATTATTTGATCTTCCTAAATTACCACTTGACCAACCATTGACTAGTAGAAAATTAAACACAATGACCTAGTCCGCTAATCGTAAAATGTTACGGTATCTAAAAAATAAAAATGACCTAACCCACAAGTCGTAAAATATTTGAGGACTAAATTTGCGATGTTGCCATAAAACAATGTATACTTTGTTTTTTTAAAAAAAAATAAAACAAACTACGGGGTGCGGGCTAGACAATGAACACAATATGTTTATTAATAATATGAACTAAATCCATACAATGAGAGTCTAGGAGTTAAGACTCTCTAACATAAGACACTCCTCTACGCAGTTGGGGATCCAAGAATAAATAATACTGGGGCACCCAATAATTCAAAATTTTATGTGAGGTCATTTATACATTTATCATTTAAGTGGAGCAAAATATTTGGGGATGACCTTGGAATGCCCAATTTTTCCATAATGATCCAAACATGGCACCCTTTTTCCTGGGCAATTTTTTTGGCAAATTATTCATGACGGATTTGCCAAATTCGTCCTATTCCGTCTTGGGCTGACGTGGACGGAATCCATCACACGTCAGTCTATTACGGATTTGACAAATTCGTCCTAGATTAGGTACGGATTTGGCAAATCCATCTTGAATAATTTTGAAATGTAATTAAAAAAAGTTAAATATGTCATATTATTTTGGCACATGCTTTTATTCTCTGTAAGAATAAAAAATTTCTAAAATGCTCAACATAATTTTCTAAAGCGACGGGTTCTTGAAAAAAAATTCAAATTCTAACACGAAATTGGGGATGGATTTGTTAGAAAGAAATATTCCTATAAATTCTCAACATACTTTCTTAAAGCGATGAGTTATTGAAATTAAAAACCCCAAATTCAAGAACGAAATTGTGGACGGATTGGCGTGGACAGACATGTTTAGATGTCAGATAAGGACGGAGCAATTCCGTTCTCGCCAAAAAAAATTCCCCAAAAAAATGTATCATCATGCTTGACACATTATGAAAACACTAGGCTATTTTAAGGTCATCCCCCAAAATATTTATTATATACTAATTTAATTCTTTTTCAACAGGACATGTGACGCCGTTATCACCATGCTATATCCATGACGGCCCCTACGATCATAAATACAAAGATCGCGAGTCACATATGATAGATCATTGAAAGCCTGAAACCGCCGTTATCACCATGCTATATCCGTGACGGCCCCTACGATCATAAATACAAAGATCGCGAGTCACATATGATAGATCATTGAAAGCCTGAAACGAGTAAGAACCCAACAATTATATGAATTTGCTTTTTAATAATAGGTGAGTATAATAGATTATTTGATCTTCCTAAATTACCCCTTGGCTAACCATTGACTAGCAAAAAATTAAACAGAATGACCTACTCCGCTAATCATAAAATGTTACGGTATCTAAAAAATTTAAAAAAAAATGACCTAACCCACAAGTCGTAAAATATTTGAGGCCTAAATCTGCGATTTTTCCATAAAACTATGTGTACTTTAAAAAAATAAAACAACCTACGGGGTGCGGGCTAGACAATGAACACAATCTGTTTATTAATATGAACAAAATCCATACAATGAGGGTCCAGGAGTTAAGACTCTCTAACAGAAGACACTCCCTACGCAGTTGCGGATACAAGAATAAAGAATATTGGGACACCCAATAATTTAAAATTTTATGTGAGGTAATTTACACATTTATCATTTAAGTGGAGCAAAATATTTGGGGATGGCCTTAGAATGCCCACAATTTTTCCATAACAAGCCAAAAATGGCACCCTTTCTCTTGGGCAATTTTTTTGGCAAATTATCCAAGACTGATTTGCCAAATCCTTCCGGGTCAGTTTTGGGCTGACGTGGACAGAATCCATCACACTTCAGTCTTGGACAGATTTGACAAATCCGTCCTAGATTAGGTACGGATTTGGAAAATCCGTCTTCAATAATTTTGAAACGTATTTAAAATATGTTAAATATGTCATATTATTTTGGCACATGCTTTTGTTCTCTGTATGAATAAAATTTTCCTAAAATGCTCAACATAATTTACTAAAGGGACGGGTTCTTGAATAGTAAAACTAAATTCTAGCACGAAATTGGGGACGGATTTATTAGAAAGAATTTTTCCTTTAAATTCTCAACATACTTTCCTAAAGCGATGAGTTATTGAAGAGGAAGAAAAAATCCAAATTCTAGCACGAAATTGTGGACGGATTTGTTAGAATAATTTTTTTTTATAAATCATCAACATACTTTCCTAAAGCGACGTGTTCTTAAAACATACAAATTCTAGCACGAAATTGTAGACGGATTTGGCAAATCCGTCCTAAACTGACGTGGATAGACATGTTAGATGTCAGCTAAGGACGGAGCAAATCCGTTCTCGCCAAAAAAATTTCCAAAAAAAGGTATCATGCTTGACAGATTATGAAAATACTAAGCTATTTTAAGGTCATCCCCCAAAATATTTCTTATATACTAATTTAATTCTTTTTTCAACAGGACATGTGACACCATTGTCACCATGCTATATCCGCGACGGCCCCTATGATCATAAATACAAAGATCGCGAGTCACATATGATAGATCATTGAAAGCCTGAAACGAATAAGAACTTTGTCTATCACAAGAAAAGTTAATAAAAGGAAAGATATATATTGATTCTTTGTCTGGATTTTACATTTACAATTTCATGAATTAGTGCATTATACATGTTCTTATTTCTATTGATAAACTAATCTATCTTTCTTTGGAGGTTAAAAGTAAATTAATTATCACATTGCATTTTAGCCTCAAAATACAAGTATTGTATATAGCCTCCAATTTTCAGGAGATCCTTGTTTGTAATAAGCTTGAGAACTGTTTTTTTATAGCCTCAAAATTAATTAAGTTTATTTCCTTGTCAGATATGAATTTATGACAAAAGATGATGGTTGTTTCTAGGTTCATTGACCACCAAAGAGGTACATGTAACATGGAACATGGATATGCTGAGGCAATACTTTTCATCATATGAGATTGAGGAAATGCTTGAAGTGCCACTTTGTGATGCTTGGCCACCTGATCGCCTTATTTGGGGCTATACGAAAAATGGATTATACTCTGTAAAGTCTGGATATCACATGCAAGTCGACATTAAGAGCGGAAAGTAAGAAAGTCCTTCGACCTTCAAGTGAAACACTTTTGACCACTGGAAGGACATTTGGAAATTGGTCATCCCTGCTACGCTACAAGCTTTCATTTGGAAGATTTTCCATCATATTCTGCCTACTTGTCAAAACTTATCAAACCGAGTTAATGCTTTAAAACCTCAATTCCTTATATATCATGAGGCGGTCCAAACTTCCGTACGCGCTCTTTTCATATGCCCAACGGCTATGGAGATATGGAATCATACAAGCTTTGATATAAAAGCCTTATTAAAAAAATTCTTTTCTCTACTGCTTGATACTTATCCTGACGGATAGTGAGCAGTTTTCAACCCATTTCTCATATATTGCATGACATATATGGTGAAATCGGAATCAGACTATCTTTGAAGAGAAATGTCAGACACCAGAGGCTGCAAATCTTGCTCTAATCTTTGTTGCCGAATACAATAATGTTTATTCATCATTCTCAGGATCGGCTAAAAGCGGACAATTTTTTGCCAAATTTTGACAGAATCAACTATATGCTAAAAGGAAAGGGGAGATGTCTGCACCAAAGGATATCGCGAAATCTTCCGAAACTCGAAAACATCCACTTTTTCTCAAATGGAAGCCCCCTAGAGAGGGATTTCGAAAACTCATTGTTGATGGAGCATGGACTGATAACTCTGGAGGTCCTGGGAATGATCATAAGGAACCATCAAGGAATTTTTGTAGCTGGGGCTGCAAAAATTATCTCCAACTCACTCAGCCCTGAATACGTTGAAGCAAAGACACTTCGATAAGGACGTACATTTGCTTTAGCTACTAGGATACCAACATCTCATTATCGAGAGTGACTGTCAAACTCTGGTCAACCAGGTCCATCAAATATAAGAGGATTTTTCCCTCATAGGTCACATTGTTAGTCAAATAAAAAATTTGATGGGAAATAACACAGCCAATTTATTTTTTCTTCACAAATCTTGTAATAATTCTACTGATAGATTGAAAAATCTTGCAATGAGACTTAGAGCCTCCACTCAGTGGTTTGGTGACTCACCGGGTTTTCTTCTAGCACATGTACTACATGAGATCAATTAATGATATATAACACATTTTTCTATTGTACCCGACAAGACATGAATATAGGTATGACATACTGACCAAATCTTATTAACAACGATCAGACATTTTATTTTAAATGTTTAAATACCCAACACCCGTTCTCGAGTCCGAGTAACAGAGATTTTAAACTTGGTCCCTTTCACTACTAGAAATATAGCTTGTTGCGACGAGATTTTTTGCGTCGGACGTTTATCGTTACAAATAATTGTCATTTGCGTCACGAATGACACACCAACGCAAATAACAGTACGACGTCGTTTCGGGATATGCATTTACGACCGCAAATTAATATTTGTGTCAGCAAATTAATTCGTCATGAAAAAGGGGATTATATGCGATGGGCTTCAGTCGACGCAAGAAGTTTCGCCACAAATAATCAAAATTTGCGACGAGATTCTCCCGTCACATATGAAGTGAAGGGATTCATGGGCGGAAACTCGTTCCAAACACCCATGAGTCCTCCCCTGAAGGATCCGCTCATACAAGACGAATCGAAAAACAGCAATAAAAGACTTACGATTTGGGTTCAAGAATCGGATTCTTGAATGGAAGAAGCTGTTTCTTGGATCGGATGATGCCACCGATTGATCTCCCTTTGCGGAAAGTCCCTCTACCGGTATCCACGCGACGAAACGGGCAGCGATTGCTAGCTCTTCGTTTTTCTGAGTTTCGGGAATTAGAGAGGAAATGGAGAGGCAGAAAACTGTTTTCTGGATCTCAAGGTATTTCGGCTGAAAGCATTGGGTGTCTAGGGTTTCGGCCAAGAGATCATTATATAGGGTGTGAGAGTTTGTTCCCAGAACTAACTCTCACGTCCTCAACTTCTCTTGGCAGTGGGAATCTAAACTCCCACGTCCTCTCAACCTCTTTTGGCAGTGGGAGTCTATAACTCCCACGTGCACTAGACTTCTGCTGGTAGTGGGAGTCTTTATCGGATAATAACTCCCACGTAATTCCAGCTATACCGAAAATGCCTCTTATCTCTAATTCGAATAATAACACTTTATTATTCTTAGAAAAGTGAATGTCAAATACAATGAACCTAGACACATTCTAGATTCATTGAATCTGGACATGAAGCTCGTTAGCTCGTCTATGCGTGTGACCTCGTAGGGTTCATATCACAATGGCAATGAAAACACATCTGAGTAGTAGTGTGAGTTCATAAATCACAAGCGGTCCCTAGCAGGACATTGTGACTACCCAAAGTGAATGAATATACAACGGAACCTAATATCAATCTACTATTTAATCCCTTTGTCTCGCGATATCCTAATTAAGCATAAGGCATGGTGGTCGTCACCCTTATTAAGCTTAATTGTATTTATGCTCGATCTCCGGGTAGATCTGTTTTCGACAAATAGCATTTGATAACCACTTTATCAAATACATTTGAGCACTGACCATGCATTTAAACAGTCTTTCCCTATCGAGGGGCCCATGGATATCTCTCTCAATAATAGAGAGGACAAATTCCTTACAATGTCTCTCACATTCAAGCTATGATAGGACACTACATCCGATCATCGGTCGTATTGATTACTCTGTTACAAGTAACGTCCCGACCGAGTCAAAACGTGGCTCCATTCATACTAGAATCAATGAAGACATAAGGTCTAAGGATTCTAAAATAGTATTGAGGAAGTAATACTTATGACTTAAGACCATGAAGTATTACTTCTCCGACGAATCACGTCCCAATACAATGTATCCCTATATATTGCATCTATGATGTGATTTGTATCCATTACACATGATCAGTAAAACAAGATCATCAATCAACAATCATACTAGTTTTATTTCATAGTAATTAGGCATTACATAAAACTAGGGACTTCTAGAATAGTAATTACATAAGCTAATGAGTTTTACTATCAAATCACACATGTGTTCTTTTTATTGAAAATATGATCAAATTTTCTTCGTGGCACAAAATATTGAATAACTTTTGATTGGGATTCAGCATGTGAATAAGAAAATTTGTCATAATATTAGTTGGACAAAATAGCCAACAGTTTGAAAGATTGGTCGACAGTGACAGTGATGGATGTGGCGGTGGCCGGAGGTAGAAAATGAGAAGAAAGATGAAGAAGGATAGGAGAGAGAATGATTGGCGGTGGTGGTAGTGTGGCGAGGAGGGTGGGCGAAAATCAATTGTGTCTTCTTTTAAATTGATGATGTGATAAATATGGTAAATTTTACTATGATGACTCTCAATTACCATTTAAGCTCATTAAACTGAAGGTTAAAATTGGTATTTGCACAGAAATTACATTGGCAGGAGGATTGCCTTGGCAATATCACTAGCCAAATATTAATACACAATGAATAGCAACATGGTACCCAAACTAGAAAAATATTTTGAACAAAATTTCCGATATTATGTCAGTGATGTCAGATGTTAAAAAATCCTTACTAACCCTAATAACCCCTAACATATCGGATCATTTACCGGTTTTTTTTTCCATTTTAATTCATGCACATGATTTTTTTTCTTCTAAGGAGCTAAAAATTAACACAAAAAGAGGGTTAAAAATGGATTCCTGGAATCCTTCTTTCATCAAATAAGGTTTCCGGAAATCCGTCTTTTGCTGAGCTTCCTAAAAAATGTGATATGTCAGCTAAATACAGATTCCCGAAATACATGTTTCCAGAACAACGGATTCAGAGAATCTGTTCATGCTAAAAATATTACTCTCTAAAAAAATATCATGTAATACCCATTCTACCAAAACATGGTCACTCTCATAAAAAAAACTCGAAAATATGGTAATAGTACAATTATACAAAGATGAACATTAGAGTTGATTTGCCTCCTCCTTGAACAGTATGAAGCTCACTTTAAGAATTTGCCCCTTAGAGGTACATGCCATCTATGTGGAAAGCTTTTTTCATTTTATATATTTATTTATTTTTAAACCATTTTGTAATATGTTTGGATTATGTCTCAGATTGATATTATGATCTCGATTTTAATAACTATATTTATGTATATAACTAATTTTTTGACAATGTTGTTTTGTAAAATTCGAAAACATTATAAATTTAATATACGAATTTTGAAAACCTAATAAATTTTATATAATATAGTACAATGCATTTTTTAATTGAAAATAAATTATTTTTAATGAAATTTAAAATTTAATTATTCACAGTCACTTGATTACAATAAGTCATGATCATTAATGGATATATCTTAAT